>JAUMHM010000031.1:39684002-39698841 GCA_032362435.1 Melikaiella ostensackeni | reverse complement strand
AATTTTAAAATCTTGAAAAAAATGGTCTCAAAAATTTTGAAAATGCTCTAACTTTTTGAATTTTCATCCAAAATGGCTGACTAACGAATTTGACCTTCAGATTTCGACATTAAAAGAGTGTACCAAAGGTTAATCCAATAGATTTATTCTTTGAAAAGTTATCGTGCTCACAGACAGACATACATACGGACAGACATACAGACATACAGACAGAAACCTTCATAAAAACCTGTTTTTCAGGTTCAGGGGGTCTCAAAACGTGGACATTTTACGAAAATGGGGGGGGGGGGGTTCAAATTTTACACAAGTAAAATCTCTGATGAGAATGTAAAAATCGATAAAAACCGACTAAAAATGCATTTAGTTTAACGAACTTCCACATATTATTTTTAAAAATGTTGTTTTTAGTTCAGTAACAATGTAAAGAACATGTTTCATGAGATTATTAAGGTTCCTGAGCTTCAAAGAGAAGAAAAGTTGGGTTCTATTTCTAAAATTGAAGAAATATCATTTTTAACGATAAAAAATCATTTTTCTCGAAATGGACGCAAAATCGAGTGGGTGTTCATATTTAACAATTCTTTCAGTTCCTGAAATATATAAAATTATACCCTTACCAGATGATTGTCTTGTGCGTTTCAACAAATTTTTCAAATAAATAGAAAAAAAAACGATAAAAACCGACTGAAAATGCATTTAATTTAACGCATTTCAACTTTCTATTTTTAAAATTGTTTGTTTCTATTGAATAACAATGTCAAAATAAATACATTTTTTGTCGATTTTTATCGATTTTTTCTATTACTTTTTGAATTTTTAAAAAAAATGCGCGAGATAGAAATCTAGCCAGGATATAATTTTATAGATTCCAGGAAGTGGAATAATTTTGTATTATGGATTGCTATTCATGTTTTGCTCTGTTATCAAGAAAAATGAGATTTTTCATAGTTAGAAATGTTGTTTCATCAATTTCAGAGATCAAAACGAATTTTTCTTCACTCTGAGGGTCAGGAACCTTAATAATCCCATGGAACATGTTCTTCACCTTGTTGCCGAACTAAAAACAAACGTTTCAAAAACCCTCTGAATTATTTAGCGAAAATAATGAAATAAACTTTTGATTCTAATTTTTCCGGTTATTGGAATCATAATGTCACTGCTTTAATGTCAATAGGCTGGCAGCACTGCTAATTTTTCTTCATTCCGTACATTTAAAATGCCTATATATTCATTACAACATAATGCCCGATTTTCCAAGGAGCAAAATAAGAATATGTTTATTTCCGTTGAAAATTATTTATTAATATTCATAGTTAAAGTGTTGTAATCAATTTTGTGTACATTATAGATGTTCTGAACCGTATGGCTTTAACAATATAATGTCCTAGGGACATACAATAAGGGGGTCTGCTTTTCAGGGAGTGAAATTACGAAGTTAAAAATAGTTCTTAAATAATTGCAACCCCCACCTATCGACTAGTTTCTTAACCCTAATTTTGGTTATTTATTTTTCAAGTTAATTTTGTCCACAAAAAATCGTGGAAAGAAATTATTAATTATTTTTGTATTCAGTTTAATTCGTTCACTCAATAGTGTTCTCTGTTTCATTAAATTTCTCAAAACTGGATAGGTTTGTAAAGAAGCTTTTTTTTTCGATAGAGAATGAAATGTCTCAAAGGCACTTTTTTTCCTCTCTAAATATTGCTGCAAAATTAAAAACACGTTTTTAGTCTGTTCTAAAAACAGTGCAAAATGGCGCTTGACTCCATATTAAGTATATTTGAAAATTAGTTTTTATTTTTCAAAAACCATTTTATAAAATAATTAAATGATTAATCGTTCATTTTGACGATTCTGTCATTTGATTAAATGGTCCTTCAAAAATAAAAACTAATTTCCAAATACAGTTATAATGAGAAATAATTTTTTACGAAGATATTAAAATAAAATCTGCCTGCTGCACAAGCATTTTTTGGCTGAACAATTTTTGTCTGTTCATTTCTTTTTTTATCATGCATAGTATGACCGAAAAGTAAAATTTATGCTTTTTTTAATCACATTTCTTACGATTAATACAAAAACTATGTGTCTTATCAGAAAACAGTCACAGAAAAATATGTAGATCTTTTTGATACGAACAGTTTCGTTCCTACAATTTTTTTGTAACTCGCATAGTTTTGGAGAACAAGTGATTTCTTTATTTTTATTGACATGTTTTACGATCAAAGCGAAAATTACATATCTTATAGAAAAAAATGGTCAGCAAGAAATTCTTAGACCTTTTTGAGATGAATAATTTTGTTGTGAAACATTTTATATCTTGTGCAGTTTTTTCAAAAATCTAATTTTGGAAATTTTTAATGTTATTTTTGACGATTGAGACAAAAGCTACGCGTCTTATCAAAAAATGATCAACAACAAATTTGTAGATCTTTTTTTGATGAATGATTTTTGTAAATTTTTTTTCCACTGCATCTTTCATAGTTTGACCGCAAAATAGAATTTTTCATTTTTTATTATTTTTTTCGGTGGTTAAAAGCAAAACCGTTATCCAAAAAAAAGGCTGGTTAACGAACTCAGCCTCAATTCATTTTAATTTATCAAAACCATTAAGAAAACGATGTTGCAAAAAGCTGGAAATAAGTGAAAAATGTAATTAAATCTGACTTCAATTTGATTGGATATTAGAGCTGCAACAGACTAAATGAAATAATTGCTGGATGATGCTTTCGAAATTACAAGCCCTATTTGTATAATTCTTCCACCTTTTGTGTATAATTATTCATAATTGAAGTTCTCCAGAAGACTTAAGTGTCAGAAAATAATCAAGTTTCTTGAAACCTCATTATTCATGCAAAGCTCTTGTCTCCCTTAGTCTTATTTTAAATACTAGGATTCTTCGGAGGATGGCATTATTTAGAGGCACTTCAAGTTATTTTACGAGCTCCTTGCTCTTAATCTCAAACCTCCTTAAAAGTGCAGAAAATTCTACTTCAAACTAGCACAAGCTACGAATAATTTGAAACAGTATTTTTGCGACTTTTATTTCTTATCTTGGAATTCTGCATTATGCTTGTATTATGCAAATTCTAACGGCTGCTAAAATTATGATCGAGCTTAGTCGACGTAAACGCGAGAGATATTGTACATTATATCACTTACGTCTGTCCATCAAGTAAACACCCTTCATACCTTTATTATAAGCTTAAAACACTCTCTTGTTTAATCCGATATTAGAAAGATATTAATTTACAGTATTGTTTGCAAATCAATTAAATGTTTTTTTGTTTCGGAAGATTTATTAAGCAATTAATATGGGTATTTCTCCCTATAAAGGTCAATTTGCTTTCCTGTGTTATATCTTTGAGAATATTCATTCAGTTGCTTCAAAATTTGGAAAATTACTTTTCGCTGATAACATCGACTGAAAGCGTAAAAGAGATATAGATCATTTTGTCCTACAAAAATATTAAACAAGTGTCAAATACGTGAAAAATAAGTTTCCTTAGTTTTTCTCTTACAAGTTACTAAGTTTGGAAAGGATTTTAGAAACCAAAGCTAATAAAATAAAAATTCTGACTGTTACTTTTTATTATGCCTGAGAAGGGCTCACTTACCGGGCCGAAACGGTCGCTGCTGTTTAAATAATAAAGTGGATAAGGAGGGACCTGTTAGTCCACAGAATAACACTGCATATTTATCATCATGGTCGCTAAGGAAATCACCTATATTTCAATATGGCCGAATTTATATAATGAAGTGGAGAAGAAGGGACCTGTAACGCCACAGAATAACAGGGCCTATTTATTTTAACGGTAGATAAAGAAACCACCTATCTTTTAAGATGGCCGAAAACCCCAACGAGGGATCTGCCAATACCTGAAGAGGGCCCGCTTACTGGGCCGAAACCGTTGCTGCAGTTTAAATAATAAAATGAAGAAAGGGGGACCTGTGAGGCCACAAAATAAACATTATTTATTCCTTTTCACGGTCGGTAAGGAAATGACCCATATTTTAATATGGCTAAATTTGAATAACAAAGTGGAGAAGAAGGGATCCGTGAGGCTACAAAATAACAGGGCCTATTTATTTTCACGGTCGTTAAGGTACCACCGAGATGGTGATATATTTAAGGAGGAAACGAATTTGAATGATTACAATTTGACAGCTTGAGATTAAACTTTATTGAGGAAGATTGATGTTAATACACTTATATCTGTAAATCAAAAATTGAAAACAGGTTCGAGGTTTAAAGAGAAGCACGGATAGCGGATGCTGTAAATTTGATAAATTCGTCAAGTTCAATTATGTCAAATTGGATTATTTGCCAACCTCGTTAAGTCCCTCAATCCGAATGTTATATTGCTGATTTTTAATTCGTATCTATTGATACCTTTTAATAATTAAATCTTTCAAATTCAACAAGGAGCATTTTTGACTAGAAAGAAATTAAGTCGTAATTCTAACAAATGAAGCCAAATATGAACAAGTAACAACATCAATTATTGGAAAATTTAGTAAGTGGTCGTGAAAGTTAGGTAAGGATCGAATAAGATTCAATTTATTTGACTGGTACACTTATCGGGATATCGACCGTTTACCTACCCAGGCTCTATACTGTAATAAACGTCAATCGGTTGTCGAATGTTTCGGTAAATTCAGTTTGAAGGATATTCCTATGCGTTTATATACCGCACACCAATCTCATACCGTCCGGACGCGATCAGAATTTTTATATTTCGTATACATCCAAACGGACTATGATACCGCTTCGCTTGCTCCCCAACAGGTTTGGGTTGAAGAGAAGTTACCTTTTGAAATCGATTCCTTCCAATGTACTTTTTATATTTTCCTTTCCACTGCACATCTTGTACATTTTCTTTAAAATCGTTCCTGAAAATTTTGATCCCGGAATCTTTTCATTAAATGATGTCGCGTATTACTACTTACTAACCACAAGGTAATATTCAATACTTATTAATCGTAATGCCTGATGAGAAACTCCCTTTTCTACTGAAAATACAGTTAGTCTGGCTATAACATTCCATTTTCACTTGCAAGTTAATTTTTCAGTAGTGAAGGTAGTTTTTAGCCTGACATGCAAATAATTGGATTAAATCGTAATTATGTTATAAAATTGATTAATGCACCGAACTCATTCTCTGTTTCAAATAGCAGACCAAAAACCGCCATTTCCACTTAAATATCAGGATAGTCTGATCACGACACTCCGTTTCTACTCGTAAGAAGTGTTCTAATATTTTTTTCCAGTAGAAATAGAAAGCCATGGGTAGAAGTCATTGAATTTTTCAGTAGTGAACATGTTTTTGGTTAGACATTTGAATAAGTTGATTAAAACGTAATTTTGTTATAAATTGAGTATTAATGTACCGAAAAGACTCCCTATTCCAAATGCCAAAGCAAAAACAGCCTTTTCTACTGAAAATAAGGATAGTCTAACTATGATATTCCATTTCTATTCCTAAAAAGTTTCGTTTTCAACCTTTTCTTATTATATTCCTCTCTTGAGTAATTCTATAAATATTTATTTGTATAATTTCCCCCTTTTAGATAAATCTTCTTCTGCCTGATAACTTTATCTTTTTTTGATATATTTTTTTTCAAAGTAATCTAATCTTTTCCAGACTACAGTGAAATATTCAGAACTGAAGGAAGTTTCTGATCCGCCATTTGGAAGATTGTTTAAAAAAAAATTGTTTGCACCAAATTCATCAAAAATATATTCTTGTCTCTATTTCAATGCCAGACCAAAAAAAGCTTTTTCTTATAAAAAAAATCGAGGTGGTATAAAGTCTTTAAATTCTTAATATTTCTATTTTCCAAATACAAATAGATCTCGATGGGCAGACATGAGTGTGATTTTCAGTAGTAGGAATTTTAATAAAATTGATATTAATGCATTGAAACCACTTTCTATTCCAAGTGCTGCTCAAAAAACAGATTTTTCCAGTAAAAAAATCAGGTTGGTTTGACGGGCCTCAATTCTTAATATTTTTATTTTCAAAATAGAAATAAATCTCGATGTGCAGACATGAGTGAATTTTTCAAAAGTAAAGGTATTTTTTGACCAGACGTTTCAATAAGTGCGTTAAAGTTTAATTTTCTTATATAAGGTAAAGTATTTTTTGACTAGACATTTTATAAGTGCGTTAAAGTTTAATTTTCTCATAAAATTAGTATTATGCACCAAAAATACTTTCTATTTAAAATTCTAGAGCTGAAATATCTTTTTCTATTTTGAAATCAGGATAGTCCGACCATTACATTCCATTTCAACTCATAACAGATGCTTAATATGTATTGTATAAGTATCCTATTTTTCCAGTATAAATAGAAGGGCATGGGCAGAATTCTCTGAATTTTCCAGTAGTGAAGGTATTTTTTTAGTTCGCTATTTGAATAAATTAATGAGATGCATTTTTCAGAATAAAATTGGTAATTATGCACCGAAGCTACATTCTATTCCAGGTGCCACACCGAAAACAGATTTTTCTAGAAAAAAATCAGGGTGGTCTGAACTGTCTTAGTTTTCAATATTTTTATGTTCCAACTAGAAATAGATATCGATGCACAGCTATGAGTTATTCTTTGAATATTTAAGGTATTTTCTGACTAGACATTTCAATAAGTGCGTTAAATTTTAATTTTCTTATAAAATTAGTATTATGCACAAAAACTACTTCCTATTCCAAATTCCAGAGCAAAAATAGCTTTTTCTACTGAGAAATGAGGATAGTCTGTCCATTACATTCCATTTCGACTCATAACAAATGCCTAATACGAGTATGTATTGTATTATCATCTTATTTTTCCAGTAGAAATAAAGGCCATGGGCAGAATTCTGTGCATTTTTCAGTAGTTAAGGTACTTTTTAGTCGGCTATTTAAATAAATGGATAAAATACATTCTTTGAAATAAAATTGGTATTAATGCACCGAAGCTACATTCTATTTCAAGTGCCATACCGAAAACAGATTTTTCAAAAAAAAATCAGGGTGGTCTGAAGTGTCCTCATTTTCCGCACTTTTATGTTCCAAATAGAAATGGATGTGGATGGGCAGCATGAGTCAGTTTTTCAGTATTTAAGGTATTTCTTGACTAGACATTTTAATAAGTGCGCTAAAGTTTAATTTTCTTGTAAAATAAGTATTGAGCACCAAAAATACTTCCTATTCAAAATTCCAGAGCAAAAATATCTTTTTCTACTTTGAATTCAGGATAGTCTGACCATTTCATTCTATTTCGACTCATAACAAATGCCTGATATGTATTGTATTATCATTGTATTCTTCCAGCAGAAATAGAAGGCCATGGGCAGAATTCTGTGAATTTTTTAGTAGTAAAGGTATTTTTAGTCTACTATTTAAATAAATGGATAAAATGCATTTTTTAGAATAAAACTGGTATAAATGCAGCGGAGCTACGTTCTATTCCAAATGCCACACCGAAAACAGATTTTTCTAAAAAAAATCAGGGTGGTCTGAACTGTCTTAATTTTCAATATTTTTATGCTCCAACTAGAAATAGATATCGATGGCAGCTATGAATTAATTTTTCAGTATTTGAGGTATTTTTTAACTAGACATTTACAATAAGTCCGTTAAAGTTCAATTTTCTTATAAAATTAGTATTAATGGACCGAAACTACTCCCTAATTCAACTGCCAGAGCAAAAACAGCCTTTTCTACTGAAATTCAGGATAGTCTGAATATGTCACTCCATTTCTACTTGAAACATTTCAAGTCACTTGTTCCGAGTAGAAATGGAATGTTATAGTTAGACGGACCAGATTTTGAGTAGAAATGGTAATTTCTCATGAAATTGTAATTTTAAATATTTTTCTTTACTGGTTCTGTGAGAATTTGGTTTGTTAGAAATTCAATTGTGAGAAAATCGACCTTTGTGATGGACCTTTCGATAGTGCGAATAATTATGATAATGAAACTAATATTCATGCATAGCATATGATTTTGTTCACATGGTTTCTATCAGAGCTAAGTTGGATTAACGTGAATCTCACGCGGGAAATGCGATATGCAGAAACATTTTCAGCTTAATTCGCAATGATTACGTTGCTCCAGTTACTTTTTGTAAATTCCACCCGTCCAGTGCGATTTATAGCTGCATTTAGCGTAGACGACGTAATGCAGATATTAATTTTTTTCTCGTATTATTTTAACAGTTCTATGTTCTGGAAAAGCTGAATATAAAAAATTTATTCATGTATTTTAATTTGATTATTTGAATACATTAACTGAATGTAAACAATGTCTAAAAAATCATATTAATATAAATATTTGTAATGTTTACTTATAGAAAGATAGTGTGGTAATTTGGAACATCCGCACACATTGCGATTAAATTCGGTCTATAGCCTCTAATACTGATTGATCAAAGACCCTTATCTCTAAAATCGTTCATTTGCATAAGAGAATATTCAGTTCCTAATCAGGGACTAATTACAACGATTTACTCATTAATGAAGTATTCAAGAGGTCCTAATTATTTTCTGTTTGATTTTATAAGAAAAATGAAAATGGTGAACAAGGTACCTACGAATATATATTCGATGTTAAATTTGCATCAATTAATAAACGATTTTCGAAACAGAGCGTGTTTCTGTAGAGGTACTTGAAAGATAAATTACACAGTTTGTTCCCATTCGAACAATCAAATACCAAAATCGCTTTGAGGAACGTATATTCACGATTCGCAGGTCTGTAGACTGATTTGAAATTCCCTTTTTCGTAAACAGTTAATGTTTAAGATGAAGATACTTTACAGTGGAGCAGTACACCCAAAATGCGACCATAAGTCCTAAACTAATTAAAATGTAACGAAAAGGCAGTCATTATATGTTTTTAAGGTCGCTAATTTCGAATTCAGTATTAAAAATACAAAATTCAAAAACCGGACGCCCAGGGCTTCCACATACTCGCTTTTATGAAATCTTTTTTCTCAAATCACTCTCTAGGCACTTTTTAAAAAAATGTCAGTATAGTCACTTTTTTAAATGAAAAGATCACTTCAGTCACTTTTTTCAATAATATTTCAATAAAAAAATAATTAAAAAATAATGAAAATTATAACGAAGACCCTAAGGTTTAGCCACCATTAGATTCAGGTCTATAACTATTTTTTAATTTTGTTGAATTCCTTTGAAATCTGTTGAATTCATTCGAATTCTATTAAATTCTTTTGAATTTGAAGACTTTTAAATTCACCTTGAATTCTTGTGAACATCATCAAATTCATATTCACTCCCATTCATCCGAATTCAAGGGAAATATTTTGGATTTCAAAAATTTGTCTGCATTCACTTGAATAATTTTAAATTCATCTTGAACTCGTGTCAATTTCATCGAATATTTTTTAGTTTCCTTCAATTTTCCTGAATGGACTGCTCAAAAACTTCAAACTTTATGAATTTAGTCTAAATAATGCCCAGTATTTATGAAACTTAGAGCCGGATCGGATAGAAATATTTTTTTTTCGATTTTATATTTTTCTCAAAAATCGTTTTAGATGTGCATTTTTTTGCAATTTTGATTATATTAAGGAAGAGAAAATTTATACGTAAATTTCAATGAAATACATTGTTTTTCAACAAGTAATTTTGAAGTTCATTCATTAAATGTCGTAAGAGTGGCAAAGAATGAATTTGAAGAATTCGAAATTTTAAGAATTTGTATCCAAGTATTGGCAGTAACACTAGACTCTGTAGCCCGAATTTTTCAAAACACGGGTTAGTATTTAGTTGATATAATTGAATAGAATGTGTATAGCTATCCCAATTCAAAAAATTTCCTCTCCAGGAGTTTTTGCAGTTTTTAATTTTTCGTTCGTGAGTAAATTTTCTTCAACCATTAGGAATGTAGGGATATGATAGTAACAAATTTGTTCATTTTGACCACATGAATCGACTGATGTATTTGAAAGCACTCTATGACCAAACAGAGTTATGATATGTACAGATTTGTGAATTTTTCTAACGTCTGTGAGAGAAAAACTTTTTAAATTTTGAGGAAATACCAATATTGTAATCACTAAATTTATTCATTATAATGACACAAATCGAATAATGCATTTAAGAGGCCTGTAGACAAAATAAAATTATGATGTACACAGATTCGTCAATTTTTTTAAAGTTTGAAGGATAAAAAATTCTCAATGTTTGAAATGCACCAATATTTTAAGTTTAAAATTTATTCGTGTTGATAAAATGAATCTATTGAACTTTATAAAAATCTTCTACGACCTATAAAAAATAAACAATGAACAATAAATGATAATAAGCAATAAGAAATAAGGAATGAATAATACAAAACGCAGGCAAAATAGCATTTTCCATCCCCTCAGACCCTTTTTACAATCCAAAATACTCTTATTATGGCAGTCTTTTATCACGATCATAGAAAACATATCAGTCCGATCCTTGTCAAAGAATTATTTTTTAATAAATAAAACAATATTTTTATGTAACACTGAATGTATTTGGAATCTTTTTTTTAGTCATACAAATATTGACATTACTTAATATAGCTACTAATTGAAATTCATCTAAACACTGGAAATAATAAATTATATCTTTGGATCGAGTCCATTTCAAATCAGGCAGGTTCTACACTTCAAGTCGCAGAATCTCTCAGCGACGAAATATGTCGTTTTTTAGAGAAAATTAGGCGACACGTATTTTTCTGATTCGTAAACAAAATTTCTACGTCTATTTAAAAAAGAACACAAATATTTTCTTAGAAATTCTATAGTTTTCGATCTGAGTCAGATATGCCAATATTTTTCGAATTCTGATGAGTTTAAACGTCATCTTTCGGAATCCGTCGAAGAAAAAAGTTCAAAATTAACAATGTGGCAACGATTTATTTGGAAATATAAAAAGTCGTTTTCACAACAAACCCACACCCTTATTTGTTGTGGAATTTAACCTTTGATAAGGAAGACATCCTGCGAGTTCTACGTGGACTTAATCATTTTTGTGGTCACGAGCATTTTTTTCGAAAAATTGAATTTTCACATTCTTACAAACAACGACAGATTCGACAAAATGCTAAGAACAAAATTGGCTCTATTTTGAAAAGTTCTACAAAAAATGCCTCTTGTTATTTCGTGATAGCTTGCATCGTTTACGAGAAAAATAAAAAAATTATACTTTCAGGAAAAAAAATTTTTTAGCCCGCCTAAGACTCAAAGCATGTTTTCCTTACAGAAGGTCAAATTCAACAAAAAGTTGGCTTTTTTGTGAAAAATGGACATTCTATTTTTTCAATCAAATCGTCTTCACTTTGTTAAATTTGACCTTTTTTCAATTTTCCGGCGGATTTTAAGTAATGGACGAAATATAGGCATATAATTGCTAGTAATATACATATATGTCCCATATATGCCGTAGTCCCATATAATAAGTATTTATTAAAATATTTTTTATTCCTGTCTTCAAATACAGGGTTCAGACATTAAGTAGGTCAATAATTTTATCAAAAACTTGATGTCATAGGTAATTTTTGGATCTGGATTCGTGTTCAGCGCACAAAATTATATGGAAAAAACTCTTAAATCTCAGTGGGAAGAACCTCGCAGGCCTGTGAAATCGCTTATTTCTGCGCACTTGTGATACCAACATTTTTTCGTTCTTTGCTTTTATAGAAATAAATGCAATCAAAAATGTTTCGTAATCGGATCAGAAAATGTAACGTAATATGTGAACGCTCTCTAAGTGATTTGCCCTGAGTGTGAATTCACATTAGCATCATACAAAATCTACAGTTTCGACAGTAAAAATGTAATTTTTACTTATAAAATAACTATTATTGTAATAAAGGTCAGTACCAAGATTAGGTTATCTTATTTGATTATGTTTTGTCACTTTTTGAAAATATAATAGATATCATAAGGAACTGATATCTAAAAATATCATATCGTCGGCTCTTACTAATCTCGCAAAAATTAATAATTTTCTTTGTGTTGATAGTGAGTGTGAAGAAGTTAAGACTGGACATAGAAACCTGCGAATACATAAGTACTATATGGTCTGTGAGGAGGTATTTTTTAGGTCTCACGGTCTTCAAGTAAAATACAAAACGAAACTAATTTGAAAGTTCGTTTATGAACTCTAACGTTTCGGCCTAACAAAGCGAGCCTTTTTCAAAAAACCTAAATGAATATGATAACAAAGTAATATATAACATAATAATGAGCACGCTGTATATTTTACAAGAATTAAAACTGAAAATACATTAATACCTGAATTAAACATTATTGGAGGAATAAAAATTTTTTACTATTGAAGTCAATACATGTCAACGATTAAGTAAAAGTTCTATAAAATTACTAAAGTAAGACTGAAAATTTTGAAACCCAGTTATATAAAATAACGTCCGTAGAAAAAAACCTCATAAAAATTGAAGAGACTTTTTTTAATGTGAGACTACATATTTAAATAGCAAACAAAAATGTCACTTTATGATGTTTTGAGACAACGAAAAGCATATGACTAAGCAAAAAAATGAAATACAATAAGGCGGTTTTATATATAAGGATAAAGGCGAAATCTAAAAGAACAACAAATGAGGAAAGCGCGCCAAAACAACTGGATTTGATTTAGTTTAAGATTATTTGGTAATACTTTGATAAATTTTGTTTACATTCAAGATTTCTGTCTGTAGATTAATACTCGTAGAAGTATTATGATGCTTGTTTATAAGAATGAATTCAATAATGCGTCTTTTGTAAGTATTTTTTTCTGCAGCCAAAATTTTAATATTATTGAAAATATGATTAAAATCAAAACCAAGGTAATGGTTTAAATTCCAACAGTGCTGTGATAAACCTGTATTAAAATTGCCAACTCTGCAATTTCTTTTGTGTTCAGTAACTCTACTTTTTAGTTTCCTGCCTGTTTCACCAATATAATCTTTTTCACAACATTTACATTTTATAAGATATAAAATTCCAGACAAATTTTCAGTATTATCATCCTTTTTGTTGAGTAAAAATCTACGAAGTGTTTTTTTATTATTGAAATGAACATTTATATTAAATTTTTTCAAAGATCTTCTTAACCGTTCAGAAAGTTCTTGAACATAAGATAACGTGACTTTCAGATCTGATTTTTTGTAAGTGTCAATCCAGTTATTTTTTTTTATTCCATGAATTCTTTCTCTAATAATACTTTTAATCAAAGGAAGCGGATAACTATTCTGAACTAATGTAATTTTTAACTGATCCTAATTTTCTCTGCTAAATTCAATATCACTTAACATTTTGCACCTATCAATTAATCCTTTGATTAGATCAACCTTTTGACAAAACAAATGATGAGAATTATAATTAAGATATCTACCAGAGCAGAAAGGTTTTTTTATACCAATTGGTAATCAAATCACCTTCAGGTGTTTTTATAATCTGTAAATCAAGATAATTTATTGAATTATTATGTTCAAGTTCAAATTAAACTGTATGGAATTTTCTATACTATTGAAAGCATTTATGAAATTATAAATTTTATCAGTAGAAACAATAGATAAAATATCATTCACTTACAGTTTATATAAAATAGGCATAAAATTTAACTTTTCTAAAGCTCTTTTTTCTACATCTTCTAAAACCAAATTTGAAACCATAGGAAAAAACGGAGAACCCATAGGACAACGACTTAACTGCTTGTAGTATTTTCTATTAAAAGAGAAAACTATGTTGTTAAAAACAGTTCTAGTAGCTATTAGAAATGCAAATTTTGTAACTTTAGTTAAATTATGATTTGAAATTAATTTTTCCTCAATACAATTCAACGCAAGATCTAATGAAATATTATCAAGCATTGAAACAAAGTCCAATGAAACTAAAGAATGTGTTAAAGGAACTTTAATCTTCTTCAAGGTGTCTTTTGAATCCCAACTATTTTTAACAAACGATTCTGTGTTTCCTGAAACAGGTTTTAAAACACTTGAAATATATTTTGCTAAATTGTAAATTATATAACTGGTTTTCAAATTCGGAGTCTTAATCTATCAATTTCATAAAAATTTGACATAACCGTTGACATGTATTGGCTCCAATAGTAAAAAGTTTGTATTTCTTCAATAACACAGCTCAACAAAAAAAAGTCACATTTCGCCCCTAACCTCAAAAAACATGGAAACTCGCTGATTACAGGTGAAACATGATTCCCGTCTATGAAAAGTGGTCATATTCTATGTTTTCGAGGTCGCTGAATATGAATCCGGAGTCATTGTGGTTCTGTGACGTCACACTTCGTCCCTAACCTAAAAAAACGTGGCAAATTGGTAATTTCATGTAAAACATGCATTTTTTCAATGCAAAGTGGTCATATCCTATGTTTTCGAGGTCGCTCAGTACGAATCCAGAGTCGTTGTGGTTTTATGACGTCACACTTCATCTCTCACTTTGTTTATCCATGCTTTTCATTGCTGTTAATACAAACCAATCGATCTGAATTTTAGATATGTTTAAATAAGTGTATAAGAACTTAACTGACATTGTTCATTTCGGTCTGTTTCGAAATTTACAACAGAGATTTTCACCTCAAAGTTATAAAAAGTTCGGGTGTTGTTAAAGGATCAAAAATATGAAAAGAAAGTCATTTATTTGGGTTCGTTGAAAGCGCTAAAGACTCATAAGTATTTCTATGCAAAAACCAACAAGATCCGATAATTATTAACGGAATGTCGGCAGTTTTTAAATTATTTGTCCAATCAACTCGACCCGTAGCAACGCGTTATCCCCTCTCTTGTCTACTAAGCTGGCTGAGTCCACGCGCTAAGGTCGTTGTGCAATCCGGGCG
>JAUMHM010000031.1:39670005-39683902 GCA_032362435.1 Melikaiella ostensackeni | reverse complement strand
ATTTGTGGGGATTTCAAAATATTGGGAATAATTCTGGGTCAGCAATCAGGTAACGTTAAACACCCATGTTTCCTATGCTTACGGGATAGTAGAGACTGACCAAATCATCATAAAAGGATTAATTGGCGAGCCAGAAAAACTTTTGATCCAGGATCAGAAAACATCGTCAACCTCTCACTAGTGGATCCGGCGAGAGTTTTACTGTCACCTCTGCATATAAAACTGGGCATGGCGAAGCAGTTTGTATCAGCATTAGAAGAAGAAGATAGCTGTTCTATAAGTCTTCAAGGACAATTCCCAGAACTATCGGATGCAAAAATGAAAGCAGGAGTATTCGATGGTCCTCAAATCCGGAAAATGTGTAGGTATCAGAATTTCGTCACAACTATATGAACAAAGTGCAAGAAGCAGCTTGGTTAAGCCCCAAGAAAGTTGTTGAAAACTTTTAGGGAACCAAAAGAGTGATAATTACAAAAGAATTTGGAGAAATATGATACAGAACTTCGATAAAACGGAATGTACTATGAGCTTAAAGTAACATGTATTAAATTCCCATATTGACTATTTTCCAATGAATTTGAATGATTACAATGAAGAGCATGGAGAAAGATCCCATCAAGATATTAAAGAGATGAAAAATCACTGTCAAGGGAAGTGGGATATAAACATGATGACAGACTTCTGTTGGACATTAAAGAGAAAACATTCACAGAAAGAAGTTAAAAGGAAACGGAATCCATTTCGTCGATCTTACGAAGATAAAAGAGTGCGATACTCAAGAACGGCGTGAA
This sequence comes from Melikaiella ostensackeni, assembly GCA_032362435.1. NCBI lineage: Eukaryota > Metazoa > Arthropoda > Insecta > Hymenoptera > Cynipidae > Melikaiella > Melikaiella ostensackeni. The sequence continues at coordinate 39,683,111 of JAUMHM010000031.1, read as the reverse complement.
CTGAAAGGAACTTGCTGTGAATCCGGACTCAGGAACCTAGAAAACATAGGATACGACCACTTTGCATTGAAAAAATACATGTTTTACATAAAATTACCAATTCGCCACGTTTTTTTTCTGAGGCTAAAGATGGAGTGTGACGTCATAAAACCACAACGACTCCGGATTCGTACTCAGCGACAACGAAAACATAGGATATGACCACTTTGCATTGAAAAAATGCATGTTTTACATAAAATTATCAATTTGCCACGTTCTTTTTAGGTTAGGGATGAAGTGTGATGTGATGGAGCCAAACCGGCTCCGAAATCGGTTTCAGCGATCTCTAAAACGTAGGGTAAGCCTATTCTCGCTTCTGGGGCTGACAACTTTTTTTTTGTGGAGCTGTGTAATGTTTAATTTAGGTATCTATGTATTTTTACTTTAAATTCTTTTAAAATATACAGCATGGTTATTATTTTGTTATCATATTCATTCAGGCTCTTTGAAAAAGGCTCGCAGTGTTAGGCCGAAACGTCAGAATTAATGAAGGAACTTTTAAAGGAGTTTCGCTTTGTATTTTACTTGAAAACCGTAAGACCTAGAAAATACCTCCTCACATATATATTGATGGTCGAAGAAAAAATTGATTTGATTTTCATTAAGTCTGATAATATAGTGTCGTCTTTCTTTAGCTAAAAGCGTATTAAAAATATTGTACCACGTCATTGACTGGTTAAATTAGAATGTTACTTTAAGAAGTTTAATTTTATATGGTAAACTTAATAAATAGGACTTTTGGCCGTGTTTTGGCGGTTCTGTCCCACTGCGTACTGGAGCGAATTTCCAACATCTTGTCGAAGATAAACATAAACTTTCTGTCTCTAAGGATAATGCAGAGACCTTGCTTTCTCTTAGAATTGAACCTCTTTGTGGTGAAAAGGCTACGGAAATTCAAAGAGGTTAATTCTTCTTCGAATGTAAGAAAGTCTTCCTGTGAAAAGAAGTTTCCTATCTTAAGAAAGTGGTGTAACGATATGTTTTGAAAATTTCGCAATCATTGTTGTTGAAAACCTGATTGGCTTTTCCTTACTTCTTAGGAAAAAAGAGCCGATTAAAAAATTTGAATCGCTCTGAAGCGTTAGTGAATCCGCAATCTTAATAGGCCATTTCCGATAGCGACCGATTCACTACGATTTCAAATTTAACGTTTTATTCATTTATTGACCACCTATTTCACGAGTATCAATTATATTTGTTAAAATAGAAATGCTTAACAGAATCTGACACTCTGATATAGAACTGGTTTAACTCGCTCGCTGATTTACAGTTTTGAAATTGTGTGCTAAATACGGGAGCATAACCTGAAAATTTTCGATCCGACACAAAAATGTCGAAAAAGAATCAAAAAAATTATGTTCAATCGGAGTTTTCTCATTTACGATGTTTGAATTGAAGTTCGCATATTAAAATCATTTAATTGTTGAGGTCCGATTCAAACGCGTCATTCCGATTCAGAAGATGATCGTCCAATCCGCTTTCTTAAAGGGAAGCGATTCACTAAAGCAATCGTTCAGTCGTTTCTTTTTCCTGAGTTATGCGAATTGAGAAACATTTGTGCTTTTTAAATACTCTTGCGCCGTTAAATCGAAACTTGCAAATTATCTAATAAATTGTTGAATATATTATACATACTTCATGTTAGTGCTGGAAATTAGTATTTTTATGAAGAATTTTTATATAAAATCATCAATATTCGAAGAAGGTTTTAAATTTATGAAAATTTTAGGTCGTGTTAGTTTTCTTCACCAAAAATCAACATTTTTAAAAAAAAATCTTCGTGAAGATTTCGAATTTTTAAAAATTTTAGGTTATGTTCGCGTTTTACACCGGAAATGGGTATTTTTAATTGAGAAATATTAAATTTAAAAGATTGAGAATTTTTCAACGATTTAACTTTTTCAGTTTTGTTAGCGTTTTTTTATCGGACGTTGACATTCCTAAACAAAAATTATTAGATTTTGAAGAAGATTCACAGTTTTTAACTATCTTCTGTTAAGTTATGTTAGTGTTTTTTTCTCTTAGGTTATGTGAGTGTGTTTCACCTGAAATTGGTATATTTGATCAAAAACCATTAGATATAAATTCAATAATTTTTAATGGAAATAATAAAATTTACAAGCTTCAAAATTTTGAATTTTGTTAGTGTTTCTCTCGGAAACTGAAATTCTATTCAAAAAATCATTAGTCTTCAATAAAGATTCATAATATTTCAACAATTTTAGGTTATGTTGGCGTTCTAAATAAAAAGTTCGTATTTGAAACAAAAATCATTACAATTTGAACAAAATTCAGAATATTGTAACAATTTTTAATTATAATAGTGTTTTTCGCGAGAAAGTGGTATTTTTGATTAAAAAAAAGATTATATTTCGAAGAAGATTCACAACCTTTTATCAATTTTAGGATGAGCTAGCGATTATTATTATCATTATGACTATTATTTTTATTATTATTCCGTAATCTGTATCCGAATCAATTCGAATCAATCCGAACCAGTCCGAACCAAATTTTCAGTCTAAATGAATCCGAATCAGTCCGAACTCGGAGTGATATATACTGAATTTTCAATCCTAAAGAATCCGAAAATCAATCCAAATGAAGTTATTCAGATTGAAAATCAGTCTAGATCAATCCGAGTACGGATTGGTTCGGATTCAATCGGATTGAAAATTTAGTTCGGATTGAGTGGTTCTGATAAAGATGACGGAATATTTCTGATTTGTTTGGAATAATTCGGAATGAATTCCTATCCGAAACTTTCGCCAGGGAATGTTGACATAAATTGTTATTCATGTTATTCATGGATGAAATCGATTATTTTAAACAAAAAACATTAGGTTTAGAAGAAGTTTTACAATGTTAAACTATTTTTCTATTTTATGTTAGGGGGTATGTTAGCGTCTTCCACCGGAAATGGGTTATTTTGAACAAAAATAATTTGACTTAAAAAATCAAACTTAAATTTTTGAACAAATTTAGGTTATGTTAGTGTTTTTTGTCGGAAGTTGGTATTTTTGAAAAAAAATGCTACAAGTCGATTGTTTATACAAAAATATTATATATTAATTCTGAAGTTAAGATATCAATTTTCATCAATTAAAAAAAATATTGTCTTTGATTTTCTTTTCTATTAATCTCGATAATAGATACTATGAAATACAAAAATTTTGTAATAATATTAATATTATATTCTCATTTCAAAATTGCGTGGGACAAAAAAATAATACCCAGTAAACATTCCAACGTAACTAACTAGTTAATATTACGTAGTCCAAGACGACACGTTACTTGGTTAGTAACTTACATGTAAGTTACAAATTACGTAAGATTGGCAACCTCATTTACGTAACAAAATTACGGAACAAAAGTCACGTAAAATGAATGAAACTTTTTTACCTTAAAAAATATAACATTTTTCATTTGATATTTTGAAATGAGTTGAACTTATATCCTTAATTCTAAATAGGAAAAAAGAAATACAAATTTTTGTACAGGTTAAAAATCATTTATTTTGATGCTACTTTTAGTTCTGAAAAGTGAATAAACAAAAAGATTAGAATAGTGCCATTTTAATTGTTTCAAAATGTTAAAAGAGGTCAAAAGAAACGTTAGCCGTGCTGACCATTGAATAATTAAGGTTTTATTTTGCAAATTTGTAGACAAAAATTATAAAAAACTAAGGATTCTTTAAAGATAAGTGATTTGATCATTTTACGTTTTTCAGTTTTAAACTGATTTTGTACGTTAATAATCTATCCTTAATTTAAATATCTTATATTAAAATGTTAAAAATTTAAAAACGCTACTTCTAACATAGACATTACTTTATTTGACGGAAATCCACCCATAAAAATGTTTTAATGGTCTACGTTAGAGTCCTTATATTTTTCTGCTTTTTCGTCTGAGATGCAAGGAGTGTAAAATTGAAAAAAATGGAAAATCCAATTAAACGTAAGGTTTTTCAATCTTTCGTCAAATTAAAAATTAATTTCAATTACAAATTGATTTTAACTTTCAATTTTTATTTGCTAGTGAAAATTTTGAAATTATTTGACTTTTTCAGGAAATCGTTAACTCAGAATGAAAAATCTAAATAAGCATATTAAAGAAAAACACTAACTTCTTTTTTCATTGACTAACTGAAAGGAAATTGTTATAATATTAATATTAATATTAATTTGAGCCATTCATCAAATTTTTTCGCAATTTATAGGTATATATTTTTGAGCGCGCGTGCGTGCGAAGCGTGTATTAAATTTTATTATATTTAATATATCTTTATGGAGTGCACCCACTATATATTGTATATATGTGAAATAAATCAATGTTTTGAAAAGATCTATAATAATCCGTGTATTAAACGTTTGAAAATGTATTAAAAATTTAATTGTTATCAACCCTTTGTTTGAATACTTGTTTTCCCAAAAGCAAAATGTGTATACCTTTTAAAAAAAATTTCACTCAAGCAAAATTTTAAATCCACTCCAAATCCATAATCTTCAGACGAAAGCTGAAATTTAATCAACTTTTAACAAATTAATATTCATTTAACATGCAAATTTGATTTAAAAATATGCAAATAAGCAGATTAAATATTTTAATATTTTTCCATTCATTTATTTATTAATTTAAAAGAGGTAAAATATTAATATACAAAATATGAATATAAGCTGTTAGATAAACTCTTAAATCGGATACTGTTTATTGTCAATATCAAATATATTTGGAATATTTAAACATTTACTTCTGATAATATCATACGGTAATGATATCCTGCATTTAGGTGAATATTGACTTATTCGAATTAAAACTAATATTTTTTAAATGTCTAATTTATTGCGTAACAGTTGCGTTTCAGTGTCACCTAAATTTTACGGAACCAAAGACACGTAACTATTAGGTAACTTTTAGGTTTAATGAGTAACGTAACCTGTTACCTTCAGCATACGTAACTGTTATTTGCAATGTTTACTGGGAATAAACGTGCGCATAGCGCGCGTGTTTGCTTTCTAGTATAAATAAAAACGACTGCTTTTCTTATATAGAGAAAACAAAAGAGAGTAGTTGAAGCTTGTACGTAGATTGTTAAATCCTGGGGGAAAAATTGGAATTTCTTCTACTTTTAATTTAAATACACGCATGGACGAATTTTGCATTCAGGATATTGAAGATGTTTCTACGAGAGATTTAAAAAAATTTTGGCCATGAGGCTAATTCGGCTATTAGAGATTGGATCAACATAAACAACAAAATAAGAAAAATTTCAACTAAAAAAGATTTTCTATTGGATTGCGAAAGAAAGAAAATTATTCCTCATCATATATTAAATGGTAATGTACATTTCCGTAAGCTATATCTAAATAATAAATCATGTAAGAAAAGATTAGTTTCTGTATTGAAAGAACTTCGACATCAAATTTAAAAATTGGAAATAAAAGTTATTAATAACCATTTATCATATATGACTAATTGTATGGAAAAAATGAGAACAAAATTGACAATTTTAGTACCTGTTATCTTACTTAAAGAAATTATTGAACGCCAAAATAACTTAAATGAATCCTTGAAAATAAGAGTGAAAACCAAGATAATATATTTAATAAAAAATTAGAAAATTAAATTCGAAACAACATAAAGATTCTTTAAGTTTAAATAAACATAGTATTGATGATACACAGAGCTCTAATGATCCATGGTTTATGAATTATTCTAACTTAAATGTTCCGCAACATGTAATTGACATTTTGAGGTTAGGAAAAAATTTTAGTTCTGAATTTGTGTCCAACAGATCAAACCATGTTTTTCCAAATTGTTAAAGACTTGGAGTCTAATATTGATAAGATTTCTGACAATTGTCCAGATGAACTCAGAAACAAAATTTTATCATCGTCTTCTAATTATTCAAAGAAACCACAACCAATTTCTGGAATTGATAAAATTATCGCTAATAAAATTAATTCAACAAACAGTTTTCTGAGTAAGAATAAAGAAAAAATTTTGGTTACATCTGCTGATAAAGGTGATGTCACTGTTGTATTGAGTCGTCAAGATTACAATAATAAAATTAACAACATACTGGATGATTTAAATTCTTATGGGAAAATAAATTATAATCCTTCACATTTTTTACAAAATGAGACTTTTAAATTGTTAGATGAATGGAGGAATATTGGTTTCTTACATCCTAATACGAAAAAGACATCTTTACTCACTGTTAGGGCTAACATAGCCAGAATTTATGGACTTCCTGAGGTATATAAACCAAACTGTCCTCTTGGACCAGTTTTATCTTCTATAGGTACTCCTACTCATTTTATGGCTAAGATTTTTAGGGAAATTATATCAGATTCTTTACCACCTTATATTTATAACATATAAAATTCATTAGAGTTTAAAGAAAAAATTCAAAATATTATAATTCCTGTTGGTTATATTATGGCATTTCTTGACGTCACATCACCATTTACAAATGTTCCTTCAGAGCTTGTTCTTAAAAGTAATGATCTTAGATGGAATCATATAGAAAAAAAATACAAAAATTTCTATTTTAGAGTTCACAAACAGGAATTTCTTTCTTTATGAATAATACTTTTTTTTGAATTTGATAATAACTTTTATCAGCAATGGATTCACCAATATCAGCTATCATATCGGAAATAGTTATGCAAGACTTAGAATTTGAAATATTGGACAAAATTGATTTTGACATTCCAATATATGTTCGTTACGTTGATGATACTTTTTTGATTATTCCTGAGAACAAAATTGATCTAGTGGTTTCATTATTTATTTCTTATCACAATAGATTACAGCTTACAGTTAAAAGGGAAGTAAGCAATTCAATTAGCTCTTTAAATTTGGCAGTAACAAGATGTGATAATAATATTGTAAAAACTAACTGGTTTCTTAAACCAACTTATGCAGGTAGATGTTTCAATTTTTTTAAAAATCATCCTATTGAGCATAAAATTCGAGTTGTTCAAAATGTCGTCGACTCTGATATTCTTTTAGCAGACGCTTCGTTTCATTCTGATAATTTAGAATTAATTAGGAAATTATTAGTTTATAATAATTAACCCAGTGATTTTGTAGATAAACACATTAAAAAATATTGTTTGAAATTCAAAAGAAAAAACAAATAATATTGATGTTAATAATAATAGCAATTTAACTATACAAGACAAAAAACATATAATTTCAATTCCTTGCTTAGGCCAAATTTCACAAAATATAAAAAGACTTTTGAATGAAACCAATATTGTAAAAACTGCATTTAGAGTACATACTAAATTCAATAAATTTGTCAAACTAGGTAAGGACATACTTGATGTTTTAGATCAATGTAATATTGTTTACATAATTTCTTGTTGTTGTGGCAAAGCTGGTACGGGCCAGACTAAGCGTCCACTACGAATCAGAGTCAATGAACATAAAAATAACAACAGATTAAATGGAAAATATAATAAGGCTATAAGCCAACATTTACATACTGAACATCGAAGTGACTCTAACTTTATGAAATGAGATAAAATTGAAATTTTGCATGTTGAACCTAATGGATTCAAACGTTCTTTTGCTGAAATGGTTTTCATTAAAAAAGAAGGAAATAATAGTTTGAATTTGATTTCCGATCTACATCACTTTAGTTCTTCCTACAAAAAAATAGTGAAATGGTAACGTACATTAATTATTGATTTCTAAGTTTATTTTTAATATTCTTGTACGAATTATATTAATAAGAAATTGTATTTATGAATTATGTTAATATTAAGAAGTATCTAAGTATATGTAATTCGATTTATATATTCTTACTCACATGTGTGTAATATGATTGTATCGTATTGGTGTTCTTAGCGTGCGTAAACTGAGTTTCCAAGATGGAGACGGGGATTTTGCTCCTTCTTCACTCGGTAGTTAATTTAAAAAAAAAATTGAAAAAATGCGCAAATGTTTGTCACATATCACAGTTTAAAAAATAGTTTAATTACTTTTTATAAAATCACAGGTAACATTTTTCATCAATTTATTTACAATTTTGGTTATTCCTATACAAACTAATAGCATGTGTTTAATCTAGCCTAAAAAATTCCTTGTTTTAATTATAGATTACTACTTTTTTCAATTATCGCAACTAATAAAAATAATATATAATGAAAATTTGCTCACACTGAAAAGCTAATCCAATCAGGAATAATATTTTGTTGTTGTTTATATCAGTCAAACTGGAATTTGTAGAATAATGCAATTGAGGTTCAATTTAATGTAATCATTATCACTTATCTAATCTATTATTGTAGTACGAATAGTATATTTTATGATTTTCTACAAATCTAATGAGGGAAACCGGTCCGGTTTTCGAAAAGTCATCTTATATATGTTTTAAAATAGTACAATAATTTTTGTGAGGAAGAGGTTGGTTTGAGGTTATTTGAACCGTTAATTATTAACAATAGTTGGGGGACTAAATGCAGTATCGCCATAAAGTGACATTAATCCGACAATAAATCGTGTGAAAAACGGGGTGGTCATCTGGGAATTAATATGGGTGCCTAGTGGATTAAACGAGGAATTGTACTGGAGGGTATAAAAGAGTTTAGTAATCAATTAGTAGCCGCTTAAAGCTGCAACGAGCAAGCATGCACGACACAGGTTTCCCTTAATTCCCTGGAGCCTCGTCTTTCACAATTCTTTTCCAATTTGCGTTGAGCAATTACACAAAAATGTACATATTTGAGGGAATAAAAGAGGGAAAAAATAAAAGAGATATAAACAACGATTTTCCTTTTCTTGAAAAATTGTGGTTACGAGATCTTGCATACATTTTTGTTGAAAACCTGATTGATTGCGATACTGCGTGAATATGACTTTTAGTGGCTGTTTCCAGTTTGTTCTTTCCTACTACTACTAAAGATTATTTACATTTTTTTGCTGATTCTCAAGACAAGGCGTTACAAAATTTAAAATTCAATGTTAAAAATGTTTGTATTGAAAAGTTTCAATTGCTGAAAGATAGGAACTATGACAAAAATGTTAAACCTCGTGAATTTAAAGTTCAAAAATTATTTAAGAGTGTTTCAAAGGTACAATTCCCTGATGAAATAGCTGAACCGTTATTCTTGGGTAATAGTTTTGGTATTCCTTATGATAATATAAATATTCCTGTTGATGATATCGTTGCGAACATTGAAAACTGCATCAAAAATTTCAAAAAAGTTGATGATATGTTAAATATTAGTAGGACAGTAACTGGACTGATTTCAAATCACAATAGTAACAATAATTTTAAGAATAATAATAAAATCACTGATACCGTTCTAAATTTCCAAAATAAACATAAGGATCTGTTATTTGTTGAAGCTGATAAAGATGATGTTATGGTGGCAGCGAATAAGGATGATTACAATCTCGCTACAGAAAACATTTCAAAAAATAATAAATTATACAAGAATGAAGAGACTAATTCAGTTCCAACAGCTGAAAATAAATGGAATGATATTGTTTCAAGATTTGAAAAGAAAAGATATATCAACGAATTAGCTGCCTATAGACTAAAAACCCACAGTTGTGTTGTGGCAAAAGCTTATGCACTGCCTAAGATACACAAACCAGGTTTGAACTGGAGATTATTTGTTTTCACAATTGGATCACCGACTTACAATTTAGCAAAATACTTATCAAACGTTTCAAAGCCAATTTCAGGAAGCACAGAGTCATTCATAAAAAATGTTTAGATTTAAAACAAAAAATCAATAACCATATAATACCTCCTACTCATTTCTTAATATCTTTAGATGTCGTCCCAATGTTTGACAACATTTCTTTTCATTTAGCTTTGCATTGCATAGAAGAAAAATTAAATTTACGTAATAATTTTACTGAAGTATCAAAAAATGAAATTTTAATTGTGGTTGAAACTGTTTTCAATAATACCGTTTTTTTCATATAATAACTAATTTTATGAACAGATGTCAGGTAGTCAAATGGGATCCCCCTCATCTTCCATTGTTTCAAACTTAGTTATGGAAGATGCAGAAAAAAGAATCTTATCAAAATTACCTTTGAAATCCGTTTCTCTATGAACGGTATGTGGATGACATGCAATAAAATTTTATTGAACGTCTTTGATAGTATTGATGAATCTATTCAATTTACGCTTGACACGAAAAATAACACCTTAAATTTCTTAAATGTAGAGATTCATAAATTGCCGAATGGCAACATATTTACAAATTGGTATAAGAAAATTTCTTGGTCTATTCAATTTAAATTGTGAATCCCATCATTTATTTAGTCAAAAGATCAGATTGATTAAAGGCTTAGTTGATCGATGCATTAAATTAATCGATATAAAATATAGGAATGAAAATTTGAACCAAATACAAGCCACCGTGCGACTAAATAATTATCGACTGTTGTTGACAGAGAATGTCATTAAAGAACATATTCATGAAATTTACAACAATTCCATTACAGACAAAAAGAAAAAGAAATGGTCAGATAATTACAAAAAAACTGATCTAAAAGTGACCTTACCGAAAAATGGTAAGAATTGCGAAAAAATTGCATTTTACTCGTTATTTTCAGGTCAATAACTGTTTTATCTTTAATCCAGGTAAACCATGAAAGTTGTATACTATTATCGTAGAAGTCCCTATGCAGTATAGACCTCATAAAAAATCATCTAATTTTCGCACACTCAAGTTAAAGTACAGAAAATGGTAAAAGTCACGAACAATTTCATTTTTATCGTTATGTTCAAGACAATAGGTAGATATTTTTTTCATCCATTTGAACGGCAAAAGTTGTGTACTATAATGATATAAGTTCCTATGCAGTATAGACCTCATCGAAAATCATATTTTGTCTGCAGGTCCAAGTCAAAGTACAGAAAATGGTAAAAATCAGGAATAATTTCATTTTCCTCGTTATGTACAACACAACTTTTTTTTATCCAGTTATGTTCGGAAACTAACTGAAACACAATAAAATATTAATATAATAATATTGTATTATATTGTGCAATATTGTAATAATATATGTAATATATAATATTGTATATATGTAATATTGTATTCTGCTTGGCTTACATTAGGTAAAAAGTTTCCTATGAATGAAATTGAAATTTGCTTTCAAAGACTAGCAGGGCTTTTCGGTCCTGAAAAGACGATCTGTTGACTCAATCCTTTGCTTTAGATGAATAAACTTGGTGAGAAACAATTGTGACCTCCTTACTCATCCTTCAACCGCTGGATTGTTACATGGAATTTTGAAAATATCTGGCAAGGAAAGATGACTTATGTCTTTCTTGGTGAATTCCAATAAGTCTTCTTTTGACAATTCTATTGTTAGAGGAGGGTCCGTGATAGCACAATTACTCCAATCGATGAAGTCTACATAACCTTTGGCATCAAAATTCAAAACAAAAATTTTGAATTTTTTAATTCCTTCTTTACCGGATTCTCTTGCTGAGAGAATACGAGACACGGCTTGCTTACGAGTTTTTTCCTGTCGAATAGCATGGCAAGCAAAATATTCTCCGCATGTCCGAAATATTCATTATTTTGGATCACTTCATCTATCGTCTCACGCAGATCATCTTCAAGGTATCTTGTGAAATGAATGCTATTTCACAAGTTCTCGGGGTCGTCTATGACTGTTGGTTGACATTTGATTTGAAAGCACTTGGGTACCATAAACATACAAAAAATTTAACTAGAACTCGCAGTTCGAAGGACGGTTGTTCTGTTCCCATGTAGGTTCGAAGTACTCTACTTGCCTTTGTCATAAATCTGGCTTCTGACAATTTTCCGAACAGATGCTTCAGTGGCAATTCGTTTCCGTGAGGCTGACAGATCTCCCATTGTAATGTTCTTTCCAATTTAATTTTCAGTCTTCTTATAATGCCAGAATGCTTACCAGTATTTGTAGGACACCCATCGCATCTGATACAATTTAGGTAGGATAAATTTATCCTGTTTTTATTTAAAAAAATCCAATATTGCATTTCAAACATCCTCAGCTGCCGTAGATGATGAAGACAGGAAACCTAAATAAGAACCTCCAGGTTCTTAAATAAGAGAAGTGTGTTCTTCTCGCTGTGTTGTTTGCTTTATTATTTCATCATTCACTCTTTCCAGAAGTTTTGTTTCATATCTTCTACCATCAGAGTGAAGGGCCTCCAGTTTTACAACCGATGATAACTGTGGTCTTTACAGTTCTGTGCGAGTTCTTATTCTTTCTCGATAAACTTTACTTTTATTAAAAACTAGCCCTTTCACTTCAGGAATGTACTTACTTACGTCATACAAAAGTGAGGAAGCCAGAGCTGCAGCACTTCTATTTCCTATTTCGTATCTGTCACAAGCTGCTGAAAATGTTGGACATTTTATTCTAGTTTGTTCTGTTGATTGTATTTCACATTTCACTGCTCATCTTCATCTTCATCTTCATCTTCATCTTCATCCTCATTCTCATCCCCATCTTCACTATCATCCATCTCATCCTTCTCGTTTTCAGCACTATTGATGGAAAATATTTCTCCAGTAATTCAATGAGGAGGATTGTCACAATCAATTTGAAGTTTTCTACGTTTGTTTCCAACTTTCACTTTTCCTTGCGGCAGTTCGTTAAGAATTCGTCTTTTTTATTGCTCTCTAGGATGTTTAGTTCTGAACCATGGTTCAAATAGTATTCGTCGTTTTCTTGAAGTTCGTTAGTCTAAAAAAAATGCCCTGTCAGATTCAGATAATTTTTTCTTGCAAGATCATGATTCACATTTACACTAACGATTGGCTATATCAAAAAGCCTGTAGCTTTCTTGCTCAAATAACTTGATTTTATTACTAAAGTTTACTTCTCATTATCTGGTTCATAGATCTTTCTCAAATTGATAAGTGTAGTGCTATCGTTTGGGATTAAGTCTACAATAGTTCCATTTGAAACGATTGGGATCGAAGAAATCAGGCCGAGTGAGGAAGAAAGAAGGGAGAAGAGAGGATGGTGGGATATGGAATGTGTGGAAAGTAAAGAGCGTATGAAGTTATCGTTAAAGATTTGGAGAAGAA
>JAUMHM010000031.1:39653657-39669905 GCA_032362435.1 Melikaiella ostensackeni | reverse complement strand
GGGGGGTCAAAGCAAATCATACGGTATCTTACATGGGCGGGGGGGGGGGGGGAGGGGTTGACAATTTCAGAAGAACACCTTGCGTGATGTTTGGATGACCCCAAAGCTTTTATTTTTAAGTTTATTGGAAATTTGTCTTCACTGATAAGTAATTTATAACTCGGCCTTTTTTTTAAATGGGACAATACTTTGTATTATATGAACTACTCTTTTTTTAACGGGGCCGCCTAAAAAATTTTTCAGGGAGGCCACCACATTTCTAGTTATGTCACTGTTTAAGAAACAACATATTTGAGAGGCGAATGATTTCTGGAGTGATGGATAAGTTACTTTTTAAAAGGAACTAGTTATCGTTATCGTTACCGATTCAAAATGTAACATTTTCTTAGTGGCATTTCCAAAAAAAAGTAGCTATCGTTACTATTTTAGTTACTTTTCTATTTTAGAAATATACATAAGGTAAAGGATCCTATTAAGGGCAGGGGCTTAATTAAGAGCAATTTCAATTTTTTTCATCGAAAAAACATGAAATTTTCCCAGAAAAATCGCCACATTTTACTTTATAACATTATGCAATGGATATAGTTTGTAAAGATGTGCAATTTTTAAGCTATTTTTACTGTATATGAGTATTAGAAAATATTTTAATTGACGCGCCACGCTCTAGATGGCAAAAAAGCGTGAGGTTGCCTTGTGCTACTGCATTCTCGTAGTTGTTCTGTCACTCAAGAAAGGACATTCTGTAATGTACAAATCAGTTTAAAGAAAGATAAGTTGATAAATTCATAGCAAAAACATCGGCGAATATCGTGAAATACATAAAAACTTCGGTAAATTGTGAAAAATGCGTAAAAAGTTAGAGTGCGGTTAATTATTCCGGAATTTGAAGTTGGCCCTATTAATGACAATGCTGTATAATGAATTGTTTATAAAACATAATTTTACATTATTGATGACGAAATGTTACACATTTTTAGACCTAAAGCCTTTTTTTATGCCGATGTGGATTTTGTCAGTTAAAAATGTTGTAAACAATTATGCTTTTGAGGTTAAATTGCTTTTGCCTCGGAGTGTGATAGTTTTGTCGAATTTTAAAGTCAATATCATGTGTTTGTGTAATAAAATTGAATTTCTAAGTCCCTTAAATATAAAATTATTCGAACTGTCTACCGTTACGAAATTTTCTGTAAGACCAACCCCTTTCCTTGCAATTCTTTAAACAATTCTTTTTAAAAAACACAAAGTTTGAGAATGTCTGAATTAATAGGCTCAATTAAATTCGCAGAATAAACTGAAAGTGTATTTTCAATGACTCCTTATTGTCATATTTTGTAATTTGACAAATTTTTTTATTTATTATAATGAAGAATAGTTGGCCTCTTCAACTTTTCAACAACTGCCACTTTGAGTTCAAAACATCTATATAATGACATGCATTTTCAGTCGATTACGCAAAAGAAGCCTATTTGAGGAAGCACGTAAAAAAATGAGCATTTAATTATAAAAATTGTTTGATTGATTAACAGTTTTTGTCATTTTGAAAAACATGATAGCAGCGAGTCAATGGCAAGACATTCTTAGTCGATTCCATAAAAAAATTGAGCCTATTCATGGAAAAAGGGGAAAATAAGTATTTGTTTATGAGGATTGTTCAATAATTAACATTTGTTGTCAATTCAAAAAATATGTCAGCAAGAAATCATTGATGAGATATTTTTATTTGATTCATTAAAAAAATGAGACTACTCATGGAAAAAAGATCTAAATGTGCTTTTGTTTATATAAATTGTTCAGATAATTAACAGCAGTTTTTAATTTTCATTTTATACGAAGCTTAGTAGTGAACAAAATTTTCTAATAAATTAAAAAATAAAAACTTAGAGGTCATCCACAAATTACGTAAGGTGCTTTTCTGAAATTTTCAACCTCCCCTCCCCTCCATATATGTCACAAATTGTGAGATTTTATAAACTAGGGAACAAACATTCCCATTTTTCTCGTTTTCAACTTAAATGCGAAATGAATTAATAGAATCCAATAACAAATTTCAACTATTTTTGTTTGAAAGTTCATTATTTTTATTTGAAAAGTCTTCTATTATATTTCTGGTAGAGAATTCATCTTTTTTGTCTTGAAAATTCGACAATTGATTTAAAAAAATTTTTCTTTCTTACCAGGAAAAATTTTTTGGGGGTAGAATTCAACTATTTTGTTGAAAATTCGTCTTTTTAATTTAAAAATTTATCTTTCTTAGTAGAAAATTTATCTCTTTCGGTTGAGGATTTAACAATTGTGTTGACAATTCGTCTCTTTTATTTGAATTCAGCTGTTTTGATTTAAAATATAAATCTTTTCTAGTTGAAATATCAACTATTACGTTTTTCGTTGGGAATTCACATTTTCGGAAAAAATTAGTCTTTTTTAGTAGAACATCAATATTTTTCGTTGAAAATTCAACCATTCGGTTGAAAATTTGTTTTTTAGTCTAAAACTAATCTTTTTATTTGAAAATTCATCTTTTACGATTGAGCTGTTAATAATTTGGTTAAAAATTCAATTATTTTGTTAAAAGTCATCATTTTTTTATCAAAAACTCATCTGTTTCAGTCAAAGATTGAACTTTGTTTTGTATAAGATTCGTCTTTCTTGGTTGAATTCAATCATTTTAGATTTGAAATTAAAACCTTTTCTGGTTGAAATATCAACATTACATTTTTTGTTGAGAGTTTATCTTTTTTGCTTGGAAATTCAACTACTTGGTTAAAAGTAGAACTATGTAAAAAAATCATTTTTTGGGTTTAAGATTTATTATATAAGTAGAAAATTCATATCTGTGGTCGAAAATCCAACTACTTTGTAGAAAGGTAGTTTTTTTGGTTGAAAATTTAACTACTTTGTAGAAAGTTAGTTTTTTTGGCTGAAAATTAATTTTTTAACTGAAAATTTAACTATTCAATTTTTGGTTGAAAATGTATCTTTTTGAGATGGAAATTCAACAATTTAGTTGAGAATTTATGTATTTTTTTAAAATTCGTCTCTCTTGGTTGAAAGTAAAAGTACTTTGTTAAAAATTTTTTTTTTAACAGAACATTCATCATTTACTTTCAAAATTCATCTTTTTGGTTGAAAATTGATCTATTTTATAGCAAATTTCTTTTTTTTTTTGGTTAAAAATTAATCTTTCCTAGCTGAAACTTCAACTAAGTTCAACCATTCAATTATTTCGTTAAAAGTTTAAAAGTTATGTTTTCATGACATTTTTTTTCTTTATTTACTGAAAAACCTTTCTCGGTTGAAAATCTCACTTTTTGTTTGAAATTCGTCTTTTCAGCTTGAAAATTCATCTCTTTTGGTTGAGGATTCATCTATTTTTTAATAATTCGTCTTTCTTGGTAGAACATTTTTTAAGATTTTATCAAACCCTACCCCCCCCCCCTGAAATCGTCTTACGTAATCTGTGAATGTCCCTTTAAATAGATTTTTGCTGTTCAGCCTAAGAGGCCCCTCGCAGGAGGAGGCCCCCCGCAATGTGTGGTTTTGTATTTAAAAATAAAAAATTTCTTCCTTATCTTTACTTAATTTACGAACGGCCTTCGAAACACTGAATAAGTGTAACAGTATATTTGCCCTATAAAAATCGTAAAGACATTTCTGTAGTAAATAAAGTTTCCCTATCACAGCTCAGGGGCTATTGAATCACTGCAAGGAAATCTGCTGAGGCTAGAAAACTGATCTAAGGATGCTTTTCTCCTCATAAATTTATCACTATATATATCGTAAAATTCACGATAAAAGTCAATACACAAGCATTCTATCAGCTTTCCGAGAAAATTTGTTACAGTAGCTACATTTAATTTTTAAGAGTGTATTAAATATATCTAAATATTTGAATGGAGTGGGGCTTTTCCGAAACGATATTAAAACGACATTCATTGATTTTGAAATTTTGATGCAATACCAATTTTGGATAAAAAATTTACCGTGTTTGCTGCAGTTGATATAGTGAAGATGTGAGTGTTGTGCTCCGCCAATTTCTTTATTTTCCTGTTCTACGAGACCTTTTTTATCGACTTTATTCGATACGATATTATAACTACATTGATTGGTTATAAAATTCTGGTGCAATAATAGTTTTTGATAAAAAATTTAGCATGTTTGCTGTAGCTGATATAGTGAAAATGTGAGTCCTGTGCTTCGCCAATTTCGTTATTTTCCTCCTCTACTAACCTTTTTTTATTGACTTCGTTCTGTACGATATTGAAACTACATTCATTGGCTATACAATTTTGGATAAAAAATTTAGCGTGTTATCTGTAGTTCATATAGTGATGATGTGAGTGCCGTGCTCCGCCAATTTCGTTATTTTCCTGTTCTACGAAACCTTTTTTATTGACTTTATTCGATACGATATTCTAACTACATTCATTGGTTATAAAATTTTGGTGCAATAACAGTTTTTGATAAAAAATTTAGCATGCCTGCTGTAGCTGATATAGTGAAGATGTGAGTGCTGTGCTTCGCCAATTTCGTTATTTTACTCCGCTACTAACCTTTTTTTATTGACTTCATTCTATACGATATTAAAACTAAATTCCTTGGCTATGAATCTTTGGATAAAAAATTTACCGTGTTTGCTGTAGTTGATATGTTATAATGAAGATGTAAGTGCTGTGTTCCGCCAATTTCGTTATTTTCCTCCTCTACAAAACTTTTTTTTATTGACTTTATTCGATACGATATCAAAACTACATTCATTGGTCATAAAATTTTGGTGCAATAACAATTTTGAATAAAAAATTTACCGTGTTTGCTATAGTTGATATAGTGGTGATGTGAGTGCTGTGCTCCGCCAATTTCGTTATTTTCCTCCTCTACGAGATCCATTTTCACGCAGTTCTCGTTTTGAGTCACTGGGTCGTTTTTTTGCTACCCTTACGCAGTTGAATTTTTCGCAAACACTACCTTTGCCTTGAGTGAAGCACTTTTGTCTTTCTTAATTTTTTTTGTCTTCTCACACTTACTGAGCTCTGAATTTCACTGCCTGGGTAATATTACCGAAATGGGAAATTTTTTGAAATTTTTAAGAAGATTGAAGGACATAATTCTAAAATTTGATTTCAAATAGGTAATTGTCTATATAAGAAACGCGACTTATCCGAATTTCGGGTCTGGTTCCTTTTTTGAATATCTTTTCTGCTCCGAAATAAAAAATCAAGATGGGGAGCTCGAGTAAATTAATTATTTTTACTAAAACACTAAGTATAAAGACAGTTCTTTGAAAATCCGTTATATCACTTTCAGTGTCCACTGAACTGAGAATAGAAACTTTTAGATATAAAAAGAAAAATGTATCCCAAAAATAAAATAATGTAAAAGAGAGGGAGATTTTTGGTAAAACTAGAAAGAGTTAGGGTTGGATTCCAAATTATTCCTCCTCCTTTTCAGTCAGCCCTTAATAAAAATAAAAAAATGAATCCCAAAAACAAAAGAAGTGACGAAATGGAATTCGTAGGGGGCTGAAAAGAACGAGGGGATGACTTCCACATCACCTCTTCTCGTTTCCAACCTCTTCTTGACATTCCTTATCCTTCCGTTGAAAAAAAGTACTTAAAAAAGAAAAAGATTAAGTATAAGAAAAATTTTTTAAAAATTTTTTATAGATCGAATTCATTTCAAATTGGACGGGCTGTGCAAGCTCAAGTCACAAAATCGTTTCGGGACAAAATATGTTATTTTCTAAGAGATTTTAGACAATTCGTGTTTCACCGATTAGACGAAATTTCGCAATCCGCCGGAAAATTAAAAAATGTTTTCAAATTGACAAAATAGCGGCGGCTTTACGGAAAATCCTTGAACTCAATTTTCTCAAAGAGACAATCGTTTTATTTCTTGTTGATTTTTTTTTAAGTTGGTTCTAATATGGCTCATACATCACATAAGAGTTTATTCTGTATCCGCGTCTTGGAG
Organism: Melikaiella ostensackeni; assembly: GCA_032362435.1. Lineage (NCBI taxonomy): Eukaryota > Metazoa > Arthropoda > Insecta > Hymenoptera > Cynipidae > Melikaiella > Melikaiella ostensackeni. Next base: position 39,663,938 of record JAUMHM010000031.1, on the reverse strand, counting down.
AAGAGAAAATGGGATTTCTTTTGATGAAAAATGAAAATTCGCATTTTTTGCAATGAAGAGACGAGATACGAAAAAAGTAAGAAAAGTAAAGTTGTTCCAATAAAAAACTTATTTTAAAAAATTCAAAAAATCTCATTGTTTAAAAAAAATACAATTGAAGTCGAATTTATTCATATTTTAGCAAACATTTTGAAAGAAGCAACATAGAGAAACATGGTAAAAAACTATTTTTTAGAAGCTTCCGAATGGAACAACTGTGCTCTTTTCAGTCATCCCTAAACGAAAAATAAACAATGCTTCCCAAAAAAAAGAGGGGGCGAATGAAATTGGTGAGGGGTTGTAAAGAAGGAGGGGGTAACTTCCAAATCACCCCTTCCTCTTTCCAGTTCTCCTTTCCAGTCCTTATCCCTTGCGTTGATAAAAGGTATTTGAAAAAGAAACAGACTTAGTACAAAGATAATTTTTTGAAAATTTGGTATATCACTTTTATTGTCAACTGCCCTGAAAATAGAAACTTTTATATATTAAAAAATGAAAAACCGTGTCCCAAAAAAATGTTTAAAAGAGGAAATTTTCGGAGAGACTAGAAGGAGCTAGGGGTGGGTTCTAAATCACCCCTCCCCCTTTCGACTCACCTTTCAATATACTCGTAAAATAAAAAGGGGGCGAAATGGAATTGGTGAAGAGATTGTAAAGAACGAAAGGGTGACTTCTCAATTACCCCTTCCCCTTTCCAACCCCTCTTTTTCCTTCCTCATTCCTTCTGTTGTAATAACATATTAAAAAACATGCAGAGTAAGTATAAAGATAATTTAAAATATTGATGTTATTTCATCGACTAGGGTAATTAAAAAATTAATATTTTGATGTTCTGGTATCGATTACTGGTCAAATTTATAAAGATAACTCTCAAAAATTTGCTATTTCACTTTTAGTATTCACTTAACTGAAAATAGAAATTTTCATAAATTATAAAATGGAAGAATGTATAACAAAAATAAAATTATATCAGAGATAGGGAGATTTTTGGCACTTCTTTGGTATTTTTTGGTATTTTTCAGGTACGGGTGGGGTCAAAGTCGACCCTCCTCCTTTTTAGTAACCCCCAAATATAAAATAAAAAGGGCCAAATGGAATTGATAGGGGGCTGAAAAGAACGAGGGAGTGAATTTCAAATAACTTTTTCCCCTTTTCCAACCTCGCCTTTCCATTTCTCATCCCTTCCGTTGAAAAAAGATATTTGAAGAATGAACAGACTAAATATAAAAATAATGTTTTTGGAAATCTGCTTTCTCACTTTTAGCGTCAACTGAATTAAAAGTAGAAACCTTTAGATATTTAAAAATGAAAAATGTATCCCAAAAATAAAGTGATGTAAAAGATAGGGAGATTTTTGGGAAGACTGGAAGATGCTAGGGGTGGGTTCCAAATCACCCCTATCCCTTTTGAGTCACCTCTTGACTTAAAATAAAAAAGGGGATGAAATGAAATTGGTGAGGGGTTTTGAAGAACGAGGGGGTGACTTCCAAATCACCTCTTCCCCTTTCCGCCGCTTCCTTTCCATTCCTTATCCCTTCCGTTTAAAAAAGACATATTTAAAAGATAAACAGACTGAGTATAAAGATAATTATTAAAAAATCTGATGTATCACTCTTAGCGTCAATAGAACTGAAAATATTACCTTTCTTATATTATAAAATGAAGAAATGTGTCCCAAAAATAAAATGATGTGAGAGATAAGAAGAATTTTTGGGAGACTGGAGGGTGAATTCCAAATCACCCCTTTTCTGTCTTCAGTCACTCCTTAATATAAAGACAGTGTCTAATATATATATATATATTTCCTACTGGGCAAGTGAAGCGCTAGGGCTAGTATAACAGAATTTTCCGTAATACTAGCCCTGGACGAGCTGGAAATGGGGTAGTCTTACGGAAAATTCCGAAATAAGATATTTAAAAAAAACATACTGAAAAACCGAAAACTCTGAAAAGCCTTTGAATATATTATCATATTCTAATTATTTATTTCAAATCATATATCACATCAACTCCATAGTTGTAATTAATGTGCCAATCTCTATCAAGTGCACATTACGTACGACCTTTGTCTCTCACTAAAGGCGTCGTAAATTATCTCTAGAATAGCGAGGTCTTATCATATAAGGATCATCAACGTTTATTGTAATTGGATATAAAATTAGGAGAAACTAAACTAGAAATTCTCTTCTAAGTAAATTTTGAGGATATAATAGTGAAGAACTGATAGGGAAATAGTCAAATGATCACAAAAAAGACAGAAGTCAATTTTTGTTGCGGGTGAATTTAAAGTGGGTAGTTTTGAATTTTTTTGGATCGAAACAAAAAAAGATACAATAAACTATTAAAGTTGACATGATAAGCATACTCAACTTTGTTTTTTATTCTTTGAGCCCAAATTTCAATTTAGATTCTTTGAAAATGATAAAATTTGAAATTTGTTTATTCAATCAAAAAACAGCTGTACGGTTTATCAGATACCCAGTCAATGCGAATAAAATTCGTGCTTTTGAGAATGGAAACCTTTCCTGTTCAATATACCCAGTGGGAAATTGACAATGGTGACCATTGGGTCAAGAATGGCCCAATACTGGCAATGATTGGTTTTTCAATTGGCTCACGACTGGCCTACAGTCTTGGGCCACCTTTGGCGATAGCTTGGGTTGATAACGCCAATACCAAGAATTGGCAGCCAGTCATGATCCATGTACGGAAACAAATTTCAACGGTACAAGTAATAATCTTTTATATAATCAAATTTTTTCCCAGTCTTGACTCATGCTTGGCCCATGCTTGGTCCGATCATTGGTCCATCAATGGCAGTCAAGTTACCCATATTTTCGAGATTGTGTTGGTTATCAGTCATGGACCATGAATGGCTGCCAACTCTTGACATTGACATTATCATCCCAAACTTCAGCTAGTGATGTCCTAAAACTGGCGGACAATCTTGTGCCAACATTGGTATCATTGGGTCTTAAGTTTGGGCCCAGCATAGCCCAATGGTGAATTTCCCACTGAGTGGGTGCACTGTAATGAAATGATGTTACTTTTGTCAACTTTATGGTAAAGACGCAAATGAATTTGATAAATTCATAGAATCTATGTCGTTATTGAAAAAAGTTCTCGGTAATATTACCCGACTTTGAGATTTCGTGAAGTTCAGATCACTATATTCACACCGCGAAAAGAATTCCTTTGCAGAGGAAAGAATTCACCGGCACTCGAGAGAGAAATATAGACCTTAACGCCCGAACGCGTGCGGAAGCAAAGATAAAAGTCTCGGAAGTTTTTCGCGATTCTTCCTTTGAGTGTTTTTCAAAAGTTCGGCATCCATGTATCTTCAGCTGTTTAGCTAAAAATATGTATTTACTTCTACTGATTTAATATTTGGCATTCAGCTTAGTTCAAACAGATTTTCCATTCAGCAGAGTGGTACTGGGAAAAATGTATTTTGCATGATCAAAAATAATATTTACTGTAGAATATAATGCTTCTGCTGAGTTGATTAAAAAAATATATGTTTCTTTTTTCTTTTTTGATAATAAGTAGCTAAATCTAAATAACTTTTGCTCTACTATAGAGAAAAATTTATATGGATACTTCAGTATAGCTGCCAGTACACTGAGTGTAAGCTATAAAACATGAATCTTGTAAAAGGACATAAAACCTGCTATAAATAATCAGGTTGCATATAATGAAATGTTTTGTGTTTATAGCACAGGAGCAAAGTGTCCAGTTTAGTTTTAGTGCATCGTAAAGAAAATGTGACTTGCGCTATACTTTCCCTGATGAAAATTAATTTTAAATTAATCTGCATATACTGAAATCAATGCTGGAAAAAGATCAGTTATAGAAGCTATATGTTCTCGAGTAAAAATCATAAGTATGGGAGTCATCACACTGTGAAAAGGAGAAATTATTTCAGGGCTAATTTCAGATATTAAAATAAGACTCAGAACAAAACAGTCTCGAGTGGTACTAAAATGAGACCACTTTTGGGATACCAGCGTCATTTGTTTTACATTAGGAATAGTAGAATTAAGTTATCCTATTCGAAAACAGGACACGCAAAAAATGATACCATGAAAAAAGAGATCTCTAGTTTTTACAGTGCAATCATTGACTCTCTAAAAATAAAAAATGTATGGCAAATGAAACAATGAATGAGACAATCCCACACTTAAAGTATGTTGTAAAAGTATAGATAAAGTATAGCTAAAGTATAGCAAAAGTATCGCTGAAGTATAGCTGAAGTATGGGGTATACTTGATCTATACTTAAGCATAGCTAAAGTATCGGACATAGAATGGCACTCATGTGTTTTTCAAGATATCCTAGCAACGGGATAATCATATATTTATATCATAAATGACAGCTCGTCTAGAAATTTTAAGTGTTCACGTTTATAACAAGAAGATATACAATGGCAAACTTATATAATTCTAATATTATATGCATTGGTAAGAGATATTATTTAGGTGAAATGTGTAATGTTAAATTTTGTATAACATAAAGTCGAACTACTTATGTTAGAATTAATATCTCACTTGCATTATTTATAATGCGAAAATCGTGATTCTGGATCTCTATTTAGATGTATTTCAGATATTTCAGATATTTTAGACATACTTTACATACTTGAGCTATACATTAGAGATATACTTTAGCAATACTTTCCCTATACCTCAACCATACATCGTCATACTTTAGCAATATTTGAGCTATACATTCAATATACTTTACTCAAATATACATGAAGTATGGGATATTCTCATTTGACATACTTTTATTATACTGTCTGAAAGATCACTTTCATAAATTTCCCACATGCTTTCCCAGATCACTCCCATAACAAAATTTTTTTACTCGGGTTTTTTAAAATTTTGAATTCTAAACAGAAGATAATTTGAAATTCTGTTTATATCTTAGGTATTGTTAAATCAAAATTTTTTTCAATAGTCTACCAAAAGATTCGATGTATTAGCATTTTCGATCCACCCTGATGTGACATGTCCAATTAAGTTATACAAAGTAAGGAAGATTTCCCGTGTCAAGGAAAGAATTGAAAACCAATCTATATGCTGATCAGCTTTTATAGTTAATGAGGAAAATGGGAAACATTTGTTCCCGGCTACCATGCTCGAAATCGGAAGTCGCCTAGATAAACTCGATTCTCAGGTAAATGAGAACCAATCACGCGAACCACTTTCAGAGTAAATGTATTGAATCACTGGATGAATGTAAATCTTCTCTGCAATAAATTCATTCAATTCGCGTAGCTCTAACAATTTCGATTGCATTTCAGCTTTTAATTGATGCACTTTTCTCAAGACGGTAAATAAAACTGTTCACCATTTTGTTGCTGAAGAAATTAGTAAAAAAAAAAGATAAATCATGATTCTACACGACATGCATAATTACATATGAAAACACTCAGGTACATAATGCACTTTTAGAAATTCACATATCCTCGGAAACTAGAGTAAATTCTAGTTGATAACAGGTATTCGATATCACAGAAAAAAACGAAGGATAAAAAGCGATTCAGGTAAAAATGCTGGGGGTATTCTCGGCATGCAAAAAAATGAAGATCGGTAAGGGTAAAATGAAAAATTAGCGATGTTTCATTTTACCCTTGCCGATCTTCATTTTTTTGTATGCCGAGATTACCCCCATCATTTTTAGCTGAATCACTTTTTACCCTCTGTTTTTTCCTGTGATGAGTTGTGATTGTCAATTCAGATTTGCATGGATAAAAAAATTATAAGTGCACGGCAAAACCGCCTACATGGAAAAGACACGTGCGTAAGTCACTTTCGTATTTCCGATTTTTATTTTTATAATTATACCCTGATTTTTCGATTATCGTATTCAAAATGAACTTTCCGCGCTTCTTCTACCGGACAACTTGAATGACGTTTTTAAATTTTAGCTTCATCGTCCGCGAGGTGCAACCAGTTGCAACGAGTGTACGGGTCAAACTGAAGCGTCGCGACGCTGGGCGTCTTTCCGACGAATGAACAGCGCCACCATCGGATGCCTTTTAACGATAATAGCTCAAAGTACATTAGGAAGGTGTACGCATGTGTACCTCTTCATTTTCAGGTAGGTACACGCGGTTTCAGCTGATCTGCTCGAAACTGCTTGAAATCCCTATCACTGGAATTGCAGGTATGATATTCATTTCCAAAGTCAAGTGGCGTTGAGTGCAACATACCCTCATCTTCTCCCTCTTACAATTCAACAGAAACAGCCCTCGTTACAACTACTCTTGATGACCTCATTATTTTCCACTTTCGCCCTTGCTTTGAGAGGGAACTGCAATTTAGCTTTTATTAATTAAAAGGAAAGAGTCAAAGAGTTCCGAAAAATGAACAAGATCGGGTTGATGTATTAAGAAGACGTACTTTAACTCTCAATTTAAGGCGAGAGTTCAAGTTGATAAGGCAAAGTGGTTTTGCAGCTTTTTAATATTGAAATTATTTTTATGCTATTGTTAAAATAGGCAAACTTAACAATATAATACATCACTTATTATTATATTAAATATTTCTTCAGAACTTTCAACGATTATTTACGAATGAGGAAAAATTACTTAAAAAAATGGTTTTTGGCAAACTTTATGCTGAGATATGAAAATATCTTTCTTCTAGATTATGTATAGTACTTCTTCGTTCTCAGACTACTTCCTCTTGAAATTGTACTTTAAAGAGTACATCCAATTTTTATTTATTAAATTTTAAATACTTTTAATTTGAGTTTAATTTTTAAGCCTCATGTTTGAATTTCTTCAGTTTTAAACGCTTAGAGAACATGAAAATTTGTTTTAAGAAAGAAAATCTTGTTTGAAAATAAGGGGGAATTGCTTGGATACAAAAAATTGATTTAAATGTAGTCTTTAGCCAATATTAAGGTTAATTTATGATGTAAAAAAATTAAGATCTAACACAATTGAGACTTTTTTCGGGATCACACAATTCTGCCGAAAAAGAAAAATCCTGAATTATGAAAAATGCCGAAAATATAATTACAGAAATAAAAATTTTCGAAAAATGAAAATTTCCGAAATTTCAAATTACTGAAAAAAATAAAACTGAATAAATAGTTTATTAACATCATTGGAATATTCCGAAAGTGAGAGTTAACGAAAATAGAGAAATTGAGAAATTTAAAATTACAAATATTATTAAACTCATGAACATTTATATCCCCGAAAATTTCAATTTCCCGAAATTTCATATTTCTGAAATTTCAAATTCACGAAAAAAAAATCTTGTGGACACGTAACTTTTCCATTTCAAGCTGTTTCCAATTTCAAACTGTATGTACCCATATAAAATAAAATATTCTAATAGATACAAAACGATGAATATATATATTTTTTTATTTTTCCGGGAATTTGAAATGTCTGTAATTTAGTAAATTCGAGAATCTACTAATTTCGGGAATTTGAAAATTCGGCTTTTAAAATTCAAGCAATAATACAATTTCGGGAATTTAATAATTTCGGTAATTTGAAATTTCTGAATTTTTCTACTTTTGTTAACTTTCGCTTTCCGAATATTTTTATTTCGTTAATGAAAACTTTCGGTAGTTTTATTTGTTTCCGGTAATTTGAAATTCCAGAAATTTTTCATTTCTCAGAAATTTTATGTTTTGGTAATTATATTGTTGGTATTTTTCAAAATTCGGAATTTTGCTTCTCCGGTAAAGTTATGGCTTTTTTTCTGTAAACTTGAGACGCCTTTGGTTTTGAATTGTAGAATTTTAAACTGTTTGAGGTTCTAAACTGTTCAATTCAGAATTCAGAATTATTCAAATTAGCTACAAAATTAACATTATTCAAGAAATTCGAAAGTTTCTGATAAGAAAATTTTCCAATTGTAAATTAAAAAATCTTTCCTTGTTTCTCAATTCGTCATTTGGAATTTATTATCATCTGAATTGTTTAAATTTCTGATCGTTTTATTTTCAAGGCTTTAATTTTAAAAAGTACAATATTAATGATTTATAATTTTTCATTGTTCAATCTCGAAGAATTCTACTTCAAATTATCAGATTTTGAACGTTTCATTTGCAGCATCGTTTAATTTTGGATGTCTCCCATCTCAAATTATTGTTAAATTTGAAGTGCTTTGAAATCAGAGTTCAGCAAATTGTTCAATTTAGAATGCTTCAAGGTTAACATTTTTTAAAAAATTGGAAAGTTTGAGAAGTGAAAATGCTCTATTTGAAAAATTTTCGCTTGTTTTCAAATTTTGTAATTGTGAATTGTTTAAATTCGTGATGATTTTATTTGTAGCTCTTGGATTTCAAATACTTCAGTCTTGAAGATTTATACATTGAAAATGTTCAAAAGTGCTCAAACTCTTTAATATAAAATTGTAAATAATGAGCCAAACGAAGATAAAATATTAACTTTAGAAATGATTTACATCAAAAATGAAAAAAATGCAATAAATTACAGAACTGATATTCAAAATTTAAGTATTATATACCACAGTCTCTTTTTTCATATCAAAATTTAAGAATTGTCAATTTTCCCGGGTAAAAATATCACATGACATCTTAACTTAACTTTAGAAGCTGTTATAATGTTTAACCCATAAGTGGCACATGTCCGTCTTTAATTATTGTTTAAAAATGTAACAATTTATTTTTTTAAATAATCCAGGATATTTTCCTGTGATTTATAAAATGTTCTGCAATGTTTATTTAATAACGTTTATTTGATTATATGTTTTTTCCGAAAAAGTGGCATTAAGTTTTAAATCCATATTTCCTTGGAGGTTATGTATTTAGTCTGATCTTTACATATTTTTTCTCATTTAGCATTAGATTTCTTCGTTTCTTGTTAAGTTACAAATAATACTACATGTGCAATGATATTTAAGAAATATCGTGTTTTTCTAGCTTCAATGATCTTTTGTTGAGAAAAATGATTTGATAAGGATACAGATCTATATCGAAACGCGTCATCTATAAACATCAGAAAATAAACGCTTTTATTGGGATTAGCCACTGATAGAATCTTGATGCTTTAATTTGAATTTGGAAAATTTTATTGTGGTATCCTAGTTTATAAATTTAAAGAAATTTAGTTTTCAAGTCCAAATCTTCTAATTTTAAAGGACTTCTGCTTCCTGCAAACTCGTCCAAATTCGAATGCTTCACACAATCGTGAATGGATCCAATAGAAAAAAGTTTTAATTTCGAACGCTTTGGAATCGAATTTGATCAATTTTCCATAATAAATTTTTTAAATTTATTTCTTTTGAACAAATCTTGCAATTTTAGAAGGTTTATATGAGCAATTTTCACACTAATTTGTGTCTAAATTATTCTTTTACTTAAAGTACTGTAGGATTAAGACTAATTTGAACAGACTTAACGAGTCAAAATGGTTCAGGCAAAGTTTTAAGAATGTACAAAAGTTGTCTTTGTATATTGTAAGAAAATTACAAACATTTTCTCAAAAAATATGCTATAAAAAATTGTTGAAAAATGTTTGGATTTTTTTTTGTGAAAAAAGTACCTGTCAAAAGATTTGTCTTGTCTCCAGGCGCGAAAGGAGGCGTTTTCTCTCTCTTTAATGTGGCTTTGAACCTTTTATCAACGCATATAATAAAAATCTTCAAAGTTGACAATTTTTTTTTATAGTGCTGTAATTGGAAGGAAAAAAATATATCAAGTTTGGGAGAGGTTTTAGCTCTTTTAGCCTTACAAATTCTTTGAGGACATTGAAAAGAAAAGTTGGTTTGCACTTTGGGGCTTCTTTTCTTGGAGGCTTAGGACTTGACATTTCAGGCTCCACCCATAGTTTTTCACGTGTTCCCAGAGGACTTACGAAGAGTTAATCAATTTTAAGATTCTGTAAATTTCATGTATTTTTGGAATTTGGTATTTAATGGAATCTTCTTATTTTTATTATATTTATATTATATATTATAATATATATTTATATTTTTCGACCAAAAATGATAAATTTTCAACCAACGTCAAAGAAATTAAATTTTCAGTTGAAAAATTTGTGCTCGACCATAAAAAAAAACCACAAATTTTCATCAAAATAGTTAAATTTCCTAGCAGAGATGAATTTTCAACTGAAATGATGAATCTTCAACAAAACAAAAATGAGTTTTTAATACAAGAGTTAAACTTGAATTGAGTTGAATTTCCAACAAAAATATGAACTTTCAATTAAGAAGATAGCTTTAACTTTTCTACCAAAAAAGACGAATC
>JAUMHM010000031.1:39642487-39653557 GCA_032362435.1 Melikaiella ostensackeni | reverse complement strand
AACGGACTTAGTAATATTTCTACGAAAGAATCCATTTCCTGCAGAAAACACCTAACATAACCTTAAAATAATGGAACCTGTGAGCTTTTGAACGGAGTTAGTGATTTTTCTACAAACGAATCCGTTTCCCGTTGAAAACACTCAACATATATGCAAAATGGTGGAACTTGTAAGTTTTCAGAGAAATTTAGTGATTTTTCTATAAAATAATCCATTTCCCCCAGCAAACACCTAACATAACCTCAAAATAATGGAAATTGTGAGGTTTCAAAGGGGCTTAGTGATTTTTCTATAAAATAATCCATTCCCCCAGCAATCACCTAACATAACCTCAAAATAATGGAATTTGTGAGTTTCGGAAGGAACTTACTGATTTTTCTATAAAAGAATTCATTGTCAACTGTTTCCAAAAGAACCACTTCTGATTAACTCTTGATTTTGACAGATTTCAAAGAAACAACTTTCAACAAGTTTGCAGCTCAGTAGAGCTGCAACATCATAGAACCCCTAGTTTTTTCTGTGTAATGAAAAGAGAATTTTCCGCGTGTATTAAAAAATAAATGCGAAATAGGCACGCGAGTGTTTGGACAGCCCGCTTCGTGGCTACGGAACTGCTGAACTCCGCAGAGTTCACAGCACCTCTCTCTCGGCTCCTTGGACCTCCTCATTAGAGAATGCGAGCCGACAGAAATTGTAGGAACGACTTGAATCCAGATGGCTCAAATTTAGAGTTGAGTTACTATTTAAGGCAGTTGTGAAGATTAGTCATATAAAGCGCCACTTTACGGAACGAATGAAGGTGTCAAAAAGCGACTTTTTCATGCCTATTCCGGAAAAAATACTTACGAGTCTTGATATTTTATTATAATAAGAAAGTGGTAGATTTGAAAAAATCGCACGTATTGATAACTAGATAATTCGTATTCGGTGAAACTTTTTGCAAGGGAAATAAAAAAGGAGATGGCAAATGATATGGGATCAAAGGACGACACCTGACGATGCTGATGGCACGATTCAGCTGCTGACAGAGCAAAGTGGGTTAGATGCTTGGCTTTTCCAATGACAAAGCTTTCCATGAGATTGCAGTTGACGTTCGAGTCGACCGAATTAATAAAGATGACTGTAAAGCAGATAATCCTCTCTCGCTTCCTGAAATTTCAACAAGTTACTTTCTCTGAGTCTTGCAAAAGTAAAGCTTTTCCTTTTAAACTAGAATATTGCTTTTATGATGCGGAAAAGCAATTTATTTAATATTGATTCTTCCATCGTTTGCAGTGCTTTCCAGTTTTAATTAATGTTCAAGTAAGTTTATTAGTTGGATTTTAAAATTTTCAAGATCAAAGAACCTTTTAATTTTTTGTGAAATATCTTATTTCCTATGCATCTCTGATAAAAATTGCCCGGAAATTAATTAAAGAATGGTAAATTTTGAATAGATCTAAGAAAACATTGCTCTAGCTCCAATAGCACCAAAATTGTCCTAAATATGACCCTTTTTTTGTGAAATTTTGTTCGACATCGATTTCTTATATAAAATTTCTCGTTTTATAAAATAATTCATTTCCTCAGCACTGCAGGTGAAAGTTGCTAGTAAATTAATTAAAGAAGACTCAATTTTTAGTAGATTAAAAAAACATTGCCGTAGCTCTAATAGCACCAAAATTATGGCCTTCTGAATACGACCCTTTTTTATGAAATTTTGTTTAACATTAATTTTTTAAATAAAATTCCTTCTCTCCAAAATACCTTATTTCCTGAATACTGCAGTTGAATGTTGCCACCAAATAAATTAAAAGGGACTCATTTTTAAGCAAATCTAAAGAACAGTGCTCGAAAACAATCATCCGGACTGTGCAATCAGGCGTTAATAAGAGTTTTCAGTTCATAATTAAGTTAATTAAGTCTTTATTCGCTTCACGCACAAAATACAAAGTATGATGAAAACACTTTTTCATGACTCATCCTCTATAGTAGAAACAAAAAATTCAAAAAAAGCATGTTTAACAAAATTTTATAAAAAGGGTAATTTTCAGAAGAATGAGTTGCTCGTAGCTTTTTGCGACCCTCAGTAATAATACTAATTTTTGGTTTTGTGATTTGGGGTCTGTAAATGATGAAGAAGATTTAAATTTCCATCAGACGTTTCTGCTTCATATATGGGCCTTATTTAGTGATTTATCCTAGAAAGTTACATATTTGGTGTCAGTTTTTGGGACATATCCTTTTACATATATCTGTGCGCGTTTTATCCCAAATCTATTCCTTTTTGCTTAAATTTGTTCTAAAAGATTTTCGTGAATATAATAATCAATCTTCTTCTGATTAATGTAATGAATGTTTATTTATAATAAGTCTCTAACAATTTTAACTTCGAAGCTTAAGTTATTATTTCAACATCAAAGGCTATGATTATGGTGCTCTTAGAGCTACAGCAATGCTTTTTCTTTTAGACCTACTCAAAATTAAGTCTTCCTCATTTAATTTACTAGCAACTCTCACCTGAAATGATCAGAAAATGAATTGTTTGGGTAAACTAGAAACTTTTTTAAAAAATTGATGGCAAACAAAATTTCATTTAAAAAAACAGGTCTTATTCAGAAGGCCATACTTTCGCTACTATTAAAGCCAGAACACTGGTTTTTTAGATCTACTCAAAATTGAGTCTTTTTTCATTAATTTACTGCCGATTTTCACCAGAGGTGCATAGGAAATGAGTCATTTTACGAAAACTAGAATTTTGCTTGTTTGTTTAAATTATTCACTCAAAATCGATTTCTGGGGGCCATAAATCCGAATATTTTAGAGATAGAACATTCGGTTTTTTTATTTTACAGACAATTTCCTACGCTTTGATTTTTATACAGAAACTTGTGACTTGGGTCTTGGGATTAACTGGAAAAAGCGATGTTCAAAAAATTAATTTTTTCCCACTTTTTTCACCATTTTTCGAAAATATTGTAGGGTTTCAGTTCTCGTGAGATATTCGGCTCCTAGAGCACTTTTTTGGATGATAAACTGACTGGTTGAGCCAATGAATTTCCACTTTTAACTTATTTTTATAAAAATATGTTGATTAACCTCTTTAAAAAAAATCAAAAATAGAGTTTTCTCAAAAAGGGGTCACGCGATTTTTTTCTTTCTGGGTTCAGAATGATCGTTGGTCATCTCAGAAATATAATCAGAAAAACTCGGGATATGCAAGACGAGACCCACCGTGCTTTGTTTTTGATTCTAGACATAAAGAGATCAATTCGAAAATTCAAAAGTTTGTACTTATCTTTCTCAGAATAATGAACTAGAATAAAATATTTAAAAATTTCTATGAAAAAATGAACGCCTTTAGCTCCGCTGGGGATCGAGCTCAAGACCTTTCGATTGCCGGTTGATGCTCAGATAATAATAGAGCATTCGATCGACAATTGAAAGATCCTTGTCTCGATCCCCAACGGAGTTGAAGGCATTTTGTTCGACTAAAGTGAGAATTTGGATATTTTATTTAGAATAAAATAAAAAATTGTACAACACGAGACGCTTTTGCAAAAATAGTTGATGTTATCAAAATTGATCTGTTTTTGAACGACTATCAATATACTGATAAAAATTCAAATTTTTACGACTAAAATTTTGATGGACCATGATGCTCTCGTTTACTTGTTAAGGATCAACAAAGATAACACACAGCTTATTCGATAGGAGCGTTTAACATGTACAATACACGTCTACCCTTGTGCACTGAAACTGTTTATACTCCCCTTCATTTACATCACAAACGGTACATAAACTTCAGATGTATAAAAGTATTAAAGTATTAAATAAATTTCTAAAAATGGAATAATTCTAAAATTCATGTACATATTTTTCCACTATGTATTATAGATGATAATCAGTCCAAACACAATTTTTTTGCTGCATTTGAATAACTTTGAAAATTTAATTGAAGCGCTCCCGATCAAAAGAGGATACGCGTGGATTCAGCCTGAGAAGAATTGTCCTTAAAGTCAATATTAAAAGTCGTTCAAATTTTAGTTTTGAGGACTGATACTTGTAGAGAATTTCAAGGCGCATCTTTTTTCTCCTTACAAAAATTTGTCGGATACCAAAACAAATAATAGCAACCGTTTGTAGTTCTCTTCTCAAATGTACTATAAATAAAGTAAAGAATCAGTGAATGGATTATTTTTTAGAATAGCTGCAAAAGTATTATTATTGAGATAGGTTTACGTTACTTGATACCCTATTAACTTAAGAAAGAATCTTAAAATGAATCGAGGTAGAAAAAGAAATAGGCATGAAGAGTTATGGATCAAAAATGGGAAAAAATGTTACAAAAATCAGCTACGATTGGAAACCGTAAATAAAAATTTTAAGTAAACTTTTATTATAAATGTCATATTTCAGGGCTATTTTTTATTCTTGATTTCTTAAATAATTCTTTTATTGAATCATTTAAATATAGCCTAAAGTAATTATTTATATTTATATATATATTTTTTATTTCGATTAAAGGCGGGCGAAGTGAAGGATGTAAAGAATCTCCAATTATTTAAGCGCTATAGGAAAAGAATTTTTCGAAAAGTATTTCTTACAAGTTAAAACTCAGAGTCCAGGTGCCGAAGAAACAAGAGAGTGATGAAAATGATTGGAAGTAGTTTTTAATAAAGTATTATTTTCATAATTTATTGTTACAAATGTCTAAGAAATAAATTATTTTAGTGGCAATATCCTAAATATTATTTTGGTATCCGACTTGACCTTCATATTGTCCGCTGCAACACATTTGTAGCCGAGGAGGCACGTGCATCGGGCAGCGTTAAGATTGCCGCTTGCAATTTGAAACATTCATAATTTTTTAATTATTAATCCGATTGAGCTAAAACTTTCCAGAAAACTTCTTTGAACCTTAATCAACAACTTTCTTATTGGAAGTTTGCCGCTGCTCAAAATTCGCTCTATAAACGAAGCGCTTGAAGGTTGAAATTAATGATTTTTGCGAAGTCTCAGAAAAAAATAACAACTTCTTTGTCGAAGTTTGTATGAATTGATTCGTCAATTTGCAAAAAATCGGTTAAGTAGAAAAAAGTTATAACTCATGCGGTGCAGAACTACCCCTAAAATGAACCCTAAATCAATATTTTTGAAAATTATTTTGCGCAAATCTTCTTCTCACTTTTGAAGGTCATGTCGATTCAGTCGTCAATTTTGATCAAAATCGGTTTAGCAGAAAAAAAAGTTGGGTTCGAATTGATTCGTCAATATGTTTAAAAATCGATCAAGCAGGAAAAAAGTTACAACTGATGCGGTGCAAAACTACCCCTAAAAGTGCGCAAATCTCATTTTTGAAGGTCGTATCGATTCATCCGTCAATTTCTATCAAAATCGGTTCAGTAGGAAAAAAGTTACAACTGATACGGTGCAAAAATACCCCTAAAATATCAATTTTTTTGAGAATTAATTTTGCGCTAATCACCTTCTCACTTTCGAAGGTCATATGAATTAAATGCAAGGAAAAAGGGTTTGAATATCTAAAAAAAAATTGCTGCAAAAGTCGAACTGAATAGGGTCCTTTTCAGGCTCCAAAGAAAGGGGTCTAGTGGCTAAAATCAAGTTTTTCAGAATAATGCGTTTAAAGTTTAACAACACTTTCCCGTCGTTCTATGCTTGTTTAGCGCAATTTTTAGTCCACAATTTGTACTCAGGGATTCTTCGGGTCACTTATTATTTGGTTCGAAATTGAATTATTTTGTTGAAATTTTTTGGTAGAAATTTCATTCTTTTTGGTTAAAATTCATTTTTCATAGTCAAAAATGCAACTGTTTGATAGAAAATTAATCTGTTTCGGTCGAAAATTCAAGTATTTTTTTTTAATTCGTCTTTTTTGGTTGAACTCAACTGCTTTTGATTTAAAATGAAAATTGAAAATCTTTTTTAGTCGAAAAATCAACTATTACATTTCTTGTTTAGAATTCATCTTTTTTGCTTAAAAATTGAACTGCTTGCTTAAAAGTTAAACTACTTTATTAAAAATTCATTTTATTCTATAAAAATTCATCTCTTTGGCTGAAAATTGAACTATTTTGTTGAACATTCGTTTTTTTTTGTTTGAAAATCATTTTTTTTCAATTAAAAATTTAATTATTACATTTTTGGTTAAAAATTGATTTTTCTAGATGAAAATTCAATAGTTTTGTAAAAAGTTATACTTTTTGGTTGAAAGTACAATTGTTTTGTTGAAGATTCGTCTTTTTGGGCTGACAATTTAACAGTTTGGATGAAATTTTTTTTCTTCTTGACTGAAAAGTTCTTCTTGGTTTAAAATTCAACTATTTGGTTGGTTAATTCTTTAGCAGAAAATTCAACTATTTAATTGAAAACTCATGTATTTTGTAGAAAATTCGTCTTTTTAGTTAGAAAATTCATGTCTTTCGGTAGAAATTTGATTTCTTTTGGTCAAAAATAATTCTTTATAGTTAAAAATGCAAATGTTTGGTAGCAACTTGATCTGTTTCGGTCAAGGATTCAACTTTTTTTAAAATTCGTCTTTTTAGATGAATTCAACTGTTTTTGATTCAAAATTAAAATCATTTTTAGTTAAAGTAAAAATTATTACATTTTTCGTTTAGAATTAATCTATTTTGCCTAAAAATTCAACTACTTGGTTAAAAGTTAAACTTCTTTGTTAAAAATTCATTTTTTTCCATGAAGATTGATCTTTTTGGTTAAAAATATATCTATTTTGTTGAAAATTCAACTGTTTTGTAGAAAAATCTTTTTTTTTGGCTTAAAAATTCAACTGTTTTGTTGCAAATTTGTCTTTTTGGGCTTTTTTCCCATTATTTTCTTAAAAATTTCAAGTATTTGGTTGAAAATTAACTTTCTGTTAGAAAATCCATATTTATGGGTTTAAAATTTAATTGTTTTCTAGAGAATTCAACTTTTTGTTTGAAAATTCAACAATTTAGTTGAAATTTGTTTTCTCTCTTGACTGAAAAATCTTTCCTGGTTGAAAATTCAAATCTTTATAGAAAATTCGTTTTTGGTTTGCAAATTCATCTCCTTTGGTAGAAATTTTGTCTTTTTTGGTGAAGAATGCAACTGTTTGGTCAAAAATTAGTCTGCTTTGGTTGTGATTCGATTATTTCTTTAAAAATTCATCTTTTTTTGTTGAATTCGACTGTTTTTGATTCTAAATTAAAATATTTTTGGTTGAAATATCAACTATTACATTTTTCGTCGAGAGCTCATCTTTTTGGTCGAATTCGACTGTTTTTGATTTAAAATTAAAATCTTTTCTTGGGTAAAATAATAACTTTTTTGTTGAAAATTCAATTAATTTTTCAAAAATTCAACCATTTTGTTGAAAAATTAATTACTTTGTTAAAAATTTAACTATTTTCTGGAATATTCGTCTTTTTTAAATAGAAAATGCTTTTAATGAAAATAACACAACCAGAATTTTTATTCAATAAAGTGTTATTGATAGTTATGTTAAATTCTAATAAATATATATGTACTAAATAGGGCGTGTGAATATAACCAACAAATTTCAACTCATTTACTTTTTCACTTCTCACAATAATTTTCTTTTTTTTAGCATGAAGATAAAATTGTTTTTAATATGTGAAATATAAGGGAAACTGTTAATTTTGACTATGTAAGTGAAAGCCAGTGTAAATAATAAAAATTATGAATTGTCATTGTTGGGTGAAAATTTTCAACATTCAATGTTGTGTGATACAAATGTATGTAAAAAACGATTTTCAAGCAACAAAATATGATCATTCAAAATTATGTATTCAAAATTTCTATGCATTTTAAATATTCTTATATATTTTCTTGCTTACAAATTATTTTTCACATTTATTTATATCACGTGTAAATGTTGAACGTACCATAAATCAGAAAGTGTGGAAGGGCGGTGGAAGGGTATTCCCGTTAGGACCTGGTAAGAAGTTCTAGAACAAGCTAGGCTAACACAGCATTATATAACTAGTCAGGCCCTCTCTATTTTTCCCAATCAGCGCCTGATCAGAAGCAGGGAAAACTAGCCGGGGCCCTTTCAAATCCCGATCGCAATTTCTACATGGGACATCAGTGGAAGAAAATTTGTGCGAAGAGACAACCTTGCCCTGTCTGTGCATAAACAAAATGGGCCATAAAACCTCGAGGCGCTAATCCGTGTAGAATGCCGCCATGAGGATATTGTCAAACCCTCATGTGGGCCCGTTTACTTCGCGAGAAGACCATCTGATTCATGTGGCCATATTTCACGGTTTTATGCATCCACGAATATTTCAGGTTTCTCAACATCCCCCTTCCTCACACCTACTATCATATTTTTCTATACCCACTTCTTTCTTATCATATTATCCCTCAAAAAAGAGATCCTGTTCTTCATTTGTGTTCTTCTTCATCCCATCCCATGTAGGAACTAGGAATCGCCCCAATGTTTCCCTATTTCAATTAGGGCAGTCGACAGATCCTAACTAGAACTGGACTAGTAAGTTTTAGTCAGGACCCTTTAAGGCGCTGTTAAGATTTTCCATTCTTTGTAAATAGAAAAATCATGTACGTCTAGTCAGGCCCTAATCTTGTATTTTAGCCAGGCTTTAGTTGGGCCCTGATGAGAATAAAAGAAACAAAAAGTTCTAGTCAGGAACTGTTCGGGCCTGAGTCGGTGTGGCCCGCTTTACTAAAATATTTCCAATTCGCACCAAAATAAAAAATCATAATATTCAAGACAGAAATATTTGCAAACAGAGTTAGGAATTAAATTTTAAGAGTTTTCACGATCCACAATGATTGACCCCTCTTTCCAATAAAAAATGTCTAAGTTCACCCTGGAAAAGCCCGACTGGGCCATTGCAGGGGCCTATCATGTCTGTTATCAACAACAAAGTGATTCGTGATTCCTGTCGAGGCCGTGAACGTGCGCGGTGAGTCGGTGATTTATTTTCATTTTTTTTTTCAACCAAAAAAAAACTGAATTTCTAGAAAATAGTTAAATTTTCAACCAAAAAGATGAATTTTCAACTTAACTGATAAATCTTCAACCGAGAAAAATGATTTTTTAACGAAGTAGTTCCAGTTGCAACTAAGCAGTTGAATTTTCAACCAAAAAAGATGAATTTTAAACAAAATACATGAATTTTCAACAAAACACAAAAATTTTCATCCAGATAGTTGAATTTTTTACCCAGAAGATTATTTTTCTGTCAAAGAAGATAAATTTTCAACTTGAAAGCGAATTTTCAACAAAATAGTTGAATTTTCACCGTAAAGAATAAATTTTCAACTGAACCTATGAATCTTCAACCCAAAAAATGAATTTTTAACAAAGTAGTTCCACTTCAAACCAAACACTTGAATTTTCACCGAAAAGAGATGAATTTTCAACAAAAATGTAATAGTTGATCTTTTAACCTTAAAGGATTTAAAAATTAAAACATAAAAAGTTGAAATCAACCAAAAGAGACAATTTTGCAACGAAATAGTTGAATACTCAACTAAAACCTAATAATTTCCAACCAAACAGTTGCATTTGTGACCTGAAAGATTAATTTTCTACAAAAAGAAAATTAATTTTCAATAAAATAGTTAAATTTACAAATAAAAAAATGAATTTTCTACTGAATTGATAAATCTTCAACCAAAAAGAAATAATTTAAAACAAAGTAGTTCCACTTGCAACGAAGCAGTTAAATTTTCAACCAAAAAAGATGAATTTTCTACCAAAAAAGAAGAATTTTATACGAAATACATAAATTTTTAACCAAACAGTTGAATTTTTGACCAAGAAAATTATATTTCTACAAAAAAGACGAATTTTCAACAAAATACATAAATTTTCAATGAAGTAGTTGAATTCTTAACCAATAAGATTATATTTCTACAAAAAAGACCAATTTTCAACAAAATAAATGCATTTTCAATTAAATAGTGATATTTTCTACTAAAAAAGATGAATTTTCAACAAAAGAAACGAACTTAAGAAAAAAAAGTTAATTTTTCAACAAAAGCAATGAATTTGCAACTAAAACAAAGAATCTTTAACAACAAAAAAAATCATTGTTAATAAAGTAATTCCACTTTCATCCAATTAGTTGAATTTTCAACAAAATACATCAATTTTCATCCAGGTAGTTGAATTTTTAACCAAGCAGATTATTTTTCTGTCAAAAAAGATAAATTTTAGATAATCTGCATAAATTTTCAACCAAGAAAATTACATTGTTTCCAAAAAAGATGAATTATCAACCAAATACTGGAATTTTCTACCAAAAAAGATAAATTTTCAACTTAAAAACGAATTTTTAACAAAGTTAAATTTTCAGCCTAAGAAATAAATTTTCAACTAAAACTATGAATTTTCAACCAAAAAAATTAATTTTTAATAAAGTAATTTCACTTTCAACCAAACACTTGAATTTTCAACCAAAAGAGATGAATTTTCAACGAAAAATGTATTAGTTGATCTTTTAACCAAAAAAGATTTAAAAATTGAACCATAACAAGTTTAATTCAATGAAAAGAGACAAATTTTCAACGAAATAGTTGAATACTTAACTAAAACCCAATAATTTCCAACCAAACAGTTGCATTTGTGACCTGAAAGATTAATTTTCTACAAAAAAAATGAATTTTCAATAAAATAGTTAAATTTACAATAAAAAAAATGAATTTTCAACTTAACTGATAAATCTTCAACCAAAAAGAAATGATTTTAAAACAAAGTAGTTCCACTTGCAACTAAGCAGTTGAATTTTCAACCAAAAAAGATGAATTTTCAACTAATAGCTGAATCCTCAACTGAAACAGATTAATTTTGAACTAAAAAAGTGCATTTTTAACCAAAAAGACTAATTTTCTACCAAAAAAGATGAATTTTAAACGAAACACATAAATTTTTAAACAAATAGTTGAATTTTTAACCAAGAAAATTATATTTCTGCAAAAAAGACGAATTTTCAACAAAATACATAAATTTTCAATAAAATAGTTGAATTCTTAACCAATAAGATTATATTTCTACAAAAAAGACCAATTTTCAACAAAATAAATGCATTTTCAATT
>JAUMHM010000031.1:39621256-39635515 GCA_032362435.1 Melikaiella ostensackeni | reverse complement strand
TTTCTTTTTCAAAACGCAAAAAATTTTCACGAGAAAGTATATTTCATTTCAATCTCAAAGATTTTTGATATTAATGAGAAAATACAAAAATTGACCTAACAATGTTTGATATTAAATTTTTTTTTTATTTTTAGGTATTATTTGAATTTGATTAATATAGATTACATTATTCTGAACAGTAGTTTTTTCATAAATTGTCTCTGATGAGGAAGTCTGAATTGGTTTCGAAACATGTTGGTTCCTAGGAGGATAAAAAAGACGGAGAAAAGAAAGAGTGACAGGTTGGCATGGTTGACTTTTTTTTTCTCTCTTTTTTCTCTTTAATGTAAATTTGTCTCTAGTGATCCGTAAAAGTGTGTAGTTTCGAACTTTATTTTTTATTTGTGAACTTTTTGGGTGTTTCTTTTTCAAAGCGCACGAAATTTCCACAAGGAAGTAGATTTCATTTCAATCTCAAAGATTTTTGATATTAATGAGAAAATACAAAAATTGACCAAACAACATTTGATATTAAATTCTTTATTTTTATTTTCAGGTAATATTTGAATATGATTATTATAGGTTACATTATTCTCTACTGTGGTTTTTTTTATAAATTACCTCTGATAAGGAAGTCTGAATTGGCTTCGAAACATGTTGGTCCCCAGGAGTATAAAAAAGACGGAGAAAAGAAAAAATGAGAGTTTGGCATGGTTGACTTTTTCTTTTTCTCCCTTTTTTTTCTCTTCAATGTATATTCGTCTCTAATGATCCGTAGAAGAGTGTAGTTTCAAAGTTCATTTTTGTTTTGTGAACTTTTTAGGTGTTTCTTTTTTTAAAATTCAAAAAATTCTTACGAGAGATTCGATTTCATTTCAATCTTAAAGATTTTTGATATCAATGAGAAAATACAAAAATTGACCAAACAACATTTGATATTAAATTGTTTATTTTTATTTTTAGGTAATATTTGAATTTGATCAATATAGGTTACATTATTCGCAACTTTAGTTTTTTAATAAATTATCTCTGATGAGGAAGTCTGAATTGGTTTCGAAACATGTTGGTTCCCAGGAGGATAAAAGGACGGAGAAAAGAAAGAGTGAGAGGTTGGCATGGTTGACTTTTTCTTTTTTTCTCTTTAATGTAAATTTGTCTCCAATGATCCGTAGAAGTGTGTAGTTTCGAAGTTTATTTTTGATTTGTGAACTTTTTGGGTGTTTCTTTTTCAAAACGCAAAAAATTTTCACGAGAAAGTATATTTCATTTCAATCTCAAAGATTTTTGATATTAATGACAAAATACAAAAATTGACCAAACAACATTTGATATTAAATTCCTTATTTTTATTTTTCAGGTAATATTTGAATATAATTATTATAGGCTGACTTTTTATTTTTTTCTCTGTAATGTAAATTTGTCTCTAGTACTCCGTAAAAGTGTATAGTTCCTTTTTGATTTGTGTATTTTTTGGGTGTTTCTTCTTCAGAACACAAAAAATTTTCATAAGAAAGTAGATTTCATTTCGATTTTTGATGAAAAAAATAATTTATGTTGCACGTGACACACATTAGTATAGAAATTTAACTCTTTTTCCAAAACCAAAAAACCTATATGCATCAATTGTTTTTGAAATGTCTCGAAAGCCAAAGATTGTGTTTTTCCAAATTTTTTCCAATGACCCCATTTCTTGTAGAAATTAGTCAAAAATTTGATATTTTTTTCGACGTTTGGAAATAACAGATGTTACTGGAGAATACAGAGTCGATGTATTTGTCTGTATTCTGAAGTGGGACATGCTATTTCAATCTCCTGTTCGTAGGTTTCAATAAATGAGTAGCATTCGATTGATCCATAATGCATGAGAAAGTAGCCGCAAAAATATGAAACGGGTGCAATTTTTATGGGGTCATGTTGTCGGAAAACGCATGAGGTGCACAATGTATCCACTCAGTCCTATTGTCGGATAAGGCTTAAAATATTAACATGAGTGATGGTTTCTGCTTTGGGATGGAATGCCCAATGCGGAAATCAACCATATTCTTAGAAACTTTCTTCTTCCAAGACGCAAGTGCACCTTTTGAATTATTGAAGCGCGCTTTTCCTACTAAAAATTACTTGCCGCTGCGTTTCGCTGAGTTAATGCAGTGAGACCGCTTTTTATGGAGCGTTAATTTTATTACAAAAAATTCTGGGCTTTTACGCCTTTCGTAAAAGGGTTTGAGGGATGAATATGAAAGTTTAAAAAAAAAATTACGGTGCCTCGCTCTAGTTAATTCCCTTCACTTGTTCAGATTCTTCTGTCAACTTTTTCTCACTAAAGTCAAAGATCTTGATATCAAATTTGGTTATCACGATGCTCTGATTTTGAACGAGGAAGCTTCTCTAGTAATTTAAGTTTAAATTCAAAGGAATTTAATTTCGAAATTTACAATATATTTCATATTCTACCTACAGAATTTAAATTGATTTACTATCATGGTTAGGTTAATTTCGTATTCAGATTAAAATTTTATAACATTAAAAGCATTTTTCTTAATCCTCACTATTTCATAATGAAATGATTCATTCTTATATGTCTCAAGTTGTAAATTAAAAATTCATAAGTAAAAATTATATAATATTGTGGGTTGATTTAAAACCAATCTTTTCAGATTATTCCATTTTTCAAAAAGAAAAAGGTAATAATCTTAGTCTAATGTCTCTGTTTTAAAATTTCTTAAGGATCGAAATAAAACCTTCTTTATTATTAAAATTTTTTGTGTAGTAAAGAAGAACACTCAGAAAGTTAACAAACTGACAATAGACTTCGAGACTACCCGCTTTTCAGGCTCATTAAAGACAAATGTACAATAAAAAAAAGAGAGTCAATCAAACCAACCTCTTACTCTTTCTTTTCTCCGTCTTTTTTATACTACTGGGGACCAACATGTTTCCGAATCAATTTAGAATTCCTCATCAGGGGTAATTTATAGGAAGACCACAGTTATGAATAATGAAACCTATATTAATCAAATTCAAATATTACCAGAAAATAAAAATAAAGAATTTAATATTAAATGTTGTTTGGTCAATTTTTATATTTTCTCATTAATATCAAAAATCTTTAAGATCGAAATGAAATCTACCTTCTTATGAAAATTTTTTTTGTTCTAAAAATTTTAAAGCAGAAGCTCTCAAAATTAAAAAATTTGCGATTAAAATGTTGAAAATTTGACAAATTCATTCGAAGGGAGCTGAGATTGTATTATTTCTAATTCGAAGCGTTAAAAATTAAACAATTTCATTTTTAACTGAAGAATCTTGAAATTGAATGAATTCAGATTAAAATTTCGAAAATAGGACAATATCAAAACGTTCAAAATGGAATAATTTCAGATTGGACGTTTAAAATTGGATCGTTTAAAATTCAAAAAAATTGAAATTGTATTTTTTCTAATTGAAAGCGTTCAAAATTGAATAATTTGAAATTGAAAACTTTTGAATTTGAATAATTTTCAATTCGAAGCAATTAAAACTTGACAATTTGAGATTTAACACTGAATTGAATGTTTCAAAGTCAAAGCTGCTGAAATTTTAGAATTTCAAACTGTTATTACATAAAAAGTTATGTAATATTAAAACTTTTTCATATGTACTCAAGACCTTGAAAATTTCAATTATTTTGAGTAAATTTAAATTGCTTGAAAATTAATAATTGAAAATTGCTAATTTTACTTTTCAAAATTCAGCCATTTCAATTTCAATTTCAAAATTTAAACTTATGAAAGGCAAAAATTGAAAATGCAGCGTTCAACATAAAAATTCAAAATTCAAAAATTGTAACCATTAAAATTTAAAGAAATTATTTCATTACTGAGGTATCAATTTCAGATGGCTCAATTTTTATCAGTTTTGATCTTAAGCAACACAATTCTTAACTTTTTAATTTAAAGTCGTATAATTTCTGACACTTCATTTAAAGTTATTATTTATTCTTGAAATCTTCTGATCAAATATTTTTCAATTTCAAATGATTAATTTTTTTAAATGTTCAACTAAAAATGGGACAATTTTAAAATATAACATTGAAAATTGAAAATGAAAAAACTCAAAATAATATAACTATGATTCCAATTTTACAAAGTGCACAATTTGAAGCCTTTCAATTCAAAATTGTTTTTTTTCAAGTTGAATTTGAAATGTTCAATATTTTGGAACATTATAAAATAAAAAATAATTTAATTTTGAATGTCTAGTTCAAAAATCTCATTTTTAAGGCTTAAATTTGACCAATTATTTTCTTAATTTTTCAGTCTTTCGAATTTATCTGTAGGGATTCAATTCAAATTTGTTTAATCACGAATCCTTCAATCTGAAAATTGAACAACTATCAAGTCTTTCAATTTGATATTCTATGATTTCGAAGAATTCACAGACAATTTTCTGCGTTGAAAATTGAAACCAAACAATTTAGAATATTCAAATCTGAAATTATTAAATTTTAAACTGACTGAAATTGAAACAAAACAATTCAGAATATTTAAATCTAAAATTATTGAATTTAAAAACTAACCATCAAGGCTTTCAGTATCAAATTTTGCAATTTTGAAACAATTCATAGTGAAATTTTTCTGACATTTTAAATACTTGAATTTGAAATTGTTATCGATTCGGAAGGATTTGATTAAAAATTATTGTACCATATTAATAGAAAGTTTTCAATATAAATCTAACATGGCATCTAAAAACCTACTGAATGCTTAGTTTTATGAATAAATAATAAAATGTTGATTTTTCAACCTAAAGATATTCAAAGAACAAAACCAAAACTTTCCCTGGAGTAAATAAAACCTTAATTTAAAAATAGTTAAATCTATTTTTGACCTCCATTTTTGCCCCTTTCCCTCAGTAAATATGTATCTCAACGACTATTTTTTTTCCATAAACTATCATCCAATATTATTTACCTCAAAATGAGACACTATTGGAAGATAGAACATTAAAAATTATACAGTTTTGAAGTCGTAGCTTACAAAATCGTAAAGTTTGAAATTGGAAACCTCTAAATTTAAGAAATTTTAAACCAAATATTTTCGAATTTAAGCTTTTGAAGCAAAACAAACTTCAGTTTTAAATTGAAATTATAGAAATTTTTAAGATGATAAATATTATCAATAAGTATCATATCATGCAGTTTCAAGTGATATTCGAAGTGATTGAATAGATTTTTTCACTAAAAAGTGTGATTTCTGTTTAAAAAAAGATCCCTGTCATTTTCACCGTTCAAAATTGAAGAATTTAAAATATTCTGATCCCTTAAAGTTTAATTATCATAAAAACGTTAAAATTCGTATGCTTTCCATTGGAAAACCTTCAAAATCAATGAATTTAAACTAGAAGCGTTAAAAATTCAACAATTCCACACTTCGTTTAAAATTGAAGTATTCTTTAGTTAGGATCTCAGAACTAAATCATTTAAAATTAATCAATTTTAAATTTTGCATCACGCTTTTTAAACTCTAATCATTTTATCTAAAGTGCATAAGAGCTTCATTGTGGATAAACTGAATATATGAATTTGAAGTTTATTATTATTGATTATTGTAACCTGGTTCTAATGATATACCACGGAAAATTAATCAATTTGAAAATCCCGCTAGTTCATTTCAAAATTAGTCGCAAGCAGCGCTGACTTGCTCAATTTTCTCTAATAGACGCCACATCAAGGTCTTTTTCTATACTCAACGGTCTTCCCGCCTCGAATTCCGCCATTGTGAACTGGTTCGAAGCCGCGTCGTTTGCTCTGAGTGTATTTCTGAATTTTGCGTCCGATTTACAGAAGAATTTGACCTCGTGCTCCGTTTCTTAAAAGAGTCGGTTCTCCAGTGAACTTTTACACTTCTTAATCTACACGTGCACTGAAAAATCTTTGAAATAATTATGGCTGACAGATCGAGCAACGGCGAGTACAATAAATATCAGCATGATGCCGACGAGAAATCAAGGATTTCCCTGGACAAGGACGATAAGGATTCCCAGGTAGATAAAGCGGGAGAGTACGTGCGAGAATTGTTGCAGGAGAAATTGGAAATTGACACGCAGAAGTGGCCGAATGCTCTTCGTCTGCTTGATCAAGGTAAGAGTTCTCGTCCACGTTTTTCATGACTCCGCGATTAATATTGTCAGTTTCAGTTTCAAATTTTCGCAATAGTAGGTCGATGTTTTTGATACGAATAATTATTGGGGTTTGATATTGATAGAGGCGACCGAAATAATATGTTTACTCAAGAACACGTGAACTGGAAGGGCATCGGTCAAGTGTGTCCAGTGTGCTTCATAACCTTTTCGGAAGGCTTGCTCCAAAATATTTACTATTCAGAGTAACTGCTTCGTGTTTGAAGAGTTTCGTTTTGTATTTTGCATTTTCATTGACCGCTGCTTGTGAAAATTAACTTTCTTTGCCCTAAAGCCGGCTTTCATGAGTTTAAAGTTTATATTGGTCACAGTTTTGATAAGATTTAATCCTAATAGCCATTCGCTTCTTCTACTTTTGGTCATTAAAAAAAAGGCACTTCTCGTCTTATACTTTAATAACTTGGTATTCCAAATTTTAAAGGAACAGTTCACAACTGAACAACGTTTATAAAAAAATCCAAATTACAACATTAGAAATTGAACAATTATAGTTTAATGCGTTTAAAATAGTCCTTTTTATGTTGAATATGGACATACTGGTGCCGCCATGACACTTTCGGAGAATTTGAAAAAGTTTGGTATTTTCTGCTAATAACATGTATCCTGTATGTATAATTTTTCAAAAGTTTGTAAAGAACTTCAGGATGTAAATGTTCTTGCTTTTAACGCCTGGGAAATAACAATTGAAATTTGTAAGGAAAAAACCTTATTTCTTCGACTGGAAGAAGTCGAAGAAATAAGGGTTTTTCCTTACAATTTTCAAAAGTTGTTTTATCAAAATAAGATATATCAGGCGTAAATTTAGTTTAAAATAAATTTAGGAGCTCAGTGAACATTTATGAGACTGCTGAGGTTGTTAAGTTGTTGAAAGTAATATCAATTTAATTAGGAAAAAATAAAATGAAGTGAGGTTATAATTACTCTGTGCGTAGTAATATTTTTGCATTTTTCACATATTTGAATGTTATTTGTCAGTGTTTTATCATCAGTTTTTTTTTCTTTGGAATCAAAGTGTACGGTTTCCGAAAGAATATTCAAGAAATGTAAGAACCTCAAAACCGGCTTTCGTACGATTGACACTTTTGCACAGTTTGTTTTTAGATATGGGTACATCATTTATTTCCATATAAGATTTGCTCACTGTCGTTATTCACATTTTATCAAAATAATTCTTGAACCATATTTATTTACACACTCCAATATATTCAGATATACAGACATGCCCGACTATTCGTCGGAACGTCGAATATTCGTCGCCCATGCTCGGCCGAAATATATTCGAGATGAAAAGGTCTTTTGAATAATTATAAACTGTGTTACTTAAAGTTTAAATTGTTCAAAGGACCCCATACAAAATACATGGGAGTGTGGATTTTACTGAAACTCATTTATTTTGTAGTTTATGAAACTAAAAGAAATTTCCCAAAAAGACTTTGACCAATTATTACTACTTTTTGTTTTTGTGCGAGGTTCTTTAAATATTCATATGTTTTGACTCAGTAGGTATATTTTATTGCAGGAAAATATGTGTCAAATTCTCAGCTGTTTAGGAATTTATATTTTAAAAGTTGAGTTGTGACAATAAGGCAAACATTGCGAATTCCTGATATATTTATTTCAATATCAATTACATTAGCTCACGCCAGTTGAATTTAAAGATATTTAATAAACTTTTTAAATGAATTTAGCAATTATTATAATTTTTTTTCTCAGTTTTAATAGAAATGTTCTTATAGCATGGTCTGTGGGTCACCACTAATCTGATTTAATTCCTGAATTAAATTTGAAAAATTTTATTCGTCTGAAACTCAGGTTCCACGCCCGTTGAAAGGGCTGAAAGGGTTCTTTCCCGCTCTCATGAAATGTAAAACAGGGCTGCCATACAGTTACTTTTTTTTCAATATGTAGATTAAAACAGAGAACCCAAGAATTAACCACTATTGAATTTAGGTCTATAACTATTCCTGAATTTTCTTGAATTCTTTTGAATTCCTTTGAATTCTCTTGAATTTTTTTAGTTCACTCTGAATTAATTTTAATTCATCTTGAATTCTTCTTAAATCGCTCAATTCTAATGAATTAAATAGATTTTTTATTTTTTATTTAGTTTTTTAGTTCACCGTGAAGTCTTAAACTCATCTTGTATTCTTAGAAATTTTATCAAATTCTTTTGAATTTCCTTGATCTCTTCTAAATTCACACCAAATTCAAAGAATCCGTTACATTTTAAAATATTTTAAAATTGTTTTCAGTTCACTTGAAATTTTTAAAACGTCACCTTGAAATCTTTTATATTAACATAGAATTCGTATGAATTCCATTGGATTCTCCGGAATTTCCTTAAATTCTTTTAAATTCACTCGAATTTTACTGAATTCAATGGAATTTTCTGATTTTTTTCTTCAATTGATTTGAATCCTTTTGATTGTTACTTGGATTTGTTTGAATTCATTCTGAATTCTTATAAGTTTCCTTGATTTTTTTCAAATTCACTCCAAATTTAATGGGTTCAATAATTTTTTTATATAGTTTTGAATCGGTTTGAGTTCACTTGAATTTTTATCAAATTCATTGAATTCTTCTCATTTTCCTTAAATTCCTGTAAATTCACTCTAATCTCATTTACAGGGTTGCTACAGGTCAGGGGCCATTAAAAGTGTTCAAGGTAAATCTAGAAAGAAACCTTATTTTGCATTAACATTATTGATCATCTAGGCGTAAGGTTGTTCTTTTACGTAAAAGAAAAATTTACAGCGGTCAGGGAAAATGAAAAGTAATTCAGGGAATTTCGAAATTGAGATTTTGTTCCAACCCTGATTTAATTAATTGGTTTTTCATTTTTTGAATTGTTTTTCAATCCACTTAAATTTTTTTTAATTTTCCCTGAATTTTGTTGAAATAAAATATATAATTTCGTTACCTATATCAATCTTTTTTTTAAATATGTCTTGACTTCATTCACGGTTTCTCGTGGTGTTGGTATTCCAGATTATGTATACATTTTCAACAGACAATCTCGTTGAAATCTCTCGCCCCATAAACGATAAAGTTTTTCGTGCCTTTAATCATCGTCTCAAAGGCTTCCTCATTTAGATTCACTTACATCGCAGCTTCAGATTTTCTTTCTCCTACTCATCTCCGCCCGTCAAAATTTTCTTATTCTATTTTACGTTCAGCAACTTTCAACAAAACTACGTATCTACATTGATTTTATTTAATTTTCGGAATGATTTGTTTCATTTTCATTAATTAAATTTTTCTTCTCATATTTTTATTTAGGAGAGCAATATTCTGCAAACACTTTTTACATCACACTCGTGTAATAAACTACTGCTTCTCATGTCTAGCTTCTAACTTCTCTTTGAAATTAATATTTCAGCAAAGTATCTGCTTTAAATTACTGTTGATAATTTTCGCCAATAGGAACTGGGTTACCCTCTGGTGAAACCTCATTATATTCATTAATCGAGAATAACGAGTGCTCTTTAAAATGCGGTGGGTCGACCTTTTGACGAAATCGTGAATTTGTGTCCCGTGAAATATTTTTTCAAATACTCATTTCTTGACATTAAAGCGTTTGCTTTCGCAGCCATCAGCCTTTAAGAACTAAACATCTTGCATCTATATCTATAGTTTCGATAGTTCAAAATATCTCAAGTCAGATTTGTGTATTTAAACATCATTTCGTCTACAAAAATAGGAATTAAAGTGATTGATTCAGAACTTGAAGCACATACAGAGTTCTCTATTTTTTTATTTTCATATCAAATTAATTTTATCGGAACAATTTATTGTCGCTCCGAGCCCTATATATTTAAAATTGGAATTCATAGAATAAAGCAATTTTCATTTCTCCATATTTGCAAAAATGGAATCGAATATTTCATTCAATAACTTTTATCAAACCACTTTGGAAAACATGTCCCAGAAAAATGGATTTTCTCTCCCGAAGGACTGATTTCTCTGGAAGTAGTGGCTTTGGTTTATGCGTTTTCATTTCGCTGAATCCTGTATGCAGTATGGAAAGCCGAGAAATTCGATTCATCAATTAGGACGCATTACATGAGTAATTACTATTCGTATCCTAAAATAATATATAATAGCAACACTTCGTCTGGAGGCAGATTATTAAATCACAATTTCGGAAGTGAATTTTCTAACCCGATACTTCCAAACTCTATACTCTCATTATTCTAACTAAATTTCCAGTGGGACACAGTTACACATTTCACTGACTTTACAGTTTCCCGATAAAGTACTGAGTCCCCAAATTGGAAGTATGGGTAATTGAGGAGTATTAACGTCCACTAAAAATATATTATTTTACCTAAATTGAGACTATGTTTCTAGTAATTTAGGAGAATATGCAGCGATTCCAATAATTCCGTAACGAATCTCTTAATACCTTGTTCGATTCCTGAGTCGCAACTAAATCTTGCGAGATTAACAAAATTGTTATGGACATACGAGGAGAGTAAAATTTAGCTTCATAAATTCGATTAAAGTCTTTAGTAAAATTTAGCAAATATCGTATTTCGAAAACTTCATTTAGTATGATTAGAAAACCTACAATTAGTTTCATTTTAGGTTTCTAGATTTTGCCATTGACGTGCAAAGCTCGGAACAGTACATTGAGAACTCAAAAAGAAGTAGAGTTCATTTGCGAAAGCCATTACGGTCGCTGCTTTCTGAAAGCTTTTCACTCGCCTCGACTCTTTTCTGAAAAACATGTTTTTCTCTTTAGGACGACTCAATGAGAAAGAGTCTTAAGGGCTGGTTTAATCCCATGGTGTGCCTCCGCGCGAACTGTAACAACCAGCAGAAGACGTTTTTCCTCATTACGACACGCGCATCGTGCTAATTACTACGAGTAGGTACTCATCTTCAGGGCAGGTTGTATCTGACTAAACTATTTCATTACCAAACTGACTTATAATGAGCATAATCGATTCCCTTTTTCAAAAAAGGTCTTTAGTCCAATGTCTCTTACAATAAGCTTTTGTTCTAAAGGGCAGTTTCCTGGCACTGAAAAAAGCTTGTTATATAGAAAAACCACCTGAGTCGACTTAGGTTTTAGCACAAAATTGAGAACGAAACTTTCAAAAACGT
The DNA here is from genome assembly GCA_032362435.1 of Melikaiella ostensackeni. NCBI lineage: Eukaryota > Metazoa > Arthropoda > Insecta > Hymenoptera > Cynipidae > Melikaiella > Melikaiella ostensackeni. The sequence goes on along the minus strand of JAUMHM010000031.1, from coordinate 39,624,250 downwards.
ATTTTTACAAACCAGAATACGTACATTTTAAAAACATTTAACATGTACAATAGGAAGAACCATTCTCGGAAAATAAGATAAAAGCATAAAATGCGAATATTTGCTTCTGCCAGGTAAGAAATATAAAGGCTTGCAATTAACAATTGAAAATTTCAATTAAAAAACTTAGAAGAAGCAATATCGCGTTTCAAGTACAGAAATAAGGGTGCGCCGCTTAGCTCCAGTTTACGGAACTTCATGATGACATTTTCTTGTGGCCGGTGCTAACATTTTTAATCATATTTTAAATACTTTTGAACATATTTTATATCTTAATGAACTCCGTCATCTCAGCTCCGCCCCAAATTTTACTTTATTATTACCGTATATCTTCTTTATACTCATTTGCCCGAAAATGGTTGTGATTTTTTTTTCTGATATTTAAGCAACTACCCTGATTTTTTTTGACTAGCATAATATGCGTGCGCTGTAGCGCACATGTAAGATTGCTTCAAATTTGAATTCCACCTTGACTTTTTTCGAACAGTTTTTTATGGAAAATTTGCTTTATTCTTGAATCTCCAACGGTTGAATTTTCAACTGTTGTAAATCGAAGAAAATTAAAAATTGAATTTTAAATAGTAAAATCGTTACATAGAAAACAGTTATAGGTTAATCAGCATTGAAATAAATAATAGAAAAATATTGAAGGAATTAATGTAAAAATTAATGTCTTTTTTGGTTGAAAAATCGTCTTTTTGGTTTTAAAATTGACATCTTTTGGTAGAATTTCATCTTTTTTGGTAAAAAATATTTATTTTTGGTAAAAAATTAACATCTTTTGGTTAAGGATTCAATTATTTAGGTAAAAAGTTCAATTATTTTGCAAAAAATTAACTTTTTTCTTTGAAAATTCATATTTTTGGGTTGAAAATTCATCTCTTCCTAGAAATTTTTTTTAATTGCAAAATACAACTGTTTGGTTGCAAATTAATCAGTTTTGGTTGAGGATTTAACTGTTTCATTCAACATTCACTATTTTAGCTGAAAATTCATTTCTTCACATTGAAATTTAAATGTTTTGTTGAAACTTCATTTTTCAAGTAAAAATTCTTTTTTTTTTTTGGTACAAAATTAACCTTTTGGCTGAAAATTAAACTATATGGTTGAAACTTTATGCATTTTGTTGAAAATTCGTCTTTTTTTTGTAAAAACGTAATCTTCTTGGTCAAAAATGCAACTGAATGGTTAAAATCTAATCTGTTTTTGTTGAGATTCATTTGTTTTGTTGAGAATTCGTCTTTTTTAGTTGAATTAAACTGTTTTTGATTTTAAATTAAAATCTGTTTCGGTTGAAATATTAACTATTATAAGTTGAAAATTCATATTTTGTGGTTGAAAATTCAACTACATGGTTGACAGTTGAACTTCGTTGAAAATTATTATTTTTTTGGTTGAAGATTAATCTCTTTGGTTGAAAATTCAACTATTTGATTCAAAATTCAACTATTTGATTCAAAATTCATGTATTTTGCTGAAAATTCGTCTTTTTTGATAGAAAATTAATTTTCTGGGTTGAAAATTCAACTATTTGTTTATTAATTTAATCATTTTGTTGAAAAGTCATCTTTATTGAAAATTCGTCTTTGGGTTGTAAATTCATCTATTTTTGTAGAAAATTAATCTTTTTTGGTTAAAAATGCAATTGTTTAATTGAAAATTAATCTGCTTTGGTTGTGGATTCATTTATTTTGTTGAAAACTCGTCTTTTTGTTTTGAAAACTCTACTATGTATTTGGAAATTAGAATTTTTGTTGAAAATTCATATTTTTGGGTTGAAAATTCAACTGTTTTCTAGAAAATTGAACAATTTGGTTCAAGTGTTTTTTGTTTCTTGACTCGAAATTCTTTTTTGGTTAAAAATTCAACACTTTTGTTGAAAGTTCGTCTTCGTGGACTGAGAACTCAACATTGTGGCTGGAAACTAACATTTTTGTTGAAAATTAATATTTTTAGTTTGAAAGTTCAACTGTTTTGTAGAACATTGAACAATTTGGTTGAAATTTTTTTTCCTTATTGACTCAAAATCCTTCTTTGGTTAAAAATTCAACCCTTCTTGAAGGAAATTTGTGAATTTGGTTTGAAAATTCCTGACTTTAGGATAAATTAAAGTTAGCTAAAATAGTGTAACAAAGTGCTCAAATCAATGTTCAAAAGTTTTTATTTTGTTAGGAGTAATAAAGAAAAACTATATTTTCTGAATATTAAAACTGAATGAAAAGGTCTTCCTGCCTTTCCTTTTTTTCTTTATTGAGCTGCCGGTGACTGAAAATTAATTTTTTTTTAAATTAAATTTTAAATTTCGTCACTCAGTGATAAACCGATATTAAAATAAAAAAATTTAGAAACCCAGCAACTTCATGCTGAACGGACGGAAGGACAACATTAGGAAGCCACTTACTTTATTATAATAGATTATTCAAATTTTTGCAATCAAAAATTTGCATAACTTCGTTTTTAAATTTCTAAAATATCGCTCAAATTTCAAGTGTGCTGATAAAGGGCATTATGCCCTTTCCCATTAGCTTTTGCAAAGATAAAGATATTTTTGTTAAAAGAAGGTAATGGAAGCGAATTGGTTCTCTCGTTCACTATCGCATAATGTCTTATTATAATTTTGAACAGTTCTTAATGACGGTGCGCGTGAACTTGCCGAAGTCAGTTTGCTGCCAGTTTCGAAGGAAGTTTCGAAGGAGACGCAAAAACTTTCATAACGAGGTTTTCGTAGTGCTTAACTTCAACAGCCTTGGTAATTAATAAACGACACGCGCAGTCACAATCTCTTTAGCTTTTACCATCTTGAACACTAATTTCTTGATTGCTTGCCTACCTCTATTCCCCAATTTTATTTAATATGACATGAGCAGTTAGAAGTTGAACAAGAACAAGACCTCTTACTATCAAAATTAATTGAAATTTTCGCTCAAGCAATTTGTTTTTGCCCTACCAGTTACA
>JAUMHM010000031.1:39603995-39616128 GCA_032362435.1 Melikaiella ostensackeni | reverse complement strand
ACCTATTCGTCACCTATTTTCGAAAAAAGATTCACCTATTCACCTTTTTTAACTCCAATAGGTACTGTGATGACTGCTTACCTCGTAAGGTTTATTTTTGGTCAGACTTTTCATATTTGTAGCCCTTCTTTCAACTTATGATGCTGAAATGTGAAAATATTTGTTTGATCCTAAGCTACCCTTCTTTAAATAAATTACATTGTTCTTTAAATGAATTTCTCATTCCTTTGAGTCAAGGATTGGGTTCTTTGAATCAATTAATATTTTGTCAACCTTGTATGTATCCTTATTCTGAACAGTAAGGTAAGTACACCAGTTTGTGGCCCTGTACCAGTTTGTGGCCCTTTTGACATATTTTTATCAATTAAAGCAATCGGTAATAAAAAAATGATACAGTATTCAACACCCATAGCATCTTTATACAATGAAGAACCGAAATAATTGAATTGTTGATATGGAAAAAGAGTATTTTGAAATTAACCCACGAGTTTATATTCGAATGTTATCGACAGCGCAGCCATCGCCATGAAATTGGCTCGAGCTTACTACGCATTGCTGTGACAGTTAAGTTACAATTATTTGTTGAAATACTAAAAAAAAATCCAAGTCAGTAGGAAATAAAGTGTATTATAAGTAAAGATTGTTTATATTTTGCATCTACATTCTTCAAAATAATGATAAATTTACATATTTTAATGAAATCCGATTGAATACAAACTGGTACATGAAAAAGACGCGTGCGCCTATTTTTCTCTGTATCTGAATATTTATTTCACAACATTTTGCCGTTATTTTTAGATTGTCTACTATGGCTTACGTTTTATCGATAATTTGCTGGGTTTTTGAATCTTTTCTACTTGTCTAACCTCGAAAATATTTGACGATAACCCGATGTCCACAATTTAAACTTTCTTAATCGTCAAAACGGAATAACTGAATATAAAAAAATAATACTTCAACCATGATTTAAAATAGCTTCAAAGTAAAACGGGTTTTAAATAACTAATTGTTGCGAAGAAAAATTTAAGAGTATAGCCGTGGGCTGCAAAATAGAGTACTGGGGTCACAAATTGGTGCAGCGACACGGTTCACGAAAAAAATCCAAGTTTGATATAAAAATTACTTTTGATCACAAATAAGAATGATTCGAACAACATAAGTCCACCAGAAACGCTATAAAATTTATTTAAAATGTCTAGCTCGCGTGAAAATGCTTTTATTTACTATTGAAGAGCGATAAAATTATTAGAGGGTCACAAACTGGTACACTTACCTTATATTGCATCTTCGGACCAAAGATATACTTAATCATATTGGAAACCCATTTATTTTTTCAAAGAAATATTTATAAAAATGTAGGGTACGCTTCTCTGAAGCAAGGAATCACATCTTCCAGTCAAAAATATCTGTTATTTTAGTCCATGGACATTAGTTTGTTTGAAGGAAATATTTCCTTGACTCAAAATCACATTTGATTATATCAACTACCTAGTTTTCAAACACAAATATCATTTCTTTCAGACAATAGCAACGTTTTTTCACTTAAGTATTTCACTGACAGAAAGAATTATTAATTTGCTGGAAGAATTTCATATTTTTGGTTCAGATAAAACCACTTCTTTGGATTGAGGAAATACATGATTGAACGTATTCAGTACAATTATTTCTTTGAATCAAATAAATTTTCTTTGATTCAAAATTTTCTTTTTAATTGTGGGTGGAGAACATTCTCAGCTTGCAGGTTCAGTTTCATCTTCAAAATAATTCATGAAGATGCACCGGAAAGTGTACCAATAACGTGGCCAAAAGTATTAATCGTTCCATGGAATTTTCCTTCACTTCTCGACACTTCATCCGCAGCGAATTTCATTTCGCTGAAGAGACTTGCGCGCTTGAGAAACTTTGAATTTCTTAGCTTCTCAAGTACTTGTTTTTCATCCATTTCCTCAAAGGCTTGTGGGACCGACCACAATATGCTTGATGGAATTTTTACTTGAAGGCGTTTTAATATCATTTTCTGAAAGGGAGTTGTAGTCGTAAAACTTTTAGGAGGGATTTAAAAATGTAAAAGTTTATATATTATTTTAGCAGTTGATTAACAAAATTGTATCCTGATTCTTGAGGAAATGTGCATCAAGATCAGTGATGAGAAGCAACTTGTTCTTTTCAACTAGTCACATTTTTTTCAGTAACAGTAACTATAAAAATCGTTATTTTCTTAGTTACTTTCGAAGGTTAGTTCGCAAGTCCTTTTTAGGACAAGCAATTTTATTGCTTTTGCAACTTTTCTTTCGTTTTCACTATTCAAATTGTGGCGGCAGATAGCCATAGAGATTTATAGCCCAATATAGGAAAATTGAAATTTTGCTCTCACCTTGGAATTGAAAATTCCACCTTGGAATTGAGAATTGAAAATGAAAATTTTCGAAAATCTATGGTACAACTTTTAGAAACAACATACGTTTATTACAGAGTTGAATGTTCATTTTTTTGTTTGAAAATTTTATTATTGGGTTAAAAATTTAATTTTTTTGTTCGAAATTCTACAATTTTGATATAAAATCATTCTATTCGTTTGAAAATTCAACTTCTGTTGAAAATTCGTCTTTTTGGGTGAAAAATTTAATTACTTTGGTAGACAATTCAATTATTTGGTTGAAAATAAACTTTTTTTTGTTGAAAATTAATATTTTCGAGTTGAAAATTCAATTGTTGTGTAAAAAAATCGTCTTTTTAACTTGAAATTTCAATAATCTGGTTGATTTATTCTCTCTGGATTGAAAATTCATCTCCTTTTTTGAATTTTTAATTTTTTTTTTGGTTCAGTTCAACTGTTTTTGATTAAAAGTAAAATCTTTTTTAGCTTAAAATTCACGTATTTCGTTGAAAATTCGTCTTTTTTGGTGAAAACTGAATGAAAATTTAATTATTCTATTTTCGGTGGAAAATTGATCTTTTTTTTTTATTTGAAAAATTCAACTATCTGGCTGAAAATTCATGTATTCTGTTGGAAATTTGTCTTTTTTAAGTAGAAAATTAGTCTTCTTGGTCAAAAATTCATCTTTTTCGTTGAAAATTAAACTATTCTCATTTTACTTGAGAATTGATCTTTTTTAATTGGAAATTCAACTATCTGGTTGAAAATTCATGTATTTTGTTGAAAATTAATCTTTTTGGTTGAAAATTCAACAGTTTTGTTAAAAAGTCATCCTTTTTGGTTCAAAATTCAATTGTGTTTAAAATTGGCATTTTTTGTTGAAAATTAACGTTTTTGTTGAAAATTCAACTGTTTCGTAGAAAATTCTTATTTTTGGCTTGAAAATGCAACTGTTTTGTAGAAAGTTAATGTTTTAGTTGAGATCAACTATTTTGTTGAAAATTTAACTGATTGGCTGAAAGTTGAACTACTGTGTTGAAAGTTAGTTTTTTTGGTTGTAGATTAATAATTTTAAGTGAAAATTCATCTCTTTTGTTGAAAATCCGACTATTATTGGCTGAGAATTCATCTTTTTACATTAAAAGTTTTATTATTTGTTTGAAAATTTAATAATTTGGTCAAAATTCAACAATTTTGATATAAAATCGTTCTATTCGTTTAAAAATTCAACGGCTTTGTTGAAAATTTGCCTTTTTGGCTTGAAATTTCATCAATCTGGTTGATTTTTTTTCTCTTTTGACTGAAAATTCAACTCTTTGTTGAAAATTCTTTTTTGGTTGAATTAAATTGATTTTGATTAAAAAATAAAATATTTTTAGGTTGAAATATCAATTATTACATTTTTCGTTGAGAATTCATCTTTTTTTGTTGAAAATTAATTTTTTAATGTGAAAATTTTACTATTCCTTTTTCGGCTGAAAATTGATCTTTTTTAGTTGAAGGTTCATGTATTTTATTGAAAATTAGTCTTTTCTTTGGTGAAAAAGTTAATCTTCGTAGTTGAAAATTCATCTCTTTCGTTTGAAATTTAACTGTTCGACTGTTTTTGATTTTAAATTAAAACCTTTTTTGTTAAAAGTTGAACTGCTTTATTGAAAATTCATTTTTTTTGTTGAAAAGTCATTATTTTAATTGAAAAGTTATAATTTTAGTTGAAAATTCATCTCTTTCGTTGAAAATTTAACTATTCTACTTTTGATTTAAAATTTATATTGTTTAGTCGAAGATTCAACTATTTGGTTTGAAAATTTGTTTTTTTCTTTTAGATAGGAACGAAAAAAAGTAATTAAAAAAATAACGATAGTTACTTTTTTTTTTTGCAAAAGTAACTAAGAAAAATTTACATTTTGAATCAGTAACGATAACGATAACTAGTTCCTTCTAAAAAATAACTCATCCATCACTGATCAAGATAAGGTATATTTTCGAGAGGCTTTCTGTAAATAGTCTCATAATGGAAATCTTTAACCACAAAGTCTAAGACTTTGAAATCAAAAGAAGCACTGCACTTTACCACCTCCTTTAGTGAATGCTTATCGATCCTCTTCATAATTATTCGCTTCATTTAAAGCCTATTAATCATCTGTCTGAGTTCTGTGACACGAGAGAAAATCCGTTGTCCAATTCGTGATTATTCATCAATGTAATTGGCATTGTATGGAGGGACAATTCTTGATCTGCAATCCTCAATGTTGGTCCATTGTTTGGTAAAGTTTAGAGAAGACGCAAGAGGCGAACCAAGTTTATTGGTGGAAATTAGATTTGAGTTAGTAAGGAGCAATCCCTACGTAATTGTGCAGCATATTTCGATATCAGCTGAGTTTAATGAGACATATCGCGCACGTGAAGTGTCTGTTATCGGTAAAGATTCTTGGCCTAGAGTCTTCTAATCTCTTCTTTTCTGGGTCAAGAAAAAAGTTTGTATCCCTCTATCGATTTTGGATAAATTTATGCTCCATACGCGGTGCACATTGGCGCCCATGATGTCTGCTTTCGCTGTTACGATGGAAAAAATGACAGGATAGTCGTAACAGGACGAAAAATGGCTACGAAGTTTTTAATTTATTTTATGACCTGAACCGTACTACCCTCGCAGGCTGTGAGAGTACAAATCGAAAAATCCCATCGTGACGTCATAAATGGAATGAATTCTTACTCTCGGTAGTTAAAGTTTTATTCCTAAGCCGATGGATGGTTTATTGCTTCGGTAGAGATTTATCTTCATCTTCATAACGAGGCCAATTAAGTTCAACAAGAAGGTCTATTGTGATCATGGATTTGTTAACATTTTCCAAGTTTTCGATATACTCGTAGCTTCTTTGCTAGGAATCAACGAGTTTCAAAACAAAGTTTTATAAGATCTAAAGTTCCAGCTCCTTGAATACTACAACTTTTATTTGATAATGTTTCTAGAAACTTTTAACGGTAATCACGATACACCATGTCTCGTTATTCCTTTCGAATAAACGTTGGATCGGGAAAGACATTATCTAGTCAGTGGGTATAATGCTTTGAAAATTTTTCAGGGTTTACAATCATATAATAAAAATGTTTTCTGGAGTATTATCAGTGAGGTGAGGAGCTACATGATGCTATAGATATTGATATTCAAGTTTGCTCCCTCGCACAGTGATAAAAGTAGACTCAATGCAAGAAGCGGAGTCATAAAAGTACAAAAGAGCATGTTGATGCATGTGTGAATATAAGACATCTCTACACAAGATCGCGACTGAGATGTTGCTGGAAAGCATAAACCTTTTACACCAGTGCATATATGTAGACATCTTTCTGCAGTCAAATGGAAAAAAAAAATTTCTTAGAGAACCGAACGGGAGCCATTTTTATGTTCGATCCTTATGTTTACGCAAAACAATCTAACAAATTTATTTTAAAAGCGTTAACAGTTGAAATTACTATGTACATTTTAAATTCTTGCAAATTCAATAATTTTAAATTCAAATATTAAAAACAGAACAGTTTTCAATTAAAAACCTCAATAGTTTAGCAATTTTGAGATTAAACCCTTTAAGATTTGGCAAATTTATTTCAAATTGAGAGCCTTAATAGTTACGCAATTTTAAGCTTGACGTCTTCAATATTGAACAATTAGAAAACAAGGGTTTGAAATGGAAGAACTTTGAATTGAAAGTCTTAAATAATTTTTTATTGAAACATTCAAAATTGTTTAGTTTGAAATTGAAATCGTCTAAAGTTGCAGAATTATAAATGAAAGCCTTTTAATACGCTTTAATACGCCAATTATTGGATTTGTCTATTCATACAGACATACTAATTCCGTATGATTAGGCTCGGCCTAATTTATTATTATTTCAGAACGACCTATTTCTAATCCTGCAGAAGTCCAACTTGGGGTTTCAGAATGATTTGCTATTTGGATATACTGGTATCATGGTATCATTCTGGAGTGAAAATAAAGGACACTTATTTCACCGATTGCCCAAACAATTTTTTTATTGATTTTTTACAATCATTACCTGAGTTCGAACTCTAAAAGTATTAGACGAAAAGTAACTGCTTGAAAGCAGAGATAGGTAAGGGGGTTTCACGACCAAAAAGTAAGACGGAGCCTCGATACAAATCACAAGACGGACTCAGGATCAATTGGCTCACTTTTTACAAGACGGAGTCTGGATCAGCATTACGAGACGGAGTCTGGATCAGCATTACGAGACGGAGTCTGGATCAGCATTACGAGACGGAGTCTGGATCAGCGTTGCAAGACGGAGTCTGGATCAGCGTTGCAAGACGGAGTCTGGATCAGCATTGCAAGACGGAGTCTGGGCCAGACCCTCTGAGCCTTTCATTTCTTAAGTCCATCTTGTAATGCTGAACCAGGCTCCGTCTTGTAAAAACTGAGAAAATTGATCTAGAGCCAGTCTTGTAATTTGTATTCAGGCTCTGTTTTAATTTTTGGTCGTGAAACCCCCTTACCCATCTACTCGTGAAAAATAAACATATTTTCAAGATATAAACAAAATAATAATCAGTGCAAAATAATGAATGAGATCTAGACTGCGAGTGATACGTTTTATGATTTATTTTGAATTGAGGGTTAGCTGGTGCGGAGCCAAATATCTAAAGAGTGTAAAATACTTTTTTTGTGAAATATTAACCAAACAACATTTTCCTCTTCACATTTTCACCTTTCGGCTAGTTATTTTCGAAAAAAAAATTTAATTTTTTTCGATATGAAGTAATGGCTTACAAGGAACGAAACTTAGGGAACATGTTGTACATATTACCATCGATTCTCTCAAAAAGAATTAAAGTGGGTTTTTTGAGGAATCCATTGTGAATAATTTTAGAAAATCTATCGCCATTTTGTCATTTTTCGTCATTTTTTCATTTTTCTCCCATCAATTGAAAGAATAGGAGTTTCCACGTCAAATAAAAAAAGAAAATCCTAAATACCCATGCTCGTTCAGAAAATACTACATTTAAAAAAAAAGTTGTCAATTCTTAAAAATTCTCCCGTAATTTCCAAGTGGTTATAAAAAATCAAAAACAAAATTCTTCACGACTACGGCCTAGACCTTTCTTGAAATTTTGCATGATTTGAAATGGAACTGGTATAAAGTTCAATAATTTCAGATTACATTTGTTTTAAATTGGACAATATGAAAATTGAAAACGGTAGAATTTTAATAATTTCAGTTTAATGCTTCACAAGTTGGACAAATTTATGTTAGTTGCCTTTTAATACTTGAATAATTATAAATTCATCAAAATCAAATATACTAACAATTGAAATTTCGAGAATTAGACAATAGTTAAATAATTAAATTGAAAACGTATAGAATTGAATAATTTTAGATTGAAACTTTATAAATGAGAGAATTTCAATCGTTCTATCTTGTACGATTTTAAATTGAAAGTCGTAATAGTTGAACTGTTTCTAGTGCCTCTTTGTCAATTTGTCGAATTCGTATTATCCTTAATGTAAATGTTAGTTTTGAATAACCTTGGTTTGAAAATGTTGAATTAGATTCATTCTTCTGCTTGCAGACCTCAAAATGAAAATTGTTCAGTTTTGGTGACTTCGAATTTGTGCAATATTGAACGTTTGATTTTCAATTTCAAACGCGTTAGATTTGGTTATTTGGAGATTCATTTTTACATGCTTAAAGGGAATGACTAGTCTTACGAAATTCTCCGTAAGACTAACCCGTTCAAGTATAGCGCTAGAACTAGTTTTATGGAATTTTCTGTAAAACTAGCCCTGGAGGAGCTGGAAATGAGTTAGTCTTACGGAAAATTCCGTATTAGTAGAAAGTTCGTACTTCAAATTATAAATTATTCATCTTTGAAGGTTTGAATTCGAAAATGTAAGTAACCGGAAAATTTAAAAAAAAAACCGGGAATTTTTCTGAGTTTTGAGTGACCACACTGCCAGGATGGAAGCACAAACAATTTTCTCCAGTTGAAATTGAAACAATCCAGACGTAAAATAGTGGAATGATAACTTTTAGCAATCTGCAAAACAAAGAGAACTTCTTTACTATCATCCAAATGGTATTACTCGCCATCGCCTTTTCTCAATATCGAAATGAGTGTTCAATTTCACCTCCAACGGAACGGCTGTTCAAGAACCCACCTCGTATAAATTTGAGCATGGTGCTCGAATAGTGACGCCGAAGTGAGCGTGAACCACGCGAACATACTGCATACCGATCGACCCAATGCAGACTGTAACTCGGATCCAATTGAGCGGCTGATTCGGCTCGTAGTAATATCTAGTATCCGATCTTTAGAGAAGTAGTGATAGTGCCTGACCTCGGATCTGGCAAACTCCAATGCATTTGACATTCTCATCGATGTATTTAATCGACAAGGGTTGGAAGCTAAAAAGGAGCAAATGTGATCCTTGGGGTAAAAAAAAATTTATCGACAGAGTCGAAAACTACAGAAGGAAGAGCGCAGCCGGAGGTGAAAAGAAAAAAACATGATAATTCGATTTGGCCAGTCTCCAGAGCCACGGTGAAAAATCTATCTCGTTGTAGAAGATTTAGCCAATGACCAGTATAGCGTCGCTTCCTTTCCTCTTTTCGGCCTATCCGAAATGCTGCCAGTGTCAATTTTCGTACCACTTCCCAAGAGAGGCCTACAGTTTTGCCCCAATCGAATCAGCCAGATGTTTTCGGGCAGAATAATTGGATCACTGACGTATTGGGGTTAACTATTAAAAGAAACCAAACACTACATTAAGAATAGATTAGCAGCCCAGTTAGACATCTGACGCGATGTAGTTATTGAGCGGTGACCTCGAATTAATTTGACAATGAGAAGTAATTGTTATGTTACATCCCGCGACTGGCAATAATCCAGTAATTGCATTATGTAAAATAAATTAGGTCTTTAACCTGTCACGCGCCGACCAGTTTTACCAAATTGTAATAACCAGTACAGATACACCAAGCTTATCCGAGAAGACCAAATAGACTCGTCATATGCCAGGTGCTTCATTGCCGTTTAGAAAGGTGTTAATCATAACAAATAGTCGAAACATGATGGAAGATCAACTTGAAATCGCAATTAATCAGAAGTGGATACAAGGACCTATGACGAGGGTCCTGGTACCTTCGTCACAATTACTCCTATATAATCTGGGACCCACTGAGGGAGCACTCAGTTCAGTATCATCCCTCTTCCGGAAGTCATCACGGTTTAACTCTTAAACAATTCAACACACACAGATAATTCTCAGTTTGGTCCCTAAGTGCATTGGTCCCTTTTCGGAAATCCAAGTGAACGGGGTGACTTCCCAGTTTCAACTACAAGAACATCTTCAAACTAACCATGATGCAACTTCGATAAGTGTCAAGTCCTCCTATCCAACTATTATCAATTGAGGCTCCGGATGCAATAAGGGCACATAAAATTTCCTCTTGCAAAAACGAAGTCCCCTGAAGGCCTTTAAACAATTTTTCAAATTTCAATTTTTAAAAGGTGTATCTGAATGTTAAATATTATTGCACGTCTTTCTTTACTCTGAAAAAATTAGCTTTTTTTAGTTTTCAAATTAAAGTAAAAACTAGCCCTTTTGGAACAATCTATTTTAATTCTTTTTTCATTTCAATTCGTGCTCAGTTCGTCAGTTTTTGAAATTTTTCGATGAAATTCTCAGATATTTCACTTCAGGGAATTCTTCGACTGCTAAAGTAATCAGAATTTGAAAATCTTTGTTTAAAAAAATGTTATTAATTTTTTTTTACGCTGGGCGTAAATTTGACTTTTATGTCTTATAACGTTTCGTTTATCGAGGAAAATTTGAGCAGGCAAGAACTTCTAGCGACAAAAATGCGAAGAAAGGTATGACAAAGTGTTTTGGAAAGTTTCAAGTGAAAATGTTGAATAGCTTAGGAGCAGTAATGATTTTAGCTTATGAGAACGTTCGGGTTTTCGAGTTTACCATAGGGTTAAATTTCTTGCTTAATAAAAATTTAACAAAAGTAAGTTTATAAAATTTTATTGAATTGAATTGAATTTAAGTAATTTCTCAATTAATTTTTACACAAACTGTACAATGTAATGTTTATTTATCTTGCTTATACAATTTCATCTTCATCAGAAGAAAGGACAGAATAATCGCATAAAAGAGCTTAGATGATTAGTTTAAAAGCCTTCAGGGGACTTCGATTTTCCAAGAGAAAACTTTATTTGCCCTTATTGCATCCGGACCCTCAATTTTTGTATTTATTTTAATAAATCTATCTGTTGTATGTTTCTAACTTTGCTCTCATCCCTTAGTTAAAATCCTTCCGATCTTAAAGTAAAAAGAGGACCTTTTAAAATAAAAGGGGATATGTAACATTTAGATGTAACAGTTATTTCACAAAATAACATTTTGAATTGCGGGGCTGAAAGTGAAATATTGTGTTCACATTGCGATTGGAGTGAAGAGAACATAGACTGCTTTCAACTCTGAAAGCGTGATTGTGCAAACAAGAAAACTCGTTGAATTTATACAAGACTGAACTTCATGAACATGCCCAAATATCTCGCTTACTCTTGATGTTGATATCATGTTTTTTTCGATCAAGAGGATTGCACTTCTGATGATTGCCCCCTTTTTTTGTTGATTCGCCAACCCTAAATTTTGTGAACCACTTTCCACACCGGATGGTATTCACTGTCTGACCAAATACGAATTATCTACTGTCGGACGGATTCGTGGTAGCGCTACTTGCAACTACTCTGCTAGTGCACCTGCGGCCTCCAATTCTAATTTGTTCCTACAATTTTAACTTTTTGTTTTGTTTTTTTAATATTTATTACCTGCCGGTGTCATTAAAACGGTGCAGGCTTTTATTACGCTAGAAAATGTTATCTAAAAGCATGAAAGAACCTCATTTTTAAAAGGGTAAATGAAGGGTAGCAGTACAAAACTAGATAACCAACAAAATCGGAATTTATCAGGGGAGCTAAAAAACCTTCTGTAAAATCGAAATCATTATTTAAAGATAAAACAAATGTCCACTCCCGAGCTAAAGTGTTGCTTAATCGAGGCTAAGAAAGTTTGATTAGAAAAAGTTATCCAGTTCCGAGAAAATAGATGTGGAAATTGACAATATCAAAGTGACACTAACCTAAACATGGAGCAGGCTCGGCTGTGGATTGCGATAAAAAATTGAATTTTCAGTTTAAATACAAGATAAAATCTTATTCCCGAGATATTGAGTTTTTGAATGCCGGTAAAAAAGGTTTGATTTGAAAAAATTAGCCAATTCCGAGTAATTGTCGAAGAATTTTGAAGTTAGAATTTCAGAGGTTTTGAAAATTGGCTTTCGATTGCGATTAAAAATTAAATTTTTAATCTTTTACAAAAATAAAAACTTATTCCCGATATATGAGGATGCTGAACGAGAATAAAGAATGTTTGATTCAAAAAAATTATTCTCTTCCGAGAAAATCAAGATTGAATACCTAGATGTCCCAGTATGACTGACGTTTTTTGGCTGAATAAAAATAAGAAAATTATATATTTACGTATATATTTTTGAATTATCGATTTCAATTAAAATTTTAATTTAATACACTGAAAGTCCCTAATAAGTCAGTCTGCAATATGTCCTTCCTAGAATTCTACCAGCTCTCATTCGTTGGCGACGTAGTCTGAGAGGATAAGCGGGAGGCGTTGCGAGAGCTGTGGCGTTCAGCAGTTCCGTAGCTACTACC
>JAUMHM010000031.1:39584246-39599838 GCA_032362435.1 Melikaiella ostensackeni | reverse complement strand
AATTTCTGATTTTAGGATACTTCAAAGTCAGCTGAAATAGTGTAAAATGTGCCAAAATTCAAGTAAAAAGTTTTTTTTTTGTTAGGAGTAATGAAAAGAAAACTCGATTTTCTATTATTTAAAACTAAATGGAAAAGTCTCTGCCTTTCCTTTTTTTCGTTCATTAAGCTATGACTGTGGGAGTTAATTATTTTGCGATTAAATTTTTAATTTCATCACTCAATAATAAATAAATATTAAAACAAAAGAATTTAGAAACTCAGCAACTTCATGTTGAATGGATGGAAGGGCAACATTACGAAGCCACGTACTCTATTATTATATATTACTGTGTGCTCCCCAATTTTCTTCATTGTCATTTCTTTTTTTTTTTATTAAAAAAAATTGAACATCTATTATCTAAAAATTAAATCATCTGATTCTTTATTTTAATGCCTTAGCTTTCTTCTTTTTTGGGAAAACAAAGTTAGAGCACAAATTTAGAATATTTAATGGCTTTTCTAAAATAAATAAATTACGTTTGAGTCGCTATGCTCATGGTAGGATATTCCTACACGGATTGTCTTTGAATATTTCAGTCTGCTTTTAAATGCTGCGATAAAAGAGAGTAGTAGTCTAGAAAGGGTTTGGCTCGTTTGAATTTCATCGGGAGAAAGAAAAACCAGACGAGTTTCGTGCCCTCTCCTGGTTAAGTTTTAATCCAGATTTACTTGCCTCCGGGGAATCGAAATTAACTATCGATCGGAAACTTTGTTCCGAATTCTCTTTTTTATACTCACTGAGAAATTTGACCGACAAATTTTTCTTTAAAATTAAAAAAGAATGTCTATTTACAAATTGTCATCGAGGAACGTTTTATTGAGAGAATTGTTAGTTGAGGTAGGAAGGAAAACAGGTCAACCTTTGTTTCAAGTTTCTGAAAACAGATATTTACAGGTATTTCTTTACCTGGGAAAATTGCTTTTCCGTCTTTTGCAGAATATTTTACAAAACTCATAGAAGTGAAAAGATCAAGTAGACAAACTGAATTTACTAACAACTTACCTACAAGCTTCTTGTATGTGCCGTTTGACCTACAAGCCGTGTAATTAATTCCACCCGACATCCTGTTTCTTGTCTCTCAAGATACATAAATGCATTCTGGGTCGATTAAATACGCGCCCGAGAATCAACTTAGCGAAAATTCACGAGTCTTCTCTTTTTACTCCAAGCGTGTAATTTTGAAGATGCTTTTTTTATTCGCTTTAGTTTTTGAGAAGTGGATTATGAAATATTTTCCAATGAAGGAAAATAAGGTTTTTTGAGAAAACGATGTTTTTTTTTTTATAGATTTTTGTTTTAGACGGTTTTGTGGAATAGAGTGTATGTTCTCGTTAGTTTTCAATTTAAAAATGTTTGAATATAACTAGAAGTGCAGTACAAGGTAGACATGCAACAGACATTTCGTTTAAGCGAAGCTCTTTGAACATATATGTAAAATCACCTTTTTTCTGCCAAAGTAGCAAAGGGAGTCGTGTATACACACAGACTTCCTATTAATTACGATCCGTTTCACGTTCTATTCATCTTTTGTAATTATCTGTAAAAAAGAGACATTCATGCTGAATGTTAGAAACGGTGAAAGAAAGAATAGAGATAGAGATGTTCAAAGTTCTTCTGACAGGCAAACAGGGATCACAGTCCGTCCCCTTTTTTACCTAATCCCCTTTTTTTCCCCTTAAACTTAAAAAATCCCCTGAGACATCTAAAATTGAGAATTTCGATCCAATTTTTTTGTTGAGAATCATAAACAGAGATTCAAGACATTAAAGATCAAGATGCGTTGTAAGAGATTCTTTTTGATGATACCAATTTCAGATATTTGCTAAACGATTTATAAAAGTTGAACTACTTTGTTAAAAATTTGTTTTTCTTGGGCGAAGATTTATATCTTTGAGCAGCTTTAAATTCCCAATATTTCAAGTAAAAATATTGAATTTTCGACCAAGAAGATTAATTTTCGGTCGAAAAGAATAACTTTCAACGAAATACATGAATTTTCAACCAAATAGTTGAATTTTCAACTAAAAACGATTAATTTTCAACCGAAATTGAAATAGCCGAAAATTTCGGTTGAAAAAATTAATTTTCTGCAAAAAGAAAACGAATTTTTTAACAAAAAAGTTCAGTTTTCAAGCAAAAAGATGAATCTTTAACCAAGATAATGAATTTTTAACAAAGTAGTTCAACTTTCGAGTTTCAACTAAGCAGATGATTTTTTAACAAAATATTCGAATTCTCAACCAAAACGGATTAAGTTTCAACCAAACACAGTTGCATTTTTAAGCATTTTCAGAATAGACGAATTTTCAACAAAAGACCTGAATTGTCATCCAAGAAATATTTTTTAATCCAGAAATAAAAAAAAAATAAATCAAATTGTTGATTTTCCAACCTCAAACAAATTTGAAACCAAAAAGGATGAGTTTTTAACAAAATTGTTCAATTTTTTACAGAATAATTGAATTCTCAAGCAAATAATTAAATTTGTAACCAAAGATGATGAATTTTGTATCAAACAGTTGCATTTTTAACCACAAAAAATGAATTTTCGAACCACAAAGAAGAATTTTCAACAAAAGATTTTTGGTCGGGAACAAAGAGCAAAATCTCAACCAAATTGTTGAATTTTCAATCAAATAGTTGAGTTTCCAACCAAGAAGATGAATTCTCAACCAACTAGTTCAATTTTCAATAATCAAAGACGAATTTTCGATGAAAAATGTAATAGTTGTTATTTCAACCAAAAAATATTTTAATTTTAACTCTAAAATAATTGCATTCAACCAAAAAAAGACGAATTTTCGCCAAAGCAGTTGAATCCTCAACCAACATAGATTAATTTTTAACCAAGCAGTTGCATTTTCAACCAAAAAAGATGACATTTCTTCTAAAAGAGATCAATTTTTAAACCAGAAAGATTTTTTAGCCAAGAAAGGAAAAAAAATTCAACCAAATTGTTGAATTTTCAAGCCAAAAAGACGAATTTTCAACTAAATAATACAATATTTAATAAAAAAAGATGGATTCTCAACCATAAATATAATAGAGTTTTCAATCAAAAATAGTTAGATTAGCTAAGTGGGTATTAGTTCACTTCGCATTCAAGTGCAATACTCTTCTTATGCTAACTTGAAAACAAGTAGAGCTAGGGAATTTGAAAAATTCTAGATTAAAAAAATTTTTATCACAGTATTGACAGTAGTGCAAGTCTATAACGAAGTTATATGTACAGATTTCTAAATTTTTCTAACGTTTGTAAGAGGAAAACTTTTTTAATTTTGGGAATATACAAATATTATAATTACTAAATTTATTCGTTATGATAACACGAATTGATTGATGTGTTTAACAGGCCTGTATTGCAAAATGAAGTTGTGATATATATAGATTTGTCAATTTGTTTAACGTTTAAAGGATAAAAAATTCTCAATTTTTGAAATACACCAATATTTTAAGTATAAAATTTATTCGTGTTAATGAAATGAATCTATTGAACTATATAAAAACCTCATATGACTTATGAACAATAAACAGTAAATAATAATAAGCAATAAGAAATAAGAAGCAATAAATGATAAAAGACGCATATTACATCGCCGTTTCCATCCCCTCAGACTCCTTTTACAATCCAAAATACTCTTATCATAGCAGTCTTTTATCATGATCAAAAAAAATATATCAGCCCGATTCTTGTCAAAGAATCATTTCCTTATAACTTTTTAGCTAAGATTTTAAATGTTTCAAACATCTGAGAGCTTTCAACTGACAAAAATACATTACAAAAATTTTAAAGTCCGACGAAACAAAAACAGATAAAGTAGGTTTTTGAAATAGTCATTTTTGTGTTTTTCAAATAATTCATTTCTAGCTTATACTTAGAAAAATACATTCAAACAAATTTGAACATGATTTATATAGAAAATTTTAATTCATTTTCTTTTCAAAATACTATCCTGCTGATGTTTGCTTTAGGTTGGTACGAGTATTGCGGATCATGTGGTGGGAGATTGAAATTTTCGAACTCAGTCGCCTGGAATTATGAGGGTTTCAATATCTCTCGGCTGGTTAACTGAAGCATTTTAAACTGTACTAGAACCACATACGCGCACTTTGCGCGCATCTAATTCTTTTACGTGCAATCATTATATCTGGAAATGAAGTGCAATAAAATACCCGGAAATTAATTTTTAATTTAATAACGTTTATTTGCACATGGCTTCGCATGGGTGCCCTCTCACGATGCAGATAAAATAATGCCGTAACTTTGAAGATTTGCATGTAACTTTTTAAAAATAAACGAAAACAATGGCAGCGCGTATTATCACTTACGTTCACACCTGCGGCTGTAAGACCTTTTTATTCTGAAAAATGTGACGTGATGTAACATCTCATCCGGAATTTTTCTACATATTTTTATGGAAATAAATAGTAAACCGTGATTGCAAAGTCCCTCAAAATATAAACATGATGTAAACAAACTATTTCTGAAATTCAATAATAATAGTTCATTGGATAAAAATGGTAAAAAGGTAGAAACTGATGAAAAAAGCGATAAAAATAATTAGTGCATCTGTCCTAAACTATGAACCAAGACAGATACATGTGTAAACATCTTCAATAAACGTGAACTCAAACTAAAAATATTTCACAAACATTTCAAAAGATTATATATCCAAAACAATATCTGATATTGATCTTCGTTCCCCTCCCCCTTACCCTCCAAATTTCAAGGTTGTACGACCCTCAGTACGACAGTAACCTTTGCTCGAAGTTGACCGTCTACCTGAGCTCCGTTGAGCTGCTGAGCTCTTGTTGAGTGTGAAAGTAGAACAGCGCGTCAACGTGAAGTTTCATGTCCTCGTCGTCCTCGCAATCGAAAACCGACGGTAACGTCGAAAAAGTGAGAAAATTTATTTGAACAAATCGATGCCTAAGTATTGGAGCAATTGCCGTACTCATCTGACCTAGCCCTATGTGATTTTTTTCTATTCCCGAAGAACAAATCTGAGCTAAAAGGAACCAGATTCGAGTCGGTGGATGCAATGAAGGAAAAAGCTGCGCGGCCCATGAAAGTCCTCAGAAAAGGACCTGCGCCATTGCTTCAAACAATGAAAGATTCGTATGGAGCGTTGTAGGGATCACGAAGGGAACTAAATTGAAAGGGATAACATCTCCATTGAATAATTTGGTAAATAAAAATTGTTAGAGCATCAGTTCGGTTATTTAATAGCCACACCTTGTAGTTCTATGTCAACGGTATATGAACTGTCCTTTTAAAGCGATAAGTGTATTATTATGACTATCGCTTTTTGTGTAAGTAAAACTAGCTGAGTTTAAATAAGCGCGCCTTATACATTCAGAGCCAATCACAGTTAAGAAGACGAGTGACTTCCAGCCAATCGCAGTGCTCGCAGATCACATCACTATCACCCACGCTACATTAAAAGAGAGGATTGTACTTCTCGGCGACGTATTCCGAGTTATTGCCGAGGGCGCAAGATATTCCGGAAACGTGAAACGGGATCGTAAATTCTAAGAGCGAGAATCATTCCGGCAGAGACTGCCGGTATCTTTCCGGCCGCGAGTACACGTGACCTTTTAGCGCCGGTATTCCACCGAGTGCGATTCCCTGGATATCGGCACCCCATCCATTAGCATGCACGGCGCTCTGCACATCTACGAGTTTGCCATGTTAATAATACAGTTACGTTTGGGAGTTCCACCTGAAACCACCACCTTGCAGACGTAGTTTAGTCCTATCGAGGCTCCATCGAATCGCTCCCAACATCCGGTAGGATGTACATCCCTTGCTTGGTTGAGCTGTGCTATCTGTAATTCCGCCTCGATTAAACGAGAGAAACCATGTTTTGCCTTGCCTTACCTCTCACCTTCCAATTTAACAGCAGCTAAGATGCCCCTAGGGACTTTGGCCGAACGGCAATAAGTTTTTCGGGGATGTGGAAGTCTGTCTGTGGTAGAAGTTGGGTACACTTTAATTCCTTGAGCTCCAGCAGGAGAA
Organism: Melikaiella ostensackeni; assembly: GCA_032362435.1. Taxonomy (NCBI): domain Eukaryota; kingdom Metazoa; phylum Arthropoda; class Insecta; order Hymenoptera; family Cynipidae; genus Melikaiella; species Melikaiella ostensackeni. The sequence goes on along the minus strand of JAUMHM010000031.1, from coordinate 39,593,777 downwards.
GTATCTTCAACTTAAGTGTGCTAGACAGTTCCAAGTTTCATGGCTTCTCTGGTGCTCATTAATTATTCAATGTTACTCTAACCCTACGCTTCGGCATACGCAATTTGTTTACCTTTAGTATGTATATTGTATCTTTAAGGAAGATATAGTGGAAGTAGGTTTTAGGTACTCTGGAAACCTAGACGTGTTAAGCTGACGTAATCATATTGTCAAATCTAGTTATGACCTATATCATAATTAAGGGCTCATCTAAGACTAATTTGATGCCCTATTGACAAATTAATCAATCCCTAACATAAGAGGACAAATTTTACAGGCATTATGCATTATGAATGAGCCCTTAATTATGGTATGAAACAAAAATGTCTAAAGTCAATACTTGTCCGGTTTTCACGTGTCTGCTTAGCATTAAGCCAACGTAACCTCTGTTTTTTTAAAGCGAAGCATCAAATTTGGCAATAGGGCATTAAATTGGCCTCAAATGAGCCCTTAATTATGGTATGAAAACAAATTTTATCAAGTCAATACTTGCGTGATTTTCACTTGTCCGCTTAGCGTTAAGCCAGCGTTACTTCTTTTTTTTAAAGTGGCTCATTAAATTTGGCAGTAGGACATTACATGAGCCCTAAATTTTGTACCAGATAATTACTCGGAACTATTTTTAAAGATTGCGAGTAATTCTAAAACATTGCTTAATCTATACAGGTCTTTAAAAACATAATATGTATTTCTTTGAAAAATGCGAGGAACGTAAAAATAGCCATCCATTTTCAAAAATAGAATTTTTGACCCTTTGAATTATTGCTAAAATCTATTCGAAACTGTAAAACTATTAAAGGAAGGCTCAGGACTTATGAATTTGTAATAGTGATCACAGGGGTCCGTATTAGGAAATTTGTTTGTGGTTATTGCGAAGCCCGAAGTTGATGCGTCCATTCTCCCGTAAAATTTGTCATTTTATGTTAGGGATAGCTTTTCATTATTAGGGGTTGCTCTTAGATAATGATTATTGCGTGTTTCGTAGAGCTGAACAATAAGCAAACCTTTTGACTATTTTTTCTGGTGCTAAATCAATACTAAATTCAATACTAAAAATTTTGTTTTAAGGCTGGTTTTTGATTGGTAGGGGTTGATTTTAGAAGATTTGTTCTTGTGGTTTTGTAGAGCCTTGAAGAGCCCTTAATTATGATATAGGTCATAACTCAATTCATTGTTATTTTCACGTGTGATTACTTCAGCTGAACTTTAAGTCAGCGTAACCCCTGTTATTTTACAAAAAAAAGGAGCATTAAATTTAGCAATAGGGTATTAAATTAGCCTTAAGTGAGTCCTCAATTATGATATAGATCATAACTCGATTTGACAATGTGGTTACGTCAGCTTAACATACCTTGCAAACCTAGAATCATACCCGAAAAGTTTCAGCTATTTAGATTTTTGTTGATCTGCTGAAATGTTTAGAGGTTTGTTAATAGTTAGGCAGGGGGAGTTCTGGATGCAAATTCTTCTCTTACCAATATAGAGACCGTTCGAAAGCACAAGTTGTTCATTTCCGTCCTAATTTTAGGAGTTCTAAACCAGACTTCTGACACATATCTGGCTCAGAACGTCTTTTGTAAAAGTGGTTCAGAAGATTGGCTTAGAACTTCTAAAATTAGCACGTACATGAACCACTTGAGCTGTAAAACGGTCTCGATGTCGATAAGGTAGGAATTTATATCCCCTTGTCTATCTACTTTCGTTCCCTAACAGATGGACATCCAATGAAAAATAATTATTTCAAGATAATAAAGAAACTCACTTCCCAAATTTTTCTATGATAGTTTGCTTGTTCTACTTATCTGTAGTATTGCTAATGTCATGGTCAAGTGCGAACAGAATGAGACGTGCTGACTGGTAGTGCAAATGGAATTTTCAACGAGCAAAGTTCGAATTGTTCTTTCTTGGCAGGGTTTCAACGTCTGTCTTTCAGGGCACAGGTGCGTCAACGCAACCCCATCATTCTTTGTTCCCGCTTTTTTGACCCCGTTGGACTAATGTCACAGGCACGACAACATTCCTCTTCTACTTCTTATCTAATTTCGAATTCGGAAAGAGTCCCATATACGATGGGAGATTTCATTTCTATATTTTATTCAATGAAACTCTCACAAAGGTATTCGCCCTTACCATTTGGGGAATAATTTTTTTGCATGATATCCAAATGGGAAAAAATAATTAGGTTTAACTGCACTTTTGCCATTAACGGTACATGGGTACTTCTATAACCTACCCAAAACTAATTCGCTGATGTGAGCTATAACTTTAGCCCAGTTGCTTATAGGCTATTAATTTTAGTTCTACTCTCTAATTGAAATTCCAGACTCATTTACATCAAGAATACCACTACAGAAGTTCTTTTATTCCTTTTCGAGAATAATTTTGTACTTAAGTTGAAATGCAAGCATATTTCAATACTAAAAGTATTGTAACTTCCTTCGTTTTGATATCAGTTTTACGAACCGAGTTGGTTTACGACTTTTGCTTTCGGCTTTATGACTGTGTGGTGCATTAATTTGTGAAATTGTGTTAACAGCTCACCATTTAGGTATTATTCGAGAGTGATATAACCAAAATAAAATTCATTTTGCCAACTTATAAAAAGGACTCAAATATATTTATTTTTGCTCTTCCTGTTTAGAACAGAAAATATTAATAAAAGGAACGACATCTTTTACACCTTGGTTTACGAAAATATTGGCAATTTGAGTTGAGTATTCCAAACGTGAAATATAATCTCAACTTTTATTGTCAGCAGGGATCAGATTGTCAGCTCTGAAATTTCTGAGAGATCTCCATATCTCATGTAAATATTTGAACGAGTCATTTGCATGCCGAAGCCAATCTTTCTCCCCTTCATTTATTTTACGATTTCTCCTGTCTCTCCTTCTACTGCACTGCATTCGAACACCGCTGGTGCTCGTTCTTTCAAAACCATCGGTTTGTTCGTGTTACGTTTGCTTGCAAAAACTGTTATAAATCTCCTAGCATCCTCGTTGACACGGTTGCAAAGCCCACCACCCGCTCGCTTCGGTACCCGGAAAAATAAACTATACACATAGTAAATAAACTCAACGTGAGGTCTACAAATGCACATAGTATTCTCGATGGCGCCATAGAGTTTTCAAGATTTTTGCCTTTTCGTCCACGTTTATCGATTGGATGATTCAGAAATCAATATAATCCACATAAAATTGTATAATTAAATAAAATAAATAATAAGATGTTTATTTTCGGCCTCCAGGACCTACAAAATGCAAACTCTGTCCGCTACATCATTGGTTACATGTTCTTACATTCCTCAATTCATCCATTCCACTATTTGTCCCTTATTCTCTCTTTCTCTCATTCCCACCAGGTCTACTTATTCCCTCGTCTTTCTCCCTTCTCCTCTCCTTCTTCCTTTCCAGTTCCCTCAGCCATTCCACCACTTCCACCTTTCCTTTTTCATGCAGGATTTTTCCCATACTTCTGCTTCCTTTTTCTATTTTTTCAGAATCATTCCGACAATGCTTTAATGTTGCTGTGCTTAGCTCACATAGCATGCACCTTCTTCCCTCCTTTTTATCCCAGTACTTATTTCATTCTTCTGTATTTCCACATCTGACACCCGCATTAAATTTCTGCGATCCTCTTTCCCCTCTTTTCTCCAAATATTTTTCGACTCTCTCTTCCCTTATCCATTTATATTTCTCATTATATCTCGCTTTCGCTATTTTACTCTTTATTTCTTGCTTGTACTTCTCTGTCTCTTTCTAACAGCCCCTGCTCTACCTTTATACCCCTTTCGTGTGCTCTTCTGACTATTTCCCTTGACCATCCTTTCCTATTCAAGTACCTTTCTCTTTCATTCATCCCATTTCCTCCTATTCTCAATTATCTCTCCTCTAATTGTAAGCAAGCTTTAACTATCTTTCTACCCCCACCTTCCAAAAACCTTTTCCTCATATTTACATGCCTTATTTCCCGCTCTTATTATTATTTTCTCTCTATCTACTTCATTTCATACTATATACCAAGGCGTGCATCTGTCTAGCGCTAAAGTCCATTCAAAATATTTTTCATGCACTCTTTCTACCTCCTCACATTCTTCTCAGCCCCATTCTTCTACTCCATACATCATTGCACTTGTCACTAGGGCCTCATCCATTCTCATTCTCCTTTTGAAATCATCTTTGAATAATTTCTCTCCGATACCTTTCTTATCACTACCCAGCTCTTTTTACCCTTTTCTTAACATGTTCTCTAGTGTTCCCATTCTTTTTAAACAACAATTCTAAATATACAAATTCCTTTACTTCTTGAACTCTTACCCCTCTCCACTTCCATTCCTTATAATCTTTCCTTCTACCCCTTTTTCTGAAGACCATTACGTCCGACTTTTTACATTCACTATCATTTTTTCTTTCTTTCAAGTATTTCTCAAATCACTTCATCACATTTTTCAACATCTTTTCCTCCTTTATACCAACACTACTACATACATCATCCGCATATGCCAGTGACCAGGACCTACTTCCCCTAACGACCAATCCCCCTTCTATGCCCCTCTTAAATTCCTCTTCCATGTCCGATCCAAAACTCCTTTGACATTTCTTTCCCCACTCTTACTCTATTCTTAGTCTCCGTATATCCTTCTCTTACTCGCTCTATTTAACCTCTCCTTACTCCCCTTTTCGCCATCACCTCCCAAAGCTTATTCCTATATACCAATGGGAATGCCGGTTTTAAATCCACACAGAAATCACATACTTTTCCTCCTTTTTGCCTCAATTCCTTCTCTACTGCATGTTGACGAATGTATATATTGCCGGCAGTGCTTCTACCTTTTCGAAATCCTGCTTGGCTTTCTGGTAATATCCCCTTACCTTCTACCTCATTCTTTAGTCTTTCCGTTAACACCATTGCATGAACTTTATAAGCCGTATTCAAAAGTGTTATCGCCCTGTAATTTTCCATTTTTCCTTTTATCCTTTTTTATGTTTTGGTGTTATTAAGCCCTCTTTCCACTTTTCCGGGAACCTTTCCCCTTTCCAAACTTTTTTGACTACCTCTCTTAATTTTTTTCCTTGCTTCCCTGCTACTATAAATCCATGCTTCATCCCTTGGCTCATTGCTTTCTCCCGCTTTCTCTTTCTTTAATTTTTTGATTTGTGCTTCTATCTCCCGATCCTCGAAATCTATCTCCTCATCCCCCTCTGACAACTTTTTGTTCACCTTTCATATGACCCTTAAAACATTTATTTGAAATATTCCCTCCATTCTTCCATTTTTACATTGTCACTTATGCCTCCTTTTGCTTCCTCATTCTATTGATAAATTTCCACGCTTCCCCCAAAGTTTTAATACGATTAATTTCCTCTTCTTTTTCTTTTTGTTTCCTTTCTTCTTTTCCCATGTATGATTCCCTATATTCTTCCCTGATCCCCACATATTACAACATTTCCCTTTTTCCTTTCTTCCAGTCTTTATGTGCTTCCCTAACTTCCTTCTTCTTTTTCGTGCATTCACTATCCGACCAAATTTTTATTCTATTTTTATCCCTTCCCCTCCTAACCTTTATGTTTTTCTGTCTTTTCTACATAGTCTTTCTTTGCTTCCTCTGGCTACACTTCTCTCTTTATTATTTCCACCTCTGCTTTCCTCCTTTCCTTTCTAATTTTAATTTTTAGCCCCTAATGGTTGATGATCTGACTCTACTCTCGTCTCTACACTAAATCTAATTTTACCTAATTCATGAATGGAAACTTTCTTCTCAAGAGATGAAAACATTCCTTTTCCTAGTCCAAGTACAGCTTTCATTTATTTGTGCAACTCTTCTCGAGACTCTTCTTCATTTGTCATTTTTATATTCATTTCTGACGTTTAGACGGAAAATTATTCTCAAACTCGAGTTATTAATGATTATAAAAGTATTTGGAACGTTCATTTATATTCGTTTTTTAAAAAGCAATGTTTCCCGGAAGTGTTAAGTTTGATCTTATTTTTCAAAGTTCTAAAAGTTTAATCCCTTTGAAGAGAATGATTATGAAATCCTAAGGGAAAGTTTGCCTATTTTAGCTTTAAAACTTGCTAAATACATCCTTTTGCTGTGCATACATATAATTCCAATTAATTTTCAATTAACTCTCCTGCATCTTTCCATTCTGTTCGTTTCAAACTTGGTTGTAACATATCTGTTTAAAATTGAAGTATAACCTAACTTTGCAATCTCGCAAGCTGATTGGATGATGGGACATATAAGCAGAGCTTAAATTTTAATCAGCAACCGATGTGTGCGACATCCCCGAGGTAACTTCGGATTACCCGCATAAACTTTTAACCTTCAGGGAATGTTTTCGCACCGATGCTGTGGATGCAATATATGTATCCTACTAAGTGGAGTATTCATTAAATGTATTCCATTTAGAAAATTCCCTCCAGCTTTCAAAGCTTCTCTACTCCAATTAAATTATCAGATTAACTTTTGAAACAGTCGCCTTATAAGGTCATTTTTATTCGAGTTTCTTTTTACGAACTTTTGCAAGGTAAAACGTAAAAAGTTTTATAAAGTTCCTGCGAATTATGCAGTTGTCGTTTTATTCGCTTCCATAGAATTATCTTGTTTACGACATGGTCAGTTTATTGCTTGTTGTCGTTGAGTCTTTTTTACGTAAAGCATTTCGTAATTCTTAGAGAAAACATTAACATTTTCAGGCTTTAATTTCAAAGTTTTAAGTGTACAGGGTGGTCACTAAATCGGGAAATGACCGGGAATTTTACAAATTTTTAGAAGAAAAAGGTATAGTCCTGCGGATAGTGACCATTTTTAAAGTGAATTGTACAAATCTTGTAACAAGCAGTCTTATTTCTTGTTTAGGTATATGAACCCTCAAAAAACGTTTCAAAGATGGGAGGCATCCGCATATTATTGAAAATAAAAAATTCTAATTTCTGGTAAAAGTATGCACGATACAAAAAAATGTTAAATATAATTGTTCATCTTAAAATTATCTACAAATTTTCTCAAGAATATTCTTTATTAAGTCGCATAGTTTCGTTTTAATCGTGAAAAATGGTACTAAACATAAAAAAAATTATATTTTCTAGCCAAACAATACAAGATACGAAGAATTTTGCCAAGCAAAATTGTTCAACTCGAAAAGATTAAAAAATTTTCTTCAGACTGTTTTTTAATAACTCATAGTTTTTCTTTTTATCGTAAAAAAATATATATGTATCATTGAAAAGAAAAAAATGAGAATGTGCCCGCACAGCGGGTAGATGTTTTAATAAAATTATTATAAAAAATATTACAGAAAAACTTGCAGGCATATTTTCAGATCTTTCATTAAAAATTTTTTTTTTTAAATTTTTCACGAAAATTTGATAAAAGTTTTTTTTTACATAAATCATGAAACTCTTCTATAATTATTACCTTATTTCAGTTCGCTGACATTGATGTAGTTGATCAATATACATTTCAAATGAATAGGGATTCATATTTACTACTCTTTGTTCAGCAAGTACAACATAAGTTCCCATTAGTTTTCAAAATAGTGCCTAGATAAATAAGTCCATTATTTCGATTGCCTCCCACCCTAAAAACATTCCTTGGGGCGCACAATAAAAATAAAAAACAATTTTTAAAATATTTAGCAACATTTGTCTGTAAATTTAAAATGAGCCATTATAAGTCAAATATTCAAAATTAAACAATTTGAAGCTGATTTGTTTGAAATAGAAAGTCTTGAATCGTTAAAATTTTAGAGTTCTAAATTTAGACTTCGAATGTTACAATTTCATTTGTTGCAGTTTTATAATTTTGAATTTGTACGTGAAAGTATTGAATTTTGATATATAAATAACAATTGAAGAGTTAAGAATTTGAAACGACTTAATATAAAAAAAATTAACTTCTAATTTGAAAAGTATTAAGTTTCAAAAGAAAAGAAAATCGTTTGATTATTTATAGTTGTTACTTAACATTTCAATATTTAAAATCTTTGCGAAATCTTTGAAATCTCCTGATATATCTTGAAATTTTTAAATCTTTGAAATATTTTGGAATCATTGAAATCTTTATGAAGTGTTTAAAGCGTTTATTAAATTTTTTGAAATTTATTAAAATCTTTAAAATCTTCTGAATTATTTTGAAATCTTTGAAATCTTAGTGAAATATTTAAAACCTTTGTTAAATTTTTTGAAATTTATTGAAATTTGTATAATCTTTGTGAAATCTTCTGAAATATTTTGAAATCTTTGGAATCTTTTGAAATCTTTGGAATCTTTTGAAATCTTTGGAATCTTTTGAAATCTTTAAAATCTTTGAAATACATAATCTGAAACCTTTGGGAATCATTGAGGTCTTCGTGAAATATTAAAAACCTTTGTTAAATCTTTTGAAATTTATTGATATCTTTAAAATCTTTGCGAAATTTTTGCAATCTTCTGAAATATTTTGAAATCTTTGAAAGCCTTGTGGAATTTTTGAAATCTTTTTGAAATATTTACAATCTTTAAAATATATTGAAATATTTTGATATCTTTTGGAATCACTGAAGTCTTCGTGAAATATTTCAAAACTTTGTCAAATCTTTTGAAATCTTTCTGAAACCTTTGCGAAATCTTTGAAATCTTTTAAATTTAAAATTGTTCAATTGAAAAATGTTGAAAGCTTCCATTTTATACGTTTAAATTATTGAGCATTTTAATTAAAAATTTGTTCAGTTTCAATTCTGAAACTTCAAAATTCAAAAGAGTTCCACTTTAAGTTCTTTAATTTGCGGTCCAGTTTCGATTATTTCAAATAAAAATATTTTCAGCTTCAAGATTTCGAATTTTTTAATTTCAATGACCGTGAAAAATTTTCGCGAACCAAGAAATGCCGCGAAATTTGTTTCTTTGATTAAGACAGCCACCCCGTTGTATCTTCGTAATTAAAATATTGTGAATTGTATAATTTATTTGAAGCTTCAAGATTTAGGGGAATCATAATATTGTCTAGTAATTAGCATAATGTATTTATGTTGCGAGTTACGTAGAAAACACACGAGTTGCAGTTCTAAATTATAATCTGAACTCTCCAAATTCAACTCGTGTTGAATTCACAGACTGGATTTGAAGAGTCCACCTTGAATAAATGCATTTATGCAACTTGCTCCTCTTCCGGGCTTTAATTACAAGTGACATTTGATGTAAAAAGCTTTTTTTTCGCGAGAAGAAAGTTTTGATGGATTTTCTATTGCGGTGGTACTTCTTAAGGAATTCAGGATATTTCCACGGTCTACTTTGTAAAAAAAGTTTCTGTCCAAAACAAAAACTTATGTACGGTGCATTCGCGCATCAATCTTGAAAAGTAAGTGTCACCTTTCTTTTTCCTTTGCTTGTCAGTTACGTCCCAACCATAGTATTGATTTTACTTCATACCTCCACTTTTCACGATTTTCTCTCTTAAGACTGTTTTATATATATATATATATATATATATATATATATATATATAAAAAAACG
>JAUMHM010000031.1:39573423-39584146 GCA_032362435.1 Melikaiella ostensackeni | reverse complement strand
TTCTCTCTTAAGACTGTTTTATATATATATATATATATATATATATATAAACAAACGATTCCGTCTGATCTTACCGCGAATTTGTCTTGCGGACCCTGCAGCCTCAACATAAATACATCCGGGGTCGTCATTGCAGAAGGGGCTTCAAGTGCTTCATCATTTTCTTGTACTCGTAACTTCATATTTCTTCCATTGGTGCTAAATTCACTTTTCTGCTAAGCACTGTCCACAAAATACACGACGGTGGTCTCAAATAGAAGGAAAATAGAAAACTCTTGGGATTTGAAGAGAAAAATTTTCAGTACTAAAAAAGTATACTACACTGGAATCTACATTTAGCGATGGTTTCGGGTATGGCCTCGGATAACTGTGACTCCGTTCCATGAATTTGTATGATGTAAACAGTCAGGGGCAACTGCTGAACTCTGCTGAGATCACGCGCCTCACTCTCGGCCCCTTGGACCCCCCCCCCCCCCCATCAACGAATGCGAGTCGGCGGCAATCCTCTCTCTCGGCCCCTTGAACCCCCTCATCAACGAATGTGAGTCGGCGGAATTCTAGGAATATGGTATATGGTGGCCGGTTAAATGGGGGTTTCAGTGTATTTTCTGAATTTCACCCAGTCCCTTTTGAGATGAAAGGTTTCCAAAACGGAAGTTAATAAGGTACTTAATCCTTTGTTAGTCCTTTTCTGATTTAATGAAGTTTTTTCCTTGTGCTAGTTGTAGGGATCACAGTATTTATCCTTTTTTGCCTAATCCTCTTTTTCCCCCTTCAATTTGAAATATCCCCTTAAACTCCTGAAATCGAGAATTTTGACCGAATTTTCCCCTTTTTACAAAGTTTCGACTCATTTTTCAAGAATCATAAACAGAAATTCAAGGCATTAGTAAACAGGACGCTTTGAAAGAGATTTTTTTTTATGATACCTATTTAAAATATTTACTAAACAATTTATTTGTTAATTTTGTTTAAAACAGGGCCTAACATGTTTGAAATTTCGGACATTTTCAACGAAGTAGATGAATATTTAACCAAGTAGTTGAATTCTCAACCAAAAAAATGAATTTTCTACCAAAAAGATTAATTTTCTACCGAAAAAGAATAACTTTCAACAAAATACATAAATTTTCATCCGAATAGTTGAATTTTTTAACTAAAAATGATCAATTTCCAACTGAAAATGTAGTAGTCAACATTTTCAGTTATGAAAATTAATTTTCACGCGAACAAAAAATAACTCATTTTTCAACAGAAAAGTGAAATTTTTAACCAAAGAGATAAATCTTCAATAAAAAATTTTTTTTTTATCAAGGTAATTAAACTATCAACCAAATAGTAGAATCCTCAACACAAACAGATTAATTTTCGATCAAAGATTTGTATTTTCAAGTCACAAAGACGAATTTTCTACAAAGCAGTTTAATTTTTGACACAAAAATCTGAATTTTCAAAACAAAAAAGTTAATTTTCAACCAAATAGTAGAAATTTCAACCCAAATAGTTGAATTTTCAACCCAAAAAGACAAATTTTCTACCAAAAAGGATTACTTTTCAACAAGATTTATTGAATTTTCCACAAAAGAATTAAATTTGTAAACAAAAAAGATGAACTCTCAACCAAACAGTTGCATTTTTAACCAGTAAAGGTGAATTTTCAACCAAAGAGCATGGCTCTCTAACAAAATTGTTGAAATTTTAATAAAATAATTGAATTTTTAACGAAATAATTAAATTTTTAACCAAAAAAGATGAATTCTCAAATTGCTTACCAAAAAAATGAATTGTCAACAAAAAAGTTGAATATTCAACCAAGAAAGATTTTTGCGTCACGAAAAAAAAAATTGAACTAAATTTTTGAATTTTCAATTAAGTAGTTGAATTTTCATTCAAGAAAGACGAAATCTGAACGGAAAATGTACTAGTTGGTATTTCAACTAAAAAAATTTTAATTTTCAACATAACAGTGGAATTTTTAATTAAACAGATAAATTTTTAACCAAACAGTTGAAGTTTGAACCAAAAAGAATTCTCAATAAAAAAAGACGAATTTTCGAAAGCAGTTGTATCCTCAACCGAAACCGATTAATTTCCAACCAAATAGTTGCATTTCTATCCGAAAAAGACGAGTTTTCAACCAAACAGTTACATTTTTAACTAATAAAGGTGAATTTCAACAGCAACAAGAAAACGAATTTTTTAACAAAAAAGTCAAATTTTCAACCAGAGAGATAAGTCTTCAACCAATATAGTTAATTTTTAACAAAGTAGTTCAACATTCAACCACGTAGTTGAATTTTCAACAAAATAGTTTAATCCCCAAGCAGAATAAATAAATTTTCAACCAAGCAGTTGCATTTTTAAACCACAAAGACGAATTTTCTACAAAACAGTCGACTTTTTAACGCGAAGATATGAATTTTCAAGAAAAAAGTTCATTTTTAACCAAATAGTATAATTTTCTTCCAAAATAGTTGAATTTTCAACCCAAAAAGACAAATTTTCAACCAAAAAAGATTAATTCTCAACCAAACAGTTGCACTTTCAAATAAAAAAGATGAATTTTGATACCAAGAAGACGAATTTTCATCAAAAGAGTTAAATTTTAAACCGAGACATATTTTTTAAACAAGAAAGAAAAAAAATCTCAATCAGATTGTTGAACTTTCAACTGAAAAAGACGGATTCTGAATGAAAAATATAATACTTGATATTTCATCCCAAAAATATTGTAATTTTCAACGTAACAGTGGAATTTTAAACCAAATAAATGAATTTATAACCAAATAGTTGCATATTCAAACAAGTAATTGAATTTTCCACCAAATTAGCTGAATTTTGAACATGAAAATATGAATTGTCAAGAAAAAATTCAATTTTTAATTAAATACTAGAATTTTATTCCAAAAAAGTTGAATTTTTAACCCAAAAAGACAAATTTTTAACCAAACAGCATGAATTTCTGACAAAATTGTTGAAATTTTAACAAAATATTCAAAGTTTCAACCAGATAATTAAATCTCTAATTGAAGAACATGAATTCTCAATCAAACAGTTGCTTGTTCAACCATTAAAGATGAATTTACCAACCGAATAGACGAATTTTCAACAAAAGCGTTGAATTGTCAATCAAGAAAGATTTTTTGAAGAAAGAAAAAAAAATCAAACAAATTGTTAAATTTTCAATAAAGTAGTTCAGTCATCAACCAGAAAAGACGAATTCTTAATGAAACATGTAATAGTTGATATTTTAACTCAAAAAGATTTCAATTTCCAACATGACAATGTAATTTTAAACCAAACAGATGAGCTTTTAACCAAGTAGTTTCAGTTTCAACCAAAGAGAAGAATTATCAACCCAGTAATTGAATTTTCAATAAAAAAGACGAATTTTCTAAAACAGTTGAATCCTCAACCAAAACAGATTAATTTTCTACCAAAGAGTTGCGTATTTAAAAAAAATTACATTTCTACCAAAAGAGATAAATTTTGAAACCAGAAAGACGAATTGTCAACCAAGCAAGATTTTTTAGTCATATAAAAATATAAAAAGTTCTTATTAATAAATGAAATCCCCTTTTAATCCCCTTGTTTCGGAAAAGGTCTCTTTTTTTACCCAAAATTGAACTGCTGAACCGCTGTGATCCCTGAAATTGTATGTCAATCATAAAACTTTTAAGTGAACACGGTTTTTAAATTCAGTAGTTACTTAAAATAAAAAATGATAAGCGGTTGTTCTGTCGCTCAATTTAACTGAGACGAATGTACTGTCTGAGTACGAAACCATTAGCTAATTTTTTGCACCGTTTCTTGAGAGCTTAGCCAAGTACATGTTCTATATTTATGTCCGGTTCCTTGTTAGACCTGATCTCGAGAACTATAAATTTTCTATGCGCAACCGGGTCGCAGACAGTCTTCTCCAAAAAAAGAAATCATAAATAATAGTTTAACAAGTCACTTTTCTCGCGTGTATAATTTTTATTTACATTTATCTTTGTACATAGACGATTCAGAATTTTTTTACAGTTTGGTAATGACACTAATAGTGGGCCACCCTTCAGTAGTAGGTGACGCCTGTAATAAATAAATATTGAACTTGTCTCTTGATTAAAGCTTCTTTATAACGTTGAGTATCCCATAAAACAATTATAGGTAATTTAAAAAAATATGTAGCTTACTTCTCATGATTTTTCACGTTTACTTTTCAGTATACATTTAATAATTTTCGCAGTGCTTACAATATATTTTTAATAGATGAATGAGAAGCTGTAAAATGTCGTTTTTTTTTAATCGAAAAATTTCGGTCATACTGTGATATTGCGATCTTTAATTTTGATACTCTCGAAACAGAATAATTTTTTGGATCAAACCTTTTTTATTCTCATATCCCCATATAATAATAATAATTTTTTTCTGCAGCAAGTCTATATTTTTGCAAGAAATTAAAAATTATATTTTCAAACGCTATCGAAAGCCGATATTGAAAACCCATGGAATTTTAATTTCAAAATTCTAAGTTGATTTTCTCGAAATTGGCTGAATTATTTACATCGAACTTTATTTGCCCTTATTCAGAAACTTAGTGTCTCGGTAGTTTTTTTTTGTTCAACTTTTCTTTCATATTTTTTAAATTATCGAAAAATATTTGCTATGGAGAATCCAGCGGTGCATTCGTTCTTTCAATCAAAGAATAGAAAAATGAAAAGAAAAAAAATCCCCCTTTTTAGAAGAAAAATTCCCCTATTTTCCCTAAAATTGAACAGCTGAACCACTATGATTCCTGAAATTATTAAAAAGTTCAGAACCTTGAATTTTTAAATAAATTCTTCTACATACATAAGCACATTCTCGTCTCGAAAAATTTTATTTAAAGCCGGGAAAGACACCTCTTTATTTAAGAAATGAACCTTTTTCACGGTGGACGCAATTTGCTATTTCCGCCTTTTCATCGCGAGTCATGGTTTATTCGCCGTTTTTTGCTTACAAGGTTTTGAAGGCTAGAGAACACTTTCTTCTACCTTTATACGAAGGTATTTTTAGCAGCGGCATTAGTAAACCACGTACTCAGTTTTGCAGCCGACCGAATAAAATAGGGGAATTCCCTGCAGTCTGTGACGGTATCCGTTCGTTACTCCGACGGTAAATGGATCTCTTGCTCGTATCTCTGTTCCACAGTCAGATCTCAATTAACACGCTTGAATTCGCTGGAAAATTTGGGAATTCCATCAAAGACTTGAAAGCGAATATTGTTTAGAATGAAGTCGAAAAGCGATATATAGAGAACAGAAAAATTAGAGGTAAATCTATCACGTTTCCATCCTTGTGAAACGTAAATATTCCAATTTTTTACCAACTGAATTTCGATTCCACAGATGATTTAAAATTCCCACTCTTTTTTCCTACTTTTTCCGGGTTTTATTTTTCGATTTTCTAGGTCAGTTGAGTTTTTTTTTATTTGACAAGGGGAACCTACATCCTTCGGAATTTGGTTTGCATTCACGTTCCTCCCATTAATAGCTCATTACCAAACTTGTAATATGCCATAGAAGCACCTAATTTCGGACACTTTTTTATAGTTTTTCAACTACAAAATAATAGAAAGTCGTGAGAAAATTCTGAAAAAATTAATTTAAGTACTTCTAATTACTGTTAATAAGGTGTGTTAATTTAAAAAATCTGTGATGTATCTTTGTTATATTTTTTTTTCTCACTTAAAAAGTGTCCGAAGTTGGGTGGCAAAATCCCAAACTTCGGACGCTATAGTATATTTCAAAATTAAACACGTATTCGTGCATTGCAGGTGGTTCTTCATTGAAAACTATTAAATAAAGACATCTTGTTCAATTAACAACATATTAGAGAAGTATTAATCGGTTGTTTACGAAATGTCGCCGACTTTTACACCTGAAAAGGAAAAATTACCGTGTCGCTCTAAAGAAACATTTAATATTGAACGTACGTTTTTGTGACATATCCTTTTTACTTCAGAAGACTTTGAGAATGAGAAAGAGGTATTTTTTTCTCCAGTATTCTTTTGCATTAACGCAACCTGAGGCGTGGTTTTGTTAATGATTCGAAATACTTTGCATATCCGAAGGTTTTTCAAATTTGCTTCATTTTCTCCTACTTTTAAAAGGAATTTCCCATCTTCAAAAACAGGTTTCTTCAACTGGTCTTCTTTATTTTTCCTCTGAATACTAAGACGTCGTTTTTTTAACCGACTTGCTAGAGGTACATCATCTTCGAAATGATTTTCTTTGTCGTGATCGGGATCCAGATTATCAGCCTGCTTGCGCTTTTTTGAGCTACAGTCACGATTTTCAGTGATAGTTGAATTGGATGATTTTAAGGGCCGGTTTCACCAACTGTGATTAAATCCATGGTTAACTAATCATGATTATTTTTTAATCAATGATTAAACCGATGTTAACCAGTGATGCGTTCCACCGTGAATTTTTAACCTCTGGTTAGCTAACCGTATACCCTGTTCGCAATAAAGTTTAATTTCACCGTTTTTGTGTTGTAATGGTGTAACGTGCGTTGTAAGGTACAATCTAAGGCCGAAATAACTCTGGGAAAACGAGCTATTCGATAAAAATCCACATTCTAGGTGGAATAGCATGGTTCCTGAAAAGTTTCTTTCTATTATCGGGTGATGATCAACAATATCAGTCATGTTAACAACAGAAAACTTGTAACAATGAGGTGTTCAAGAAAGTAGCTACCGCCGTTTGGCAGTTGACATTTCAAACTGCATTGTTAAACCATTGCGTGAAAATTACTCATACATAAAACTTATTTTGAATTTAAACACATAAATATTATTTCAAAAACCAAAGAAACTA
Source organism: Melikaiella ostensackeni (assembly GCA_032362435.1). Lineage (NCBI taxonomy): Eukaryota > Metazoa > Arthropoda > Insecta > Hymenoptera > Cynipidae > Melikaiella > Melikaiella ostensackeni. The sequence goes on along the minus strand of JAUMHM010000031.1, from coordinate 39,577,301 downwards.
CAATTTTAAGCTAGTGCAAATACTATTTTCAACAAGATTTACCTTTGTGTAGCGTGTTAAAAATTGTGCTCAATTTCGAGAAGCAACATTTCAACAGTGGTTTTCGATAACCGAAATCGCGTTGTAAATTCGACATCATCCAAAGTTTCGAAATAATTAATTCGTTCGTTAATTACTCGTGGCCTTCTCTCAATGACGATGTCATCATCGTCATTTTGATGATGATGATAAAATAGGATCATAAATGTCAACCAAGTCCACATTTCACACTCCGCTGTTCACTACACTGTCATTTCAACTTTCAGGTTGTGCTGCCCCTGTTAATTGCTAGATAAGACGCTAACCAGCCGAAAATGGCCGATTAAGTTTTTTTAATTATGTTTCAAAAGTTGTCGGGACGCAAGGTACTGATTAACTTGAGTTAATCAACGATTAAAATTTAATCACAGTTGGTGAAACCGGCCCTAATTCTTCGGCTCGAATACTGCATCCAGGCAATACATTTAACCGTTTTCTTTTATTGTTAGTTTGTGTTTCTTTCGGACCTAGCCTATTTTTTTTAAGAACCTTCGAAAATGAATCCGTCCAATGTGTGGAATCAAAAACTTGTTCTCCGTTGGGTATCTTTCGAATAACAAGCTCACGATTTAGTAGAATGATACCTGTACTTCTGCACGGAGAAAAGTGTTTGGTTATTTGTGCTAAGAACTTTAGAAGTTTTCACTGTTGCACATTGTAAATTGGTGTCACATGGACCTTTGTAGTAGTTTGTAATGTTTCATTAGAGTAATTTAAAATGTGAAGTAAGAGTTATTTGTACTTGGTCACATAGTAAACTCAATTCTTGTCAAGTAGCAGGTGTAACTACTGTAGGTATCTGCATATCCCGTGAAGAACAGCCTTACGCGCTCTGCTACATGGTAAATTCTGCTACTTCAAACTGTTCGGTATGTTCTGTACATGGTAAACTGAATCAGGTCGAACTGTTAGATAAACATTTTCAACATAATTACAAGCACTGTAATGAATAGTTTTTAGAACTGCGTCACATAGTAATTCTAACCGCTTTAAATATGAATTTTTGCATTTTTTGATTACTCCAAATGCTAGAAAGAAAAGATTTTCGTGTTATGCTATTTTATGCCGCATGATAATTTTAACTATAATATGTATAAAATGTTGCTTTAAAGGGTAGTTTTTATTATAAGATAACTAAAATTTAAAATGCTGAATTATTATTATTATTATTGTATATTCATCTGTGTTGCGTTTTTCACTTTCAGTTATTTACCACTTTGACGGATCTACAGATAGTTAGTTTTAATCATACATTCTTTCATATACATACCTATGGTAATAATAAATATGTTATACTCTTGTAAACACACGTACAAACAGCGTCTAATTAGTTGCAGAAGCTTTGGCTAAGTGACTTTTTATCCATACAGATCACTTGAAGGCTTGGTAATGTTCGTCATAAGTTTGGTATTCTAGACGTTTGTAACCATTGCAGAATACGATTGCGCATTAGTGTTTCCAAACTTTTTTAAAATTCGTAGTCTTTCCTGGATATATTTGTTTGAAATTGGACAGTAACTGTAATTACAGAGACAAGTGTTAATGGTGTTAATTGTGACTTTGTGTGTGAGTCCGTGAAAGTAGAAAATACCCTACCAATTCATATTCGTTGTTCAAAGACAAGCAAGTATACTTTGACATATAGTCCGAATTCCGAAACAGAGGTTTCAAAAGAATAATTGATCTTTGCGAATTGAAGAAGTTTGACGCTAATAGGCTTAAACCTCATCCCATGGTTTCAGTTTGTTGTCCTCCAGCTTCTACTTTACTAATAGACCTTCTGCATTGTTTGTGAAGAAAATTGCATAAAATTGTGAAATCTATATGTATAAAATTATATGAGAATCATTCAATAAGTATATATTTTTTTGCGGTTTATACTTACGAGTTTCTGTAGGCTTCGGTAATTCATTTTGGGTCCACTCGCAGATGTCACATTCCCAGCTTCTACTGTAGATTCAACTGCACCCATAATGGAAAAGAAAGCAATTAGTCCCTTCAGTTATTTATTTCGAGATTCTGAGTTCGAGCGTGTTTCTGTAATATCTAGAATTTAACTTAATACAAGCATTCCAGTAAGGAGAAATAGAAGACAATTCAGATGAACTATACTTGGAGCACGTTCTAAAAGGTAAAAGTAATTGAACTTTGGGTTGATATTTAGTTTAGATGGTGGATATTCTATTAATCTATGAAATTTTATGACCTTTGTGGATGGCTTCTGCATGCCCAGACTGACCGACCTTACTAGCAGGGCTCCTTTGTCTGTAAGTGGGGAAAGAATACGAAATTTAAGTATATATTCGGAACCTATGAATTTTTCCGATTTTGAGGATATGTAAATTGTCTAGAATAGTTGAAAATACTGAAAGTACTAAATATATTGTTCCTCAAATTAAACTTATTCAAATTTTTTACCTTTTTTAGACAACTTACATGTGCTTGGAATCGTAAAATTTGTACATTCTGAATATCTTATTTTCAAATCGCTAATTGCAAAATATTTTGTTTTTAATTCCGTAATTTTGACTTGCTTACGAATGAAGAACCCTTCCTGGCAATAGTGGTGTAAACCGGTGCAACCGTGAATTGAGCCACTGGAGTCGGTAGATATGTAGACTGAGAAGTAAGCGTACCTTGCAATCTTCTTTATATTTGTGCAGCGCATGTCGTAAAAGTTTTGCTCCGAAATATCTAAATAAAAATGTGTATATTTTTCCACCTCTATTAATTCATACAAATTTCTTGTAATTATTCCTCATATATTAATCACCACCTACAAAAGTGATTATTCAAATAGTTTTTCAAAGATGTTTCTGTAAAAAATATAGAACAAGTAAATAATTTTAGGGGCACTCTAAAGTCTAAAACTGTAAAGCGTTGCCATATTATTATTGCTAAACTTTTAGTCGCGATTTTCTGTATTATTACTGTGAAAATACTCTCAGAAAAAGTAGTTTTATAACTTTATTAGGCATGCATAATTTAATTAGTGAGTTGAAAGTCTAGTTTCCGGAAATTACGTTAAGAAAGAAAAATTATATTGTAATAAGCTTGTATCTTACCTTTAGCTTGAAAAAGTGTCAATGATCTTTTCTATCACAGAATCACAACTTTTCACATTTATTCTGGATGAAAATAGAGTTTTTTAAAAATTAATTAACTCACGATACTGAATTATTGTCAGTTCTTTGTGTTTATACAACTGAGAGCGTTCTTTTTAGCTTGGAGTCGCTTTTAAAAATGAAAACTACAGAAAAATGTCGCTAGAGACGCCTTTCATTGTGCGAAAAAGATGTAAATATCATTGAATACTTTTCACCGTCTTTTTTATACTACTGGGGACCAACATGTTTCGAAGCCATTTTAGACTTCCTCATCAGGGGTGATTTATAGGAAAACTACAGTAATTAATAATGAAAAAAATTTCAAAAAATACCCGAAATAAAAATAAAATTTATTATCAAATATTGTTTGGTCATTCTTTTAATTCTTTTTCATTAAAACGAAAAATCTTTAGTATCAAATAAAAGTTACTCTCTTATGAAAATTTTTATTACATATTATCTTGTTAATATTGAATATCGTTTTCGGAAAAACCCATGAATCTTGCATTTTATTAGAAATTCCCTCTGTATTGCATCCAATGTAAGTTATTACTAATTGACTAAAATTCTTTAATACTTTTCAACAACCTTACACTAATATCCATCATACAATCACGTTGCCCTCAATTTTTATTTTTATTTTTTTATATTTTTTTAATTTCACTGAAAATCAAATTACCAAAAACAGTATAA
>JAUMHM010000031.1:39534639-39556379 GCA_032362435.1 Melikaiella ostensackeni | reverse complement strand
AGATTCCAACATTGAATGTGAAACATCTGATGACGAGTACACTACATATGACACAAAAATGAGACATTCAGAGAGGTGGTCCAAAGAGGAATTGAATTACCTAATTCGAAATTTGGGATAACCGGAAGATGGCGCTGAACACCTTGCTTCAGCTTTGAAAGCAAAATGAAATTTAGCAAAAGGGACAAAGTATAGTGTTTATCGAAACAGAGAACAGAGTTTTTAAGGATACTTCCATTTTGATCAAGAACTGTCTTTAGTCTATTGTACGAATGTTAATGGACTTAAAAACGAATTAAAACCACGAGTTTACAAAGATGGAGAGAGGAGGTTATTCATAGGCTGTTTTTAGCGAAGCCTGAAGGCCGTCTTATTGCACAACACAAACGAGTATGCATTGATACCAATAGCTCATTCAACAAAACTTAACAGTAATATAAAAATCGTCTTGGAAGAAATCAAGTGCGAACAACATAAATGACAAATTTGTGGAGATTTCAAAGTTCTCATGATGCTTCTGGGACAACAATCAGGAAATATGAAGTATCCTTGTTTCTTTTCCCATAGGACAGCCGAGATCGTGGTAATCATTATAAGAAAAAAAGTTGGCCAAAAAGAATGCCACTGGAACGAGGATGCAGAAACGTCATTAATGATCCATCAGTGGAGCCATCAAAAGTCCTTCTTCCACCTCTTTACATCAAGTTGGGTCTGATGAAACAATTTATAAAAGCGCTAAATAAAGAAGGACAATGTTTTTAGTATATAAAGTCTCAATTCCCCCAATCGCCTGATGCTAAGTTAAAAGAAGAAATATTCGATGGACCTCAAATTCAAAAACTGTTGAAAGACGTCGTTTTTGTTACTAAGATGACTTTGACTGATAAAAAAGCACGGCTTGATTACAAAAACGTCGTTGAACAATTTCTAGGAAACGTTTAAAAGCCCAGAATGGAAGAAACAGGTCTCGAGAATGGTCGGCAGTTTCAAGAAATTGAAATGTTTGATGAGTTTGAAGCTACATTTCATGAATTCTCATGTTGAATACTTCCCTATAAACCTTGGGGACCACAATAAAGAACAGAGCGTAATGTTCCACCAAAATATCAAAGTGATGGGACGAAAATATTGAGGCAGGTGGGATGAAAATATGATGGCGGACTACTGTTGGTTGTTAAAAAGAGATTTGCCTCAGAACAAAAGAAAAATGCCGCTACGATGATATTTCGAATCCGAAAGAGTGCGTTATGATAAGAACAAATAGCTGTTCTTCCATCGGGAGTCAGTAGCAAGCAGAACTATATATGAAAGCCACATCATCTGAGGACTATCCAATTAACGGCCAGAAATTCCATTGATTCATTAGTGAAAAGTGTGCTACTGAGGAATAAGTGAGAGTCCACTGATTTTGATTCAGGAAGTACATTCATGCAAAACAAACGCTAACTTGACTTACGTATCGGATTCGATGCCTACATTTACACAAATCTAATTTTTTCCTGCAAAGCACCGCTCAGACAATTTTGTTTTAAGGTTATGTTCCAGATTTTTCTGTTATATTTCTGAACTGATACTATATATGAATTCAGCAGCTTGAAGTCTATAATAAAACCATGTTTCACCATCATATACTCAAAAATACGATTTTTGAGGTTATGTCGAAAATCAATCGTGAAAGGTGCTATTTTGACCTCAGATTTGAATTCAGCGACTCAAAATACATAGAAATACATGTGTCTTGTCAAAAATACCATACTATTTTTTGTGTCGCTGTGTTATGATTCAATCCGTCTTGCACTCCTAGCAGGGTTTAACAAAATAATTAATTTCCACAATTTAAAGTAAGTTTACAAAGAATTTTTAGAACTTTAGACTATAAATCAGGTAAGGAACATTACCAATTTTTAAAATAGTTGTTAGTGGAGTGGTTTTGGTTTTAGAGTCTAAAAGAATGGAATTCAATTAGTTCATAATTGTACCAAATGTCGTCACATAATGATTCTGTTAAAAATGACATAATTCCTTATCAGGCACGTAAACCCTCGACTGAAAATTTGGATTTATTGATACTTTTCAAAATTGCCAAATTGGTGTCATATCTTCAATACCATTTCTACATTTTTAAAAATTATATTGTCTTAAAACATATACAAAACTGCGTTGAATGATCCCTATTCGAATTCTTTTGGATCATTCTTTAAGGAAATATCTATAAAAATACAGGATTCTTCACCAAATTTTCAAATTACCAACATCTCCGAAATTATTAGCAAAATTTTGAGTTTTTAGGACTCATTTTAAAGGGTAAATTCTGAACTTTTTACTGAATTCATCTACATATTTTTTGGGAATTTTGACAGACTTGGCAAAAGGTTGAATTTGACGAAAAATAACCTAAAAACTTTAGTGAAGAGTTTTGAAATTCCAAATTGTTTTTAAAATTCGAAGATTAAGTGATCTGATGATAGATGATGAAAAAATTGTAGAATATCGAATTATTAAATTTTATTAGCATTTATCAAGACAGCAACCATTCTTCAAAGTTTTCATTTTCCGCCAAGTTTTAACCCTTTGCCAAACTTGTTAAAGTGTACCAAAACATGTGTAGATTATTGCAGTGGAAAGTGCGAAATTTGCCCTTGAAAATGAGCTTCAGAAACTCAAAGAATGGTAAATAATTTGAGACATATTGGTAATTTAAAAAATTGTGTAACCTCCCATTTCAACACAATTTAGAAATTGTGTTAATGATATGCCACTAGGATGGTCCAGATTTATACCTGTCGAATTTATTTTATTTTTGGTGATCGAACTCCCCTAGTTTGTTCGTTTTCTGGAAAAAGAAAATTCCTATTTTTTCAAATTGCTCAACATTATCAACAACAATTATTATTATTATATTACATTATATATATAATATATTATATATTATTATATATACAATTATTATTATTATTATCATCAACAAATAGGAAAAGCTATTTTTTCGAAAAAATTAAAAAAAGAAGTACTTGTTATTAACATTTAGTAAATTAAAGTTTATTCCCCCCTCAAGGAATGTACAAGGAATAATTTCCGCCTATTAACTTTCAATTTTGACCCTCGCAACCCCCTTGAGTTGTGCCGGAAAAATACCCCAAAAATGCAAAATAGCAGTTTTATGTAAAGTTGAAGGTAAAAACAGTATTTTTATACATTTTTTTCATTGTGATTTATATTTATTCGATAAGTGACAGGTTCCTTAGTATTTTTTAGCAATTTTTCATCGTTTAAACAGTTACTATTTGTTTAAACAATTTTTCCATCCGTAAATCGTGGAAATTGATTATTTTCTGGAAATTAGGACATAATTATCGAATGCTGAGTAACATTTTTTGGGAAGGATATTTGGTAATTATTTAAACAATTAGGAATAATTTACTTGCACTTTTTTACAGAAAAGGTGGAGAAAATTCTATTTTTTTTCGAAACTCTTATACTATGACGGTTATTATTCAGTGTTTGCTCACCTCAGAACTTATACCCCAATTCTTTAAGCAATAATCATTTAGTTAAAGCATTTTTTTCAGTACGTTATGGATAGTTATTTTTTCAGATGTATTTCGTTGAACGTGAATAATTTTCCAAACTGATACCCTTCATATACCGGATTTGTCCTCTTGTAATCCAATACTTCAAATAAATTTATTTTTTGAAACAATATTTCTCTGTTCTGTTTCATGAATACAATTCAGGAACGATCTAGGTACAAATTATTTTCAGTTCACAGATGACATTAATCTACAAGGGTGATTTTAAGGGAAAAAAAGTACTACTTTTGTCAGAGTAACAGAATTTAATTGTTTAAACAAACGATTATTGTTTAAACTATCAGGGTGTAAGTTCTGAAATAAGGAAAGACTGAGTAATATAGCGAGATAATGTAAGAGATTTGAAAGAACTAGAATTTTCTCTACCTTTCCCATGAAAAAAAGCAAGTAAATTACTATTAAATGTTTAAATAAATGCAATATATTTAAAACAAAAAATATTACTCTCAGTATTCATTAATTGTGTCATTCATTTCAGGAAAGGATACTTTTCCACGGTTTGAGGGGGAAAAATCGTTTAAACAAATTAAAATTGTTCAAATAATTACCAAATCTCCTTAAAAAAATATATTGCTCTCAACACTCGTTAATTGTGTCATTAATTCCAAAAAATAATAATGTTTCACCATTTACAGGTTCCGAAAATGAGGAAAAAAATCGTTTAAACAATGTAAAATTAAATAAAAAATACTTGGAAATTTGTCATTTATCGAATGAAAATGAATCACGTTGAAAAAATTCTAAAAAACACCGTTTTTACCATGAATTTGACATAAAACAGCAATTTTGCATTTTTTGGCGTATTTTTCTGGCACAATTCAATGGGGTTGAGAGGATCAAACTTAAAATTTATTAGGTGGAAATTATTCCCTGAGCATTCCCTAGAAAGTGACTAAACTTTATCTTATAACAAGTTAGTAATGAGTACTTCTTTTATCCACTTTTTCAAAAAATGATCTTTTCCTTTTCAAAACCCCATGTAAATTTCAAAAGCCTAAGGGCACGGGTTAATCTTGACTAATTTGAAACAAAAATATAGGGATTTTCTTATTTTGGAAAACGAACAAACTGAGAGGGGGGGGGGGGTTAGATTATCAAAAATCAAAATTCGATTTTTTGGACTACCGTAATATGACACTTATTTGAAAATGTTGAAAAATATCAATGTATCCAAACTTTCAGACGGGATTATAGTCTACAAATTGGATGTTTTATGTGTAATGATGAATTTTTTATCATTGGTTAATGGCTCAGTCGAAAATTATTTCAAACAAATTTTTCGTGTGCCGAAACATTTGTTTCAATTATGAACTAACTGAGGGTCCGGATCAAAGAATGATTCGCGCGCTCAAAAACGCGGAAGATTATTGTTCAAGCGTCTCATGATATCCAAATTTTTAAATTAAAAAAATCAAATTTTAAAAAACATGGACTTGTAGAGAAGGACGAAATGGAACTTTTTCCTATTTAAAGTTTTTTCTTCCGATGAATATTTTTAATAATAAAAATAAAAAAGTGAAAAAAAATTGTCCCTAATTCAGTTATTTTTTAAAACATAAATCGTCAAAACTCTGCCAAATATCATTGAAACTATTTGAAATTTAGTATAAGCACGCAGTATACCCTAAACATGCCTAAAAAATGATGGAAACAATGAAAACTTTTTATTGTTTAATAATAATTAATTGCAAATTGAGACTGATCGATAAACACTTTTTTTAGTTTCGACGAAGAAAAGTATCGAGGAAACTTCAGAGTTGAAAGCACTTTCAGTGAGACATTTATTCCTCACTACTGAAGTAAGATTTCTAGAAAATTTTCTATTGATTCACTAAAGATTGACGAAAATATCCATTATGTAAGAAAGGACGCGTCGCCGTCTATGATTGAAAGCGCTTCTGAACGTTCGCCTGTACTCTCGCCGGTACTCGCCTATAAAGGACGCGACTTTTCAATTATTAAGCATTTAGAATCCTGACCCTTCCCCCCAATTAATAAAAAATTAACTGCTTTATATGTTTCGACTTTTCTTTGTTATGAAGAATGCACATTTTGACCATTCTTTCATGAATAGGCTTGATTGACTTTGTGGAATCAACTCAAAATGTACTGACATACTGACAGTAAGAAGTGTTTAGCAAGACATTTCTAGTTGATTTGGCAAAAAATGAACCCTATTCATCAGAAAATAATTAAAATTTGGATTTGTTTATAATTCTTTCTTATGTAATTAACATTTTAAACACTATGAAAAATATGACAGCAAGGAGACTTTAGCAAGACATTTCTAGTTCATTCTTGTATCACTAAAAAGTGATGTAAAAACCAGTTTGAAGTTTGTTATTATATAACAAATTTTTGTTTAGTCAAAGTGATATATTCGAAGTTGTGCGTTATATCTGGAAGACCTTCGGTCATTTCTAAACAAAAAACATCAAAATCCCTTAAGAACTGTACTGTCAGACGATTTTTGTCCAAAAAAGATATTCCCTCCGTGCGCCCGGGGTCCTTTAATGAACTTTAATTCACATGCGCAACAAAAATTTTAAACTTTATTGAATAATTTGACAGTACAAAATTCTAAAAATGATATAATTTACATTTTTTGAATAGAACTAAGATGTCCTCCTATTACCTTGTTCCTGCAATCTTTTGTCACATTTCTCTTCCACTTGCTTTTTTTCGGCCTACTTGAAATTCTGACATATTTCACGAACTTGAAAATAACTAAAAACGTCCATCCATAATGTCTTACAGTATAAAAGAACAAAAAATATGTATTAAATTTGATCTTATAAATCAGAGAGCGACCTACACAGCCCGAAAAAATTTGAGACATCCAGGCGACTGGAATAAGTCTAAAATTTCGCAGAGCGAAAGAGATGCAGACCCGCGTCCCTCTGTGACATACGAGAAATGAGAAACGATCTACTGCGGCCTCGGTGGCGTAATTGGTTAACGCTCCACTCATGTAAAGTCGGCTTTCCCGGTTCAAATCCGGACCGAGGTAGATTTTTTCTCATTTCTCAAAAAAATCAACTTAGCTAGAATCTTAATCAAATTGAAACTTTTAAAATAGAAATTAAAAACCAGAAAAAATTGTAACATTTTAATTGAGAACATTGAAAATTAAATAATTTCTCACTGTTTAATTTCAAATTCAATTATTAAAAAATGAATAATTTCATATTTATATTATAAAGTCTCAAATTTACAGCCTTAATTGTTGAGTAATTTTAAGTTCAGTGTTCGATTATTTGAAATGCCTTAAATTTCTAATAGTTGAAATAAAATTATTACATTTTGAACAAAGTAGATGAATTTATAACCAACTAGTTGAATTTTCTACCGAAAAGGTTGACTGTCTACCCTATAAGACGAATTTCCAACAAAATATTAAAATTTTCAACCAACGAGATGAATCTTCAAAAAAAAAAAATAATTTTTAACAAAGTACATAAATACAACCAAATTGTTGAATTTTCAAGCCAAAAAGACGAATTTTCTACGGAGCAATTGAATTTTTAACCATATAGTTGAATTCTCTACCAAAATAGCTGCATTTCCAAGAAAAAAACATATTTCAACTAAATTGTTGAATTTTCAAGCCAAAAAGACGAATTTTCTACAAAACGGTTAAATTTTCAACCCGAAAATATGAATTTTCAACTAAGTAGTTGAATTTTTAACAGAATATTTGATTCCTTAGCCAAAACAGATTGATTATCAACCAAACAGGTGAAATCTAGGTAAAGAAGATACAATTTTTACAAAAAGACATGAATTTTCAATCCAAAATGACGAATTTTTAACAAGAGTTGAATTTCAACCAAAAAAGATTTTTCAGTTGAGATGAAACAAAATTTTAACCAAATTATTGAATTTCCAAGCCAAAAAGACGAATTTTCTACAAAACGGTTGAATTTTCAACAAAATATTTGAATCCTAAGCCAAAATAGATTAGTTATCAACCAAACAGTTGCAATTTCAACCAAAAAAGATAAAATTTTCACCAAAAGACTTTAATTTTCAATCCAAAATGACGAATTGTCAACAAAAGAGTTGAATATCAATCAAACAAGTTTTTTTAATTTAAGGAGGAACAACATTTTAACCAAATTGTTGAATTTCCAAGGCAGAAAGACGAAATTTCTATAAAACAGTTGAAATTCTAACCCGAAAATATGAGTTTTCGATAAAAAAATTGAATTTTCAATCTACCAAAGTAGTTTAATTTTCAACAAAAGAGTTGAATTTTCAACCAAAAAAGATTTTTCAGTCAAGAAGAAAAAAATCTCAACCAAATTGTTGGATTTTTCAAGCCAAAAAGACGATATTTCAACAAAATCTTATAATTTTTAACCAAAGAGATGAATCTTCAACAAACAAAAAATTAATTTTTAACAAGGTACATACATTTTTAACCAAATAGTTCAATTTTCAACTAAAAAAAGATTAATTCTCAATGAAAAATATAATAGTTGATATTTCAACCAAAAAGGAAGAATTTTCAACATTTATTTGAATCTTTAACAAAAATAGATTAATTATCAACGAAAAAGTTGCAAGTTTGAACAGAAAAGTTGAAATTTCTACGAAAAGAGATGATTTTGCAATCTAAAAAGACGAATTTTACACACAAGAGATGAATTTTTTAACCACAAAAAAAGTTTTTCAATCAAGAAAAAAATTTTCAACCAAATTGTTGAATTTTCAAGCCAAAAAGACGAATTTTCTATGAAGCAATTGAATTTTATCCAAATAGTTGACTTCTCTACCAAAATAGTTGCATTTTCAAGAAGAAAACAAATTGCAAACAAAATATTTGAATTTTCAAGCCAAAAGGATGAATTTTTTACAAAACGGTTGAATTTTCAGCAAAATATTTGAATCCTAAGCCAAAATAGATTCATTATCAACCAAAGAGTTGCAATTTTAACCAAAAAAGATAAAAATTTTTACCAAAAGACATTAATTTTCAATCCAAAATGATGAATTATCAAGAAAAGAGTTGAATATCAATCAAAAAAGTTTTTTTAAGTTAAGGAGAAACAACATTTTAACCAAATTGTTGAATTTCCAAGGCAGAAAGACGAAATTTCTATAAAACAGTTGAAATTCTAACCCGAAAATATGAGTTTTCGATAAAAAAATTGAATTTTCAATCTACCAAAGTAGTTTAATTTTCAACAAAAGAGTTGAATTTTCAACCAAAAAAGATTTTTCAGTCAAGAAGAAAAAAATCTCAACCAAATTGTTGAATTTTCAACCTGGAAATAAGAATGTTCAATAAAACAATTGAATTTTAAACCAAATTTTAAACGAAATTGTTGAGTTTCCAACCAAAATAGTTGAATTTTTAACCCAAAAAGACAAATTTTCAACAAAATAGTTCAATTTTCAACGAAAAAGGCTGACTTTTTAAACAAAAATGCTGAATGTTCAACTAAATAATAATATTTTTACCCAAAAAGGTGAATTATCAACTAAAAATATAATAGTAGACTTCTCAACCAAAAGAAAATTAACTTTCAACCAAAGATAGTTGGATTTTCTTATTGGGTTCTATTAATTCAGTTCGCTTTTGAGTGAAAAAATGAGAAAAAGTGGAAAATAGGGGAATAGAGGAAAGACTGTGAAGCCTGCGATAAATAAATACGAATTTTGATCATTTATAGACTAAATAGACATTTATTGACTAAATTGAATAAACATTGAAGTTTATTTCCAATACTTTTGGCATTTTTGTTCAGAAAGCCAAAAAATCTTCCTTAGAAAATAAAGTTAATTTTCCACTGCACTTTATTTTATTTCGGGCTACACTTGTAAATCCTCTACTCCGTATTCCTTAACAAATAAAATTATTAGTTCAGTCATTCTGTGTGTGATACTGATTATTTTCATTACCTTTAAAAATTGCATTCGACTTTCTGTGAACTTTTTTTTTGAAATTCCATGCGTTTTTTTTTGTAATTTCATGCGACTAATGCGACTTTTCTTAGGCCTCTTAGTCGATCCGCGCCCAGGAGTAATGATTCTTCGCAAAACTTTTATTGGATCTGGTGTTTGAAATTTTAATTTAAAAATTTTGGGAAATTCAAATCTTGTATTTTGATCAGTGTCTCACAAATGTTGGGTACAATAATCGGAATCCTCAAGAAATGGAAAGAGTACGACGCGTTGTTTCATTTCGTGCAAACCATTTTGCAGAAGCTGCCTTTGATTTGCAATATTTTTCCTTCGAAAAATCGAAGGATCGCAATACTTTATATTTCACGCTGTTTGCGTTTTCATTCTCGCTCACCAACCAGACGAATATAACATTCCGAGACGGGACGCGAGAAAATGGTTTATTTGTAAATCCAGCATCACCAAACCCATTTGGCAGATTGCTATCTGGGTGGCATCCGGAGTCTCTCAATTCACATACTATGTATATTCCCATTCTATACGTAGTCACCGATACCCCTGGCCATGATGATGACGTTCATAAAAACGGGTAACGCCTGAAAAAGATCGTTCCACGTCGAAAACGATGCTGGTCGTCGTTTTCCGCGAATGAAGTTCTCTCGTTGAATTCTCGAGCTTCGCATTCTCCGGGTGCATGTGTCAACCGTCGCAAAAACGTCAGGAAGAAGATAGAAAATGCCGAGACGATCCCCTTATGGCTTACGGGATCTTACCGAGGTAAAGCCTCGTAAAAAATCTTTACTCTCTGCGCTGAGAAAAAAGGAAGTTCATTGTAAAATCAAACAGGAAAGCGAATTCACCTCAGAAAGTCTTCGTGATTCAAGAGATGTGAAGTTGCATCAGGATTTTTTTTAGTTTTAGTAAAAAAGATTTTAATTGAAAATTAATTAAAAGGTTTTTCCAAGAGGTAGAGCGGAATAATTAAAAAATGATTTGACTGCAGAGATCTGCAGAGTTTTACAGCAGGGGAGAGAAGATGATAGGAAATTCTTCGAGGAGAGGATAAGTGAACTGCAGTAGGAGGATCAAGAACTGAGAGTGGAAGTGAAAGGAAATTTGGGTACAGAAAAAAACCCTGATCAGGAGGCTAGCTAAGATAACTTACGATTTAGCATGTTACGTGAAAATTATTATTTCAAATAATATTGTAGCTCGTAAATCGAGAGTGCTTAACAGCCTTGATTTAGTGAAGAAAATGCGAGATATTAGGATCCCGGAAAATCACGTCTTCGCATCACTGGACGTCGTATCACTTTTCACTAATGTGCCGAAAGAAAGGGTAGTCGCGGCGGTTCACAACAGGTGGAGTCAGATTCGCGCAAAAAAAAAAAAATTCCGTGGGAAGAATTTGAGGAAGGACTTAAATTATGTCTTGACAGCACGGATTTCAATTTTAAGGGTAAAACGTACTTCCAAAAGAGAGGATTACTAATGGGTTCCCCACTTTCACCTATTTTAGCAGACGTAGTGATGAATGATTTAAAAATATATATTTTACCAAAAATAGGATTTCAGGTACCGTTCTATTTCAGATATGTAGATGATATTTTAGTAGCGCTTCCGGAAGACGAAGTAGAAGACGTTCTGCAAGTTTTTAATCCAAATGATTTCGGAATTAAATTCACACTAGAGCGAGAAGAAAGTAGAGCGATAAACTTTCTAGCTGTCACTTTTCAAAGGAATGATAGTCAACAAATAAATTGTAATTGGTACCGAAAACCTACGTGGTCCGGTAGAGGCTTGAATTTTGATTCAAACCACGCCCAAAAATACAAAAAAAGTGTGATATATAATATGGTAGACAGAACGATTCTACTTTCCGGCAAACAATTTCATCAGGATGATTTGCGACTAGTAGAGGACACACTTCGTGACAACTTTTACCCGCAAAAATTTGTTAGAGAAAACATCAATCTCAGATTAAATATCCTAGCACAAAAAGAACAGCGTAGAATTAATCAAATAGTTCCAAATGTGGAAATTGTGTCTTTTATTGGTATTCCGTACGTAGAAGGATTATCCGAGCGAATCGCGAGAATTTTAAAGTGTTACGACATAACTACGGCGTTTAGAAACAAGAGATATCTTGCAACGGTCTTGACGCCTACGAAAGATAAACTAAATAGATTGGACAATAGCAGTATTGTTTTCGGCATTTAGTGCAAAAGCCAAAATTGTAAAGCGGTTTATATCGCTCAAACGAAATGTTCTTTAGGAGTGCGGGTAAAGGAACACAAGAAAGACATTAATATTAATTAATTTGGAAAACCCAAAAATTCTAGCGATTGAGGGCCTTTATCGTAAACGTCTGGTGCTTGAAATGTGTCACATAGCTAATAATGATCATTCGGTCAATTTAAGAGCCGACGTGGAAAAACTTTCAAAAATATACTACCCTTCCACAAAGAGTTTAAAAATTTGAGAACAAGTGGTCCACTGACCCCTGTGTTCTCAAGTGGCTCGAGTGTCAGGTTGCGCGAAGACAGTCGGCCTCACTACTGCGACTCTTTAAAAAAGTTAAATTATCTCTGTTTCGATTCTCTTCGAATTTCGAATGTCGTTAAACTTTAGGACCTCTGAGAATGCTCTTTTCAGTTCGCGACGTGACCTGATACAGAGCGGATGTCTCTACGCTCGTATTTAAGTCGAAAATTAACCTCCTAAAATAAAAAGTTGCTTTTTTAATTTTACACTCGGTTGTGCCTTTCATCTTACAATTTTGGCTTCCTTTTAAATTAAACAATTGTGTGATTGGTGCTGTGTAAAGTGTCAGTGAAAATTGTGTTTCTTGGATTACTGATTAACAGTCTCAAATTCACTTGTCCTTCTACAGCGAAAAGACATACACATAAGTTCATGCATGCATTCTTAATTTTTATAATGCAGAGTGAGTTAGGCGAAGAAGGTGGTATGTTGACTATGAAAAGAAAAGTAGAGGATTTTATTCCCTGATTTAATATCTAAAAGTCATGGAAAATGTCTGTTTTGAATATGGTATGTCGGGTTGAGGAGATTCCATTTCAGTAAGAGGATTGAAGTTGATGGATTTGTAACGATAATATTTTTTGAGCTTGAATTTTTCATGTACGATTATCGAGTGAATAATGACTGAGGTAGTGAAGTTTGATCGAGATGGTCAGCTTTGTTCGTGTATTCCACCTCAGTTCGTTTATTGCATGCGTCACATACGTGTACGTATTTGTAGAGGAACAGGAACTGGAACGTATTTATCAATAATCCAGAAGATAATGCTTGTAGGAACGATATCGATAGGAATACGTATTGCTCGGCTCTGGCTCACATGAGAATCTACTACCCTCCACTATCACGAGGGGGCAAAGTCCTTCCCGCATTATAAAGTATAGCACCCAACGCACCGATAATAATTCCATGGAATCGATGGAAGCACTGGAAATTCCTCTACTTAGAGTCCCAGGTGATCCTAACTGTCGTTATATAACTATTGACGACAAGTACGTTCTCCTATTTTTTGCCGGGAGAAAACTGATAATCTTTACCGTATATTGTGCACGAGGTCAAGGAAGAGAATGCAAACTGACGTTATAGCCAGAATTTTTCCTCCGAGAGCAAAATTTTAAGATCAATTGGACTTGAATATGGCTTGAAGAATGGGAATGTTGGGATTGTTTATTTTTCCATTTTTACGATTATTTTTGCTTCGAAGATTATATTCGAATGTATGTTCACGAAAGTTGTCCAAAGAACTGTCACGATTTTTATTTGATTTGAAAAAAAAGGAATTATAAGAAGACAAATTTGAAAAATTAGTTTTGATTTTCTTTAATTCCGAAAAGAACGTAATGAAGCGAACGGTCAAGATTAAGCTGGAGTATTTTCGCACAAATTCTAATGGGGTATGAAATAATAACAATTTTACGCAAAACAAATAAGAGCACCAAAGTCGTTTGCATGCAATTATTAAACAACGAATTTTTCATCACTCGTTTCTCGTTCGTACACAGCTCGAGTAGACGTAAAAAATTCATGACCTCTCGACAACTTTGTACGAAAGCAAAGAACTAGATTGTGCATGCGCGTTGGGTTCGACTTAATTTAAAATTTGCAAAACGAATCAAGTTCTGTTAAACTTACACTTGAGCTCGTTAGTCAACCTCTGCTTCAGTATATTCGAAATTTTAATTCGGTTTCAAATTTGAACTTCTTTAGATTTCTTGGATGTAATATTAATCACTATATTAACTTAATTTTGAAAGCCCTAGCTCACCCTCGACCGTAAATGAATCACAAGAGTGTAATAACGCAACTTTTGATAGCAGAAACTTCCCATTGATTTTCCTAGTCATAAAATATTCATTAAATTTCCATAAGTTATCCTTAGAAGAGGCAATTAGTTCACATAATAAGTAAAAAAATATATAAAAAAGATAATAATTACAGTAATTATTTTCGTCTAAAGTTGGCAGAGAGGTTTTTTAACCTTAAAGTAAGAACTACAATTTCAATTTTCTCGAGAGTGGATCATAATTTTCAATTACTCTGTTGTTTTCTGCATTCAGTACTAAATAGTATACAAACCAACTTCATACACGGCAACATACTTAGTATAGAGTGCGTAGTTTCTGTCCGTCGCCCTGAGTTGCGTACTTTCTTTCAGGACCCATCGATTTCTTTAAAAAGATGCCAAATTATAATTCATATCATGATTTAAAGTTGTAATATCAGTTTTACGCAATTTCGAAGTCATAATTTCATTTTCATTTTTCTCGAAACTCCCCGCGTGGAAAAATCCCCGTTTAGCCCTCTTTGAAATGTTGGCCCCGTCAGGGGCCCATGTGGACAATCCATAAGGGAAACCCAATGAGTGCCCCCGCAGGGGGCCCTGCTCGTTTGCCCTCACGGTTGATCGGTTAAATTTATGAATCCAAAGGGGTTATATTTTTTTGGCACTAAAATTTTGATGTTTGATTAGTTGAGACTTACAAAAAATGTATATTTGTTCAAAGTTTGATGACATTTATTTTAGAAGTTGAACTTTAAAATCTTAGATATTTGTCGAGGGCCTCTTCCGGAAGCCCTGCTTGTTGCCCTCAAGCCTCAGTTTGCAAGAATCAAACGATTTTGTTGTTGTAACAAATTGTCTTTTGTGTCAAATAGTAACAACTGCGCCCCGAGATAACTGCGAGGGCCCCACGAGGAAAGCCCATGTTGGATCCTTATGGATTAGCATGTCGTTTCCATGAGGGTCCACGCCTGGATTGCTCTTATGATGTGATGGCAATCCTTGAGAATTGCCTCCATTTTTTCACTCGGGTTAGATGACATTTTTAAGCAAACTTTTATTAGTTCAAATCGCCCATTCAATAGATGAAATTCAAATTCTGTTTTTTTTTTTTAAACTGTAAATTCACTTTACAATTAATGTTGAAATTTTTAATAAAATAATTTCTATAGGTTTCTGTTTCCACCTAAATAATAATAATTTTTTATACTGATTAATGTTGAAAGTCGATACTGTTACGAAACCTCCATATGATTTCTTTCAATTACTTGAATAATTTTTATCTCACACCTGATATTGGTATTCACGCAAAATGAAGAGAAGTCTCTAAGGATCATTCTGAGCCAAAAAATTTGAAAAATGTACAAAAAAATCTTAGTTGTGTATAATAATGCACCAGCTAACTAGCTCGTAAGTTGAGCAAAGTCGCAAAGAAGACAAGTAATTGCCTGGAGTGTAAAATTACGAGCGAAGAGACACCAAGTGAGGAACGTGTTGCTACCATTCTCTGGAGTAAAATCCCTCTGACCTGTAAGCACGACTTTTAAGGAGATGCACTGCAGTGAAATACATATCCACTGAGAAAAGTTTAATATGCCCGAAACTTTTTCTACTTAAAACGTAAAATTTTCGCAATGAAAAAATGTTGTTCCACTCCATTTTATTCAAAATACTTAAAGCTGAAAATTATTTAAATTGGAAAAATATCGATCTAGAGAAACTGAAATAATACAACTGATTCATCAGTATATCTGTCTGAGCTCTCTCAGAAGCAATAAGTAAATTAGTCATGTCTTCACTGCGTCTAACTACTAGTCCAGTCAGTGGAGACAAAAAAGGCTTCAGCTTACAAAAAGTCGGGTCAAGACCAAACTTGGCAATTATCTTCAATTTGGGGTCCTAATGAAAATCCAAAAAATATCCCACAAATCAAGCTCCTGTTAACGCGGCCGTCTTAGAAAGCGGCGGCCAAAACCAGTTTTTTGGGAATATCTTGTTTCTATGTCTACATTACTTGTTTTCACATCACCTTTGATGTACAGTAAGTGACCCCTTTTCTTAACGTGGTATTCCTAGTAGGTCTAATCCGTAACCTCTTTCTTTCAGAAAATTAGCAAAGATGTTATTTATATAATTTTCTATTTAATGTTCTTTTCTAAGTCTTTTAGAATTCCTTGATGGGCCAGGCTGATTTTTGTTTTCTTGAAATCGTCTTTTTGAATACGCGGATGGGCCAGGTTAATTGTGTTCTTGACAATCTGCAGGATTTTCTTCTAAATGACTCTCCTTATCCTCAGCTGCTGCTTCTTCTTCTTCCTCTTTTTTCAGTGATACTGATAATGCTTGAATTATGTCTATTGTTCCAAGCTCATCTTTATTCTCCTCCTCCTCCTCCTCTTACTCCCCCTCCTCCTCCTCAGAGTCTCCTAAAATTTCCGAAACGTTTCGCAGGAGTTTCCATAAAAAAATGAGCATGCAGATTGTAGAGCACCTGAGACCTGCTTTTCTGCAGCCACATTTTGAACCACATCCTGTTTTGAACTTGCGTGAAATAAATTGCAATAGTTCCTCCGGAGCAAGATCTTTTGTGGTGTGATTGGAGTAAGTCCGAGTTTACCATCACTAGTTTACCATCCCCATTTCTGTGGACTTTTTTGTTGCCCTTCTATGTTCGGACTTGATTGGTAGGTCCGTTACTAGTATTCTTGTGCAGCTTCTCTTGTAAGTGGCAATATTTGTAAATTAAACTTACTTTTTGTGACTGATCATGTGAAATATATAATAGATAGCGAAGAGACTCCAGCGTAGCATTTTCTATGGAAGCGCCGTAGAGTACAAGAAAGAAATTTTCATCTGAGATTGTAACGAGTTTGGGATCTACATTCGGGTCTTTATATCTGTAGATCCAGCTTCAAACGTTAATTCTTTTTAAGGATATTTATAAACTGAACTTTTCCTTGCTTTCAAATTGCAGAGGTGGTGTTACTGCCACTGAGTGCGTGTAAGAAGAGTATGTTTTTATCATTGGTAAAGACGTAGATCTTTTAGTTCTCTTGAGAGTGTTAGCAAAAGGGCATTAAAATGTTTGCTTGGAAAACCAAGCAATGGTAATACTACTTAATAATTATAGTCTCCTAACAGTTTCCAGCTCAACAAAGACCTGTAGCAGAGAAAATACTCTTCTTACACGCATTCAGTGGCAGTGACACCACCTCTGCAATTTACAATAAAGGAACAGTAAAGTTTACAAATACTCTTCAAAAGAACGAACATTTGAAGCAGAACCTACAGATATGTAGAGACCCTTATGCAGATCCCGAACTCGTTACTATCTCAGGTAAAAATTTCTTGCTTTCATTCTACAGCGCGTTCATAGAAAAAGCTATGCTGCAGTCTCTTCGCTATCTACATTTTACACCATCAGTCAAAAAAAGTAAATTTAATTCACGAAACAAAAGCGTCACTTACTTTACCACAATGGTGTTGTGGAAACAAGTAATGTAGACATTACATGCATATTGATAATTCATACATACATGCGTATGTAAGTTAGTAAGTAACAATCAATAATCTTTCAAATTTCCAGCGAAAAATCGACATTTTTTGCAAACAGCAAGAAAGCGCTCCGCTTTCTTCTGCCGTAATTCGTAAACTATTAATATGAGAAAAATTTAGTTATAACAAGTGATAGAAAATGTTATGCTCTACAACTTTCTATAGAAGTACTTTTGCTCGAAAATGCACTAAAATGGCACTCGATGCTATCGAAGGTTCACATCCAAAGTTGTCTGTTCAGTAACCGGCTGCGCTTGGTTATTTTGGTTTTCTGTAGTTTTCCACTCCTCTGATCAAATGTTCATGCAAGTGTGAACGCTTGTGATAAAAATCCGGCTGCAGGCTCTAAGTTATCTTAAAGATTGGAAAACGCCACAGGATTGAGTACGTCAGGCATTGCTTGGAGGCTTATTATGAGAGTTGGGGTAATTAGGAATTTTGGGACGGAATGTGAGCTAAAACTGTTTGATGTCTGACGATCTCCTGTGGGTGGGGGGATTTTAGATTTATAAAAACCCGAAAAGAGTACATGGAGTGAAATCTAATTTAGTGATAGAGCTAATCTGGAAAATTTTCCAATATGAGCGGTAATAGGAACTTCTTTCCCAGGACAGAAGTTTCATCGGATTTTAACCTCATCTGCTTTTGTAGGGATTCCGCTCTGAAACGACAGTAGCTCTGATTGCCACAGAGTGCAGCTTCATGTCACCGTCACTAGAGAAGGTGAATATAGTCGGACAAAGGACATTAGAGTCGCAGATGCTGCTACAAATAAAGGTCGATTTCTCTCGCACTGAAAATTGTTTGGATATTCAAGGAGTTATTTATCATTGTGAGAAGTAAGAGTTGAAATGAAAATGAAACAGGAACTCTGAAGTTGATGTCTATTATATAACTTAGCTCAGATTCTCTTGAGTTTGAAGGGAAATCTAGTATAATAAATTCTAACATCATAATATCATCAATCATTCTTTTAATACAATTTCTTGTGCAGCAATCTTGTGAGTTGTTTGCAGGGTCCAATAATCAATAAAAAGACTGACCCCTTGTCGAAGCACTTCTATTTAATGGTCTAGTTTACATACAAATTCAAACTTCTAAAAACACTAATGGCCTAGCTCACACTCTGCTCTTAGCTCAAAAACTAAAGTCAACTAAAACAAAGGCAAAACAAGTTCAATTATAGGACAAAGTGCACCTTATAAAGTAGAGCAATATGTTTTCATTCTCCAACCCTTGTTAAGAAATGTAATTTACGCAATCCCCCCTTTCCCCTTAAATTTGGAAAATCCCCTAAATCACCTAAAGTCGAAAAATTTTACCTAATTTTACCCTTTTTGTTTTACAAAGTTTCGATTCATTTTTCAAGAATCATAAACAGAAATTCAAGAAATTAGAAAACAAGACGCTTTGAAAGAGATTTTTTTTATGTTACCAGTTTCAAATATTTCCTAAACGATTTATTTATTGAATTTTGAACAAAAAAGATGAATTTTCAACCAAGAAGATTAATTTTCTACCGAAAAAGAGTTTTCAACAAAATACATGAATTCCCAACAAAAAATTAAATTTTTAACCAGAGATAAATCTTCAACCAAAGAAAAAAGTTGAATTGAGGCTGTGATCCCTGAAATATTCTAGTTTGAAAAGTCTTTATCAAATTTGATGCTATTGTATATCTGTTAACATGAATCAATTTGATCAACTCCGAAGTTGAACAATAATTTTTCTGAACGCGCCTAGCTTCCGTCTTATTTATTTTCACCACGTGAGAAGATCTAAAAGTGGCAAGAAAAAGTCGATTTCCTGTGAATGGCATTTGCCACAATAGTTGATCAAGAGGAGTACAAAGGGGAGGGCTTTGCGATCCTTTTTGTCCTGATAAACCTCAGTTTCTTGATAAAACTCCGTAGAAAGCTGCAGCTTCGTGTTTCGCACCGAACACAAACACCTAGAAAGCCAGTACATTGTATGTCACTATCTGTCCAGGAGCTTCTTTTCAAGTGCTTTGCCTTGCCTTTGCTTTTGTTACCACCAGATCATAAAAACGAATCACATGTGTTGCAGATTGTAACGTGGTGCATGGTTACCACTATAACTACTATTTTCTTATGAAAATTTTGTGTGTACTAAAAAGGAACATCCAAAAAATCCACAGTTCAAAAATAGACTTTAAGACTGCTTGCTTTCTCGGCTCATTAGAGTCAAATGTACAATAAATGCACACAAAAACAAAAAAGAAGAGGGAGAAAAGAGAAAGAGTCAACCAAAACCAACCTCACACTTTCTTTTCTACATCTTTTTTATACTATTAGGGACCAACATGTTTCAAAGCCAATTTAGACTTTCTCATCAGGGGTAATTTATAGGAAAACAGCAGGTACAAAATTGAAAAATTGTTAGATTGAAAAAACATCATTACCTGAAATTGAAAACAGATATAATGGATAGCAATTTCAGTTTTGGTACATACTTCATTCATTGATTGAAAATTGAAATTTTGACACAGGCGAACTATTCTGAATAAATCCCAAAGTCAGATTATTTTATTCTTTAGTTGGAAATTAATTCACATAAATTCAAAATTATGACACAAAATTAAAGCCATTGTATCCAATCAATGATCCCATCCCAAATTCTGTTGTATCTAGGACGATCTCTTTTTAAATTAAAAGGTTTGTTACCTTCTCTCTTTATAAATTGCATTTCCATGAACTCCTCTTTTTTTGATTTCTCTTATGATATAAAGTTTTAACATCATCTCAATTAAAGTCATGCCCATGTGTGAGTCTATGTTTTGTAAGGACCGAGTAATATCTTGCACTTCTAAGAAAATTATTTTTATGTTCATCTTTTCGTTTCCTAAGTGGTCTCCTTGTTTGCCTTATGTAAACAGCATCACATTGTCTACATTTAAATTGGTAAATTACACATTGTTTTTCCAGTTTCTCATATTTGTATTTACCCAATGTAATAATCAATTTGCTTTCAAATGGAACTCTATATATCGTATGTCACCCCAATTTTCCTAACATTGATTTCAAGATACTTGAGGTTTTCCCAAAATAAGGTAGGACAACCGTATTCAATCTACTGCAATTTTGTACATTGTTTTTGTTCTGATCATTAACATTACTCTTAATTTGAACAGTTCTGTTATGCATATGCTTGTCAATGAAAGTAAAAGGATAATGGTTGAGAAATAGAATCTGTTTGCAAAATTCAATATTCTTTTCGTGGAATTTAGGATGAGATAATTTGAGAGCTCTATCAATTAAATTCTTCACAACTCCTATTTTGTTTTGAATGGAATAATTGGACTTAAAATTTAGTATCTTTCCTGAAGAAACAGTTTTTCTGTGCCAATCAGTAATAATATAATTTTTATCAGTTTTTACTAAGGTCAAATTAAGAAAATTCAATCAATCAATAGTCTTGGATGTATACTAGGGTGGTCCGAAAAATGTTTTTCAAGCTACAGGGCAAGACAACCCCCCAAAAGTTTCCATTTTCGAAGAAAGAAAATCCGTAATTTTTTTTCCGAAATTCAAATATTAACACGTGCCACCGGGCACTTCAAAATCCTATTTAATTAACATGGGGAAAGTGTGGATTTTCGAAAAACTGAACTCATGTTCTAGGGTTTGTTCGAAACGTGCCAAGTTTTTAAGCGATCGAAGAAGAGTGCTTACGAAATAAAACCATACTAATAACTTTCATTTCCAACCCACCCTTACTCCCCTCCACATCACCCCAAATATGACCCAAAAATAAAAAAACTACATTTTTACGTATTATTGTTACTTTTAAGCAATTTCTGTCGTCTTTTAAAATACAAATAATTACTAATGGACAATTTGAATATTTCCCATGACTTTTTCAACAATTTTAATTGTTTAAACAATTGTAAATTATTTAAACAATTATTTATTCCCCAAAAATGTATAAAATAGTAGTATTTTCTGATTGAAATATAATATTTTGTCATTGTTTGGAGAATTTAATTTTTTTTAACATTATGTTATTATTTAAACAATTATTTATTGTTTATTTTAAAAATGTCTAAAAATTGAGCCGAAGAAGTCCACTTTTTCTCAAATTGGTATCCTATGCTACTTTTTGTTGAATAATTACATAATTTTGATACATTTCTTTTAATTTTTAACAAATTGTTATTTGTTTAAACAATTTTCATTTGCTCAAGCTTTTTTTTCGATAACCCTAAAAAAATAAGTAAAATAGAATACATATTTTTTGCCGCACTATTAAATAAATTATAAAAGTCAGAACAAAATTTCTATTATAAAAGTTTATTTATTATTGCATTCTTTCTCTTTTCACAATCTTTCTCATGATTTTATTAT
>JAUMHM010000031.1:39511329-39526706 GCA_032362435.1 Melikaiella ostensackeni | reverse complement strand
TTTATCAAAAAAATACATACTAATAGGGTCTATCTTTTTTTTAGGTCAGTATATTTTGTACAATATTGTGCTATCTTTTCTAAAAACATCCTCAATTCCTAAAACAGCGGCAGCGGCGAGACCTTTTTATAATATAGAGAGATAATCGTTACAGTTTGAACGTGTTGAATTTTTGAATGATTAATTTTCAATTTTAAAAACTTTAAATTTAAAATTGTTCCCCATCAGATGTATCAATTTGGAGATTCTTTTTTTCAATGCACCAGATTAAAATCAAGATTAAAGGTCACAATAGGTTATAAGGAATAGTGTGTACCATATTCCGAGAGTGGTTAAACTTTCCGAAGTTTTGAAGGTCTAAAAAAGGAAACATTATTCCCATCAGGTATGAAAACCTAATTGACCTAGTTGTGTAACGAGATAGAGTTGAAAGTTCAAGATCCTAAATGTATAGATAAAGTTTTGAATTTCCGGCTAAAAAACTCATTATCCCTTTATCGTGCAAACGAGTTTTCAGATTTACGGTGTTCCGATAAATATGCACGGGCAACTTCCTGAAAAGTTTTCGATACCTATGTGTCTTATCGTGTCGTGTACTGGGGTAGGTTTCGCCATTGTCTAGCTTGGGTATATATGGCTCTGGAGGGGCTATTGCTCTTAGATTCGACAGACGATAAAGAAGAAACGAATCTACTTTATGTTACAGAGATTCAGAAAACTCAGGCCATAGGAAAGCCTCTGAGGGACCAAAAGTATGTGGACATCTATCGTGAGAAGCCAATAAGAGTTGCTGTCAAGGTTTTGGTGCCGGTCCGTGAGCACCCCAAGGTAATTCATTTTTTTCCTCTCTAAGTTTCATCTGTACATATATATCTGAGGTGAAAATTTAACTGAAATATTAAATATTTAAAGTTTGAATATAAATAATAATACTTTAAGGCAAAGGGAAATTGTATTTTTTAAATATGATTTAAATACATAATTATTTAATCGTATTTCAGCGGATCAGTTTTCCATCAAAAAAGTTCGTGAACAAAGTTTTTTGATTAAGTTTGGTTTCATTTGAAGAACGTTCTTTTGACATTTAATCCTGAATTTCTCTGTCAACTTTGAGCGGACTCAAACCACTTTTCTTTTCATTCATTCGTACTTTTCTTGAATATAGGCTGGAAACACTTGTAAGGCGACTTACTAATTATCTCAGGGTAATTATTTTAGAAGTGTCATGGAGCGACCCACCTAATTTTATAAGACTCGGATGAAAGAAATGAACTTGTTGAACTCGTGACAAAGCTTTTGAAAAGCAGACATTGAGAATCAGACAGTTGCGGTATTTCCGTAACGAGCTAAAAAGCTTCTGCCAATATTAAACACCGCAAAAAGTTCTGATGAATACCTTCTTTGAAAATTAAACCGCGTGCCCAGTGATGGACACTAACTTTGAACTAGTTTGAAATGCCAACCAGAATTGATCGAAAAAACGAATTCAAACTAAATATCTTTCAGGTCGCTTTTTAGGCTTGAAAGAAATCATTTTAAGCTTTGGCGCAACCTACCTTGCACCTATGATTCATCTCCTAAAGACTGGGTGCCGGGAGGGATTTGGACATGAAAACATTTCTCTCTCACGCGCCCATTTAAATGTAAGTGTACACTAGAGGCTCATTTAACGAGGAACATGTGCGGATGCACTCGGCCCGTTTCAGTTTCACTGGCTATACTTATACAGGGAGCTGC
This sequence comes from Melikaiella ostensackeni, assembly GCA_032362435.1. Classification (NCBI taxonomy): domain Eukaryota; kingdom Metazoa; phylum Arthropoda; class Insecta; order Hymenoptera; family Cynipidae; genus Melikaiella; species Melikaiella ostensackeni. Next base: position 39,524,969 of record JAUMHM010000031.1, on the reverse strand, counting down.
AAATCCCCGGTAGACGTGTTGCGAAAATTCTCGTACTTTTCCGAGTGGGGACTGGAATGAATGAGGATTATCATTGGCCAACTCACGGCAAACCTTGCTCAACGAGTGTTTACGGGCAAGTTTTTCTACAAATGTTGACTCTGGATAGAACCGTTGTAAAGCTTTTTGAGCCAATACGTTCTCTTAGTGTTTTGTTATTTGTCCTTTTTATGATGATAAAAGCTGAACGTTTAAAGTTATTATTATTTTATTATACCATTAAGACAAATCCCTTTCAGGGTGAGCGCAACTTTCACTGTTTCGAGATCAACACCCTCTTCGTCGAAGGTAGCCATTCTTAGACATTTTGTCTGTGTATTATTGAACAGTCTGGAGAGCATAAGACAGCGTTGCCTAACGCCTTGCTATATATCAAACCGATCTCCCAGTTATCCATTTACTCTTGTACTTGCTTTATTACCATTATATATTGCTTTTACTGCTTTTAGAAGCCAACCATTCACTCCATACTCTTTCAGGACTTCCCAAAGTTTAGTTCTATCCACCTTATGGAAAGCTTTTTCTAGATTAACAAATGCACAAAAAACTTTTTTGTTTACTCAAACTTTTTCCTTTGATCTGTCTCAAGCTAAATATCTGATTCGCACATGATCTCTCTGACATATATCCTCATTGGACTTCACAGATACTTTTTTTGCGTTATTCCCATGACCTTACTAATGAGTATTTTGGTAAATATTTTGTCCACGGTTTTTAGTAGGCTAATCGCTCAATGATTAGTAAATACATCTTTATCACCCTTTCCCTTGTAGAGTGGAACAATAATCGTCTTTCTAGAATCATTTGAAACTTCACCGTTCTCAGCACACATAATCGTAAATTCGCTCAGTCACACAAACGAATATCCGCCACCGCTCTTTAGCATTTCAACGGTGATACCATCCACACTAGAAGCCTTATCATTCTTCAGTTTGTTAATTGCGGATATAATGTCGCAGATATCGATTCTTTTTTCACCACCTACAATGGATTTATCTAACGTATCCTCTTCTGTGTCGCAGTTGTTATGCTCCATAGCCTGATCTCCATACAATTTCTTGAAAAAGTCACTCATACAGTCTTTCACTTTGTCCGTGTCCCATACCATTTCACCATCAGCATTCTTAATTCCGACTACCTCAGTGCTCAAACTTCCTTTCCTAATCTTGTTAACCCATTTCCAGAACAATTTCTTATTTTCTTCAAAACCATTTTGCATTTTTTGATTTTCTTCCGCTTTGATTTGATCCTTGCTTTCTTTGACAAATATGTTTCCTTTTTTGCTTTTATTCCTATAATCACTTTCTCATGTTGTCCTCTCCTCATCGCTAAGACCTTTAATATGTAACTTTCTCAAGCACGCTTACTTTTTCTCGATGACAGCCACCCGGGTTTCGTCATTCCACCAAGCATCTCCAGTCTTTCTTCCTACAGTCGCAATACCGCACACTTCAGATGCATTCTTGAAAATGTTATCCTGTAGTATTATTTATGCACTCTTTATATTTTTATTGCCCAATTCCATCTTTCAGTCTTCTTTATGATGCCCTAAATATTTATTCAGCTTTTCACGATATACCATTTGTACTTCTGGCTTCTGCAAATTCTCTATTTTAACTCGCGTCTGCTTCGACTTATTATTAATTCTTCTTCTCCCCCATCCTTGACCTAGGTTCATTTTTGAAACTATGCGGTAATGATCCGTTCCACATTCAGAGACTCTCATAACCCTTGTATATTTTACTAGCCCTCTCAGTCTTTCATCCGCTACAACAAAGTCAATCATAGTCTGGCTTTCGCCTCTGCACCACGTATACATGTGGATCATTTTATGTATGAACGAAGGATTTGTAAAAATACAAGCCTTTTTCTAAGCATAGGCTAATTAATTTCTCCCCGTTGCCGTTCGTTTTTGGGTCTCCAAAATGACCAAGTACCATGTCGCTACCTTCGCCTTGCACACCAACCCAGCCATTCATATCTCCGATTATAATGATTCTTTCCCCAGGGTCGCAAGTACCTATAATATAATTTAACGAGTCATTTTTTTTTGCTCGAAAGTTCAACTGTTTTGTTAAAAATTCGTTTTCTTGGATTGAAAACTCATGTTTTATGGTAGAAAAGTCATCTTTACTGGTTGAAAATTAACTTTTTTGTTGAAAGTTTAACTGTCTTGGAATAATTTCCTCTTTTTGACTTGAAAAATTAACTATTTGGTTGTCATTGCAACTCCATGGTTAGAAGTTAATTTTCCTTGTTTAAAATTCGCCTTTTTGGGTTGGAAATTTAATTGTTTGGTTATTAATGTGATTACATGAATTAATGGTTGAAAGTTTATTATTATTTTTTTCTTTTTCGAAAATTCATCTCTATTATTAAAATTTTTTTTAGTCACGTATGCATATTGACAAGTAAACTCACTAAAAACGTGAAGAAACGCAGAATAAACCCAAATGCCGTGTTTAGCCAACGGCTACTTTAGTTTTGTTGGGGGGGGGGGGGTAAAAACTAAACTACGGTTGTCAACGTGGGGGGACGGGTCAAAAATAGCAAAAAATTGGTAACGTAGCTTTTGGACGGCCCTTAAACTAAACTCGGTTAATTTTCTCTTCAAAGGCTTGGTTAATTTTTGAGAAAATGGTCGATAGTGTTAAATTACTGTTTCAAATTTCATGTTCAGAATATTAGAACTTACGAATAATTTCCGTTGGAAACCATCAATATCGATAATACCACGGAAACTTGTAGGACAGTCTGCATTCGGATAGTGCATGGCCTAAGTGCACGACTTTGATTAATCGGTGGCAAAGTTTAGTTCCTCTGTGGTGATATCTTTAATCAAGAACTTTAGTTACGCATTTTACTTTAAAATCGTATTTATACTGCAATGACTAAGCGAAAACTATGCTAGAGTAGGTCACTAAAATATCAAATTGCTTACATATCTTATAATAAATTATTGAGGGAGAAAATCACCCCGCTGGAAAGCTTAGCTAATCTTGTAACTATGTCCGAAAACAATGAATGAAATCTATCATTTTGTTGATTGAAATGTTTTTAAGAAACAATCTCGAAGTACCTTTTTTACATTCTCTCTTTAACGAATAGGTCATCGCCTTACAGAAAAAACAAAAGTTGAAGTGTGTTACAGATAAATTTTTGAACGTTTAAAAATTGAACGGATTACGGCGAAAGTTTCACTGAGATTAGGAGAATAATTCTGACGTCATCTAACTACGTTACGCTGGAGTGAGCAAATTGGGGTAGAATGTAGAATCGGTAACCAAAAACACAAATAAAACATTGTCCTTGCTTATAAATCTCCTCTGAAATAGATTAGACTATTGTAAACGCTCCAAAAATTATTTTATAACACTTAGCAAAAAGTTACTGATAGCTGGAAATCGCCATTTTGCTCCAGTTTATTGCATTCAAACGACGGTAGATAGTGCTGGCGTCGTAACTCTCGCTACTTTTTGAATAAAAATTGAGGCTAAAACAGGTGAAAGATTACCGAGGCAAGTTTAAAGTCATGAAATTATCTCCGCTTCATGTGAAGTTTAACCGGCAAGGTTAATTTTTGTTGCAGCGAATCTTTCACCTGGAATCGATGTAAACTTTATCTTTTGTTTTTTCTGTGCTTTAGTGGAAAAGTTAGACTCATTGACACTTTTGGATCCTGGAGGGTGCAAAAGGCTGGTAAGATGCATTTTTCGCGAAACCTAACGAAACTGAACTGACAGGAAGGCTTATTTGACCATATTTGGCAATTGTCATTTTCGAGTCCATAAAGTGATATCAATCTGATTAAACGATTTTTAGAATGGCCTAGTCTTACTGATTTAGAAAAAATGCACAGAGTAACAAAAAGTACTTTAATAGTTAAAAATAAATAATGAAGGAGTCTTCGCCTTTAGACAAATTATTCACTAAGTTCCAAACTTTGATTACGAAGCAGAAACCTGCCAAGAAAGAATTTTATTTTGATAAAAACTGTTCAAATGAGATAGTCAAATTTTTTGTTTTTTTGTCGAAAATTATTTTTTTTTTATCTCAGATATTTGTCATTCATAATATCTCGACAAAATTTCATCCAGTTATGCTGAATATTGTTCCAAATGTTGTGATCAAAAACTTTAAGAATTGTTTTTGGCAAATTCTGATAAATTCAAATAACCTACTCCATGAAGTGACCTACTCTTACATCATTTCCCCTATTCAGAAGAAAAGTTTTTAGCTATCCACAATTGACATAAAAATTTAAAGAGACACAAGATCAAAGGTAATTTAAACCATCAGTCTGAAAAAAATTTCACTTGCAGAGGATGCTTTCAGCTGGTAATTAAAATGGAAAATGAAAGATGGAAATTTTAGCTAATCAAAGCGGAGATTGGATTTTTGGAAATCGAAACTCGCTGAAAGCCCTAGTGAAATATACTTCTCCTTGCTTGGAACATAACATCATTTATGGATCTTCCAATAACGTCCTTAATTTACACATTCCCAGTATTACGACTTGCGATATTGTACCATTTCATCCTCTTCCGCCCCTTCGATGAGCCGTGGATGATTAGCCGTAGAATCATTATCGGATAATAGAAGCCGGCCAGGTTGGATCTTCTCGCATCGAAGTGATTAATGGGTCGGAAAGCTGCATTGCATGCGATCATATATGACCGGATTCGTAGCCATAGCATCTGTTACCGAGCTTACAGTGGTAAATACACATGTTCTTGCTGTAAGCTCTCTCTCACCGCCCGCTAAGAAATACTAATGGGCGAAACATCATTGTCCTAATGAGAATACATGGAAAGGTGTTTAATTATGTAATCTGTGCCAGGGTATTTGCTGTTGTGATTTAGTGAAATGCAGGTTTTTAAAACTTACTTTTATACACAGAAAATGCCAGTTAACCAATTTGATCCCGAAATTGGATCAAAATGATATGCAACGCTTTTATTCAAATTTCGAATTTTTTATTTAATCAGCAAATTGAGCATCAGAATGATCTGATTCTCAAGATCAATTACCTGTCATGAATTTCCTTGAGTTTTTGAGTGTCAATTGTTATTCCACAATCAAGTCATGATCGCAGGCCTCGGACTCAACACACTATTGACACTATTTTACCACTTTTTAAAAGAAATTGACACTAAAGACACTATTTTAACACAATTGTCCCTTAATACCACTATTTCGTCATTGGATAACTATTAATTTTCCAAAACATTATTTTCCGATGGCTACCGGTTATCGAAAAATCGACTTTTTTTAAAAAAAACTGAGGATTGAAATTTTTATTTACTAATTTCTCATGTCAAGTTATGCAAATAAAACATTTCTTACACTTATTTTTAATACAAAATCCAGTTCCTGAAAATTGAATCAAATTAAAAATTGAATTTTTAACAGTTGAATTATTAAGAGTTGAGTTTTGAACAGTTGAATATTCCACTGTTGAAAATTAAATTTTCAATTTTCTTTAATTTTTGAAAGGGTCGCCGTTTCTTTCATGAATTTTCAGCAGTTAACAATTCATTTTTTTGGTTGAAGATTCATCATTTTAGTTTAATTTCGTCTTTTTGGTTTGAAAATTCGTCTTTTGGTTGCAAGTTCAACTTTTTTGTTGAAAATTCATTTTTCTGTTTAAAGATTTATCATTTTGGTTAAAAATTCATCTCTTTGGTTGTAATTTTCTCTTTTTAAGTTCAAAATTCTACTATTTGGTTTTATAACTCATCTCTTTTGGTTGAAAATCTTATTCTTTTGTTGAGAAATTAACTTTTTTGTTAAATTTATATTTTCGGGATAAAAATTCAACTGCTTTCTAGAAAATTCATCGTTTTGATTTGTAACTTCAACAATTTGGTTGAAATTGTTCTTCTCTTTTAACTGAAAAATCTTTCTTGTTTAAGAATTCTACTCTTCTGTTCAATTTCGTCTTTTTGGTTTGAAACTTCATTTTTTGGTGGAAATTTGTTCAAATCATCTTTTTTGGTTAGAAATTCAGCAGTTTTGTAAATTAATCTGTTTTTGTTGAAAGTTGAACTACCTGAAAATTTACCTATTTGGTTGCAAATTCATGTATTGCTTCCTCGTCGAGGAACCTTTGTGATGATGAAAATTTTCAAACTTCATTTTTTGACATATCTTGACATAATTCGACCTTAAGAGTCCGAAAATGAGGTTTTTAAAAAATGTACAATAATAATAATAATACGCTTGCAAAACACACACTTGTATGTGCATGCGCGCGCGCGCGTGTGTGTGTGGGTGTGTGAATAATACTCTTTTTATGATAAGTGGAAAACAAGTAGAGCTGGAGTCATGAAATTTGGAGGGATCGTAGTCCTAAATAATGCCCATTATTTATTAAGCTTAGAGCCGGATCAGATAATAACAATTTTTTTTCGATTTTAAATTTTTTTCAAAAATGGTTTTAGATGTGGATTTTATTGCAATTTTGATCACACGGAAAAAAAATATACGTAGATTTGATTGAAATACATCCTTTTTTATCAAAAAAGTTTGACGTTCATTCATTAAAGACGTGAGAATGGCAAAAAATGAATTTAAAGAATTCGAAATTTTAAGAATTTTTATCTCAGTATTGGGAGTAATTGCAGGCTGTGTAACTCAAATTTTTTCAAACACGGTGTGGTACTTAGTTGATATAATTCAATAGAACGTTTAGTAGCTACCTTCGTACAAAAATGTTCATCTTCAAGTATTTTTGAAGTTATTAATTTTTTGTTTATAAGTAAAATGTTGTTTAAATATTAGGAATACAGCAACATAATAAGTACCAAATTTGTTTATTTTAACAACATGAATATATTGATGTATTTAGAAACACTCTATGACCAAATGAAGTAATATGTACAGATTTGTCAATTTTTCTAACGTTTGTAAGAGAAAAAGTTTCTTTATTTTGGGAATATACCAATATTTTAATTACTAAATTTATTCTTCATGATGAGACAAATGGATTGACGTATTTAACAGGCCTGTATGACAGAATATAATTATGATATATACAGATTTGTCAATTAGTTTAATTTAATTTAATTAATAAATTATCAAAAACGCAGGTGAAATCGCCTTTTCCATCCCCTCAGACTCCTTTTAGTATCCAAAATACTCTTGTCATAGAACATATATCAGCCCGATTCTTGTCAAAGAATTATTTCTTTATGACAAAACAATCCTTTATGAGGAAGCACAGTGTTCATGAAATTATAACAATTAAAGATACACCATATAATGAACGCGCCCACCAAACTACTTTGCAGCGGTTTTTGTTTAAAATTCGTCTTTTCTAGTAGAAAATTAATCTTCTTGGTTGAAAACTCATCTGTTTTGTCAAAAATCTTATATCTTAGTTGAGAATTTGATTATTTTGTTAAAAATTAAACAACTTTGTTAAAAAGTCACACTTTTTGGTTGAAAATTCGTTTTTTTGGTTGCAAGTTTGACTATTTTGTTGAAAATTCGTCTTAATGATATTCATAGGCAACCCTGCAGATTGGAACAAATCTTTGCTTAATGTCTTTCTTTTAAAATTTTATGTTGGAGGCGACATCTTTCGAAAAACCAGTTGAGATGTCACTGAACGATTTTTATAATTCACTGTTAAAATTGGAACTGAAGGTAGATTAAATTTTCCAGAATTGACTTCAATAAAAACTGATAAAAATCAAGATTTGCGGTGGTGAATCTCCTCCAGGTACTAAAAAAAAGTATAAAAAGATTCTAAGTACCCATACTAGACAAAAATTCGCCATGAAGGACGAAATGCGAGAAAGAAAAAAATCGCTATCGGGAATTATTATCTGTAACATAAATGATTTTGAACAATAAAAGTGAATATATCTCAGCCAATTTATGAGATATCTTAACCAAACTTTTTTAGTTTATAAAACCCACCAAAGTACAAAGATTCTGTAAGTTTGGAAGATAATAATTTAAAATTGAAAGAATGCACTATAATCGAATTTTCCAAAAAAAAAAAACTTAACAAAAAGTCGTCTGCAGGCATCCGCAATTTGCATCCGTTGAGAGTTAAAAACATGATTTTTGAAACGCAGATCAAGGTACAGCTTACACGCTTTTACCAAATGAACTCAAATTTTTTTTTTAAAAAAGATGTCATCATATTCTGAAAGCAGTTTTTATGAATTTAAAATAAATTGATTTATACTGAAAATTTTTCATTATTTAGTCATTTTCACTCATTTTTTAACGACCTATAACATGCAGACGCACTTGCAGCCAAAACCAATTGATCGATTTCGATGAAGTTTTGCATAGGTATAGTAAAGAAGGTGTATATATGCCGCTTTTTTCGGAGAGCGTGATCCGTAAACATATCATGGAGTTAAATTTGAATTTATCCAAAATTTTACTATTTTTTACATGAAGACATACCGACAGCCAAAACCAATCGATCGATTTGGATGAAACTTTGCATAAACATATTAAATAACGTGTACATATCCTGTTTTTCAGAAGAAAGAGATAAATCAACATACCATGAAGTTAGATTTGCAATTATCAAAAAATTTAGTATTTTAAACATGCAGATGCACCGACAGGCAAAACTAATCGATCGATTTATTCTTTCACACAAAACCATCGTTAACTAAATAATATACCATTTTATATGATACACCATCGTGGTTCAGAAAATATTATTCATTGAAGATTGTGTTCATTTACAGTTAACCCAAAACTTTTACCCGAAATCGTTGTAAAATCTTGGAAATTAATAAGCATATTGAAATTGAATTTTTCAAATTTGTCATCTTCGCTTGCTTTTAAAATCTATAATTTATAATTTATCTATCCGAATTCGGCCAAAGAAAGATCTTTAAAATCAATTTGAATTCCTGAATCTTCATTTCTATTATATGGTATACAAGTAAAAATAAATGTAAAAAAGGGATCTTTATCATTCTTGGTTTTCTTTTTAGCAATCGCTTATTGTGTTGATTATCTATTCATATTGCTGATTTAATATTGTTGATATATCAAATCTTCAGGAGAGAATTTCCTGTGTGAAACAATGCGTACCGGGAACATATTCCTCTCTTCGATACCTCTCGTACTCACAAAAAAAAAATTAAATCCCACCAAAAACACTACGTGTGAGAAAATTCCGCCAATTGCATGACTATTAATATTTTATTTTTTTACGTTAATGGTAATCAAAGTTGTGAAATCAAAAAATAAAGCCAAGTACGCATAGTAAAAGATTTATGAGTAGAAGTCTTTAATTGGGATGATGTTAAAATTTTGTATCATGAGAGAATTCAAAAAAAGAGCGAGTTCGTGGAGATGCTGTTCATAAAGAAAAAAGGTAACAAAGCTGTTAATTTAAAAAGAGATCTTTCAAGATGTAACAAAATTTGTGATGGAGTCATTCATTGGATACAATGTCTGTAGCTTTGGTCAGAATTTTGCCTATGTAAAAATCAATTTCAATTAAAAAATGAAATAATTGACTTTATTTTTGTTCAGAATTTTTGCCTTTGTGCAAATAAATTTCAATCAAGGAATGAAATCTATACCAAAATAACAATTGCTAATAATTATCTTTGTTTTATTTTCAGGTAATAATTGTTTTTAATCCAATATACATTTTCATTATTTGTACCTGTTATTTACCTATAAGTTATCCCTGATGAGAAAGTCTAAATTGACCTCGAAACATGTTGGTTCCCCAGTAGTATAAAAAAGACGGAGAAAAGAAAGAAAGACAGGTTGGTTAGGTTGACTCTTTCTTTTAAGTCAGGGAATTTTGTCGAGCGGGCTAATTGTAAAAAAATAATGTAATATAAAATCAAGTAACAATGATTTTTTGTTTGTAGAAGTAACTTTTGTAGTACTGGGTTTATACTGATTTAAGTCAAACTTCTTTGTATCATTTTGAAACAAACATCTGTATTTTTAATGAAAAGGGTTGAAATTTCTGCTAAAAGAAATAAATTTTCAAACCAACCAGACGAATTTTTAACTTAAACGATAGATATTTCAAAAAAAAAAATTAAGAAAGTAGTTCCACTTCAAACCAAGCAGTTAAATTTCGATCAAAAAAATCAATTTTCTACCAAAAAGGACGAATTTTTAACAAAAGATTTAATTTTCAACCAAATTGTTGATTTTTAAGCCGAGGAGACGAATTTTCTTCATATCAGTTGAATTTTTAATTCGAAAATATGAATTTTGACAAACAAGTTAATTTTCTACCAAAATAGATTAATTTTCCTACCAAAAAGTGTATTTTTCAATCAAAAAAAAAAAAAAATGAAATTTCTACCAAAAGAGATAAATTTCTAAACCAAAAAGACGAATTTTCAACAAGAATTGAATTTTCAACCAAGAAAGATTTTTCAGTTGACGAAAAAAATTATTTCAACCAAACTGTTGCATTTTCAACCAAAACAGACGAGTTTTCTACAGAACAGATGAGTTTTTCACAAAACAGTTGAATTTCGAACCCTAAAATATGAATCATCAACCAAAAAGTAAATTTTTAACCATGTAGTTTAATTTTGAAAGCGAAGAAGGTGAATTCTCAACGAAAAATGTAGTAATTGATATTTCAACCAAAAAAGATTTAATTTTCGAATCAAAAACAGTTGAATTCAACAAAAATAGTCGAATTTTCAACAAAATAGTTGAATCATTAACTAAAACAGATTAATTGTTAACCAAACAGTTGCAATTTTAATCAAAAAGTTCAATTTTCTACCAAAAAAGACGAATTTTCAACAAAATACATAAATTTTCAGGCAAATAGTTGAATTTTCAAAAAAGAGGATTAACTTCTTACCAAAAAAGACGAATTTCCAACCGAATAGTTAAATTTTTAACTAAAGAAGATGAAATTTCTACCAAAAGAGACGAATTTTTAAATCAAAAAAAAAAACGAATTTTCATCAAGAAAGATTTTTCAGTCAAGAAAGAAAAAATATTTCAAGCAATTCGTTAATTTTTCAATTAACAAACAGACATTGAGCCACAGACTTTGTTTCCGTTCCGTTAAGGTTCAGTTCTTAGTCGACTCTATAAAAACACGAATTTTGTACAAAACAGTTGAATTTTAAACCCGAAAATATGAATCTTCAATAAAAAAGTTAATTTTCAACCAAGCAGTAGAACTTTCATCAAAATAGTTGAATCCTTAACCAAAATAAAATTATTTTCAATCAAACAGTTGCATTTTCAAACAAAAAAGATGAAATTTCTACCAAGAAAATAAATTTTTAAATTAAAACGACGAATTTTTAGCAAAGGAGTTTAATTTTTAATCCGAAAATATAAATTTATATCCAAAAAGTTAATTTTCAACCAAATAGTTGAATTTCCTCACAAGCTGTCGAAATTTCAATAAAAAAATACGAATTTTGTACAAAACAGTGAAATTATGTAATATTTTTAATTTGAAAGGGTGTAGGGTCGATTGCTTCAAAGAATGCAGTACTTAATACTTGAGTGGCTCCTTATTAAGGAAAATTATACCTGAAAATAGATATCTTTTGGTAAATGGAGTTAATCATTAACACCTTAATTAAAAGAAATCTTAACTATTCATAGGCAACCCTGCAGATTGGAACAAATTTTTGCTTAATGTCTCTCATTTAAAATTTCTTAAAGATCGAAATAAAATCTACTTTCGTATGAAAATTTTTTGTGCACTAAAAAAGAACACCCAAAAAGTTCACTTAACTCAATTTACCAAAAGATATCTATTTTACTTAAATATAGTTTACAAATTTGAGGAAGTTAGCAATTTTTCAGAAATGGGTTATTGGTGAATTATTACTTTTTTTTTTAAATGGAATAATCTGAATAGATTGGTTCTAAATCAACCCACGAAATTTCTGATAAGACTTATTTGAATACACGTAATCAACCTCTTTTTTTCGTTTCAGGAACAGAGAGATGTCCTCAGAAAGCAGTTGTGAAGCAGGTTGGTTCGAAGTTGGTACAGGCACTTTCTGAAAAAGGACTGGCCCTCCTCGTGAATCATGGCATTCCTGACTGCAAGGTACTCTTTAAAACTTGTTGAAATTCATATAATATGGAAGGATGTTCTTTCCAGTTTTTTACGTCCAGGAATAATATTTAGAATGGAGAAAGAAAAAATTCTATTTTTCTAAAAAAAAAAATATTTAAAAAATAAATTCCTGATAAATCACAAGAAGAATTTAGATATAAAATCTCATCAATAGCCTCAAATAATATTGAAACATCTAAAAAAGTTACTGAAATTGATAGAATCATAGCATAACACTTAAAACATATGAAGCAATTCATAAGAAAACAAATATTTGCTAATAACACGTTCTGATGAAGGGAACACCACAGTTGTGATGAGTAACCATGAATACAAGGATAAACTAACTACAATGTTAAATGTTAATCAAACCTATGAAAAAATTGATTATGATCCACTTAAAAAATTACAGAAAGACACTTTTAAATTACTTGATAGTTGGAGATTAAAAGGGTTTTTAGGTACAAACATTAAAAAAAAAAGACAATTACAGATTATACTAATATTGCTAGAATGTATGGATTACTCAAAATTCATTTTAAAAAATTTTTATCTCAGACCTGTTGTTTCTTGTATTAATACTCCTACCTATTTTATGGCTTAAACTTTTTAAAAAATAATCTCAGATTCTTTTCATAAACCAAAACCTTATATAAAAAATTCAATCTCACTTAAAAAAATCATAACTAAGAAAAAATTCCAGATAATCATATCCTAGTATCCCTTAATGTCTCTTCACTTTTTACAAATGTTCTGCTGGATTTATTTCAAAAAGGTATAAAAGAAAGATGGGATCAAATTAAAAACAATACGAATTTTCCTATTGATGAATTTAAAGAGGCAATTAAGTTCTTAATGGAATCAACTTTTTTCAAATTCAATTGATATCTTCCACAAACAAACCTATGGGACCCCAATGGGTTCTCCAATATCTGGCATTATAGCAGATATTGTCGTGCAAGATCTTGAAAATGAAGTTTTAGAGAAATTAAATTTTAGAGTTAAAACTTATCGCTACGTTGATGATACTATTCTAATAATTGCAATAGATAAAGTCCAAGAAATTATAAATAAATTTAATTCTTAACATCCTAGACTTCAGTTCACACATGTAATTGAAAAGAAGAAATCTAATAGTTTTCTTAATATTGAGATTATTAGAGATCTAAATAATAATATCATAATAAATTGGTTCCATTAAGAAACTTACTCAGGTAGACGACTAAATTTTTATTCCAATCATCCCATACAACATAATATTGCAACTATAAAAAACATAGTTGACTCTGTTATATTACTTTCTGATAAAAGATTCCATTGATAATCTGAAGATTGTTAAAAAGATACTACATTACAATAATTATCCTGAAGAATTCACTGATAAACATATCAAGAAAAGACTAGCAGAAATACATAAAAAAATAATAACATTCATGCAAATAACTTCCATGCAAATATTTCAGAAAATAATAATCGGTGGGGAAATTGTATTGACCCTCAATAGTAAAATTCGTGAGGAATGTTGATGTTCGTTATTGGC
>JAUMHM010000031.1:39469868-39482009 GCA_032362435.1 Melikaiella ostensackeni | reverse complement strand
GGGAGAATCAATTTAAAAAAGCGACTTGTTAGGCAATATTAGATTTTCTGCCATCACCTCCCCGAACCGAAATCTCTTGCAGTAATTTCAGGCGAAATTGTGAAATGTCCGATATTTCGGGACCTCAAAACGAATTTGTTTGCATATTATAAACAATAAACTTAAGGGCCTGCTTTGGGGGGGGGGGCAGCATTAATTTAAAAAATCCACTCTTTAGCCATTATTCGATTTCCTGTCACAGCCCCGCATTACCCAAATTTTTTGCAATGTTCGAAGGTAATATTATGAATGTTCTGCTTTTTGAGGAACTTCAAGTGAACCAGTTTACATATTATATACCATTCCAAGTAAAATTGCTGCCTTAGGAAACAGAAAACCTTTTTTTATAGCGAGTTTTTACCCACTATTTGATTTTTCATTCCAGGCTCCCAAGCTCCTAGGCTTCCAGGCTCTCTTGCTGTAGTTTAAAGTCAAATGGTAAAGTGTCTGAATGTTTAGGTCCTCAAAACGAATAAGTTTACAGAATATAAACCACTAAGTACAGAGCCCTGCTTTGGGAGAAAACAATCATTTAAATAGTCGAGTTTTTAGGCATCACTTCATTTAATGTCAAAATATCAACAAAATCAATTTTTATTCCCTATCAAGAATAAAAGAACCAACAAAATTCATAATAATATCTGCAAATACTGCAAAAGATTGGGGTCTTGCGGGGCTGAGACAGAAAGCCGAATAATGTCTAAAAAGATCAAGTTCATTATCATGCCATATAAATAATAAATATTGTTTATGAATGTAGCTAAGTATACGTGCAGCTGGATAATGTAGAGAAAAATGTATCTATGATGTAACAAATGAAATATTCACAAAATGAAGAAAAAATGTTTGCACATAAGTGTAATTCATATTTAATTTGCAATAATTTTCATAATTCGAAAGGAAGAAAATATACATTATCAACTGCGATAGTTCTCAACACGCTGAGAATATTAAAATTTGTTAATTTATGGAAAAAAATGTTCCTGATTGCAAGCAATTAGGACCATACAAATGTCCCGACTGCGAATAATCAAGAGTATACAACGTTCCTAATTGCCGCTTACATACGAGTATACCATTTCCCAAAATTTCAACTCAATATCTCATTTCGTGTGGAAATAAGTTGTTCAAAAAAAGAAAATTCTTACGTTGCTCCAGTTTCAATTGCTTCGAAAAATTTTGTCTCTATATTTCCGCCCAAATAATGTGTACAAACGTAGCCTACTGCTTTCTTCTGCATTTCGCAAAGTTTCAGAGCGATATTTCATTTGGAGAAAAAGTAAATTGCTCAAAAATAAGAATTAAAAATCGACCATTAGTTTGGTCACGTAACTCCTCTTAGACGTGCCATGAAAAAAATTCATACTCATAAGCCATAAGGCTCATAAGCTGAAGATGAATTAAATTAGAAAGTTAAAGATGGGTTTATATCAATGTGGTGTAGAGGAAGCGTTGATTAAGGAGAGTGAACAAAATTGGTTGAGATGTTATGCTCATGTCGAGAAAACGAATTTTTTTTACTTTTCCTAAATATAGGAGTGAAGCTTTTAGATAAAAAAATTCAAAAGCTAGCATTATATTATTTGAAATTAACGTTAAAAACTAATTAATTAATATTTATGCGTCCTGATTACCAGTGGTTTCAGTTTTTGCCACGCGGCAGTTTCTGCTTTATCGTAGTCAAAATTACTGCTGCGCAAAAAGGCAGCGTAAATAGTGAAAATTTATTAATTGTGAAGATAAAATCAATGAGGTATTTTACAAGGTCGCATGATAATTTGTAACGATAATCGCAACTCTCTGCGACTCGTAAAGTAAATACATCTGATAACGTATCTTGAGATACAATTTATTTTAGTTTCTTGAAATTGTTAGTACATTGTAAATCTGTACTGATTTTATGGTTTTATAGAAGAAAAAAAAACAGAAAAATAAGCTTTTCCCCTCCAATCTATCTTACAAATAGTGGAATAATTGACTGAGAAATGGGTTAGCGACTAATGATTAAACAATTACTGGTTGGCTACGTGCGTCAGTTACGCAATTGAATAAACTAAAAATGAGTTCCGTATAGTCAATATTCTAATATCTTGTAGAATAATTATTTGTTACACTGTAATTACAAATTTCTTAGTATACCAGTTTTCTTGAGTTTGAGAAAATGAGGGTGTTTGGTGCTCTTGTCTTCATTATATTGGTTCTCGTAAATTCTATTGGTAAATTATAATTTTATAATATACATCTATAATATTTATTTAATTCTCGATAGTAGCTATCAGAGATTCCAATCTCGGGAAAAACTTATTATTTGTTTGATATAATAAACGAAATAATTAAGGATTTAAAATATACTTTTTTTGCGCATGTATATGATTATAATTAATAGTGGCAGCCTAAGCAAAGAAAATATTCGCCTTTATGTTGGTTTTATGAATTTCGAAATAGATTTTTAGACTCATTATTCAAAAGATTTGGCCTAGTTTACTTTTTACATTCTGAGCACAAAGCAGTCATATTTTACAATATTTTTCCCAGGGCAAAGAAACCAATTACCGAGTGGGAAATATTTGTTGAATCAGGCACGATAACCCAAACCTTGAATATGTTGTCTTCTTGGTAAAAGACATTAATTAAGTATTTCAATTAAGCCTCTCAAGCATAAGAATGAAGTGTAGATTCCAAGATGGTAGAAATAGGGATAATTTAATGTCCTGCGAAGTAATAGCCTTGATTCATAATTACCCGGCTTGACGGTAGTCGTTTTACGTTTGTTTTTCAATTCTGATTTTCGAAGTATCTCCGAAAGTACTGAGTTTTTGGAAGAAATTTTTATACAAAACTGTAGATATTGAAAAATAGAAAATTCATAATTTTCATTAGAAACTTTGTCCTGATGTTTCAGTTTGTCCCAGTCGACTGGCAGAGTCGTTAATAGGACCTGCACTTCCTGTTTTCAGGGTAGTTGAGGCTTCAGCTGAAGAGCTTCCTGGTGTTTACTACCGGGACGAATGGAACATATTTTCTGGCGTACATCCAGTCCGAAATCATTTAAATGTAGTAGCAAGAGGTAATACAATCATTGGAAGGGTCTCTAATAATAATCATATTCTTCCAATATATGATAGCTCTGATCATATGATCAAAATGGAAATAGAAGCCAAAGAGATCAAGCGAATTTCGATCGAAGAAGCTGAAAGCTTAGGTGTATTTCGTAGTTTGCCAGGATATGCTACATCACAAACTGTTCGGCAACAGTACACGTTAATCCGTAACTAATTCTGAGATGGACACAATTAATCTAGAATTTGCGAAAAATAAGAATAAAAATACAATTTTATTTATACTCCAAAGGCGGATGAAAGCATTACAAGCAATTGAAATTACATCAAAAAGTCAATGTATTACATTTCTCAATATGTAAGAGTTAATGTCTAATTTGAATCCAACTTCATATGAAAAATTATATTTTTAAATGAGAACAATAAATGAATCAAATAGATGCAATCTTGTTTAATATTAGGAGTAAATAGGCAAGGCGTTTCTGTATCAAGATTCCTACCTTGCCGACCTCAATACCATTCTAAATCTAAGTGGTTCATGCCCAAGCTAAATTTCTAGAATTTTCTTGAAGCGTCCCGATAATGTCATAAAATGATATTTCGTGATTGTAAGAAACGAAAAGACTGATTTAATTGAAAAACAATATGTTTTCAACTCAAGTCAGTCACCATTAATCAGACAAAAAACGATGAATAGTCTTTGTTCTCTATGAACTATATTATGATGTTAGAAACGTGAGGACAAATGAAAATATAACTTTGAAAATGTTTCCGCGAAATAATAAATAACCTTAAAATAGTTTACGGAATCTTCGTTTATCAGAGTTGCGTAATATTGTTTTATGACATCATCGGGACCCTTCGAGAACATTCTAGAACTGTAGCATGGACATAAACTATTCAGCTGTAGAATAGTCTTGAAGTCGGTAAGGTGGGAATCTTGATATAGAAAGGTTCTCGCCTATTTACTATCAGGCAGTGACAGGATCCTCTTGCATCATACTTTCAAAGTTGACTAAATTCATCAGCCTCAGTGTCATAAGCCATATTTAAAAAAGTTCGTTACATTCGTTGCATTCACTCGGTCGGTGATGCAGATTCCTGACATAGACTACACTGGTTTCCGGCAGATGGTGCCACCACCGCAAGTCACCAACAGTAGATATTACCCTCAGTCGGTATTATCCTAGGTCAGTAATACATATTTCTACTAGGAATTGTGTCTCTGACGTTGCATCTGGAATCTTTATTACCGACATCATGATAGGGCCATTTTAAGTCACCCCCCTCAACGTCTATGATTCGCCGATTTGAATTTCTCGCGCTTAAACTCTGTGAATTTCACATAAATTTGATACAGTAATTATTCATCCCTGTCTCCTGAACTATTGATTTTGATTTTTTATTTGCTTGTTGAAAATTTGAATACTTTAAATTAATTATCAAAATTTTATATCAACACAATATTTTCCATAAGCTGAAAGTATTACTTGTTGGTTATTTCATAATATTCAATATTTAGTAGTTTACCGGCCATCTATAAGCCAAGTGTGATACCAATTGTTTTACCAGCCATCTATAATCCAAGTGTGATATCAACTGTTTTACCGTCCGCTTATAAATGGCTCACATCGTCAACGTTTTATAAGCCAAATATGATCCTAGATCTTTTAGGCACCTTGAGTGGCTTAGATTCTCAATTCAACATGAGCTATATGTATTGCTATTAATAATAATTCAAGTTATAAGTAATAATAGCTAGACACTCACTTGCATAATTACTTCAAATTAATTGTATAAATAATTTTTGATAAGCTAACAATATTAGGTATTCTTATTGCTATTGTCACAATTGATAGTAACCAGATATTTGAAGAAACTATTATTCAAAATAATAATGCGTTTAAAATATATCTATGAATTATTTATTATTTATTTACAAGTAGTATATCTATGACCGTGCTAAGTTGCTTATAGTTGACATTATATTCCGTCGGTAATGCAGAATTAGCATCGGTCGGTAATGCAGTTCATCCCGATCTTATATTACCTTATGTCGGTAATAACATACTTTACCGACATCGTCCATACATTTGTAAGGTGTTATTCGAATTTTTTGCGCCTAGATCTTAGGTGCTTTGTGAACTTGAATATCCTGCATCAAAAAGTACGTCTACCATGTTCGCTTGTAAGACGTCGGCGCAGGCATTCAGTCTTTTGGCCAGGTAATGTAAGCGTTACTGTTACGATTACAAGTTGCTAGAATTAACCTAAAACTAACTTAAACACAACCTATAAAGTAATCTAATTCTAATCTTGAACTAACATTAAACTAATCTCAAAAATGTCATTGAAACCTAATTAGACTAGCTTAGACGATCTTTGAAAGTAATAGAAAAGGGAAATAAAAATTGAATACACAGAATTGTCCATTTAATCATATTAATTCAGCAAAAACCTTACAACTAGTTTTACAAAAATAGTTTATATTGTTTATAAAAAATTTTCGAATCTACACAAATTCTTAACCTTTTTTCACAAAATATATTCACTTATATATTATATTTCTTCTACGTAATGTTTGAATAATTGCTTGACACTCAGGGCTTCGTAATGAATGGTTAGTATAGTGGTGGTGGATGCGGTGGTGGAGGATGTGGTGGTGGATGTGGTGGTGAAGGATGTGGTGGTGGTGGATGTGGTGGTGGAGGATGTGTTGGTAATGGACGTAGTTGTGGTGATGGATGTGGTAGTGGTGGTGGATGCAGTGGTGGAGGATGCCGTGGTGGTGGTTGTGGATGATGTAGTGGCGGTGGAGGATATCGTGGTGGTGGATGTGGTGGTAGAGGATGTGGTGGTGGTGGATGATGTGATGTATGTGGTGGTGGTGAATGATGTGATGGATGTAGCGATTGTGGTGGTGGTGGTGGATGTGGTAGTGGAGGATGTGATGGTGGTGGTGGATGATGTGGTGGTGGTGGTGGTGAATAATGTGATGGATTTGATAATGGATGTGGTGGTGGAGAATGTGGTGCTGGTGGTGGACGTGATGGTGTAGGAGGTGGTGGTGAAGGGAGTGCTGGCAGATGATGTGGTGGTGGTGGTAGTGGTGGATGTGGAGTTGGAGGAGGTGATGGTGATAGATGTGGTGGTGAAGGATGTGGTGGTGGATGACGTGATGGATGTGGTGGTGGTGGATGATGTGGTGGTGGTGGCGGTGGAGGATGTGGTGGTGGATTATGTGGTGGAGGATGAGTTGGTAATGGACGTAGTTGTAGTGATTGATGTGGTAGTGGTGGTGGATGCGGTAGTGGAGGATATTGTGGTGGTGGATGTGGTAGTTATAGAAAGAATTGAGATCATCTCTTTCCTCCTCTGTATTATCCTTGTCTTTTCATCATTAAGCTCTCATTGTCATCAGTCATCATAAATCAGATTACATATCTGACTTATCTATCCAGCTGTTGTGTGACTATCAAAACCGAGCCATTTGACATAGACTTTATCACCACGTTTCTTGAGAACCTTCTCCACAAGGCAAATTTCTGGATAATTGACTTTAAGAAGTTCTTGTTCATAGAAGCCACCAACGACGGCCTAATCCTGATAGTTTTTCAGCTTGTAAGTTACTGGCTTGGTTGATATTATTCGGGCCACATCAAATATTTCTGTTGTCCAATTTAATGTATATCCTTCCTCAAAAACGTTTTTGTATACACTTGTTCGAACCTCGTCACGAACTTTGAATCTTGATTCCCTTAAGGATACTTTTCTTTGTTTTTGAAAGCGTTGCATCAGTTCTTTTTCATTTTCCAACAATAAAATCTTCGGTTTCATACCAATTATTCGATGTTTGGTATTGTTATACTTGGATATGAAGGTAGGCAAGATATCTATCCAATTATAATTACATTGCAATTTGAATTGTGGCCACATATTATTATTGAGTGTAAGATTAAATCATTCAATAATTGAAGCTTTTATATTACTGTAAGTTGAATACAGTTTGACGTTATATTGTTCCATTAAAGATTTAAATTGGAGGTAGTTAAACTTTTTGCCCCGATCAGTATGTAAATTCTGGGGAATTCACCCTTGTACAAGTATAAACTTCATGCCCTCTGTAATATCTTGTGCATTCTTGCTTTTGATTGGGACCGCCCAGGCATACTTTGAAAACATGTTTATAACAGTATCATACCATTTTCCTCATTTTATCTCATAATGTTACTGAGGGTATGAAGTTTACACTTATACAAGAGTGAGTTTCTCAGAATTTACATACTGATTAGGGGAAAGAATTTTACAACTCATAATTGAAATCTTCAATGAAACAGTATAACAACAAACTGTATTCAACTGACAGTAATCTATAAGCTTTAATTATTGAACGATATAATCGTACACTTGAGAATAATTTGTGGCCACAATTCAGATTGCATAGTAATTATAACTGGATAGATATCTTGCCTACCCTCATATCCAAGTATGATAATACCAGACATCGAACAATTGGTATGAAACCGAAAGATGTTATCGTTGATAATGAAGAAGAACTAACGCAACGCTTTCAAAAACAAAGAAAATACCCTCAAGAAAATCCAAATTCAAAGTTGGTGACAAAGTTCGAATAAGTAAATATAGTACAAAAACGTTCTCGAGGATGGATACACCCAATTGGACAACAGAAATATTTAATGTGGACCGAATAATGTCAACCAAGCCAGTAACTTAAAAGCTGAAAGACTATCATGATCAACCTATCGTTGGTGACTTCTATGAACAAGGATTTCTCAAAGTCAACTAAAATTTGGTTGTCAGTGGGCCTTCCTTGAAGTCTTTAACCACATTTTACTCATGATCAAGGAGAAGTACCTGGGCTTCTTGAAGCAAGGGCCTTTCAAATTTTGGGAAATCTGTTCTCAAACTTCACGAGAAGGGACCAGCAGAAACTAATAAGAAATGCAGGACGTCCTTATTCATATGAATGGGAAATGACTAGGCTGAAAAAATAAAATCTATTATTTAGAAAATGGTCAAATAATGCATTTGTTTATAAATATTGTTTCAACAGGGTATCTAGTGCCCTGAAAATCCTTGAAAACCTGGAAGAGTCCTTGAATTTTAGTCATGGCCCAGGAATTTTCATTCCCTTAAAGAAAAAATAGTTTTTAAACTTGTTTTTTGCTTTACCATCACGCTTTATTTAATTGCCTCCTATGGAGTGCCTTGATCTAGAGATGAGTGTTTGGAACGACTGAAAAAATATTAAGTTAAATTATAATTAGATAATAATCAATTATAATTAATCAAATTAATTGATGAAATGATACAGTCTTCAATTTAGACCCTTAATTTTTGAGTAATTTTTAGCTTAAAGTGTTCAAAATTAATGTAAATTATAAACTTTCCTTACTTGAAAATAGTTCAAGTTGAATGGCTATTGTTGGAAGATTGTTTTAATTTTAAAGTTCATTTTGATTACACAAAGTATATTTCAGGCTTCGGACACTACTGACAATTTTTGACACTTTTTTTTAACGATGCAACTATTTTGCTACTAGTTTGAAAAAATGACACTAATGCTACTATTTTCTCAAATTGCTCGATAATGCAACTATTTTTTCACTTCGCCTTCAAACATATTTTCAAACTTCTTCGCTAATTGGCTAAAATAACGTATCTGCCACATCATATTCGATTAAAAAATCTTTTTAAACATTTCAAGAGATCCCAAAGATTTTGAAAGGATTTTTCAGAATTTCAAGGCTTCTAGAGTATTTTAAAACATTCCAAGGTATTTCAGAGAATTGCAAAGATTTCAAGGGATTTCAAGAG
This sequence comes from Melikaiella ostensackeni, assembly GCA_032362435.1. Taxonomy (NCBI): domain Eukaryota; kingdom Metazoa; phylum Arthropoda; class Insecta; order Hymenoptera; family Cynipidae; genus Melikaiella; species Melikaiella ostensackeni. The sequence continues at coordinate 39,473,073 of JAUMHM010000031.1, read as the reverse complement.
ATTTCACGAAAATTTATCTGATTTCAGAGGATATCAAATTTTAAAAAAAAATGTTGTAGACATTTCCAGAAATATTACAAGTTCCAAGATATTTAACGCGATTTCAATGTGTTTCAAGGGATTGTAGGGTTTTCACTAGATCTAAGCAATATTATGGGATCTCGAAGGACTTTAAAGATTTGAATAATTGAAATAGATTTTAAAGGATTTAAAACATTTTTGGGTATTTTACAAGATTCCATGAAATTTGTGAAAGGATTTTAAAGTATAAAACTTTTTATATATTTGAGGGGATTTAAACAAATTGGAGAGCTATTTAGGAATTTCAGAGGATTTCAACAGAATTCAAGGGTTTTTGATAGATTTCAGTAGAATTTACCAGATTTTAATTGATTCCAAAACTTTTAGGGTATTTTTAAAAATTTCAAGAAATTTCAGGAAATATCAAATATTGCAAGGGATTTCAGGAGGCTTTATCAGATTTTATGGGATTTTATCAATTTAAAGGGATTTTTAAGAGTTTAGGGTATTGTAAAAGATTCCAAGGATCTTAACGAGATTAAAAAATTGTTAAGGGTTTTCGAAGAATTTCGTAGGTTCTCAGAAACTTTCAGAGGATTCGAAAAAGGTATCAAGGTCATCAATAATATTGAGAAGGTTTCAGGAGATTTCTACAAATTTCAAGGGATTTAAAAAAATTTACGAATTATCCAGAAATGTTTTAGGATCTCAATAGAGTTCAGGAGTTCTCGAAGAGTTTCAAGAGTTTTCAAAGCTTTTAGGGTATTTTAAAAAGATCGAAAGGATTTCACGCGATTTTATGGAAGATATATATTGTATACCTGATCCAAAAAATAGTTGACTCTTTGATTGATTAATTAATATTGATACTATTTTGAATTTCTCAATTGAGTCTGAGGCCTTATATTCGAAAATCTATGAGAATTATGTACTTTGAATTCCTAAACAATTAAAGTTATCATTTCAGTCATTCAGTCTGAAACCGTTTTTCTTTCATTGTCTTTAGAAATTTCATGCGACTTTTTGTGTACTTTCTTCCAAATTCCGTACGACTTTTTTGTAATTTCATGCGACTAATGCGACTTTTCTAAGCTGTCTAGTTGATCCGAGCCCTGGTATTCGCAAATGGAGAAAATATATACTAATCAATGGTTGAAAAAATGTCATATGAAATGGAGAAGTAAAAGCATAGCTCTATTTCCTCACCGTTTATGCACTGAAAATGATCAGTCGCCGAAACTCTATATAAACAATATATAAACAATAAATCGAATGCTACGTATTTTTTTCAATAAAGTTTATTATAATAATTTTTAAAAATGTTACCTTGAAAATTTCATTTTTTTGTGCTGAAAAACCTGCCAAAGTCCTGGAATTTTGTTGTTGAGAAGAACTAGAGACCCTCGTTTAAATATTGAGCGATTTTTATTCAAAAGCCCACTTTCCGTAGTAAATTACCATCAGTGAGAAATGTCTGGTTGATCTTTTAAAAAAAACGAAACTTATCTTCTGAAAAATGGTAAAATGATGCATTTGTTTATAAAAATGGTTTGAATAAAAACGAATAATATTTGAAAGCATACTTTCTAAAGGAAATTTCCATCAGTGAGAGGTGTTTAGTTATTTTATCTAAAGAAACAAAACTTGCCTACTGAAAAATGGTGAAATTATGCATTTGTTTATGCAACTTGTTTAAATATTGAACAATTTTTATTTGAAAGCCCACTTTCCGTAGTAAGTTAAGCAGGAAAAACGAAACTTATCTACCGAAAAATGGCTGAATTATGCATGTATTTATTACATTTGTTAAAATAATGAAAAATTGTTCATGCAAATCACAATAACCATAGCAAAGAACTATTGAGAAGAGATTGATAGTTGATTGCGTAGAAAAAATAAAACTTATTTATTGAAAATGGCCAAATTAAGCATTTGTTGATTAAATTTGCCTAAATATTAAACAATTATTGTCTAATGGCACAATGCTATATCGGAAGACCATTGGCAGAATACTCGTCTTTGATTCTGCTGGAAAAAACCAAATGAAGGTTCGCCGAGCAAAAGGGCGTAAGTGCTCAATTTCAGAAAATAGTTTTATTGGCTTAACGTAATTGTTTTGACCTAACCTATGTCCCTGTAGAAGATTATGGCCCAGTTCGATTATGAACTGACATGAATCAAAATACGTGTTTGGAAATTTAAAGAAAAGTAATCATTTGTTTTCATCTGATCATTCCTCTATTTGATAGAGCTGAGTAATAAATCAAAAATACTTTCTTGTTTATTTTTTTAAATTAACAAATGAAAAAGTTATGCAACTTTTTCTGAGTCAAAATCGGCGTTTTTTGGACATGTTCTTATACCTGTATATTGGTCCAAAGTACTTCATTAACGCAAACATAGAAAGTATCACTCCTGTTCAATAATTTGTTCACAACAACCTGCAAAAATTTTTATATAAATAATACTGCTAAATGTAATTTATAATGAGTTTCTGCCTTGAATCTGACCATTTCTGGTCAAATCAGAAAATTAAAAAAAAATGACAGCAATGAACAAACATTTCTTTTTGCATTTTGTTTGCTAAATAAAAAGTTGCCGAAATAATTTCTTGAAAATATGCGCCGCTGTAATGATGCAGCATTCTATGCAGCATTCTTCTATAAAAAAAAATTGCTAATCGGATGAAAATTGTGGGCTGGAAATTGATTTGACCACATTCACCTTTTTGGCCCCACAGTGCCCCGGGCAGAAATGAGTGGAAGTAAGGGAAAATAAGGGAAATTTCGGGGAGGAAGATGGTGGTAAGTGAGGGGGAAACGAGGGAAAGTGTGATGATGACTCGAGGGGAAGTGAGGAGAAAAGTTGCGGAGAAGTGAGTGGGAATGAGGGAGAGTGAGGGGGAAATGGTGGGATAATGAGGGAAACAAGAAAAAGTCAGGAAAAATGAGCGAAATTGTGGGGAGGAGCATGAGAAGTAAGAGGGAAATGAGGGAAAGTATTGAATGAGGTTGAGGGGAAGTGAGGGTAGGGGTTTCGGTAAAGTGAGGGGGAAATGAAGGAAAGTATAGGATGAGGTTGAGGGGGAATGAGGGTAGGGGTTTCTGAAAAGTGATAGGAAATGAGGAGAATGAGAGGAGTAAGGAGAGAATGAGGGAAAATGAGGGAAAGGGGGATGAGGGAA
>JAUMHM010000031.1:39451445-39469768 GCA_032362435.1 Melikaiella ostensackeni | reverse complement strand
ACCAATACGCTGCATTCATTACCAAGAAAAGACGAAATTTCTACCAAAAGAGATGAATACTTAAACCAAAAAGACGAATTTTGTAACCAAATAGTTGAATTTCATACCAAACTGTTGGAATTTCTAGCCAACAATACGAATTTTGTAAAAGACAGTGGAATTTTTAACTCGAAAATATGAGTTTTCAACAAAAAAGTTAATTTTTAGCCAAACACTTTAATTTCCAACCAAGTAATTGTAGTTTCTACCCAAACATTAAAATTTCAAGCCCAAAGAACGATTATTCTACAAAACAGTTAAATTTTGAATCTGAAAATAGGAATTTTCAACAAAAAATGTAACTTTGAACTGGATAGTTGAATTTTTGACAAAATATTTGACTCCTCAATCAAAACAGATTAATTTTAACCAAACAGTTGCATTTTTAACCAAAAGATGAAATTTTTACCAAAAGAGATGAATTTTTACACCAAAAAGATTAATTTTCAAGCAAATAGTTGAATTTTTTACCAAACTGTCGAATTTCTATTCCGAAAATATGAATTTTTGAAGAGAATGTTAATTGCAAATCAAATAGTTGAATCCTCAGCCGAAACAGATTAATTTTATATCACAAAGTTGCATTTTTAACCACAAAGATGAAATTTCTGCCACAAGAGATGAATTTTTTAACCAAAAAGACAAGTTTTTAACAGAACACTTCTTTCTACCAAAAAGGTGAATTTTCAATTTCATTATAGTAGTTGATACTTCAACCAAAAAACGTTTAATTTTTAAATAAGAAACAGTCGAATTCAACCAAAAAAGATAAATTTTCAACAGAATAGTTGAATCATCAACTTAAACAGTTTATTTTTAAAAACAGTTGCATTTTTGACCAAAAAGATTAATTTTTTCCGAAAAAGATGAGTTTTCAACCAAATAATTGAATTTTCAACTAAAAAAGATAAATTTTCAGCCAAAAGTGGAGTAGTTAAATTTGCAGTTAAAAAAATTCATTTTTAACAAAAAAAAAAACGAATTTCCTGCAAAATAGTTCAATCTTCCACCAAAAAGATGAATTTTTAACAAAACAGTTCAATTTTCTACCAAATTGTTGAATTTTCAAGCTAAAAAGACGAATCCTCTTCAAAACAGTTGAATTTTCAACTCGGAAATATAAATTTTTAATAAAAAAATTAATTCACGACGAAATAATTGATTTTTCAACTAAAGTGATGAATCTCCAACCAAAAAAGAATGAATTTTCTACAAAGTAGTTCAGCTTTCAACCAACCAGTTGAATTTTTTACTGAAATAGTTGAATCCTCAACCAAAACAGGACAGTTTTCTATCATAAGCTGCATTTATAACCAAAAGAAGACGAAATTTCTACCAAAGGCGATGAATACTTAAACCAAAAAGACGAATTTTGTAACGAAATAGTTGAATTTTATACCAAACTGTTGGAATATCCAGCCAACAATACGAATTTCGTTTAAGACAGTGGAATTTTTAACTCAAAAATATGAGTTTTTAACAAAAAAGTTAATTTTTAACCAAACCAAATTGTAGTTTCTACCCAACTATTAAAATTTCAAGCCCAAAGGACGATTATTCTATAAAACAGTTAAATTTTGAATTTGAAAATAGGAATTTTCAACAAAAAATGTGATTTTCAAATGGATAGTTGAATTTTTGACAAAATAGTTGACTCCTCAATCAAAACAGATTAGTCTTAACCAAACAGTTGCATTTTTAACCAAAAAGATGAAATTTCTACCAAAAGAGATGAATTTTTACACCAAAAAGAGGAATTTCCAACCAAATAGTTGAATTTTATACCAAAATGTTGGAATTTCGAGTCAAAAATACGAATTTTGTAGAAGACGGTGAAATTTTCAACCCGAAAATATGAGTTTTCAATTAAAAACTTACTTATTTTACCACTATAGATATCCTCAAGGACTGAGACAACTTTATTTATAATTAACTCGCGAAATTCTTCACATATTCTGATTTTCTTATATCAATCACTTAAAATTGAACCATTTACAAGTGGGTAATAAATTTGGGTCATTCAGGTATTATGTGTTGCTTTGAATTTGAAAGGGTGTTCGGTCGATTGCTTTAAAAGATGCAGTACTTAATATTTGAATGGCTCCATAATAAGGAAAATTATACCTGGAAAAATTTAGGAATACCTGGAAGGAACCTGGAATTGTCAGGGAATTTTCGTCCCCGATTTGAGTAGATATCCTGTAGATCATTGCCAAACTTGTCATGTGCTCAAATAATAAGATGCGCTTTTTAGCTGTTCTCGAGAGAAACAGCTTTTAAAAAATCATGTATCTCTCGACAATTCGTCTTTTGTGGTAAAAATGTTATATTTACATAATTTTATTTGAGAATTTGATAAATAAACATTTAAATCCAGGAAGGAAATTTTTTCTAGAAAGTCGATATTTTCAAAAACGGGTCGCCATTAGCAAAGAATGCAAATAATTTATGAGACTTAAGAAAAAATCAGTCTTCGGCATTGTTATTTACATACAGAAAATTATGAAAGAAATTCCTTTTAGATACGTTCTTTTTTTAGTTTTAAGTATTTTTACAATACTTTTTAATTTAAAGACCTAATGTTTGACTGACTTAAAAAATCTACTTTTTTAATACTTTTTTTATTTTTGAAGATACTTTCTTCTTCAGAAAGATACTTTTTTGTCACTTTTTTTAATTCCATAGAGCACTTCGAATCATGAAAATTGGAATGTTAGTTAATTAGGAAACTTCTTTCATCAGGCACGTTTATTTTAAGTCCTTAAGTTACAATGTGATTTCAACCAATTTTCAGGTAATGTATCATTTTAACGTTCCATGGGAGTATAGTTGAGAAAATAAGCGCGTTATCTCTTGTTTGTTGCAGTTCAATTTTGTTGGCAAACTGTTGGGTCCCAAGGGTAACTCTATGAAACGTCTGCAGGAAGAAACGATGTGCAAGATGGCAGTCTTGGGTCGAGGATCCATGAAAGACCGTCAGAAGGTGAGCTCCTATCACAGTATTCCACCAATGCACTATGCTTACTTTCTGCCCTGCTATCGTGGAAAATGAAATTCCCTTGTGTTTTTAAAATAAATCGATATAGCAAATCCTGGCAGCAAAATGAGATCTTCAGTTTTGTAGAAAGTAGAGCTTTATAAAAATTATGATAAGAATTCACCTTATGCTAGCATCCAATTACACTCAACTCTCCATTAAAATCTGGTCTCGCGTATGGCCTGCGATGACCGTGAGGCTCTTCCAAGAGTTTCTATGATGAAAACAGTCAGGGCCGTACGAACCATTTCCAGTAGGAATATATAATATTAAGCAACTGTGTTTTGTACAAATATAGATTTTTCTTATTATAAAGGATGGACCTTCCTTAATAATGAAGACTAATTAATGAAAAGAGAATTTTCCGCGTAAATTTAAAAATATATGCAAAATCAGCACGCGAGTGTTCGAACTGCCTGCATTGTGGCTACGGAACTGCTCGACACTATGCTTACTTTCTGCCCTGCTATCGTGGAAAATGAAATTCCCTTGTGTTTTTAAAATAAGTAGAATTAAATGAATAAATAAATAATATTAATCAATAATAAATAAAAGCCTAAATAAATATAAATAAATAAAATAAGTAGAATTCACCTTATGGTAGCATCCAATTACACTCAACTCTCCTTTAAAATCTGGTCTCGGGTATGGCCTGCGATGACCGTGAGGCTCTTCCAAGGGTTTCTATGATGTAAACAGTCAGGGCCGTCCGAACCATTTTCAGTAGGAATACATAATATTAAATAAGTGTATTTTGTACAAATGTAGATTTTTCTTATCATAAAGGATGGACCTTTTTCAATAATGAAAACTAATTAATGAAAAGAGAATTTTTCGCGTGTATTTAAAAATAAATGCGAAATAAGCACGCGAGTGTTCGAACTGCCTGCTTTGCGGCTACGGAACTGCTCGACACATAAATAATTTCTTAATAAATCGATTACGCTTAAACTTTCCATAAAACTTCTTTGTACTGTAACTAACAACTTTCACGCTGGCAGTTTTTCGTTGCTCAAAATTCGCTCGATAAACGAAACGCTGGAAGTTAGAGAAGTCCAATATGCGCTGAGCATTAGCCAAAAATTAATAAAAATTTCTTTTAAATAAATTTTTAAATTCCTCTTGCTCTATCAGTCGAAGAACATTCCGAAGCGCATTTCCTAAAAATTGTATTCAAAAATTCCAAAAACTGACTGGAAGAGCACGAGTTGAAGTGAAAAACGGATTAAAATCAATTTTTCCAAAAAATTTGGTTTTTCGGCTTTAATTAGAAAACTAAAAAAGCTATAACTTTTTGTCTAAAGGAAAAAAATGCGCAATGAAATTTCACATGTAGATATAGCCTTGAAAAATTAGAATTCGAAAATGTTTTTGAAGCCTTCAGGGGGTTTTTCCACTCCCAGCGAAATAATTGTATGCGCCCTTATTTGATCCGGCAGCTCAATTAGTCTTTTAAGAAATTGTTGGAAGAGCCTCACGGTCACAGCAGGTCGTACCCGAGACCGCCGGCCCCTAAGTTTTTCTGTGATCAAAACTGAAATTGCTAAAGTATGAGTTACTCATCTGTGTACAGAGCGCAAAATTTTCCCCTTTTCCCCCCTTTTTTTAGTAAGTTTCGAAATTTCAAATATTTCCTTAACGATTTATTTGCTAATTTTGTTGCTTTGAAGGGCATCTACGACAGCGAAGAAATGGCCAACGATTCAATCGGGAAACTAAACCCGAAAGATAATAATCAATTCTGTAGTTGCAAATCAAAAACATCTTTATAGTGATGCCTAAGAAACCGATCCTTTCATTACGGAAACCAAATTTAAGGCTTAATGTCTGTGTTTGAAAATTTTCATATGGGTATTTTTTTAACAATGAATGAAGTCCCCTTTTTTACCTAAAATTGAATGACGGAACTGCTGTGACCCCTGGAATCTGGAAAAAAAGATTGTTTGCATTAAGGATCTTATGTTCTGGAGAACACAAAGCATTACAAATATTTTTAAATTTGTAAATGGAGGTGCAAAGGACTCTGAGTTACATACAGACATTTGTAAACATAATTCTCTGTTAGTGGTTAGTGGTGGAAGTTTAGTGTGCTTCTGCTACGACCACCGTTTTATACTTCCCCATTCATCATCCAAAATTACGTTGCATTAGTATATGAGGTGTGACTATTAAATAACCGGACTGATGCTCTAACCATTTTTATTTACCAAATTATTCAATGGAGATGTTATCCCCTTCAATGTTGTCCCCTTTCCGATCCCTACACCGCTCCATACGAATCTTCCATTGTTTGAAGCAATGTTGCAGGTCCTTTTCTGAGAGGTCCTTCATGAGCCTTGCCGCTTTTTCCTTCACAGCATCCACCGACTCGAACATGGTTCTTTTTAGCTCGGACTTGATCTTCGGGAACAGATTAAAATCACATAGGGCTAGGTCATGTGAGTGCGGTGGGTGCTTCAATCCGGGGATCTTATTTTCCGCGAAAAATCTCTGGACAGAAAACGCCTTGTGTGATGGCGCGTTGCCCTAGGGAGGAATCCACGAACCGTTCTTCCGCATTTCAGATCTTTTTTGTTCTTACGCGTTCACGAAGAGTTGTCAAAATCTCCTTATGTACACCTGGTCGACAGTCTGACCTTCAGGTACCCAATCAATGTGAACGATTTCTCGGATATAAAAAAAAAACTATCATCACTGCTTTGAATTTCGACTTGCTCATCCGTGCTTTCTTTTATCTCGGTGAACTGGAACTCTGCCAATGCATGGATTGGCGCTTAGTTTTAGGGTGGTATTGAAAAAATCATGATTCGTCACAAGTTGTTACATTTTCCAAAAACTTTGGATCATTTTCTATGTTCTCCAGAATGTCACCACAACACGGAAAAAACTGAAGGTAAATCTTGTTGCAGGTAACTTTGTATTTTTATCTACTCGTATGGGTATAATACAAATATTACCTTCCGTAGGGAGTAAACCTTCTTTTGTTCTCATGAAAGTCGTCACGACCGTCTGGAAAATTGGAAGCCACTAGCTTCGATTGCCGAAGCGAAGATAGCTGGCGGTTAGTGCAACAGCAGAATCGGGTAAGTGCGACCTCATAAAGATGGTCATGACGAATTGTAAGAGCTCTCAAATGATACTTACACGCGTGGGTAAAATCAAAAAAATACCGTGGTGTCAGGGTAATGATTACCCACATGAGGTAAATTTTGTTGCATGTAATCCTTACTCCAAAATTCTGTGAATTTCTGTGAAAAGTTGCTTCGAGTTTCGGCACCATTTTAGCACAAGTGTCTTTCATGTGTAAATTTTCATTTAAAATTTGTCTAACAGTTTTTCTATTGATTTTCACTAAATCAGCAATTGCTTGAATGCTCAGGCCTCGATTTCTTCGAATAATTTTACTCATTTATTTGATGTTATCGTCGGTTTTCGATGTGCGAGAACGGCCGAGGCGCGGATCGTGTTCAGTCTCTATACTTGAGTACGGGATAGACACTCATCACAATAAACTTTCTTTGACAAATTATACGTTTCTGTACCGAATTTTCCAAGTTTCACAAGAAACTTCAGGTTGATGCACTGTTCTACTTTCACACTCAGCATCATTCCGGCGGAGCTCAGGTAGACGGTCAACTTTAAACAGAGGTTACTGTTGTACTGAGGGTCGAACGACCTTGAAATTTGGAGGAAAGGGGGGAAAAGAACACAGGTCAATATCAGACCCTGCTTTTTGTTACCGTGGCCCCATGCAAGGGGCGAAAAAATCAGTCCGGTTATTCAATAGCCATACCTCGTACATTTGAAAGCTTCTTGTTTATTTGAATTATTTTTTAGTACAATTTTTGTATGTGTACGACCGAGTCTAAAATTGGAAATTGTAGACATTATGCTGACCACAAAGAAGAGTATGAATGAAAATAAAGAAGCTTTTATAGCTTGTCTCGAATTGTTATAATCTTGCATCATGCATGGTCTCTCACACATAATCAAAACGCATTGTGGATTTTAGGAAAAAATGAACACATGAAATATTGAATTCTAAACTAGTGATAATTATGCGTTCACTCAAAATTTAATGCAGAATACACTGGAATATTCAATTGTTATTAAATGTTGATAAAAACTCTAAAACTCCTTAAAAATAAGTATGTAGTCCCATAATATGAGTGCTTGGCACTGCTAACCCCGATTATTGGCACCCCCGTCTCCAATGATTGGCACTGCACTCACCGAAACTCTCAATATTTCTTTAATTACATTCAAACATTGATTAAAAACAAATTGGGCATCTGGAAATATTTAATAATTTTCTATTTCTATTCTAAATTTAGTATTTTATCATTTTCTTTTTGGGCAAGACAATATCTTTGCCAGCAGCTGTAAAGCTTTAGCCATGTTTTCTTCGGTAAACATTTTTCTTCCATCAGGCATAGCGATGGGCATGCCTATGCCAATAAATGAAATAAAATAAACTTGATGAATGTTACTAATTTTCTGCTTTGAATTTACGTACTGTCTACTAATACGGAATTTTCTGTAATACTAGCCCTAGCTGTTGTTAAAGCACAATTTTCGTTCGTTATTTCCCAATGAAGTTACTTTTGCGGGTGAGTATTATTTAGTAAGCATCAAAATGTTTAATAATTAGGCCGCAACCGCCTTCGGCGAAATAAAATGAAATGACCCTCATTTAGTTTGTAACAAAATTAATTATACAATTTGTCTGAACATTACTTGCAAAATTAATTATAGGAATTGTGACCTTAGTATTCACCCCCAAATTCAGCAATAGAATTTCATCTAACTTTTTGTGTCAGCATTAGTCACTTTTAGTCACTTTTTAGCTTAAGTTAGTCAATTTTTTAACTTTTTTCAAGTAAAATAATCTGCGGAAGCCCTATTTATTTCCTATTCTATATGATATTACATTTATTAATCTTCTATACTATTCAACATATGTTTTTCATAACATAAATCATTTTTATAAAGGTCTTGATTTTTCACTGGTTTTAAAAGGAAATAACACAATAAGTTACTTTTTTTCTTTAAAATGAAATTAGAATTTCATTTCATTTAAACGTTAATTTCAGTAATCATTATAAATGTCTGTAAAAATGAAGTTCAATTGAAATTTAATATTTTTATATGTTTACAATATTTACAGATGGCAGTGCTACACATTTTAAGTTCAGTTTGTAAAATTATTATTGGTACTATATAAGAAGTGTTTTTGTATTTAATCATAAAAATAAGGTTTTCCTCATTTTTCATCAGTATCTCAAAGTTTTTTTAAAAAATATTTAAGTAAAATATATGTCTTTTGGTAAATTGAGTTAATCATTGACAACCTCAATTAAAAAAAATCTTAAGTATTCATAGGCAACCCTGCAAAGTGGAACCAATCTTTGTTTAATGTCTCTCTTCTAAAAATTTCTTAAAGATCGAAATAAAATCTATTTTCTTATGAAAATTTTTTGTGTACTGAAAAGGGACACCCAAAAAGTTCACAATTCAAAAATAGGCTTTGAGACTACTTGTCTTTTCGGCTCATTAGAGACATATGTATAATAAATGTACACAACAGAAAGAAAAAAGAGGGAGAAAAAGAAAGAGTCAACCAAAACCATCCAAAGTTACTTTGTTATCTTTTTTATTGAAGTCAAACATAATTTCTTATTAATATACAATATCTGTTTTGGAAAAACTATGAAGCATACATTCTTTTAGTAATTCAGTCTGTAATGCATCCAAGTTACAAAGAAAAACTGCCATGTGCATATACACTATTATTATATGTTTCATTATCCATGACTGTAGTCATCCTATAAATTACCCCTGATGAGGAAGTCTAAATTGGCTTCGAAACATGTTGGTTCCCCACTAGTATAAAAACGAAGGAGAAAAGAAAGAGTGTGAGGATGGTTTTGGTTGACTCTCTCTTTTTCTCCCTCTTTTTTCTTTCTGTTGTGTACATTTATTAAACATCTGTCTCTAATGAGCCGAAAAGACAGGTAGTCTCAAAGTCTATTTTTAAATTGTGAACTTTTTGGGTGTTTTTTTTTATCACATAAAAAATTTTTATAAGAAAATAGATTTTATTTTGATATCTTTTACCAGGCTGAGACGTTCAGAACCAGCACTTAAAGTAGTGGTGCATGCGCACTGCGATCTGCTGTCTTCTCCCGCGAAAAGCGTGCGTGTGAGTGCGGAGTACTCACTCGCTCTCACTTGGCCTGTGGCGGCACTGGCTGTACTCTTAGGCCTAAAGTTATTGAAATTCATGGAGAAAATACAAATTTTATTTATTTTTATTGTTAAAACACGTTTTTTGCATATATTTAACTCGGGAAAATATTTTTGATTATTTCAAGTATCCAATAAATTAATAAGCACTGATGGAAAATAAGAAAAACCTTATTTTTATGATTAAATACAAACACACTTCTTTCATAGTACCAATAATAATTTTACAAACTGAACTTAAAATTTTTAGCACTGCCATCTGTAAACTTTGTAAACATATAAAAATATAAAATTTCAATTGAATTTCATTTTTATAGACATTTATAATGATTATTGAAATTAACGTTTAAATGAAATAAAATTTTATATTTCATTTTAAAGCAAAAAAGTAACTTATTGTGTTATTTTCTTTTAAAACCAGTAAAAAATCAAGACCTTCATAAAAATGATTTGTGTTATGAAAAACATATGTTGAATAGTATATTAGATTAATAAATATAATATAATACAGAATAGGGAATAAATAGGGCTTCCGCAGATTAATGTACTTGAAAAAATTTAAAAAATTGACTTACTTAAGCTGAAAAGTGACTAAAAGTGACTGCTGCTCACACAAAAAGTTAGATAAAATTCTATTGCTGAATGTGGGGGGTGAATACTAAGGCCACAATTCCTATAATTAATTTTGCAAGTAATGTGCAGACAAATTGTATAATTAATTTTGTTACAAACTAAATGCGGGTCATTCCATTTTATTTCGCCGAAGGCGGTTGCGACCTAATTATTAAACATTTTGATGCTTACTAAATAATACTCAACCGCAAAAGTAACTTTATTGGGAATTAACGAACGAAAATTGTGTTTCAACAAAACCTAAAACATAACCATTTTTATGCACTTTCATAGCCTTATCAAAAACGTTATGCATAGTTTTTTAAAATTCAAACTTATCTCGTAAGCTTCATCTTTGGTCAGACTTTTCACAGTTGTAGCCCTTTTTTTAACTTTTTATGTTGAAATACAAAAATTTGTCGAGCACAATTTAGTACAAATTTAATTTTCTTTAAATACTAAGTTTACGGTTCTAATTTCCGAGACATGTGCCAGCCCCCTGGTTGATATGTCCCTCTTTCACTTTACGAAAAAATCTCGAGACTTATATCTTTTCAAAAAGTTTACATTGTTTTCGGTCTGAATACACAAGACTACCCTACCACCTTCACAATTTTGCTATTTTATTTCCCATTTTACTTACACAGTAAACCCTAAATAAAACTGGACTCGAACTAGATTTCTAACTTTGAGCGGAAACTTAGCTTAAAAAATTTCACTTTAACAGTAGAGTCCATTTAATCGTCGATTTTCTTGTCACGAATCGACGACAGTTCGTTCTCGATAGCAGAGAATTTAATTGCATTTGCGTTGGAAACGCGTTTGCATTAACGAGCAATAGTACCAGAAATTTGACTGGGAATGAGCTTTCAATCCAATACCATTGTGATGAATATTTCAGCAAATGTGAATCAGAGACTGTTGTCATATCGATGTCGAATTTTAATTTTCAACCCTAGATTGATTTTGAAAAAATTGAATAACTGAATGAAAGAAATAATGATGCGGAATTTAGTAAAACTGTTTTTGAACCAAACGTCGAACTCATTTGAAAACTATCGACATTTGTAGAATTGTAATCTGGATTAGATGGGCACAAATTAACATTTGAAAGATTTTTATTTGGAAGCCAAGCTTCAACAGAATTTCAGTGAATTGAAAAAAAAACCAATGAATTCAATAAAACTCGATCGATTGTAAAAAAAAATTGCAGTGTATGTACAGGGCTGCCACACAATCCCCTTTAGTCACTTTTCTTCCTCAAATTACTTTTTAATCACATTTTTTAGATAAAGTCGCTATAGTCACTTTTTGAAATGGACAGATAACTTCAGTCACTTTTCTTTCAATAAATTAAATGAATTGGAAAAAAAATTTTCCAAATCCATTTATTTCAGCAAAATTGGAATAAATTTAGAAGAATTGAAGGAATTGAAGAGACGTTGACCAATTTCCAAAGAATTTGAGTGAATTGAATAAAATTTAAGAAATCGAATAATTTCAATTGAATTGGGTAAAATTGAAGTGAACAGAATTAAGGGCAGGTTCAACAGAATTTAAGTGAATTGAGAGAAAAAACCAATGAATTAAATAAAACTCAAGTGAATTTAGAGGAATTTAAGGAAAATGGGAAGAATTCTATGAAAGTCATCAAAATTCAATGTGAATTTTTAAACAATTTAAATATATTTAAAAAATTCCATTTAATTCATTCAATTTGGACTGAATTTAAAAAAATCCAAGGAAATTCAAAAGAATTCAGGGAGCATTCGGGATAAATTCGAAAGAATTCAGGATGAATTCCTAATAAATTCAAATAATTTGAAAAAAAATTCCAAAAGGTTCCATTCATTTCAGTAAAATCAGTGTGAATTTGGAAGCATTCAGGAGAATTCGGTTAAATTCATATGAATTTATAATTCTAAAAGAATTCAGCGCAAATTGCAAATAATTCAAGTGAATGAAACAAATTTTGTGAAATCCTCAAAAAATCCATTGAATTCAGATCAATGGGACCGAATGGAATTAGCAAATTAAGAGGAATTCAAGGAAAATGAGCAAAATTCCATGAAATTCATAAAAATTCAAGTGAACTGAAAACAATTGAAACAAAAAATTAATTGAATTCTTTGAATTTGGAGTGAATGTAGAAAACTTCAAGGAATTTTAAAAGAATTTGACCAAATGTCTAAGAATTCAAGGTGAGTTTAAAAGACTTAGGGCAGAGTTGAGTGAATTTAGAAGAATTAAAGTGAATTCTAAAGAATTCAGGGTGAATTAGAAAAATTTAAGAGAATTCCAAAGAATTCAAAAGAATGAAAAATAATTCAGGTTAAATTAATAAGAATTGAGGGTGAATTACAAATGAATTCAAACGAATTGAAAAAATTCGACAAATTTAGAATATTCAATTGCTTTTAGTAAAATTAAAGTGAATTTAGAAGAAGTCGCATGAATTCGATGAAATTCATACGAAATTCAAGATGAATTTATCAATTTTTTACAATTCCCCTTAACTCATCTAAATTCACTACAAAATTTAAAGAATTCAAATAATTTAAAAAAAAACTTTTTTCACTTTACTTGATTTTTTTAAAACTTCAACTTGGATTTTAATGAATTTATCGCATTCTTCTCATTTCCCTTAAATGCCTCTAAATTCGCTAATTCTATTCACTCTCATTTATTAGAATTTAAAGGAATTTTTTCGGATTTTAACAAATTTGTTCCGTTCGCTTGAATTATTTTGAATTTGCCTTTAATTCTTTTATGTTTACCTTGAATTCCTATCAATTTCATCGATTTCTTCTATATTCACTTCAATTTTACTGAAATCAATGGAATATTTTGGATTTGTTGAATTTTTTTTCAGTTTATTTGAATTCATTTGGAATTCACCCTAAATTCTTATTAATTTATCCTGAATTATTTTGAATTCTTTTTAATTCATTTAAATGGATTATTTTTCTGTTCTCATTAGTTTGTTTGAATTCACCGTGAAGTCTTTTTAGCTCACCTTAATTTTCTAGGCTTCTTACCAAATTCTTTTGAATTCCCTTGAACTTTTCTAAATTCACTCCAAATTTAAAGAATTCAATTAACATTTTTTCTGTTCTCAGTGCACTTGAATTTTTGAAAACTTCACCTTCAATTTTTATAAATTTCATCTCATTCATCTTATTTCCCTTAAATACCTTTAAATTTTCCTCCACTCAAATTTTACTGAAATCAATAGAATATTTTGGATTTGTTGAATTTTTTTCAGTTTATTTGAATTCATTTGAAATTCTTCTGGAATTCTTATTAGTATATCCTGAATTATTTTTAAAAAATTGCAATTCAATTAGATGGATTATTTTTCTGTTTTCATTAGTTTGTTTGAATTCACCGTGAAGTTTTTTTTAACTCACCTTGAATTTTTAGGCATTTTACAAGATTCTTTTGAATTCCATCGAACTTTTCTAAATTCACTTCAAATTTACAGAATTCAATTAATATTTTTTCTGTTCTCAGTGCACTTGAATTTTTTAAAACTTTACCTTCAATTTTTATGAATTTCATCGCATTCTTCTCATTTCCCTTAAAAACCTTTAAATTTGCCTCCACTCCAATTTTACTGAAATCAATGGAATATTTAGGATTTATTGAATGTTTTTCAATTTATTTGAATTTATTCGAAATTCACCCTGAATTCTTATCCACTTATACTGAATTATTTTTAATTCAATTTAATGGATTATTTTTCTGTTTTCACTAGTTTGTTTGAATTCACCGTGAGGTTTTTTAACTCACCTTGAATTTTCATGAATTTTATGGAATTCTTCTCATTTTCCTGAAATTCCTCTAATTTCATTCCAATTTTACTGAAATCTATGGAATATTTAGGATTTTAAAATTGTTTTTTCATTCATTTGAATTCGTTTGAATTAACCTAGAGTTCTTTTCACTTTAAAACGCCGATCCTCGAAAGTTCGCCGAATTCGGTGTAGTTTTGAGTTGCAACATTTTTGGGACACGGAAATAAATGAAGGCACAATGAAAATTTTCATTGTTCAAATTGAGATGCAACAAATTCCACACCATGGTTTTCTGTGTTGAATTTAACTTGAATTGTTCTGATTTCTCTCTGAATTTTTATGAATTTATTCTGAATTCGTTAGAATTCACCTGGAATCTTATAAGTTTCATCGAATTCTTTTCCATTTTCATCAATTTTAGTCACTTTTTGGGTTAAAAATTAGTCACTCTTGGTCACCTTTTCGGATTAAATAGGTCACTTTTTTCACTCTTTCAAGTAAATTAGGTTGTGGCAGCCCTACGAGTATGTACGTACCTTTTACGAAACAATCTTCAACTTGGCTTTCGTTGGCAAGTTTTCCATAAAGTAATCGAAGAAAATAAAAACAGAAAATGTCTTGCCGTTGATTCGAAGCTCGCGAAATACTTTTATTTCTACAGAATTTCAAAGTTACCTGAAAAAGTTTAAAAACTAGTGTTATAGGAATTTGCTCGAAACGTGTTCTAGAATCTTTGAAATTCTTTGACATTCTTGTAAACGTGTGATCCATCCATAAAAATCGAGAAATATCATTTTTATACCTATACATATTTCAGTACGTAGCACGTATATTTGCATAACCGATATATTGAATAATAGAACGAGGACCCTCTTTCAATACCCAAAACTTAACTGAAGAGGGAAAGTGATTAAAATTCGTTTAATTATTTTGCTCGACTCGCGAAAAGTCTTAATTTCTTCCGACTCGGTCTTCAACGGAAGCTTGGGATTCCATATTCATGCAAAAAAAATTCGAAATTGAATTTCAAATAAATATGCAAAAATAATTTTACGCCTTAAGGCCATGTGATACTTACCCGATTCCTACTTTACCGACGTTTTTTTCGCAACAACTTACGTCCACACGAATTGAGATATCGAGTTGGAAATTGGAGAAATTAATTAAAAGGCACTAAGGAGCGTTTGTATGGTCCTAAATTTCTGAAATTAAAAAAAAATTATTTCTGGAAAATTTTTGGAATTTTTTTTTTTTTAATTTTCAGAAGTTTGGGACCATACAAACGTTCCTTAGTGCCTTTTATATAATTTCCTAGATTTTCAACTCGATATCTCAACTCGCGTGGACGTGAGTTGTTGCAAAAAAATTTCGGTAAGGTAGGAATCGGTAAGTATCACATGGCCTTAAGTAGGTTCTTCTTGTATCAGCGGTTCCCCTCGTGTCGTTCGAGTTTCAGAGAACTACACTCAACTCCCGTTACTGTTCCGCCCGTTTGTGTGCCGGCTTCTCGGTCGTTCACGCTTGAATGCTTCTGTCTCTCCCCCCCCCCCCTGAGCGTCCCTTCACGACCTATACTCAAGGTCTTCGCTTGGTCAGTCAGCGGCGTATCAGAAGTTATTTATATCGCGACTCTCTGCGCATATACTTTTGTACGTGCCGGGTTCAGTTGTTATATATGCGGTCCTGAGTGTTTATTGACTCGTCGCTCAGAATCCGGTTGAAAATAGATTTTACCAGCCCCCGTTACTGTGCCGACCAGAGCCGAGGGCGGCACACTTACGGGAGATGTGTGTACTTTTGAGGCTAACTGCGAACTCTTCCTAGCTTTTGTTGCAACATCGCGTGAAATTACAATTGGTGATAATTAAATAGATATATGTGAATTCACACATGTCCTACATCAGGAGGTACTTTATTTTATAAGTTTAAAGGTGACTTCCTCTCAGCGTCAGGTCGGCGACGCTGCATTTGCGATTATTATAAGCAATAAAACTGTCACAGTTTCGCACCGTCCTCTTCTTATCGCTAAAGGACAGACATTCCTGAATTCTCCCATTTCGCATTCACCTTACGTGCAAGACGTGAGAATTTTCCTGAAATTTCCAAATAGGGTTTGAAGTAAATACGTTGATATTTTGGAGAAAAAAAAGTTGTAAAACCCACTAAAAAAGTATATCTGAATGTAGTTACACCGTACGCTAGCCGCAGGCTTAAACTGCTTGAGTGGGGATAAGCTTAGCTGAGGCCTAACCATGGAGCTTGAGATGCGATGTAGAGAAGCAAGCGTCCGGCCTCTCTCCCTTTCGTGCTACGCTTATCCCCACTTGAGCAGTTTAAATTTTTTTGTATCATTGTCAACTTAACAGTTGCATTTTTGACTAAAAAAGATGTAATTTCTACTCAGAGAAATAAATATTCAAACCAAAAAGACGAATTTTCAACAAAATAGTTAAATTTTCAACATAAACGATGATTCTTTAACCATAAAAAATAATAAATTTTACCAAAGTAGTTCCACTTTCAGCTAAGTACGTAGTTGATTTTTCAACCAAAAAAGGTAAATTCTCAACAAAAAATGTATTAGTTGATATTTGAATCAAAACCAGTTGAATTCAACCAAAAAAACGATTTTTTAACAGAATAGTTCATTTTCATCCAAACAGTTGAATTTTCAACCAAATAGTTGAATTTTTTAGAAAACAGCTGAATTTTTAACCATAAAGTTAATATTCAATCAAGCAGTTGAATTCAACTGCTTGATTTCAACTTCAACCAAAACAGATTAATTTTCTACCAAAAAGTTGCATTTCCAACCAAAAAAGATGAACTTTCTACCTAGAGAGATGAATTTTTAAACCAAAAAGACGAATTTTTCAACACAATAGGTGAATTTTTAATGAATAGAGATTTTTCGGTCAAGAAAGAAAAACAGTTCAACCAAACAGTTGCATTTTCTAGCAAACTGCTGAATTTTTAACCCGAAAATATGAATTTTCAGCAACAGCCAAACAGTTGAATTTTCAACCAAATAGTTGAATTTCCTAGCAAACTGCTGAATTTTGCAATCCGAAAATATGAATTTTCAACAATAACGTTAATATTCAATCAAATAGTTGAATTTTCAACAAAATATTTGAATCTTTAACCACAATAGATTAATTTTCCACCAAAAAATTGCATTTTCTACCAAAAAGAAGAACTTTCTACCAAAAGAGATGAATTTTTAAACCAAAAAGACGGATTTTCAACAAACGAAGAGAGATTTTTCGGTCAAGGAAGAAAAACAATTCAACCAAACAGATGAATTTTCATCCATGTAGTTGAATTTTCTAGCAAACTGATGAATTTTCAACCCGAAAATGTGAATTTTCAGCAACAGCCAAACAGTTGAATTTTATAGCAAACTGCTGAATTTTTAATCCGAAAATATGAATTTTCAACAATAACGTTAATATTCAATCAAGTAGTTCGATTTTCAACCAAATAGTTGAATTTTATACCAAAACTGTTGAATCCTCAACCAAAACAGGTTAATTTTCTGCCAAAAGTTGCATTATGAACCAGAAAAGATGATTAAACTCAAAAGACGATTTTTTTCCAAAATTGTTGAATTTTGAACCCGAAAATATGAATTTTCAAAAAAAAAGTTAATTATTTTACCCGTTTAGATATTCACAAGAACTGAAAAACATTATTTATAATAAGCTCGAGAAATTGTACACATATTTCGATTTTTTTTGTTAAATACTTAAAATTTATTCACTCACAAGTCGATAATAAATTTGGGTTATTTAAGTGTTATGTGATGCTTTAAATTTGGAAGGGTGTAGGGTCGATTGCTTTAAAAAATGCAGTACTTAATACTTCAATGGCTCCTCAATAAGGGCGTTGGAACCAGGCCGTAAACTCAAAATTGAATTGCCTCATTTTACTCCATAAGTGTGTACACTAGAATTACATCCTTGTTAGATACACAGGACCTATTCCTGTCTTGAATCAAGTCTTCATTCGGAGTAAGAAATCAGCTAATTTTTGAAACTTTTTGTGTGAACCGATTTTTTTCGGTTCCAACCATGGCATTCGAAAAAATCGTTTTACACAAAAATTATTAAAATTACCGAATTTTTCGCTGCGAATAAAGACTTGATTTCAAACAGGAGTAGGTCCAAATTGTCTAACAAAGATGTAATTCTAATATTTATGGAGTAGAATGAGTAAATTCAATTTTGAGATTAGGGCCTGGTTTCAATGCCCTTAAGAAAAATTATACCTGGAAAAATTTATAAATACTTGGAAAAAAGCTGGAATTGTCAGGGAATTTTTTCCAGGATTTGAGTAGACGCCCCGGTGTAACTGAAAAAATTGCACAAAATGTCTTTAAACAAGAAAAGTATCTTTCCAAAAATTAGTGTGACTTTGTGAGAGTTTATGATTTTTAAATTTTTTTCAAATCTAACAAACAGAGACATGAAGCCACAGACTTTGCTTCCGTTCCGTTAAGGTTCAAATCTTGGTCTACTCTCCGACTTACATTTTTTTAGAAACCTCTCCTACGTTCAAGATTATATTATTTAAAAAATATCAAGAGCTAA
>JAUMHM010000031.1:39440395-39451345 GCA_032362435.1 Melikaiella ostensackeni | reverse complement strand
TTATGAACCAACAAAGATAAAATTTCTACTAAAAGAGATGAATTTTTGAACCAAAAAGACGAATTTTCTACAAAACAGTTGAATTTTGAACTCGAAAATATGAATCTTCAACAAAAAGGTTAATTTTCGTCGAAAGAGATGAATTTTCAACCCGAAAATATAAGTTTTCAAGAAAAAAGTTGATTATTTTACCCATTTAGATATTTACAAGGACTAAAAAACATTATTTATAATAAACTCGAGAAATTGTACACATATTTCGATTTTTATATTGATTATTTAAAATTTAACCATTCACAAGTGGATAATAAATTTGGTTTATTCAAGTGTTATGTAATGCTTTGAATTTTAAAAAGGCGTATGGTCGATTGCTTCAAAAAATGCAGTACCTAATGCTTGAATGGCTCCTCATTAAGGGCTTTGGAACCAGGCCGTAACCTCAAAATTAAATTACCTTATTTTACTCCATAAATACTAGAATTAGCTAATTTTAATACTTTTTGTGATACCTGGAAAAATCTAGAAATACCTGAAAAAACCTGGAATCGTCAGAGAATTTTTTTCGAGGATTTGAGTAGACACCCTGCTCTTTATTCCAGTACTTATTCCATTCTTCTGTATTTCCACATCTCATACGGGCAATTAATTTTCGCGATCTTCTTCCTCCTCTTTTCTCAAAATATTTTTCTACTTCCTCTATCCTTATTCATTTATATTTCTCGTTATATCTCGCCTTCGTTATTTTACCTTCTATTCCTTGCTTCAAAACTTCTTGTTCCTTCTGCTCCTGCTCTACCTTTATACCCCTTTCGTGTGCTCTCCTAATTCCTTTGACCATTCATTCCTATTTAAGCACCTTTCTATTTCATCCATTACATTTTCTCCTATCCCCAATTCTCTCTTTCCTAAGCAAGCTTTAACTATCTTTCTACTTCCACTTTCCAAAACTTTTTCCTCATATTTACAGGTACATGCCCTATTACCCACTCCTATTTTCATTTTCTCTCCATTTACCTCATTTAATGCTATATAACTAAGGCGTGCATTTGTCTAATCCCAGAGTATATTTAATATATTTTTCGTGCACTCTTTCTACCTTCTACTAATTCATTCCAGCCCGATACTTCTACTCCATACATCATTACACTTATCACTAGGGCCTTACACGTTCTCATTCTCTTTTTGAAATCATCTTTGAATAATTTTTCTCCGATACCCCATACTTTTCTCATTACCGCCTTAGCTCTTTTTACTCTTTCCTTCACATGTTCTCTAGTGTTCTTAATTTTTTAAAATAAAAATCCTAAATATACAAATTCCCTAACTTCAACTTTAATCTCTCCTCACTGCCATTTCTTACAATCTTTCTTTTACCTCTTTTGCTGAAGACCATGATTTTCGACTTTTATACGTAAGTTTCCTTTATTTCAGATATTTCTCAAATCTCATCATCATATTTTTCAGCATCTCTTCCTCCCTTGTTAACAATACTATATCATCTGCTTATTCTTCCATGTCCGAAATGAATACCACAAAGAGCAGTTGGTTTAGCGGGCACCCTTGTCTCACTTCCATTTCTGTCCAAAACTCCTTTAACATTTCTTTTCCCACTCTTACTCTATCCTTAGTTTCCTTATATATTTCTCTTACTATTTCTATTAAATAATCATAGATTTTATTTTTTTGGCCAGGTGATTGTAATTAAATAAATTGATGTTAAAATCTTTTTTGTCTACTGGCCGTAAAAATCCTTTATCAAGATGTTACATTTTAAAGGTTTCGTCAGCCGACTCCGGACCTCATTACTAGTAAGACTAAAATCTGTTGAGAATCGTTATAACAAAGATTTAGTGAATCACAATTTATCACTTCAAAATACATCTATTCAAAATTTAAATTCAATCTTATCGTCAGATCTTTAGAAAAAGACAAGTTTTGAAAACGTTGATATGTGAACAAGCTCATCACATACATTTCATCATTCCGTTACACATGATTAAAATTATCAAGAAAAACTGAAAATATAATGCGATAGTGCAATAATCAACTTAATATTAAATTTCTTAAATTTGAATGTAGCCATGGTCCCAGATATGTATTAAAATAAAATATTTTGTTGGCCAACACGATACATCTATCCCCGAGACCATGGTTACACTGCCATCTTAATTAACCAAAGTATGTACTATGAAAATGCGCTCTTCCTGACACAGTCAGGTCACATATAAAAGCAAGGTTTGCTCATTAGTGTGACGTCACATTTAAAAGAAAAGTTTTCAAAATAACGAACAAAAGTCTACATCTGTATTAAATGATTATTCAAAGTATAAGTACAATGTATTAATGTAATATATTATAAAACATCTTAAATTAGACTTAAAAATCCAGGACTGCTACAAGACCTGGAAGACCTGGAAGACCTGGAAAAGTCATGGAATTTTTAAAAAGTGACTGATAAACCTGGAAAAGTCATGGAATTTTTAAAAAATGACTGGAAAAGTCATGGATTTTTGAAAAAAATAACTGGAACTTTCTTAATTGTCTCTATTTCAAAGTCTTAATAATTCAATATTTTATAGCGAATTCTATATTTGAAAATTGATACGAAGTGATTTTTTTTACATGTAAGCGATTTGAATGAGCGCGGGAAGATGGCAGCAAGATTACGATATTGGCAACATGGTGGTATCATCTACATAGTCGCTTAAATTTGGTTGGGTCGAATTTGCTAAAAAAGTGAACCTGGAATTTTTTCAAAATTAGACCTGGAAAATCCGGAAAAGTCATGGAATTTTGAAGCCAGACTCTTGTAGCAATCTTGAAATCTGAATATTAACATTTCTGATTAGTCGATTCTGTAAGGTAGTCATATTTGCGACTAAGAAATTGTATGTCTGTTCTTGTTCTGTTCTTTTTTTTACAGAAAATCTATTCTTTTTGATATGATACCTGTCTTTGGAAACTCTACGTTTATAATTAGTTTCTGTTTCTAAAACCTTAACACCATCAAAATTAAAAAGGTGATTCTCCTCGTGAGAATGTATTACAAGAGATGATATTCTGTCATCTTATTTACAATCATGTTTATGTTCCTTCATACGAGTGTCTATAATTCTTCTTGTTTGTCCAATGTAAGTACCCCTGCAACCATCACAGTCCACACCATAAACTACACAAGATTTCTGTCCTTTTTTAAGTATGTCCTTTCCTGTATTATAACATTTGAAATTATCTTTGTTTGAGATAAAAACCAAATGTAAATGAGTATTCTTACAAGCTCTAATTGAAGTCTTTTTTAAATGTTCAATATACGGTATAACCATATATGTTACTTTATCTTGTTCTATTAAATTGTTTAAACTCAAATGTTCTGTAATTTTTCTAAATCTATCTTTTATTTATTTATCTAGAAGTCTTATTGGATATTTCTTATCTATTAATGTTTTTAACTACTAGTAGATTTTTTCCCAAAATCTAGAATCGTCCAGTGTAATTGCTGTATCTACCAAAGAGTTAATCACGCTAGTTTTATATTTAAAATCACAGTAAGTGTCAAAATGAAAATATCTGCCTGACCATGTGGGCTTTTCATACCAATCCACAATTAGTTCTTTTTCCTCCCTAACTATGGAGACATACAAAAAACTAATTTTATTTTCATTTTCCCTTTCTATAGTAAATTGAATTTCTATTATTATAATTATTAAATTTATTTTGTAAATCCAAAATTTCCTCAGTAGGAACACATGTTATAATATCATCTACATATCTGTAAAAAAATTTAAGTTCATAATGCAGTGTTTTCAATATTTTATTTTCCATGTTCCCCATAACTAGGTCCGATACAGCTGCAGAGATTGGTGATCCCATTGGAACCCTGTGTATTTGTTTATAATATTTACCGTTATGCACAAGTTTAATTGGTATGTTAGTGAATAGTGATGTAACATCAAGCGACACTAATTCATAGTCTTGAGGTATATTGTCAATATTCTTCATGTTATTTATAAAATCAAAACTATTTTTAACAAAAGATTTTGATTTACCCAGAACCCTTCTTATAGGTCAACTTAATAATTTAGATAATTTGTAAAGTGGGGATCCAACAAAAGATGTTTTTGGTCTCAAAGGTGTGTCAATTTTATGTACTTAGGCAATCCGTAAAATTAGGCAACCCGTCTTTTAAATGTTTACCTCTTTTTTTATCAATATTATTAGATTTTTCCTCTTCAATAATAAATTTATTTGATTCTCTAGCTATTTTATTAGTAGGATCCTTTTTGAATTCTTTATATGTGTTATTTTCACTTAATATACCTTCGCATTTGTATAGTATTCACTTCTAAACATGATAACAGAAACATTTCCATTATCAACAAGTGTAACGATTAAATCCTTGTTTTCCTTAAGGAATTTTTTAGTGTCAATTGCTAAATCCAAATATTTATTATATGTATTATAAGTAAAATCACTATTTATATAACAAGACAGAACATCCGAAAATTTATATCCTAGTTAATTTCTTTTTTCTATTTCTATATTATCAATTCTCTCTTCTAATCCTGCCAAAGTGTTTGAAACTATTTCATTCTTATTTATTCTAGTTGAAATAGTACTGAAGTTATGCCCAAGACTCAGAAAATATAGAACCTTTTCCGGTATATCTATATTAGTTAGATTTTTTATCCATTTTGGATTATGTTTTTTACAATCATAATTATAATATTTTTCTTTTAGCCAATTGAACTTCTTTATCGAAATTGAAATAATACTTTTAACATATTTGTCCAAATATAATTTTTATGATTTCTTATACTCTTGAATGATTTTACTGTCAATTTCTGAATTTATCTTTGAATCTAATCAAAAAAATTGTTTTTCTAAATTGCGAATTGTCCTACATAAATCTGTAATTTCATCAATCAAAATATTAACCTTGAATTTCAAGTTATGTTTAGCGTAGTTATTATGAGTAATACTGCATCTAAATTCAATCTTTGGTGTACAATTAATAATGTGTGCAGGAAGAAATCTATTTTTTCTACATCTGAGAAAAAAATCTAAGTTGGTTTTTCATGTCTTCTATGTGTATACTTAGCTTGCTCCAAACCCTCAACGCTTCTACTGCTCCAAAATCCTTGTATTTTTCTCTAATCCTTCGGAAAAATCTGTCCTCCATTTCAGATAATAATCTTGCTGATTTCATATTTTCGAACATATTATTTAGATAATCATAGATTTTATGGTTTTGGCCAGATGATTGCTATTAAATAAATTGATCATAAAATCTTTTTTGTACGATGCGAATGCTGCCTTTAAATCCAAAAAGAAATCACATGCTTTTTCTCCTTTTTGCTTCAATTCCTTCTCTACTACATGTTAAAGAATGTATATATTGCCTACAGTGCTTCTACCTTCCCTAAATCCTGCTTGGCCTTCTGGTAATATCCCATTACACTGGAATTCCAATATAAGTCCGACTTTGGTTCTTGCCTTAAATGGCCTGGGACATATATCAGTGGGATTCGAATGTCAGCAATCAGGGCCGTATGAACCATTTCTAGTTGATTTTCGTTCGCAGTTAAAAATATTTATTAAATTTCTTTAGACGTTTGTTTGTTTTGAAGGATAAACGCTGCCTCTTGTTTTCCTGCAATATTTTTGTAACACATAACGTAAACACTGAAAGCGAATGAAGCGAAGTGCGGACCGTGTGAACTGACGAAACTATGCCCCTAGTCGTCGGAACGAAATTCTCGGAAAGACATATCGCAGACAGACTTATTAGAGATTTTCAGTGTACCTTCTACCTCCTTCTTTAGTCTTTCCGTTAATACCATTGCATACACTATTTAAGCCGTTTTCAAAAATGTTATCCTCCTGTAATTTTTTACTTTTCCTTTTTCTCCTTTTTTATATGTTGGTGTTATCAAGCCCTCTTTCCGCTCTTTCGGGGGAACCCTTTCCCAACTCTTTTGACTACCTCTCTTTAATTTCTTTCTTGCTCCCCCGCTACTATAATTCCACGCTTCATTGCTCAGCCCATCGCTTCCTCCCACTTTTCCTTTTTTTAATTTTTTTTTCCTTTTTGCTTGTATCTCCCCGTCCTCTAGTTCGATCTCCTCCTCATCCCCCTCTTTATCCCTCTCTGATAATTTTTTGTTTTCCTTTCATCTGACCCTTGAAACTTTTCTTTGATATAATCCCTCCATTCTTCCATTTTTATATTTTCACTTGTGCCTTTTTTATTATTTTTTATTATTCCTGGTCCCCACATATTTCAACCTATCATTTTTTCCTTTCTTTTTTTTGCATTCATCATCACACCAATTTTTTGTCCAATTTTTATCCCCTCCCCTTCGAACCTTTATTTTCTTCACAAATTAATCTTCGAGATGTCTCTTCCTGTTAAAATAGTTCAAACTTGTTTCATTCAATTCTTTCACTTTCGTTGACAAGAAAAGATTTTTTTCTCTAAAATCAGTGAGGGGAAGTAACTAGTTCCTTTTAATTAGTTACTGTAACTAGTTACTTTTTTTTTGTAACGAAATTGCTTTTATGAGTAAGTAACGAATCGGTAACTAGTTACATTTTTTTCAGTCACAGTAACTATAAAAGTCGTTAGTTTTTTAGTTACTTTCGAAATGTAGTTCACAAGTTCCTTTTACGACAATCAATCAATTTTATTCCTTTTCCAACTATTTTTTCATTTTCTCTACTCAAATTGTGGCGGCGTATAGCCATAGAGATTTATAGCCCAATATAATAAAATCGAAAAATTTCTCCCACCCTGTGATTCAAAATTTTCTAAAATCTATAAAAACACTTTTAAAAATAAAAAAAAAATAATTTCAGAGTTAAATATTTATTTCTCTTTGGTTGATAATGAATTTTTTTAACCGGAAATTTGACTATTCCAGTTATTTTACTTATTATTTGAGTTGAAAATTCATCTTTTTTTGTTACAAATTTTATTATTTGGTTGGAAATTTAATTATTTTTTCGAAATTGAACGATTTTGAAATAAAATCATTTCATTCGGTTAAAAATTCAACTGTTTTATTAAAAATTAGTTTTTTGGTTGAATTTAAATGTTTTTGATTTAAAATTATTTTTTTTAAATATATGAACTATTACACTTTTAGTTGAGGATTCATCTTTTTTCGTTTAAAATTAATTTTTTTAATTGAAAATTTAACTATGACATTTTTGGTTGAAAATTGATGTCTTTTAGTTAAAAATTCAAATATTATGTTTAAAATGAATCTTTTTTGGTAAAAATTGATCTACTTGGTTAAAAATTCACCTCTGGTTTAAAATTGCACTATTTTGTTAAAGATTGATCTTTTGTAGTTGAAAATTCATATATTTTGTTAAGAATTTATCTCTTTGGTTTCAAATTAAACAATCGTCTTGAAAATTCGTCTTTTTTAGTTGAAATTTCATCTATTGCATTTTTCATTGAGAATTCATCTTTTTTGACAAAAATGTTATAATCTGCTCAAAATCAACTTTTTTGTTGAAAACTCGCTTTTTTGGCTTGAAATTTCAACAATCTGGTTGATTTTATTGCTCTCTTGACTGAAAACTCAACTATTTTGATAAAAATTCTTTTTTTGGTTGAATATAACTGTTTTTGATTTAAAATCAAACTGTTTTTTGGTTGAAATATCAACTTTTACATTTTTCGATGAGGATTCATCTTTTTCCCTTAATAATTTTTTTTTTCAATTAAAATTTAACTGTCCCATTTTTGGTTGAAAAATTGATCTTTTTTAGTTGAAAATTCATGTATTTTGTTTAAAATTCGTCTTTTTTTGGTAAAAATCATATTCTTGGTTGAAAATTTATTTCTTTGGTTTCAAATTTAGCTCTTTTGTTGCAAATTCGTATTTTTTGGTTGATATTTGAAATATTACATTTTTCATTGAGAATTAAATTTTTTTTGTGCAGAAATTTTATTATTTGATTGAAAATTAACTTTTTTGTTGGAAATTCGCCTTTTTGGCTTGAAACTTCAACAATCTGGTTGATTTTTTTTCTGTCTTAACTGCAAATTCAACTATTTTGTTGTGAAATTGTTTTTTGGTTGAATGTAACTGTTTTTGATTCAAAATAAAAATAATTTTTGGTTGAAATATCTATTATTACATATTTTGTTAAGAATGCATCTTTTTTCGTTCAAAAATTTTCTTTTTCACTTGGAAAAAATACATGTATTTTGTTACCTTCATCATTGATGATTTATCTTTTTTTGTTGTAAGTGAAACTACTCTGTTAGAAATGTTTTTTTTTTTTGGTTAAAGGCTCATAATTTTATTTGAAAATTCATCTCTTTCATTGAAAAATTAAATATTTGCTCAACATTTTTTTTTGTTAAACACTCATTTTTTTAAAATGTAAATTCAATCATTCCATTTTTGGTTTGAAATTTCGAAGTGTCTCGTGGTCCCGAAATTCGGGATGAGTAGTCAAATATTTTTCATAAGTTTGACTAGTATTGACTAGTCCATCCCTTTTTTCAGCTCCCCAATTTTTCAGGACGACTAGACGCAGCCTTAAAATTTATATAATTTAGCTAAAGATTCAACTCTTTGGTGGAATATTTCTCTTTTTTATTTGAAAATTCATGTATTTTGTTGAAGATATTTCTGTTTTGGTTGAAAATTTATACTTTTCAGTTGAAAATTCATGTATTTTGTTGAAAATTCAACATCTTGAGGTTTATAGCCCAAAATAGGAAAGCTGAAAGCTTTCTTCCACACTGAAATTCAAAATTTCCTAAAACATTCTTTATTTTAGAAATATTACGTGGGTCTAACCTACGACTTTCATTAAAAAGTGTAACAACTATCACTGGAAAGTCATAAATAAAGTTTTGTAAAAATTAAATTCAGATATACATTTCTAAAATACAAAAGTAACTAAAAGAATAACGATAGTTACTTTTTTTTGGGAAGTGCAACTTAGAAAAAGTTACATTTTGAAACGGTAACGATAACGATAACTAGCTACTTTTTTCGTGATGTAACGGTAACGATAACTAGTTCCTTTTAAAAAGTAACTTATCCATGATTGTTTAAAATATAGAGCAAAAGTTTAGGATAAAGTTCCGAATAGCCCTTACCTCCGATTTTTTTTTGAAACTCCGTATACTCATGTATTTTGACGCAGTGCTTACGAAAATCATAGTGAAAATTGGCGCAAATTTTATTTTCATAGTAAAAACCATAAAAAGCCCATAAAAATCATGACTTTTCTCGTTTATCTCAAGAACGATAAAAAATTTTAAAAAATGCACACCTCTGCAAAAAAGAAAGCTATCCGCTATAGTTGTTGCTGATTCATCCTGATGGTAGGTTTGGAACCCCCAAAAAAATGAGTGTACGGTGAGCGCGGACGGTGAAGAAATGCCTATCACTAACTGCACTCAAGCCTCTTACACGTACTAAATTTCAATAGCAATTTTCTCAGAAACTATTACTCCTAAAGAAAAAGTATTAAGAATAAAAAATTTATATTTTGAATGGATCTATAACTTTTATGTAGAAGCTTTTCCGAAATTTTCTGTATTTACCGAGATAAATTCGAAAAACCATGACTTTTATGTTACTAAAAAAGGAATGCAACTGAGAAAAACTTACATTTTGAATCGGTAACGATATCGATAACTAGCTATTTTTTTCGGGATGTAACGGTAACGATAACTAGTTCCTTTTAAAAAGTAACTTACCCATCACTGTCTAAAATATAAAGCAAAATTTTATTTAGTGTTTTAAGACAAAATGTAACGGCAAATTTAACTTACACCTAATGAAATGCTTCCAGTAAGAAATCCATGTGTTGGAAATTTGTGCAGCTTGCCATGTTGTGTATTTATGATCATTAAACGAAGCATTGTCCGTTTATCGTCATTCTTGATTAAGCGGGTACGAGCACGAAGTTCACAAACGAATTTCTCGCATTGCTCCATAGTGGATCGTAAACGAGCAAAGCCATACATATATCCTTCGAAGATACTATCTTCCCCAAGAAATTAAACCTCGGCGAAAAACACGGAAAATTTTGCAGATTCACCATAGAGGCAAAAATAAAACTCCACTTGGAAGAAAATCTTCTCTTTAAGAAAGGAAACAAAAAGAGAATTTGAAGAGAATATCTGGTATTTTATCTCAAGTGCACAAATTAAAAATTAAATTAAATTCAAATCCTGGAAAAGCTGAAGATTTAGGAGTCTTATATAAATTCTCTTTCTATTTAGATAGTGTTATACATAATCCAACTTTAATCCAAATGCGACTTAATTCGTAAAATATATTCAGACATTTTCCAATACGCAGTTCTCGTATGACGTGATATTCACTGAGATGTAAAAAATGCGTTCAACTTGAATAAATCGAACATCGAAGGCATCGGAGTGGAAACTTATATATCTACGAAGGAAAATGTAAACCATCGCTTTCTTTCTTTTTCACTGAATAGAACCATTTTTTTCTTTGCAATTTCTCTCTCTCTCTCTCTCTCTCTCTCTCTCTCTCTCTCTCAGTATTTTTTCTAAAATTTGGAATATTTCATTTCATATTAAATTGATAGTACAACTTTATTTGGCGGCTGATCACAGGGATCACAGTCCGTCCTTTTTTTGACCGAATCCCCTTTTTTCTCTTCAAATTTACAAAAATCCCCTAAAACATCGAAAATCGAGAATTTTAATCTAATTTCCCCTTCTTTTACAAAGTTTCGAATCATTCTTCAAGAATCATAAACAGGAATTCAAAACATTAGAAAACAAGACGCTTTAAAAGAGATTCTTTTTGATGATACCAATTTCCAATATTTACTCAATGATTTATTTGCTAATTTTGTGTAAAACAGGGCCTAAAATGTTTCAAATTTCGGACTATACATCTTTTGCATGGCGGGGGGGGGGGGGGGGGGGGGGGGGGGGGG
>JAUMHM010000031.1:39424445-39440295 GCA_032362435.1 Melikaiella ostensackeni | reverse complement strand
ATTTAAAAATAAATGCGAAATATGCACGCGAGTGTTCGAACTGCCCGCTTTGTGGCTACGGAACTGCTCAACTCCGCCGCGCTCACTGCGCCTCTCTCTCTACTTTTTGGTCCCCCTCATCAACGAATCCGAGCCGGCAGAAATTCCAGGAAGGACTTGAATCCAGTTCTCTTAACTCCAGTGTTGAGTGTATTTTGAAATAATTTGAAATCTTTAAAAATCCCTTGAAATCTTTGAAATTATTTGAAATCCATAGAAATCTTGCAAAATCCTCAAAAAGCTTTGAAGTCCTGTGAAATTCCTTCAAATTGAATCAAATTCAGTTCTATTTGTAATCCCAAGTTCTCTAAATATCTGACGAGTTTAATCAAATTCTTTGAAACCCTATGAAATCCTTTCAAATCTTTGAAATCTATTGAAATCATCTAAAATTTCTTGAAATCTGTTACAATTCGTCGAAATTCTTTAAAATACTTTAAAATTTGTTGAAATCCCTCGAAATTGTTGAGATCCTCTGAAATCCCTTGACAGTTAGTTTAATTTCGTTTATTCCCTAAAGTTTTCTAGTTATCCGTTAAAATGCCCTGAAATCCTATGATACCTGATGACATTTTTTTAATCAGTTGAAATCCTTCAAATACTTTTTAAATCTATTGAAACCATCTAAAAAAATCCATTGAAATATTTAAAATCCTTAGAAGTTCTTAAAAAATTTATTTTATTTCATTTCTTCCCTAAACTTCTCTAAAAATCTGCTGAAATCCCCTAAAATTCCTTGAAATATTAGAAATCTTCTAAAATCAATTACAAGCTTTTGACATCTCTTGAAATCTTTAAAATTGAATCTTCAAATTTTATAAATCCCTTAATATTTTTGAAGTCCTATAAAATGTTTTGTAATCCCACAACACTCGATTGAAATCCCGTGAAACATCTTCCAAAATCTCTTTGAATCTTATATAATCCCCGAAAAGCTTTAAAATCAAATGAAATCCCTTGAAATTTCATTCCATCCTATGAAATCTGTAAAAAATATTGACACCCATGGCAATCTCTTCAATCGTTTACAATCCTTTGACATTTTTGAAATCCATTGAAATTTTATTTTATTTATTCCCTAAACTCTTTAAAAATTCGTTGAAATCTGTTGAAATTCATTGAAATCTTATAAAATGCCGGAAGAGCTTTCAAATCCGTTGAAATCCTTCAAAAATTTTTGAAATCTGTTGAAATTCTCCAAAATCCCTGGAAATCTCTTCAATCTTTTAAAATCCGTTAAAACCCCTTGAAATCTTTGAGATCCTCTCAAATGTCTTGAAATATTCGAAATACCCTGAAAATTTCTAGAAGTACTTTGATATCTTTTAAAAATAATTGAAATCTGATTAATCCCTGAAATCTGTCCAATCTTTTTAAATCATTTAAAATTCTTAAGAATCTTTTAAATCACCCTAAAGCCTAAGCCTTTGTTATCCCGCAAAAATGTTGAAATCCTTTAAAATCTTTAAAATTCTTGGAAATCCTATAAAATTCTTCAAATCTTGTAACATTCCTTAAAACCCCTAAGAATCCCTTTCAGTCCCACGAAAATCAATTGAACTCCCGTATTCAAATATTTTTTAATCACGCGAATCATCTTGAAATCTCTCATGTCATTTATATTTTCTTTAAAAATTTTGAAATCTTTAATTTGAAAAAAAACGTAAGTGTCGATTTTACCTCCCCCTTCCCCTCCCATGTAACATATCGTAAAAATTTTTCTTCCCTGTCCCCCCACCTAAAAAGCTGTTACGTAATTCATGGATAGCCCCTAAAGAATAACAGAAAAAAGAGTGAGAAAGAGAATTATCCCAAGGAAACACTAAAGCTCCCTCGTTTAGTGAAGGATGTGATTTATCACTACGACTTTTTATATTCAGGAGCTTCGCTTGGAACTTTTTATCTTCTTATTTTTCCTCCTCTCTTGCTAGATGTCTCTTCTACTAGCATTTTCTCACTCACTTCACCTTCGAGTAATGTCGCAAGGCTCAATAATATCTTATCCTAAAGTCGTATATCGCAAATAATGGCTATATATTCATGTACTTTTTTAAATCCATCGTATCGTTTCGTGCTCAATAGAATTTTCTCTACATATCTAAACTCAATTTCAAGTTTGTGAGACATCAACTCTAAGTACTAAATCCATTTTGATAAGGAGTGCTTTTACTGATAAAAACGTAACTCATTTCAGTGCTTTGGAGAGTGGATTTTTCAATTTTTAAACGGATGGCAAAAAATTCTGACCCTACACAGGGTGTCTACCTGACCGGGAAATCGGGAAAACCGGGAAATAACATAAATTTCATTGAAGAAATACATTTTTTAGTTGAAGACAGGGAATTTCCCTGAAGAATTGTGATTTTTGCTTTGGGGTAGGAAATTTTAGTAAAGAGTTTTCTGAAAAATTTCTGAGTTGCAACATGGAATTTCAGTAAAGAATTTTCTGAGAAATTTCTGACTTGCTAGTTGGAATTTCAGTAAAGAAATATAATTTTTAGTTTAGGACAGGGAATTTCCATGACGAATTATAATTTTTACTTTGGGGCAGGGAATTTGCAAAGAATTATATTTTTTAAGTACTATGAAACAGAGAATTTTGTAAAGAATTATAATTTTAACTTTGTGACATGAAATTTCCGCAAAGGATTAATTCTGAGATAGAACTGGGAATATCCGTAAAGCATTATAATTTCGACTTTGTGACAGGGAATTTTCAGAATGTTTTATAATTTCAAGTTGCGACATGGAATTTCAGTAAAGAAATACAATTTTTAGTTTAGGACAGGGAATTTCCATAAAGAATTATAATTTTTACTTTGGGGCAGGGAATTTTAGTAAAGAATTATAATTTTGACTGTGGAACAGAGAATTTCGTAAAAAATTATAATTTCTACTTTGCGACATGAAATTTCCAAACAGAATGATAATTCTGACGTAGAACTGGGAATATCCGTAAAGATTTATAATTTAGAGTTGCATCATGGGATTTCAGTAAAGAAATATAATTTTTTTTTAGTCTAGGACAGGGAATTTCCATAAGGAATTATGATTTTGAGTTTGGGTCAGGGAATTTTAGTAAAGAATTATAATTTTGACTTTGGAACAGAGAATTTCATAAAGAATTATAATTTCAAATTTTGCGACATGAAATTTCCGCAAAGAATTAGAATTTTGATTTTGGGAGAGTGAATTTTTTAAAAGAATCATGATTCTGACATAGAACTGGGAATATCCGTAAAGCATTATAATTTCAACTTTGAGACAGGGAATTTTCGAAAAGTTTTATAATTTTAAGTTGCGACATGGAAATTCAGTAATGAAATATAATGTTCAGTTCAGGACAGGGGATTTCCATGAAGAATTATAATTTTTACTTTGGGGCAGGGTATTTTCGAAAAGATTTATAATTCTAATTTGCGACATGAAATTTCCGCAAAGAATTAGAATTTTTATTTTGGGAGAGGGACTTTTAGAAAACAATTATAATTTTTGACATAGAACTAGGAATATCCGTAAAGATTTATAATTCTAAGTTGCGTCATGGGATTTCAGGAAAGAAATATAATTTTTAGTTCGGGACAGGGAATTTCCATAAAGAATTATAATCTTTACGTTGGGGCAGGGAATTTTAGTAAAGAATTGTAATTTTGACTATGGAACAGAGAATTTCGTAAAGAATTTTAATTTTAATTTTGCGACAGGATATTTCCCCAAAGAATCAGTATCTTGACTTCGGGAGAAGGAATTTTCTGAAAGAATTATAATTCTGACATAGAACTGGGAATATCCGTAAAGATTTATAGTTATAACTTGCGAGAATGGAATTTCACTAATGAAATACAATTTTTAGTTTAGGACAGGGAATTTCCATGAAAAATTATAATTTTTACGTTGGGGCAGGGAATTTTAGTAAAGAATTATAATTTTCACTATGGAACAGAGAATTTCGTAAAGAATTATAATTTTAACTTTGCGACAGGAAATTTCCGCAAAAAATTAGTATTTTGACTTCGGGAGAGGGTATTTTCTAAAAGAATTATAATTCTCACATGGAAGTGGGAATATCCGTAAAGAATTATAATTTTTACTTTGCGACATGTAATTTCCGAAAAAAAATCGAATTTTTACATTGGGACAGGGAATTTTCTAAAAGAATTATAATTCTGAGATAGAATAACTAGGAATTTCCGTAGAGAATTGTAATTTTATTTCAAGTTTACGTTAGAATAGGAAATTTCGTTAAGAATTATAATTTTTACTTCAGGACCGGTAGGTTTTCGTCAATAATCATAATTTGACTTGGAAAAGGGAATTTCGAAAATGAATTTAATTGCTACTTGGTATAGGGAATTTTAAAAGAATTATAATTCTGAGTTTGGGTGGGGAATGAATAAATGAAATATAAAGAAAGATTTCCGTAAAGAATTATAATTTTGACTCTGGAACAGGGAATTTCGGGAAGAATTATAGTTTTGTTTTGGAACAGGTAATTTCAACATGGAACGGGAAATTTTGAAAATTAACTTTAATTATGATTCATAAAAAAGCAATTTGCACAAGCAGTCCCTGTTCCAATTTAGAATTCTCCAGGTTTTGAAAATTCCTTGTTCCAAATCTGAATTTGTTTGAATTTAAAAATTATTATTATTTTTTTGTAAATGTTTAGAAATCTCTTGAAATGTGTAAAAATCGGTTGAAATCATTCAAATCTTTTGAACACTTTTAAATTGACCGGGGAAAATTAACAATTGACCGGAAGAAAAACGGGAAATGACCGTGAATTTAAAATTATCTATCGGCTAGGCACCATGCTGCACGATTTTAAAATTCATCAAATTTTTAACATTTGCAATTGAAAATTGTAATTTTTCCCTGCAAAGAAAATGAGTAATCTTATTTATTACAAGGTGACCGCTGGGCTGGGAAACCGGGAAATGGCCAGTAATTTTTTGATACCGGAAGAATAGGAAAATGAGTATATACGTATTTTTTGATCGGCAGTTTGTTAAATATTTAGCAGAAAAACCTTTGTCTACAAAAAATGTCTACATTGTAATTTTTTTAAGTGCATAAGTATGAAGTGAGGGAATTAAAAACCAAGCTAATGTTCGTTTTTTTTTCAACCACATCGTATTAATTCATGACCACTCAAATGAGAAAAAAAATTGTTACATTTGAATTCCTAATCTTATGAACAGGTTTTTTGAAACAGTTTCTTAAAAAACTGAAAAAAAATACATTTCTTTTATTCATAGCACTCTAGAATTAGAATACAGGGGACTTGTTAAAAGATCTTGAAATTCGGAAAAAAAGTTTCTCCAACTCATATACATTATGAAGAATATGTCTTTTACCAAAAACTTTGTATGTAGTTGGCTTTTGGCCACTTTTTAGTGTCTCTCGCTCCACTGTGGGATCATGAGATTCGCTGGATATTGATTTCAACCTGTTTGTAAGTCTCATGGCTGGTTAAAATTTCTTTTCCCCACTTAAAATCGATGCATTTGTTTCATTAAAAAATTATATATTGCCTTTTATATTGTCAAATAGAACAATTTTGCTTGTAACGATGGTCCAAGAAGTGCAGTATGTTGATTTTATAATAAATACAAGTACGTTTGCACCTGGCTTATGCAAACTTTAGGTAAAATGATTAGATTTGAATTCCATAATATGCATATGCATGCGTATGTAGTCCACCTCGAAAATTTTAGCCGTAATATATGACACTGAAGCCGGGTGCACCTGCAGTTTCAGTTAAATATGAATCAACGAGTTTCAAATAACATACGAATTTCTGCTTTTCTTTTCTTCCAACTGGAATGGAATTTATTGGATCAATTAAATAATATAATGATGGCTCAATGCACATAGAAGCAAATTCAATTTAGTGGTGGATTTTAATTAAAAATTGTCAGTAAGTTCGTTAGGCAGTGGAATCACTTTTTTAATTATCTTCATAAATGAAAGGACACATCATTACAACCAGGGTGTCTATTCACCTGAAAAACCTGGAAAATCTGGAAATGTCAGGGCATTTTTATATACCTGGAAAAACCTAGGAATGTCAGGGATTTCATTTTTAAGTCAGGGGACTTTTTCGAGCGTACTGAATTCTATTTTAATATTGTAATATAAAATTAAATAACGATGATCTTTATTTGTGAAAGTAACTTTTATAGTACTGTATTTATACTGATTTAAATTGAACTTCTTATCATTTTCACTATTCTCAGTAAAATATATTTTATTCAAAGTATTAATATGTTAAATATGCACTGAATTTTAAGTATGAATATTTAATAAAAATTTATTTCAATTATTATTCAAATTCATGTACTTGATGATCAAATTTAAGAAATTATCAATCATGTTTCTAGTATTCTTAATTTATTTAGTCATTCGATGGTGATGATTAATATATTTAAGAATATCCTATAATCATTTGTCAAAAGTTCCTAAATCAAAAACATTTTTAAATTAAATTAAACATAAGATTCATTTTCTACCGAAAAAGACGATTTTTCAAAAAAAAAATTTCAATCAAGGAGATGAATTTTCAACCAAAAGAATCAATTTTTGCCTAAGTATTTTAACTATCAACCAAGTAGTTGAATTTTAAATTAAAAAAGAGGAATTTTGAAAGAAAAATGGAATAGTTGATATTTCAGCCAAAAAAGATATTAAACCAAAAGCACTTGAAGTCAACCAAAAAAGACGAATTATCAACAAAATAATTAAAGCCTCGAACAAAAAAGATTATTTTTTAACCTAATAGTTGCATTTTTAATCAAAAAATATGAAATTACTACTAAAAGGAATAAATTTCCAAACCAAAAACACGAATTTTCAACAAAATAGTTATAATTTTCAACCAAAAAGATGAATTTCCAACTTGAACGATAAATCTTCAACTAAAAAAATGAATTTTTAACGAAGAAGTTCCACTTTCCACCATGTAGTTAAATTTTCAACGAAAAATTTAATAGTTGATACTTCAACCAAAAAAGATTTAATTTTTAATTCAAAAACAGTTAAATTCAACCAAAAAATGACAAATTTTTACGACATTGTAATGAAATTATGTACAATGATGATAATGTAAAAGGGGATACTCGTATTTCTATATGTACGAAAATTTAATGCATGCATTTACAAAAAATTGAGAAAATAAAAACAAAAAATCGATAAATAATATTAATTAATTGATTAAATAAGTAAAATAAATATATAATAGAATAGTAAATATTATATTTATTAAAGTGTATTATAAATGTATTATAAAAAGTAAAAGTGATTATTTCTGATCATTTTCATATGAAGGTTTGCTAAATAACGTGATAGAGTACAGAAAAAAAATCATTCTTAACAAAATAATAGAGTCTAAACTTATTTAAATGTCCCTTAAGGGCATTCATTTGACTCCGGGTTTACGGGGGACAATTTCATGGCCAAACGGTGGAATATTTTGGTCTAATTTTCAGCATACGTATACTAAATATTACTCTCTCTTTTCTCCTGAAGCTATTTTTTTAATAAAGCTCTTTCTAATTTGTTTGAAAATTAAAAAAGTGCAATTACAGTGCGCCTCGCATAAGGCAATTGATCAGGATGCATCATGTGCGTCAATTGGGACCTCAGAATTTGGATTCCTCAAGGTTTTTTACGCTAAAAAGAAAAGGTTCAGTCAATTTGATTAAAACCGAACTAAACGGTACAGCCTTCAGTGAACTGGTGCAATTCGTGTTTCATATATTCAAAAAGTGTCCAAAATAGAAAAAGTGCAATAAAAAAACTTTTTTCGAGTGAAATCTTTGGCAATCTATATTTTTTCTACCAAATAAATACGAGGTTTGTTTGATAAGTGAGGCAAACTTCCCGCTAGATGCCGCCAAAATTAACTTTGTGGTATATGGCCAAGAAATAGCACTCTTCAAAGTCATCTCCACCAAGCTTTAGCCAAAACCGACGCTTGGTTTGTGTTTGGCATACGTTTGAAGTGAGTGGGTGAGTAGTTTAAAAAAAAAATGGAGAACTTTTTGTGTCGATTCGTGACTGTGGACGAAACCTTTATCCGCCACTATACACCCGAGACGAAGCAGCAGTCAAAGCAGTGGGTGCTGCCTGGTGAAAGTGGGCCAAAGAAGGCTAAGACTGTTTTGTCAGCTGGGGAGTTGATGGCCACAGTATTTTGGGATTCCCAAGGAATTATCCTCACTGATTACTTGGAGAAGGGTAAATCTATAACAGGAACGTACTATGCATTATTATTGGACCATTTGAAAGCCGAGCTACAAAAAAAAAACGGCTATGATTGGCGCACAGAAAAGTGCTGTTTTATCACGACAACGCACCGGCTCACACCTCCGCAATTGCATTGGCAAAAATAAACGAACTGGGCTTCGAATTGATTCCTCATTCACCCTATTCTCCAGATTTGGCTCCGTGCGTCTTCTTTCTGTTCTTCAATTGGAAGACCTGGCTCGGTGGGAAGAGATTCTCGTCCCATGAAGGAGTAATGGATGTCGTAAATACGTATTTTGCAGACCTCGAGAAATCTTACTTTTCTGAAGGGATGAAAAAATTGGAATCTTGCTGGACTAAGTGTGTAGTCGTCGAAGGAGACTATGTTAAGAAATTAAGGAAAACTTTTTAACAACAAAAAAATTTTACTTGCTTTTTTTTGCCAAACTTATCAAATGACCTCGTAAGTAGCCAAAGTTTAAAAAAAATCGATGATGTGAAGGTCTGGTTCGTGTGAGCCTGGCGTGAAATCCACCGAATTACATTTTTCCGTGGTCTTGTACTTTTATCCATCTCTGATTTGGGAAAACAGTCGCGTGACGAAACGACAGCAATATTTTCTTGCCTTCACGTAGAGGCAATAATTCGTGTTATGGCAGTCCATCGTGAAATGGAAAAGACGAAAGAAGCTCCTCACTTTCAGCTAAGTGGGGCCGCAGTTCATCTTCCGTAAAACGATACTGTCAGGAGAAATTTATTGGATCGCGTGCTTCACGGTACTCCATTTCAGGTCGATATTACTATATTAACATGACCATTGTTTTGCATCCTCGATGAAGCATTCGCAAGTTATCGCTCGTATTCTACAGTTGGTTAGCTAACAATTAACAATAGTCTGATCTGGATCCAATTTCATTCATTGGCCTTATCCGCTTGAACAAATATAAGCCCAATTAAAGCAGAAGTCAACCAACAGAGGAAAATTTATTCCCCATTTGTTACTAGTATTAATAGAGACATCCATTTTTTCAGAGCAATTTATTACACAAGGGTCTCTTTTCGTAATATTCACATCTTTTGAAAAATGGTTTTTATTGATACATTGCTCCAAATGCAAATTTTAAAATGTAGCTACACTCGTTTATATGACAAAGGAATAGAAAATGCTTCAAACAAATTTTTTTTCGCATACTTTTACTCCAATTGTAAACAAAATTTACTGCTTTCGTTTATTTATTTGCCAAAGAGTACTCAGGGTGTCTACTCACCGGGAGAATCTGGAATTGTCAGGGAAAGTTAGGGTATTTTTCCGGAATTTTCTGGATTTAAAACTTTTAGATGTGATACGATCAATTTCCACTATGAAATATTAAATTTTTGAAAATAATATGATTGCCACTGTCGGTGCTAAAGTTTGCCTACAACTTGACAATTACCCATATGCATTTTGTTGAAAATTCATATTTTCTTAATGAAAATTCAACTGCTTTGTAGAAAATTTGTCTTTTTGGCCTGAAACCTCAATAATTTGGTTTGAAAATTCATCTCTTTTTGTTAAAAATCTTATTTTCCTGTTGAGAATTTAATTATTTTGTTGAAAAATTGACAATTTTGTTAAAAAGTGATCCTTCTTGGTTGAAAATTCGTCTTTGCGGATTGCAAATACAATTTTTTTTTGTAGGAAATTGAACTATTTGGTTGGAAATGCACTTTTTGGTTGAAAAT
Organism: Melikaiella ostensackeni; assembly: GCA_032362435.1. Taxonomy (NCBI): domain Eukaryota; kingdom Metazoa; phylum Arthropoda; class Insecta; order Hymenoptera; family Cynipidae; genus Melikaiella; species Melikaiella ostensackeni. The sequence goes on along the minus strand of JAUMHM010000031.1, from coordinate 39,430,284 downwards.
TCATATCTCCTTGTTTAAAATTCAACTGCTTTTTAGAAAATTTGTCGTTTTGGCTTGAAACCTCAACAATTTGGTTGAAATTGGTCTTCTTTCTTGACTGAATAATCTTTCTTGGTTGAAAATTCAACTCTTTTGTTAAATTTCGTCTTTATGGTGTGAAACTTTATCTCTGTTGGTAGAAATTGACAATTCTGTTAAAAAGTTATATTTTTGGTGGAAAGTTCGTCTTTTTGATTAAAAATTCATGTATTTTGTTAAAAATTCAACTACCTGGTGAAAAATTGAACTCCTTTTTCAAAAATTCATTTTTTTGTTTGCAGATTCATCATTTTAGTTGAAATTTCATTTATTTTGTTGCAAATTTGTATTTTCTGGTATAAAAGTGTTATATTTGCATAATATTACCGGAGAATTTAATAAATAAACATTTCAATACATGAGAAAAAATTTTTGAAAAAAGTCGATTTTTTCGAAGACGGGTCGGCATTGGCAAATAATGTTTTGGCAAATCAATATTCATCCAGTGAACTCTCAGTAGGAAACTTACGGAGATGTAAGAAAAAATCAGTCTTCGGCGCAGTGATTTTCGTATAGAAGAGTATGAAAGAAATTCCTTTTAAATACGTTCTTTTTTTTAGTTTCAAGTATTTTTACACTATCTTTTTATTTAAAAACCTAATTTTTGATCGATTTTAAAAAGCTACTTTTTTAATACTTTTTTATTTTTGAGATTACTTTTCTCTTCAGGAAGATACTTTTTTGATACTTTTTGTAGTTCCATAGAGCACTTCGAAGCCTGTATATGGCATCTTTCTCTGAGCACATTTTTTATAGGTGACGAGGGTATCATTTCTTTTACCTCAATTTATGCAAATACTTTTTGGCAAACTTATTTTCAGATAAGTACCAGGATTACATTTTAATTACATTAAATAATTATTTCAGGAGGAGGAATGCCGTCAGTCTCTGGACCCGAAGTACTCCCATCTATCCGACGATCTTCACGTTGAAATCGCAGCTTTAGCTCCTCCAGCCGAGGCCCATGCTCGTATCGCCTTCGCTTTAGCTGAGGTTCGCAAATATCTAATACCGGACAATAACGACAACATCCGTCAGGAGCAGATGCGCGAGATGGAAATTGGTATCGGTGATGACGGTATGGTATTAGAAGAGAGAAGACCACCACCAGGCATGAGACCTCCTGTTGGTATTCTAAGACCGGCTGTCAGACCACCACCGGGTATGCCGCCCAGGCAGGCTCGACGTAAGTGACAACGTATTTATGTAAAACACCATTTTGGTACTCTGCAATATTTTACCTTTTATTAATCTTCAGAAAGATCAAATCTTTTCCACTCAAATGAAAGTCTTCGAACTACCTTCAGGGCTGCCACACAGTCACTTAAGTCATTTTTAGTCACTATTTTGAAATGAAAAGATCACTTTAGTCACTTTTCTTTCAATAAATTATAACAGAGAACCTACGGCCTAACCACTATTAAATTCAGGTTTATACCCATTGCTGAATATTTTTGAATTCTTGGGAGTTTCCTTCAAACCCACTGAATTTAACGGAATTTTTTGGATTTTAAAAGTTTTATTCCATTCACTTGAATTATTTTTAATTCACCCTCAATTTTTAAAAATTCATCTTCAATTTGTATGAATTTAATCGAATTCTCTTGAATTTGCTTTCACAAAAAGTTCACTCCAATTTTTTTAAAATAAATTGAATATTTTGGATTTCTTTGATTTTTTTTAATTCTTCTAAATTCAATCCAAATTTAATGAATTTGATGAATTTTTCTAATATTTTTTAATTTTTCTATCAATTTCATCTTGAATTTTTATCAGTTTCATCGAATTCTTTTCGTTTCCCTTAAATTCATCTGAGTTGACGCCAATTTGATTTTATTCATTGATTTTTAAAAAATTTTTTTAATTTACTTCAATTCTGTTGACATAGTTTTGTTCAATTCACTCAAATTCTTATGAATTTCATCAAAGTCTCTTGAATTCCCGTGAATTTTTCTAAATTCATTCAATTCTACTTAATTCAATGGATTTTTTCTTAGTTTTTGTTTCTTAATTCACCTCTAATTCTTTTAAACTCACCTTGAATTCTTAGTCATTTAATCAAATTGTTTTTGAAATCCCTTGAATATTTCTAAATTCACTCAGAATTTGATTATTTCAATAAATTTTATAAACATTTTTTAATTTTTGAAAAATTCATCTTGAATTTTTATCAATTTGCTCTAATTTTATTGAAGTAATTTTGTTCAGTTCACTCAAATTCTGATGAACTTCATCAGAGTCTCTTGAATTTCCTTGAATTCTTCTGATTTCACTCCAATTCAAATGAAATCAATGGAATATTTTGTATTCTTTGAATTTTCTTCAATTCGTTTGAATTGATTTGGAATTCAACCTGAATTATTTTGAATTAATTTGGAATTCAACTTGAATTTATTTGGAATTCACTTGGAATTGAACCTGAATTCTTTCGAATTCGCTTGAATTTTTTTGAGCTTACTTTAAGTCTAAATTCACTCAAGACTAGTCAATTATTTGGATTTTTTTGATTTTTCAAATAGTTTTTGTTTACTCACTCAAATTCTTATGAATTTCATCAAAGTTTCTTGAATTCCTTTGTATTCTTTTAAATTCATTCCAATTTTACTAAACACAATGGAATATTTTGAATCTTTGGATTTTTTTTCAATTCTTTTGAATTTATCCTGAATTTTTTGAAATTTCTTTCAATTATTCTTAATTCACTTGAATTTTTCTAAATTCACTTCATTCTACTCAATGCAATGGATTTTTTTTAATTCATCTTTTTTTCTTTTTTTTAATTAATTTTTTATTTCATCTTAAATTTTTATCAATTTCATCGAATTCTTCTCTTGGAATGAATTCTTTTTGAATTCCCCTGCATTTTTCTAAATTCACTCCAAATTGAATGAATTCAATAAATTTTATAAATATTATTTAAGTTTTCAAAAATTCATCTTGAATCTTCATCAATTTACTTCAGTTCTATTAAAATAAAGTTCAGTTCACTCGAATTCTGATAAATTTCATCAGAGTCTCTTGAATTCTTCTGATTTCACTCCAATTTTAATGAAATCAATGGAATATTTTGGATCTTTAAAATTTTTTTCAATTCATGTGATTTAATTTGGAATTCAACCTGAATTTTTTTGAATTCACTTCAATTCTTCTAAATTCACTCAAATCGAGTCAATTATATGGATTTTTTTGATTTTCTGAATAGTTTTTGTTTACTCATCCTTAAGTCTTTTAAACTCACCTCGAATTCTTAGGCATTTTATCAAATTCGTTTTGAATTCCATTGAATTTTTCTAAACTCACTCTAAATTCAATTAATTTAATGATTTCTAAAAATTCATCTTCAATTTTTATCAATTTCATCGAATTTTCATCGTTTCCCTTAAATTCCTCTAAGTTTGCTGGATCTTATTCAACTCATTGGTTTTTAAATATTTTTTTCTAACTTGTTTAGTGAATGAGATTATTCCTATTGTTTCCATAAAAAAGGGTGATTGGTATGTTTTTTTTTCTGTGTAGCAGAAAGGGAGAAAAGAAGGTTAGCCAGAGCAAAAAAAAATCACTTCAAAAGAATTGAAGTAATTTTGTTTAATTCACTCAAATTCTTTTATGGATTAGAAAAATTCTAATTTACCTCTAAACACTCGGTTCTCGGATTTTATTTCACAAATCACTTGTACTTGATGTCGGGCAACAGCAAAAGAAGTTTCATCCCAATATAACTACCGAAAGACTGCCATTTACACACATTTATTGAATTAAAAAAAAAAATACAAAAAAATTCTAAATTTGCCCCTTAACACTGAGGTCTCATACTTTATTTCACTAGTTACTTGTATTTCATATCGGGAAACATCAAAAGAAATTTCATACCTGTATCACTGTCGGAAGACTGCGATTGATTCACACAGATAAAACGAAGTCTTCCAATAGGGATATCAGGAAGGAACTTCATTTGCTGTTGCCCGACATGAAATGCAAATAATTTATTTTTTCTTTTGATTTATAAGTAATTTGTAAAATTGAGAACTGAGTGTTTAGAGCTAAATTAGAATTTTTTAAATTTTAACCAACTTTTTGAATATAATAAATTTTTGAAAGTAGCAGTCCTTCAGTTGGGATATTGAGATGAAACTTTGTCTTGGCCGACATCAAATACAAGTAATTTGCAAAAAAAAATCTGGAAACCGAGCGCTTAGGGGAAAATTTGAATTAAACAAAAAATTGTACATTAGAGAGCGTGGGTGGATAAAATGTAGTTGCAATTGCGTGATTGCCGTCTAAAATAATGTATTCCTTTATTTTATTGCAAAAAAATTTATTTCAGTAATTTGAAACAATAAACTTATTTTTTTGTTTATAAACGTTACGAACTTCAGTTACATTTTTAAAGTCGATTAGTATAATTTAATAAAAAAATTTGCTTTCTTTACTTTCCGAGACACGAAATTCCCCGCGAACCTTAACACCGATTTTGCTCCGTATTTTATTATAATAAATGCAAGCCGAATTTACATGATAATATATCCCAAAATCATTCAATGTAAATTAAACGTCATCCTAAATTTCACTTTAAAAGCTTGAACGAGGAGAAATTCCATGAGTAAATCTGCTCTCCATATTTTGAAATTTATCCGGTTTATGACTAATAAATAAAGTATAACTTCATTAAAAAAATAGAGAAAAGTGGAAAATTAGTCAATTAAACTGTATTAATGTTAGGCTGTAAACTTTCTTTTTTTGATTCAGAGTTTGATAGCATATAAAGTTTAATTAAAATTCGCATTCGGAACATAACAGAATTTAGTTCGGGGGCATTAAACTCGGTTACGTACTAATAAACCCAATTTCCCCCTGATCGATTTTCAGATAATGTACATTTGGTTTGAGGATCCCTACCCATTTTATAATCTAGTTCCTATATAAAAATGTCCATACTTAAACGGTTGAGAGGAGCTCTCACTGAAAAAAATCCGGAATTAATTTGAGAAAATATGCGAAAGTGGTTTCTTGTAGAAACTTGAAAATCCTGAAAAGCGTTTGCTTTCATTTGATTTTAGTAAACTCTCGAGAAAATATCGTTTTGATTTATGAATAACGACTTCCTTTCATTCATCGCGAAATCTCAAGAGAAGCTTTAGAGTACCACTTACAAAGAATCGTTTTATTCACTCTGTTCGAATATCTCATACCTGGAGGGTAGTGAGAGACCCCAAGCAACACCATCCATATCTCGCGTCGTGTATCGACAGCTGGCGACAGGTCGAATTTTCTCCACGCCACTTCAGAGATATATAGGATGTGTCGCCGTATTCTTTGGACTTGTGGTTAACTGCACTTTGCACTCGTAAGACCGACACTGTCATTGATCTGTTTGTACTCTTTCCAACAGCCATTCTTCCACCACCCCCTGCTCGTGGACCACCCATCACTCGTCCAGTTCCAGCGAAAGCAAAGGTCTTCTCTATTCTTGATCGTGCGAGGGCTGCCATGGACCAAAGCTATGGGTAATTATTCTTTATTATTTTTTAATATAACTGCAGGGTGGCCTCTCGATCGGGAGACCGAGTAAAACCGAGAAAAGACAGTGAATTTATTGTTTGACCGGGAATTTTACAAATTTTTAGAGAAAAGTCTATCCAATCACTTAAAATATCACAAATTTCTTGAGGCGAATGAGTATCACCCAAATTTCATTTCACATAAATTTGATTTCACCGAAAATGAAGTTACCTAAAAGTCATTCATCATAATTCGTATTTAC
>JAUMHM010000031.1:39387822-39417790 GCA_032362435.1 Melikaiella ostensackeni | reverse complement strand
TTAGCCCTGAAGAAGTGAACTGCAATGTTCACGAAACATCGGCAAGATTCGTAGTTTTGCACACGATTGAAACCCGAGACATCTCTAGAAATTATTTGAAATCACTTGAAATCTTTTCAAATCCCTTGAAATCTCATAAAATTCTTTGTAATCTCTTAAATTGGTCTAATGTTCATTGAAATCCTTCAAAATTCCTCGAAATCTCTTGAAATCTGCTGAAATCACCTGAAATAATTAGAAATCCCTTGAAATATTTCGAAATTCTTTAATAGTAGAAATCATTTTAAAAATCATTCAAAATTATTTCAAAATATAACATTTCTCATGAAATGATTGTTTCTTTTTTTCGACATGTAAAAATAAACGTTTAATCTTTCCCTTATTTCTCTTCTTTTTCGTGAAACAATTACCCTATTTCCCCTTTTTTTGAGCTCTGTTTGTGTTGTGATCCCTGTTTAAAGCATAGGGCGATGCAAAATAAAAACTAGGAAATGATTTTAAGACCGTCTTACGTCGATTTCGTACTAAGACCATTATTTTGTAAATTTTAAAACTAAGAGCAACTGGTCTGAATGATATCATAGGGTACGATCTTATTAAAAGGAATAGTGGTTCTCTAAAAATCGCAAACTCTTTTAGTGTACTTTTATGTAATTTTCTTCTGCAGAAAGTCTGATAAAGACAACGACAGAAATGTACTTTAGATAGCAGCCAGTGCTAATTCTTGAACATAAAGATTTTATCACAAATTTTATTACTGCTGTGAAGAAAGAGAGACTTTACCTACTTTTATGTACTCGAAGAATCTAAATCGACTACTTTCTTATTCTGCCGATACTTTTAGAGTTGTCGTTAAAAGAACCGTGGTAGTATCGATTTCATTAATATTTTAGTACTATCTTAATTGCAATTTATTAGGTATTCTATTTTTAGCGATGAAATGTACCAACCGCCTGGAAGATACCAATCTTACGAGTACGAGGAAGAGACCTTACCTCATCATTCAACACACGATTATTACGATGCGTCGGAATATCCAGGTAAGCTAAATAATCCAAAGTTTATCAAGTTGTGCACTCTGATAATCCACGAATCGAAACAAAAATTAATTTTTTACTTAAATAGTGAACTTTTCCTAATACAATGTGAATTTAAAATAATTTATTCCAAATTTTAAAAAATTCCTCTTACAAAGGCAAAGGTCTATTAATTCCTTGCGTTTGTAATTCTTTATAAAAACTAAACTGGCATGTCATTCGCGCCTTAAATACTTAAATTAACTGCTAACTGTGATAATAAGGTTTGCTTAATTACAGAGAGAGAGAGAGAGGAAAATATAAATTTAATAAAACTTGATATACATAAAAATGAATTTTTAAAAGGCAGATATAAGTTAATGTTCTATTTAGCTAATGTAAGCAATTACTAGCTAATTACGTGTGTAATAATTATTTACTAAACTTCTCTTAAAACGCGTGTAAGACATAGCTAATCTTATTTGGAATAAATACAATTCTATTTAATGTTAAAAAAGAATTTACCTTCCAAAGTGTATGCTTAGTATGTATGTAATTAATTGATGTTTCTTCGGTATTGTACGAAAGCTCTAATAATGAAAATGCCTCAATCCATGAAATTCGCAGACGACTCATCAAGCCGCGCATGGAAATCTTACAAGACAACAACAACAGCAGGCTCGGCCTCGCGCTACCGCACAGCTCCGTATACACGACCCACCAAGTAAACATTTCCTTTAAAACAAACTGAAAAATAGCAAACCCCTTATATATGCAGTTTAAATTATTCAATTTTGTTCTTGCGAATTTCTCTTACTATTTTCATTTCGCAAACTTGGTATGCAAGTAACGATTTTTCTGTTTCTTCGTGTCAGGTTTTATTTTGAGACCATTTTTATTATTTTTTGAACACCCTTTTTAATTTACCTTCTCTAAAAAAATGGATATTAAACTAAACAACGCGCACCTCCCACCTTCCTTCTCCCATCATCCTTTTTTTTTTCTTTTTTTTCTTCCCTTAATATATTTTCAGACCTCAGATGCCGTTCAAACCAGCGTTCGGAATGGGTAAACCGGCAGGAGGACTTGGAAACATGTAACGCGATTACATGAAATACGTAATGAAAGCAGCGCGAATCCTCCTTTCTTTCGAGTATACGGGATTCGTATCATTTTTTTTTTTATTTTAAACGAAACTTTGTTTTATTTCTCTATGACAAAATATAATAACCATAATTCCTTAACCTCCTCCTGAACCGTGAAAACGCAGCATGGATATAATTAAACACGATGACTCAAGAAGATGAGAGGATGAGAAGCGTATAGCATAAAACTTATCTAATAAATTAAGATAAACTGTTTATGTTAATACCGATTAGGGATAACACTATACGGAAGATTCGGCGTTATGTTAAGAAAAAATCGTGAAAATGTTTAAAAATGTTCAAGTAATTAGGAATTTAAATGATAAAAAGCATGGATCATCACACTAAAACGAAATAATGAATTTATGACGTAAATTCTTTTTTGCCACATGATTAAGTTGCGTTAATCCGAGCGAAAACGTAGCAATAAACTTAATGTCGATCATTGTAATTAACCATGCTGCGAATTTTAATTGAATTATTTTAATGATAAGCTTGAAGTATCCTAAATATGAATAATGGTCAAAATATTCCACATCAACTAATGTAATCTTCAATGTAGACTAGTTCCATTTAATGTGTAAAATGATTATTCAGTGTATAATAATTGTTTGTTACAAAAATCCTAATAGATTTTTGCTAAAAAAATAATAATAACTTGTGTGTTTAAATAAAGTAGGAAAGCAAACGGTCTGGAAATACATTTAGTAATCACATAAATACCATTAATGTTCTACTAATTCAATATTCACTCAACGAATGTAAGTGTCATAATGTTGAGAAATAAACATGAAATAATAAAAGAACTGTTAATACTTTCTTATTTCTCAATCTAATATCAAACTATCAACGCGACAAATAATTTTCAAATTTGTGGTATAAATTTTAAGTCATTCTGTCATGTAAAAAAATGTGTAGATTAGGGTGGCCCTTATTTTTCATATATATTCCCAAAAAAATGATCTCAAAATTTGAGCCAAATCGGTTAATATTAACCCGTGCCTCAAAGACCATGAAGATTCCCATTGATTTCACATGGAAAAATAGCAGCTTTTTGTTAATCTACAATTTAAATGTGATGATGTAAATGTCATGACTTTTGAATTTGAATGATTTTATGTCATTCTTATGGGTCTCCAAAGAGTACCCCATTTAAGTGACCAATTTGAATTTGTAATATTGAGGTTTATTAACGCTTTTTGAAATTGTTTTTTTTTCATAAATCATTTTTAATTGGTAATTTTAAAAAGCCAATTAATCTTTTAACTTATTTTCAATTCCTTAAAGAATTTTAGTTTGTTTAAATGTTTTATTTTTTCAGGTAAATCGTAGCTGCCTTTTTCCCATATTAAATCAATAGGAAACCTCATGGTTTTTGATGCACGGGTTAATATCAACCGATTTGGCTCAAATTTAGAGATCACTTTTTTGGGTATTCTGGGTGGTGTGACCAAAGAAATTCTATAAAAAAATCCACCAACTATAAATAAGAACCACCCTAAGGGGCCATCCTTAAATTACGTAACAGCTGGGAGGGGGGGGGGATGTTACAATTTTCAATGAATAAAATAAAATGTTATTATAAATTCATGAAAAATTTCAAGATGATTTCCCAGATTGTAAAATATTTAAATACGGGAGTTTAATCGATTTTCGAGGGATTGAAAGGGATTTCTAGGAGTTTTAAGGAATGTTACAATATTTAAGGAACTTTATAGGATTTCCAAGAATTTCAAAGATTTTAATGGATTCAAACAATTTTGCTGGATAACAAAGTTATCAAAGTATTTCAAGAAATTTTCAGGTTATTTTGAAGATTTCAAGAGATTTGAGGGGATCTCAAAGATTTCAAGAGGATTTAACGGATTTAAAAAAATTGAAGAGATTTCCAGGGATTTTAGAGGACTTCAACAGATTTCAAGAGTGTATAAAGGATTTCAACGTATTTGAAAGCTTTTCAGGGATTTTAAAGGGCTTCAATGAATTTCAATAGATTTCAGCGAATTTTGAGATAACTTCAGGGAATAAATTAAATTAAATTAAATTTCAAAGATTTTAGGGAATTGTAAACGATTGGAGAGATTACCATGGATTTCAAAAGATTTTACAGATTTTGTTTGTATGATGGAATGGAATTTTAAGGGATTTCATACGATTTTGAAGCTTTTTGTGTGTTATATAAGATTCCAAGGGATTTCAAAAGATGTTTCACGGGATTTCAATCGATTTTTTGTGTGATTTCCAAACATTTTATAGGATTTCAGAGATTCAAAAAGATTTTAAGAGATATCAGAACTTTGTAAAGGATTGTAGAAGATTTCAAATATTTCAAGGAATTTTAGGGGATTTCAACGGGTTTCTAGCGAACGTTAGGGAAGAAATGAAGTTAAATTAAAATTTAAAGGATTTCAAGTATTTCAATGGATTTTTTGAGATGATTTCAACAGATTTAAAGAGTATTTAAGTGATTCCAACTGATAAAACAAATTTCATAGGGCGCTCAACGGATTTTCAGAGAACTATGTTACAAATGAAACTAAATTCGATTCAATTTCAAGGAATTTCATAGAATTTCAAGGCTTTTTGGAGATTTTACAAGATTTCGATGGATTTCAAAGATTTCAAGGGATTTTTAAAGATCAAAATTAGTTTAAAATATTACATGGGATTTCAAAGATTTCTCGAGATAAAAATTTTTTTTACCACATGATTAAGTTGCATTAATCCGAGCGAAAGCGTAGCAATAAACTAAATGTCGATCATAGCAACTAAGCATGCTGCGAATTTTAATTGAATGATTTTAATAATAAGCTAGTAGTAGTAGTAGTAGTGAGTAGATTTTTATACGTTTTAATTTTCAGTGGGATAATGGTTAATTCGCTTTGTTGCGACTTGTTATGTGGGGAAAAAGTGTTACGTAATTTATGGATGGCCCCTAATGTAGATGTATGTTCTGATACATTTTTGTGAGTCATGTTCAAAAAGTATAGATAAATAGAAAATCATTTGCAATTTATTTGAGACGACGTGTGGTGATTTTGTGGAGAGTTGTGTTTTATTTGCCCTAATTTGAAATATATTCTTGTCAGGTGTATAGAAGATACCTGCAGGTCGCGTGGGAACGCGCTCTTGTGGTTCGAAACCTTCTTGGTCTCTGACTGAGTCATGGACCGTGAAGTACTTTGATGTGAGTATACTGCAATGGTCTACGCTTTGCTCTTTGAATGGACCTTGAAAGGGTTCGTACGACCAGAAAGACAGGTCACTGACGATCGTTTGAATATTGTGCTGATGATAGTTGAATTCGCGGAAGAAGGAGTCCATTGTTTCCAAGCTCATAATTAACTTCATTTCATTCCAGTACGTCAGAGTATCGGCAATTATTACAGACTACTGATTTCACTGTCCCCAGACTTTTCTACTCGAAAAAATTATTTCTTTTCTGCTTTCACAGGATGTCTATCGGACCGGGGAACAGAGAAAAAATCGACAATTTCAGTTACAAGCTGACATTTTCCATTCATTGACGAAAAGAATAATAAATTTCAATAAAAGGTTCAGAATGATATAATTTTACCCAAAACTACCGAAAATATTTATTAACGAAATTGAAATATTCCTAAAATGAAAGTTAACGAAACTAACAAGATTCAGAAATTTTAAAACCAGAATTTTAAAAATCTCGAAATTTCAAATTCCCGAAATTAGTAGACTCCCAAAATTTCTATTTACCGAAATTTCAAATTCCCACTAGAAGAAATTTAATAATATTTTCATATTCATATTCATTGAAGCCCAACAGCTTTAAAAGCCAATTCATTTTGTATCTGTTAGAATAATGTTTTATTGTATATCGTTCATGCTGCATAATGTATAGATTTAAATTTAAATGAGCTCTTCTAAATTTTAATCTATGCACGTATACTGGTCATTTAAAATAAACTTAGGGTATAAAGGAAATTAAATCAATTTTCGAAGTACTTCAGCAGATTTCGAGGGATTTCAAAGCATTTTAAGGTATTTCAAATTATTTCGCAGGATTTTCATAATAATTTTGAGGTGGACATAGATGACATGAGAAATTTCAAATTTATAAAATAAATTAATTTTAATGGTTTCTTTTTGAAAAATTGTGTATAATATTCTTTGAAGATATATTTACAGGATCTGTGCAACGTATAAATTTAATATGATAATGCTAAACAGAATAAAATTCATAAAGAGCGTCTCTCTAAATTTGCGTAAAAAATAAAAAAAAAATATACACATTTTTTGCTAAACTTTTATCAACGCATTTAAATTTTACGTTTTTAAGTACTAGTTGCTAAAGAAATACACCTACGATCCAATTTCTTAGAAAAGAATAATAAATTCGATAGAGGTGGACATAGTTGAGAGTGGACGTAGTTGAATTTTTACTATATTTTGGAAATAACCAGTGTGTTATTAAAGGATTTAAATTGGCTTACGAAAAATACTGAATTAGATCGAGGTTAGAAGTGTAAAATAAAATTAAGAATTTAAACAATATTAATTAGAAAAGAACAAACATAGGGAGGTGTAGTTGAAGTTTACAAGTTATAAAACACATTTTCGTACATTTCAAAGAATTTTCTTATAATGATTCCTTTCAAAATCGTTTGACAACTTTGGAAATAGTTTCTCCGCACTATTTAAAGAGAATTTATGTCAAAACAACATATAATCTGGCCTTGTATTCTCGAAATATGCGTAAAAAACTGCGGTGGACGTAGTTGATGCGAATTTCGGAGTCAAGGATAAGTATAACTACACAAAATTATTTAAAGAATTTATATGATTAAAAATAATGTTTCATAAGTCCTGAATAGTTTTTAAAGTCATTAAAAATGCATAGAAAAACAATTATTTGTTTCAGGGGACAAACCTTCATTTATGCACGATATTTTAAAATGAAGTAATTTTTAATAAAAGTCACTTTAATTTTGATTGTTTTCGTGAATCTTATAGTTCAGGACACCGCCTACTTAAAAAAAATAGATAAAATAAAATATTTCGAGCATCAAGCCTATGAACTTAGCGGGGGACAAGCATTTTAAAGTTAATTTGTATACTTGTGAAATGAAAAATTTTAACAGATAAAAATATTTAACATAATTTTTTTCGGGAATTTGAAACTTCGGTAATTTACTAATCTGGAAAATTTGAAATTTTGAAAATTCGGGTTTTAAAATTTCGGTAATTACGTAATTTTTAAAATTTAATAATTTCGTCAATTTGACATCTCCGAACTTTTCTAAATTCGTAAATTTTTTGGAATATTTTAATTTTTTTAATGAACTTTCGGTAGTTTTATTTTTTTTTCGGTAATTTGAAATTTCGAAAATTTTTATTTTTCGCAATTTTTTGAATATTTTCGGTATTTTTCTTTTTCGGTAAAATTATGTCACTCTAAAAGTTCTTTCTCAACATATAAACAAAACACCATTTTTCTGTACAAGTTGATCTTTTATATTGGAAATAAATCATAGAAAAATAGTTGTAAATTAAAAAACACTAGAATATTTTTGTATTAAAATACAATTTGGAAAAAAATCTACAAAAAACTAAGAATAAGGATTTTCTTCCAATTTCCGTAGATATAGTTTCAAGCAAATTAATGATTTGAAACAAAATTAAAACAGCGCCCTAGAATTTACAATTGCAGTTGCTTTATCACATAAAATTGTTGACTTATTATTTTTAATGAAAAAAATACTATGAGGTAGAAAAATTTCATTTCAGATGGAGAACCAATGCAATGCTTACTTCACGTGTACATCAGCAGAGCGAATACTCTTGTATCGACTTGTGTTCAACATTGACAGTTGTGGAATATTATTGTTAATATGACGTGATGTCGATTCATTACATAATGGTTATTAAAACACTTTCGCGTGTTCCAATTGTGATTCCAAGCGTCGAAAAATTCACATTCGAAATTCCAGATGTCAAAATTCTAGTCAAAAAATATATTTTTATCGTTTAAAATTGCAAGGTACAAAAATAAATATCTCGTGTTGAGTAAGATTAAATTTTAATAAAAATTGAACAAATTTCATTCACTGAATGAATTCTCTACCAATCAAAAAGTCTTTAAAAAGAAGTTAAATTAATTTTAAATGAAAAAGAATTTGAAAAATTGACATTTATACTGACAGAAGGAAGCGAAGATTTTTGAGTTACCTGAATTACTACGTGAACCTTCAGCGACTGATTAAAGTCAATTCTTGTGCGTTCATAGGAATAAATGGAAAATTATTGCCAGAAGAATGTTTAGACATTGTGTAGAAGAATTGTAAAAAGTACAATTTAAATCTTAAGAGGGCCAATTTCGCTTTATTTACAAAGTGTTACATTAACAAGTATTATGGTAAAATGTCCTTAATTAAATTTTACACTTGAATGTATCATATAAAATTTAATTTTTGTCCACGAATTGTACGATATATCAAATGACAAAATAAATGTGTTTTACCTATAATTATTATTCTTTATTTACAGAACCTAAAATGAAATTAGTTAATTAAGTACTTTGCATCATTAAATAAATTTCTTAAGTAGATAAAATCGATTGCATCCTTTCGTGTGTTATCATGAGTCGGTAAAGATTCTGCCGATGGTATGTACCTTTCAAGCTCAGTACACGGTTGATACCGTAATTTCTGAATGTCTCGAATTTTGTTTTTGAAAATTAGTACTAATAAGAAAAATGAGACTTGAAAAGGAAATTCTGTATGTCTAGATTAAAATTGGTTGAACAATAGTTGCATCTTGCAATTGCGTTGCTTAGAAACAATATTCTTATTTATGTATCACACACCAATAATATACAAAAATGAACCGTATTAATATCAGAATATAAAATACTACTATAACTTGAAATATATTTGAAAAGATAGTATCTTACAAGATTAGAATGATGCTTCAACTTGAACAAAATCGTTTACAACATTCTTCACAGTTGGCACAGAAATTCCTGTAGAAAATAGTTTTCTACGCTCGCTAGCGATTATAAATAATTATTAATTTACGGAATCTTAGATCTAAAAGAGTCCTCTATGTAGTCGTGACGGAAAATAATTCAAGTTTTGCCTAACTAGCTATATCGGCTCCATGTTAGATCGATATGTAAAATTTCCATTTATGACGGAGAATAGAATAACTGCTAATCTATAGTTTCGAATCAAACATGGAGACTTGGCAATAAGGTAATCTCGAATTATACTTCGCTATGAATCGCTCCTCTTAAAAACATGGAATGTAGCATTTCTTTACTTAGATGCCTTAATAATGTATGATTATATCACAAGAAAGATTCAAATGCTCTGTACATATTCTCGGAACATCAAATGCTCTCAAAGTTATAAAGTTAGATATGTCTCAGGTTTACCTGGTGTTGTACTTGATACGATTTCAATATCATCCGCACCTTACTGAACGCAATTAAATATATATATATATATATATATATTTTAAATACATTCTTCCGTTCCTACAATATCTCTAATACCTTTTATTTGCTTCTCATGGCCAAGGTTCTTTGCTTTTCCCCTATTGGTATTCACGATCGTTAAATTGGCACATTACAAATGGCAAGTTTCATATTGGCACGATTACTGGAAGATTTCGTCTACGTAGCTTGATTGGTTCTCACCATACAAAGTAAACAATCATAACACTTCCGAATTCGTTTGCGAGCTTACAAATATCAGCCTCGGACGGCTTTTTTCGTATTTTAGATTTTACACTTGACCAATTTGATAATACTTTACAATTATTGTACATATATAACGAATTTCAGAAACGTGATTCATAATGACTTATACTTGAGGCAAAATAACAATCTCGAAACAGAATTATTAACCGTAATTTGGCAACTGTCGAGAGCTAGTAGCTATATTGCAAATTCTTTAGCTTTAAATCCCATCTCTTGGAATTACTTGCACAGTAATGTAATACGAGCATTTAAAAATTGTTTACAACGCTAAGAGGACGCATCGAAAAAAGATCAAAGTGTATTTATTTTTATTACTAGAAGAAATGGAGTATCTGCTAAAAAACAGAAGTGCCTTCTATTTAAAACTCAAATAAATGAGATAATTTGTTTTTTTTTAAATACTCAATAAAATCAAGGCAATTTGAAAATTAAGTCTCCACTTGGATCCTTTTCCGTTTGACACCCCTAGCTTTTGATGAGATCTTTAAAAGCAGCTTTGACTAAAGAAAAAGCTGACGCATTGAGTAAAAGACACTTCTGATTTTTCCTACGTCCGTTAAAGATTCGCTTCGAATTTAAAAATCTGAATCTGTACTAATCATTCGTAGTGTTTCTGACCAGCCAACCTCTATGGATATGCATACATACAATTGCACAATTGCACGTGGTCCACTGATAAGAGCTTGTCCCTGAGACGAGCCAAAGTTCAATTGTAGGGCCAGGAATGCCTGATCGACGTGACCACGTTGGAGGTGGGCGGGTCATCTGGGCGTCACTTTTTCATGTCATTGTCACATTTCATTTTATTCGCGTCCAGATTCGACTGTTGACTGCTAGTTACACCACTTCCGTTTCCTGGGTACATTTTCTCCAAATGGTTCAAAGATTCACTTAGGAACTTCTGTAACAAATCAAACACGGATTGTTTAAAATTTTGGTCTAATTTAAATTAAATTTAAAGTGATTTTTTGTCATACAAAGAATTTCCTATCTTAAGTGTCCCCCTAATTCAAAATTTAGAATAAATATTCCTTAAATAATATTTAAATTTCCGGGCAAAATATGTTGAAATCTTTTGAAATCTTGGAAATATTTTTAAATCCTTGAAATCTCTGAAATATTTGTAAAATCGTTTGAAACTATTCAAATCTTCGTGAAATCTTTGAAATCTTTGAAATCTTAAAATCTGGTGTACACTTAAAAGTTGAGTGCTCAACTCCTCGTCAAACATTGGTCGAAAATTTTGTTTAAAGTGTTGTATCTGAAATGATAAATACCTAACTTTTTCTTTATGATTCGGATAGATCTTTTCGTTCTTTTCGAAATCTCTAGCAAAATTTAAAAAATTGAAAATTGCCAAAATAAAGGCGGTTTTTCTTTAAAAAATTGGAAAGTTTCCCCAAAAACCCCAGCGTTTTTTTTTAAAGTTTATCCTAATATGGTGAAAATGCCCGCGTTTTGGAAAGAAAATTTCTTCACTTTTCCTGCAAAATGGAAACTCGGATTTTTCACAAAAACAAGAGATACGAAAAAGTCCAAAGAACAAAGTTTGTTCTTATCAAAAGATCTAAAAAAATTCTGGTGATACTTTTTTGTATCTTGATTTATTTTTGAAATTCTCGCTAAAATATGCGTAGAGTCGGCTATATGTATTTTTCTCAAAACAATACAATTTACCTGAAAAAGTGAAAAAAGTGACCTTTTTAAACTGAAAAAGTGACCAAAAGAGACTAATTTCTAATCTAAAAAGTGACTAATGTGCATTACTAATATGACGTATTGCTCTATTGAATTCAAAATAATTCGATGATGATTCAGAATAAATTCAAATGAATTGTAAAAAATATATATAAGAAAAATCTCCATTGCCTTCAGTAAAATTGGATTGAATTTAGAAGAATTCAAGGGAGTTTAAGAGACTTTAATGAAATTCATAAGAACTTGAGTGAACTGAACAAAATTCTTAAAATAAAGAAGTTTCTATTGCACTGAATAAATTTGGAGTGAACAGAATTTTGGGGCAATTTCAACAGAACTTAAGTGAATTAAAAAAAATAAAAATAAAACAAAATTTGAATTTATGGGAAATTAAGGGGAATGAGAATAACTCGATGAAATTGATAAAAATTCAAGATGAATTTTAAAAAAAATTCAAGATGAATTAAAAAAAAATTCATTGAAGTTATTAAATTTAGAAAAATTCAAGGGAATTGAAAAATGATTTGACCAAATACCTAAGAATTTAAAGTAAGGTTAAAAGACACAAGTGTGAACTAAAAAGAAACTAAAAAAATGCATTGGATTGAGTAGAATGGAGTGAATTTAAAAGAATTCCAGTGAATTAAAAAAAAACTCAAGAAAATTCTAAAGAATTGAACAGAATTTAAAAGAATTCACGATAAATTGATATGAATTTAGATTAAATTCCAAATTAATTCAAATTAATTGAAAAAAAATTAGTTAATCAAAAATATTCCATTGATTTCAGAAAAATTGGAGCGAATTTAAAAGAATTCAAGAAAATTCAAGAGAATTCTATGAAACTCATATGAATTCAAGATGAATTCCAAACAATTCGAAAGATTTCAAGAGAATTCAAGAAAATTCAGAAATAGGTTTAAAAGACACAAGTGTGAACTAAAAAAAACTAAAAAACCCTTGGGTTTTCTGTTGTGAATTATTGAAAGAAACATGAATGAAGTGATATTTTCATTTTAAAAAAGTGACTGTAGTGACTTTATCTTAAAAAAGTGACTACAAATGACATAAATGACTGTGTGGCAGCCTTGGCTGTCATAAATAAGCAAGAAGGTTGTAAAACAACAAGCTGAATAAACTTTCCTACTAAAGACGTGTCGTCTGAAATCCTTTGAGAAATAACATATTTCGTCCGGAATAAAATTGTTTATTTTATTTCCATATTATTGTATTTGTATATTACCGTAATTAATTCCTAGAAGAATATTAGATATGTCAACTAAAAACCGCAGACAATAATTTTGTCACATTTCAAAATAGTTTGATTAAATTTTAATACAGTTCAATAAGATTTTTGAAATAATGTTGATGAGGTATTTTCGATCGTACGGTTTTCTTAGAATGGGTTTTTTAAACGAATAAGTCCCTTTTTCAATTAAAGCCATCCTCTTTCATTCAAGACATTCAATTCTGGATGTATGTAATATTAGAAAATAATGCCAACTGTAAATTTTAGGTAATCTTAATTCAGAAACAATGTCTCATTGTTAAGTTTAAGTTTTTGGCTTCAAAATTAAAAAGTCAATAGATTAAAAATAATATTTGAGGATTAGGTGAACAAAACAAGTGCAACAAAATGAGATACCCATGGTTTTAGCATTTTCAGGAATCGAGAAATATAATTGTTGACCCTTGGTTCACAAAGAAATTCTACCCCATTAAAATCTCACTTTAAAAATGTTGTAACCTTCAAAATATATAAATTAAAATTCGTGTATTTTGAACTAAAGTGTTCAATATAAGAACAGAGCTACAAGAACAGAAGCTATAAGAACAGCATAAATTCAAGCTAATAGGTTCAATAATTTGATAATACGAAGTTCGTTTGATAAGTTTGGTAAAAAAGGAAGTGAAAAATATTTTTTTTGAAAAGTTTGACTTCATTTCTCAACATAATCTCCTTCGAGGGCTATACACTTAGTCCAGCGAGATAACAATTTTTTCATACCTTCAGAAAAGTAAGATTTCTCAAGATCTGCAAAATATGCATTTACGGCATCGATTACTTCTTCAGTGGACGAGAATCTCTTCCCCCCTAGCCAGGTCTTCAAGTTGGGGAACAGAAAGAAGTCGTACGGAGTCAAGTCTGGAGAATAGGGTGGATGAGGAATCAGTTCGAAGCCCAGTTCGTGTATTTCTACTACTGCGATTGCGGAGATGTGAGCCGGTGCGTTGTCGTGATGAAACAGCACTTATTTGTGCGCCAATCGTGGCCGTTTTTTTTTTGTAGCTCGGCTTTCAAATGGTCCAATAAAGATGCATAGCATGTACCTGTTATAATTTTACCCTACTCCAACTAATCAATGAGGATAATTCCTTGGGAATCCCAAAATACTGTGGCCATCACCTTCCCAGCTGACAAAACAGTCTCCGCCTTCTTTGGCACACTTTCAACAGGCAGCACCCACTGCTTTGACTGCTGCTTTGTCTCGGGTGGATAGTGGTGGATTCAGGTTTCGTCCACAGTCAGAAATCGACGCAAAAAGTCCTGCGTATTCCAATTAAACTTCGCCAAACCCTGCGGTGAAACGTCATTTCGGTTACGCTTTTGATCGAGAGTTACCAATCCCGTCTTGCATACACCTTCTTAACCTCCAGTTTTTCGTGCAAGATGATATAGACTCGTTCAGAAGAAATGCCTACAGCCCTAGAAATCTCACGCACCTTGATTCGTCGATCTTCCATAACCATATGATGAATTTTTCTCACCTTATCCGATGTGGTGACCAATTGGGCGCCCGGTGCGCGCTTTATCTTTAGTTATGCTTCGGCCACGTTTAAATTCATTTATGAAAATATAAGCAGACTCCCCGTGAACTTCGTCTAACTCGGCTTTGATCCGCACGGAACTTTTCTTTCTCCATTTTTTCGAAAACTGCTGACACGCTCACTTCGAACGTATGCAAAACGCAAACTAAGCGTCGGTTTTGCCTGAAGCTTGGTAGAGGTTAGTTTGAAGAGCGCTATTTCATGGCCATATTCTACAAAGTTTATTTGGCGCCATCTATCGGGAAATTTACCTTACTTATCAAACGAACCTCGTATTGGATAACGATACAGTTAGACATTCTCCTGTATACGATCCTATTTGAATGTTTCTTTTATCTCTGGTATCTGAGATACAGCATTTGTCTACTTATTGACGAATCATCTCGAAGCATTAGCAGTATTATAGTATGAAGTATTCTTCATATTATAATATTGCTCAGCATTTTTCTCCTTTAGTTTTTAAGATGTTAGTGCTAAACGTTTTCACTTTCGAATATTTTTTTGCAAAAAATTATTTTTTTACCTGTATTGCTGTTAGAGCTGCGACGATAGCAGGACTTCCGAACCCATGTGATATTAAAGAGAAATGTGTAAGATGTCTCTGTATACTTGGATCAAGAATATGTTGTGGTCTTGTGTTGCACAAAGGTGATCGGTCTTGATTCAAAAGGTCCATCAACTCTTTGGTGATTTGTCTGCAAAAAAATTGGGTAATAAATTACCAGAGTCTCGAAAATTCCACAATACATTTAAATATATTTCTCTGCCAAAACTTGGTATTGCACCCGGTAAAATTACTTACTTGGTGGCATGAAGAAGTTCTTTTCTCCTGTAGGAATCTTGCGGTTCGCAGTGCTGTCGACTAAGGTATTCGGCAACTTGTTTCGCCGGGAATTCCGTTTCACAAACATACCCAAAGTCTCTTGCAAGGTGAATAGCTTCTCCTGTAAGAAAAAAATTAATTACCAACTAATTGTCTTCTTAAAAAATTCATCAAAACCTCAATTTTTTCAATTTAATTCCTCAGAGAAAAGCAGAGAATAAGATACGGCTGACTAAACCCGCCTTTCTCTACTGCGAACTCTTTTGCATGAGAATATTCTATTTTTATTAACTTTTAAAGCAAAAATATCTTCCTGTATAAAAATTATATTCAAATTTCAAATTTCAAAAAATATATTCAAATTTCGCGGGAAAATTTACCGCCTTTCAGAAAAGGCGTCAAATTCAAATTATCAATTAAGTTAAATAGAAAACATATTTTTCGCATCAAACAGTACAGTGATAACAGTCCGCCCCTTTTTGACCTAATTCCCTTTTCCCTCCTTGAATTTGAAAAATCCCCTAAAACACCTGAATCGAGCATTTTGAACTAATTTCCCCCTTACCCACCTTTATTACATGGTTTCGATTCATTTTTCAAGAATCATGAACAGAAATTGGAAAACAAGAGGCTTTGAAAGAGATTCTTTCAAATAAAATTTATGTAAGTACTGTAAGTACTATATTAAGTTCATTTTGAAACGCTTTAAATTCCTTGAATTTCAAGTGAAAATATTGCATTTTCAACAGCATAGATGAATTTTAAACGAAATAGTTTAATTTTCAACCAAAAGGATAAATTTTTAAACAGGAAGATTAATTTTCTACCAAGAAAGACGAATTTTCGACAAAATATATTAATTTTAAGCAAAAATGATGAATCTTCAACCAAAAAATTAACTTTTAACAAATTAATTCAACTTTTAACTAAGTAGTTGGATTAAAAAAAAACTTTAATTTTAATTGTAAAAAAACAGTTTAATTCATTCAGAAAAGACGAATTTTCAACAATATAGTTGGTTTTCCACTCAAAAAAGATTAAATTTATACCAAAGGAAATTAATTTTCAAACAAAAAAGGCGAATTTTCAACCAAAAAAGATTTTTCAATCAAGGGAAAAAAAGTCATCCACATAGTCGAATTTTCTACCAAATTGTTGAATTTTCAACCAAGAAAAATTACTCTGTCAAGAAAGGAAAGAAATTTCAAACAAATAATTGAAAGTTTAACTATTCCATTTTTAGTTCAAAACTTCTCTTTTTTAATAAAAACTTTCTTCTATTTGGTTGAATTCAACTATTTACTATTCTAACTAAATAACTAACTAACTATAACTAATAACTATAACTATATTCTATTCTAACTATTCAACTATTACCCAAAAAGACGGATTTTCAACAAAAAAGTTGAGTTTTCAAGCTAAAAATTCGAATGTTTTAGAAATCAGTTGACTTTTAAAGCGGCAAAGATAAATTTTCAACAAGAAAGTTAATCTTTAATCATAAAAGGTGAATTTTCAACCAAATAGTTGAACTCAACTAAGAAAGATGATTTTCTAACCAAATAGTTAAATTTTCAACCAAAAAGAAATAAATTTTCCACCAAGAAGATTAATTTTCTGCCAAAAAAGACGATTTTTCAACAAAACATATTAATTTTCAACAAAATTGTTGAATTTTGAAGCCAAAAAGACGAATTATCTACAAAACAGTTGAATTTTCAACAAAAAATATGAATTTTCAACAAAAAAGTTAATTTTCGACCAAATAGTTTAATTTTTAACTTAACCAAGAAAGATGATTTTTTAATCAAATAATCAAATTTTCAACCAAAAAAATTAATTAACTACCGAAAAGATTAATTTTCTTCCAAAAATAAGCGAACTTTCAACAAAATACATTAATTTTCAACGGAAAAGACGATTTTTCAACAAAATACATTAATTTTCAACAAAATTGTTGAATTTTGAAACCAAAAAGACGAATCATCTACAAAACAGTTGAATTTTCAACAAAAAATATGAAATTTCAACAAAAAGTTAATTTTCTACCAAACAGTTTAATTTTTAACTCAACTAAGAAAGATGATTTTTTAACCAAATAATTGAATTTTCTACCAAAAAAATAAGTTTACTACGGAAAAAGCGAATTTTCAACAAAATACATTAATTTTCAACAATTTTCAAAAATTCTCAATTTGTACAAAATAAAAAAAAAATTCCCACCACATAGCTAAATTTTCAAACGAATAGTTCAATTTTTAATCAAATAGTTGAATTTTCTACCAAAATAGTTGAATTTTTGACCAAAAATATGAATTTTTCTTCGAATTTCCAACCAAAAAAGAAACCGAATTTTGAACAGAATAGTTGAATTTTTAACCAAAATAGTTGAATTTTGGACTAAAGTACGTCATTTTTCAACCAAAAATGGAACAGTTAAATTTTCATTGAAAAAAAAAATAGTAAAATTTTCGACCAAAGAGATGAATCTTCAAATAAAAAAATTGCAAGAAAGTATTTTAACCTTCAACCAACCAGTTGATTTTTCCACCAAAAAAGATGAATTCTCAACGAAAAAGATAATACTGCCGTGCAAAAACAAGAAAACGATAACTATGTTTTGGACTTGGCCCCCGATTCACAATTTTTTTCCAATAAATTTAAATGGAAGACAATTGCAAATCAGGTGACAAATCCAAAATGTAATTATCGCTTTCTTGGTTTGCACGGTAGAATACTTGATATTTCAACCAAAAAAGATTTTAATTACAAATTTAAAATAGTTGAAACAGATTAATTTTCAACCAAATAATGGCATTTTTAACCAAAAAAAGATTAAATTTCTACCAAAAGAAATTAATTCTCGAACAAAAAAGAAAAATTTCAACCAAAACAGATTTTACAATCAAGGAAGAAAAAAATTTTCAACCAAATTTTTGTATTTTCAAGCCAAAAAGACGAATTTTCTATAAAACAGTTGGATTTTCAACCCAATATTGTGAATTGTCAACGAAAAAGTTAATTTTGAACCAAACAGTTGAATTTTATACCAACAAGGATGACTTTTTAACATGATTGTTGAATTCTCAACCAAATAAAAAAATCTCGATCAAAACATTAAAAACAAATGTAAAAGTCTAAAGAAACAAAAACAGAAAAGTAGGTTTTTCGAATAGTCATTTTTGTGTTTTTCAGATTATTTCTTTCTAACTTTCTTAGAAAAATTGTTTGAACAGCTCAGGATTCTGTACTGAAAAAGAAACACTAGGAAAAAATTAATGAGAATAAAGAATCAAAATCTATCTACTGATAAAAATTGAATTTTCTTCTGATAAATTTGTATCAGTAGAAAGAGCTGAAGCGTTCAACAGATTTTTTAAAGCTAGCTAAAAAACGATGTTTAAAACACAAAAATGACTAGGAAACTTGCTAAAGAAAAGGCGCTATTGTTAGAAGGCACTTTCGTTCAATATTCACGAGATATCCATATGAGAGGCGCATGAATATTTCCCAAATTTTATTTTTCCGAATATTTATTTTACCTAAAATCATTTAACCGAATGGCAATTTGCTATCATTTTTACTAATGCTAATGGCCAATTTACTTAATTTTTATTTTTCCGAATTACTTTTTGTGCTAATTTTTATTTTTCCGTATTACCATTTGTCATAATTTGTATATTTACGAATTGTCATTCACCATAATTTTTATTTTTCCGAACTTCCGTGTATCATAATTTTTATTTTTGCAAATTATCATTTGTTATAATTTTTACATTTCTGAATTACCATTTGACATAATTTTTATTCTTTCGAATAAGCACATAACCTAAAATTCATTTAAACGAAACTCCATCTGTCATAATGTCTTTGTAACATACATTTCATTCGTCCTAAAATGGCGCCCGGCATTCTGATTTGCTAAATAATGCCGCGAAAATCAAATCAGCCAGTAAGAATACCGGACGCCATTTTAGAAAGCATGAAATTTATGTTACATTCAGTTTTGATGACATGTGGATTATGACAAATGGAGTTTCGTTTAAATGAATTGTAGGTTGTGTGCTTATTGGGAAAAATAAAAATTCCGTTACATGTGCTTCGGATGAATAAAAATTATGTCAAATTATAAGTCGGTAAAATAGAAATGATGTCAAATGGTAATTCGGAAATACAAAAATCAAGACAAATGGTAATTCGGAAAAATGAAAATTTGTTAAATTAGCCATTGGATAAGTAAAAATTATAGCAAATTGCTATTCGATAAATGATTTTAGGTAAAACAAATATTATGGAAAATAAAATTTGGGGAATATTCATGCGCTTTCCCATACGATATAAAAAGTTTTTAATGATAAATGAAATTCCCTTTTAATCCCCTATCTTTCGGAAAAAATCTCTTTCTTATCTAAAATTGAACCACTCAACCGCTGTGATTCTTGACAGCATACATAATTTGAAACAAGTGTATGTTTAATTCACTTTAGAGTGTCTTTGTGAAAAATATTTGTAATAATTATGATGTATATTTGTTTTAACAATAAATATTTTGAATTCTCTTAAATGCTTTGTTCGAGCCTAAATGCTGAGCATATTCTGAAGAGCATTTGCTCAACAGTAATTCTTGGACATTTAAGAACTCTGCTCACATAATCCATAAAATATTCAACGCGTTTCTGGTTTGTAAATATCCTTAAGTACGAAAAATAAAATTTTACTACTTGAATCGTTATCTCGATTTAAAAATGGAATTCGTTGCTTTTTTTCTTCAATCTTTCGTTTTATATACTGTAATCCGTAAAGATTAGCGAGTGTGCCTCATGTATGTTTTTGGGGTACTAATCTAGCTTCGTGACATCAACGATCTCTTCATCCTACGCAGATTTAATACTGATAAATCGCTAAACTACTCAAGTTGAACAACCTCTCGCGCAATATGTAGTCCGGTAAAAGTTGGGACGGATGGCTTCAAAGATTCTCGCCTTTCTCTCTCTCTCTTTTTTTATATTTTCTCTTTCTTCTCCTTATCTCTTTTTTTACTTCTGTCGATTGCGATTCTCTCTTTTCGCGGGACGCATGTAATATCATAGGTTACAGGAAGTTGTCCCGCTGAGCTCCATACACGGAGTAGTAATAAGGAGACCGATCTCCCACATGTTTTTTGACTGCAGTAACTGCACCTTTATTGTCTGGCTCAGGCGTTTAGAGCCAGCACCCAAAGTAGAGGAGCATGCGCACTGCGATCTGCTGTATTTTTCCGCGAGAAGCGTGCGAGTGAGTGCCAGTCACGGAAGCAATGGCACTCACTCGCACTCTTCTCGCGCGGAAAAAAGACAGCAGATCGCAGTGCGCATGCGCCACTTCTTTAGGTGATGGGTTTCAACGCTTGAGTCTGGTAATAAAGGTGCAGCTACCGCAGTCAAAACTCGAGGCGGTTTCGACAGCATGATCGGTCTCCTTATTACTACTTCGTGGCTCCATATCGGCAAGAACACCACCCGGAGGGTTCCCTTTTTCCTAAAGGGTCCTTATAGTCCAGTCAACGTGGAATAAATTTCCCTTTCAGCAAAAAATTCCGAGAAAGTAGCATTTCACACATACGTTGGGGATAGCTTTATAAACTTAATGTAAAAGATCCCAATCCATACGTGTACGGCTACAGCCGCCATGTTGGCAAGTGCTAAAAAATAACTGGTTTTTGAAAACAACTCGACAATGGCTGGTTCTAGGTGAAATATGATTGACTGAAGAATTGTGCGATTAGAAAAAAAATTAAATAAAATGTAAAAATATTCCAGAAAGAACTTTGGAAATAGATCAGGCGGTTTGAACTCGAGCTCATGCAATTTCCTGAGCAAAAAAAAATCGACGACCAACTCATTTGCATTAAAAATTAGAAGTTAAAAATTACCTCAACTCTGGCACACAATTTGAGTTGTGAATGCCGACTCCTAGGCAATGATAAGCTTTAATTGAAATAATGAAATTCAAAGTCAGGTATCAACCTAGAATAAAGTTGTGACAAGTTTTGAATGACCCCAATAACAAGCTTGAAATAAAGGGCCGTCCATAAACTACGTTACCAATTTGAAGGAGGGATGGGGTCGCGCTAAAAACTGCGGTTGTAACATTGGGTGGGGGGGGGGGAGGTATAGTGAAAGTAACGTTACGAACTTAGATAATATTTAGTACATTTCCTGATGAGAAAATCTAACAAAATTTGGGAATTTTGCGAAAGATGGCCCCGAAACGGAACAGTTCAATAATAACTTGAGATTTTTTGAAAACACTTTCATATTTCAGACTTCACACTCTTTCCCTACTCCCTTCTTTCCCCCCTTTCTTAAAGAATTCTTTTTTTTTCCCTGTTTTCAGGAAAATTCCTCCTTTTCCCAGTTTTTTCGCTTAAATGTGAACTGAAATAACAGAAGTCAACAAAAAAGTCCAACTATTTTTGGTGAAAAGTTCATTTTTTTTTTTGTTGAAAATTTAATTATTTTATTGAAAACGCAACTATTTTGTTAAAAAGTCATCTTTTTTGGTCAAAAATTCAACTACATGCTTGAAAGTTGAACTACTTCAATCGAAAGTTTAACTATTCTATTTTTAGTTCAAAACTTCTCTTTTTTAATAAAAACTTTCTTCTATTTGGTTGAATTCAACTATTTACTATTCTAACTAAATAACTAACTAACTATAACTAATAACTATAACTATATTCTATTCTAACTATTCAACTATTACCCAAAAAGACGGATTTTCAACAAAAAAGTTGAGTTTTCAAGCTAAAAATTCGAATGTTTTAGAAATCAGTTGACTTTTAAAGCGGCAAAGATAAATTTTCAACAAGAAAGTTAATCTTTAATCATAAAAGGTGAATTTTCAACCAAATAGTTGAACTCAACTAAGAAAGATGATTTTCTAACCAAATAGTTAAATTTTCAACCAAAAAGAAATAAATTTTCCACCAAGAAGATTAATTTTCTGCCAAAAAAGACGATTTTTCAACAAAACATATTAATTTTCAACAAAATTGTTGAATTTTGAAGCCAAAAAGACGAATTATCTACAAAACAGTTGAATTTTCAACAAAAAATATGAATTTTCAACAAAAAAGTTAATTTTCGACCAAATAGTTTAATTTTTAACTTAACCAAGAAAGATGATTTTTTAATCAAATAATCAAATTTTCAACCAAAAAAATTAATTAACTACCGAAAAGATTAATTTTCTTCCAAAAATAAGCGAACTTTCAACAAAATACATTAATTTTCAACGGAAAAGACGATTTTTCAACAAAATACATTAATTTTCAACAAAATTGTTGAATTTTGAAACCAAAAAGACGAATCATCTACAAAACAGTTGAATTTTCAACAAAAAATATGAAATTTCAACAAAAAGTTAATTTTCTACCAAACAGTTTAATTTTTAACTCAACTAAGAAAGATGATTTTTTAACCAAATAATTGAATTTTCTACCAAAAAAATAAGTTTACTACGGAAAAAGCGAATTTTCAACAAAATACATTAATTTTCAACAATTTTCAAAAATTCTCAATTTGTACAAAATAAAAAAAAAATTCCCACCACATAGCTAAATTTTCAAACGAATAGTTCAATTTTTAATCAAATAGTTGAATTTTCTACCAAAATAGTTGAATTTTTGACCAAAAATATGAATTTTTCTTCGAATTTCCAACCAAAAAAGAAACCGAATTTTGAACAGAATCGTTGAATTTTCAACTAAAGAGAAGAAAGTATTAACTAAAAAAGATAAATATTCGAATAGAAAAGGAATAGTTAAAATTTTGATCAAAGTAGTTCAATTTCCAACCATGCAGTTTAATTTTTTACCAAAAAAGATTACTTTTTAACAAAATATTTGCATTTCCAATAAAATAATTAAATTTTCAACTAAAAAAATTAACTTCTCACAAAAAAAAGTTATATTTTCTTATTGCGTTCTATTATTTTTGTTCGCATTTAAATGAAAAAACGGGGAAAAAGGGGAATTTTCTTGAAAACTGGGGCAAAAAATGATTTCTTTAAAAAAGGGGAAAAGAGGGGAATGGGGAAAGAGTGTGAAGTCTGAAATATGAAAGTGATTTTCAAACATCTCAAGTTATTATTAAACTGTGCCGTTGCAGGATCATCTATCGCAAAATGCCCAAATTTTGTTAGATTTTCTCATCAGGAAATCGTTATCTAAGTTTGTAACGTTATTCCACTATCCCCCTCCCCCCATGTTAACAACTATATTTTTTGGCGCGAATCCCCCCGCCCTCCAAGTTGGTAATGTATTTTATGGACGGCCCCTTATTTCAAGCTTGTTATTGGGGTCATTCGAAACTAACAGTAGTTAGTTACAGTGTAATTGTATTTGTATTTATTTGTATTTTTTTACTAACAATTACAGTGTAATTGTTAGTAATTGTTACAGTGAGTAACAATTTTATTTTAGGTTGATACCTTATTTTGAATTTCAGTATTTCAATTAAGACTTATCATTGACTAAGAGTGGGCACTTAGAACACAATTAAGAGAAAGATAGTTTGTAAATGGATACTTCGTAATACCATGCGGTAATTACAGACATTTCTGCGTAATTATAGGTCATTATAGCTTTATACTCACTATCGTAATGATCACGGTTCCTACTTTAATAACCATTATCGAATTATTATGGACAGTAAGTTTCCATAAATGCATACATTCAAATTTAACGATTATTTGTAGTTAAAGGCAACTTGGTGACTATTTTTCAGTTTTCTACTTCAAGAAACTATAAATCTTAATTACATTTTCAATTTTCAGATGCTTTAACAGGGTGTCTACTTGACCGGGAATAATGTTCGCCGAGGAAAAAATCGGGAATTTGATACAGTGACCGTTAAACAGTAAACGTTAAACAACCAATATTAAGTACTTTCAGACTATAATTTCAAATTCCATTGTGAATGAAACGTTCTAAAAATATCAAATTTCAGATTAAAGCATCTAAAGTTGAACAGTTTCAATTTCAAGGCGTTTAATTCAATATTCTTTTTTCACTTTTATTCTCAAAAAGTTAAGAATTTAAAACTTGAAGCAATGTTTTTATATGGCAAAATCAAAGAGCTTTAAAAATTGTGAAAATGGTCACATTTTTTAATTGGAGAATAAAACATTTAAGAATATTTTAGGGATGTTCTAGGTGTAAATTCAAGCTCAAAATTTGTGAATATTTAAATTGACTTATAAAATAGGCAAGAAAGGCAAATTGATAATTGTAAAGAATTTTGGAAAAGAAATCTTGAAAGGTTTTCACAATTCTATTCGTTGACCTTGAAAGATTCTCTGTGATTCTATGCGTTACGTTTTTATTGAATATTATTAAAGAAATTAAGACTTTTTCTAGTAAAGAAGGGAAAACACAAATATGCAAATAACTATATTTAAATAAACAATTATGACTTCCACTTAGTCATGTGGACACATCCATTTATTTAGATAGGTTGGAAGCTATCCAAATTCTGAATAAGATGAGCCCACGGGGTGAAGTAATTTTGTGAATTTTTTAAGAAGGCATTGCAAAAATAGTGCGAATTATAATGTTTAAAGTTTTCTCAAGTTTCAAATAAAATCTGAAATCATAAATATTTTTCAATGTTCTTGGACTCATTTTAAATGTAAATTTCTGTAGAATCGCAGCAACTTATCAAAATAATTGTTTAATTTGTTTTCACTGTGCAAGAAGTTGATGTTGAAATACAAATTTTAGAAAAATTTCAAGTCATCTCATTTGTAGAAAAATGATAATAAAAATCGAATGCATGTATATTTTGAAGATCGCTTATATAAAATTCATGATTACTTACTTCATGTACATATTTCAAAAAATTTGTTTCTCAGCAGAAACAATATTTAAATCATTCCATGTTTGTTGATCTAGCTTGAACTGTTTGCACCATGCAAGAATTTTTTCTTCACAATTACGTCAAATTAACAAAATTCAAATTCCGAAAAATGCATGTTCACATATTAAAGTGGCGGTAGTGTATTTTCTTTATTTTCTTTTTAAAAAAATATATAATTTTCGACTGCTTATGGGAAGTATAGGATGTCTTGAAAATGAATTGGATGAATGCATTGCTGAATTGAGTTACGATAGTTACATTAACTTTGAAGCAATTATTAGACATTGAAATAAACTATTGCGCTTTCATCAGTTTGTAAATAATTAAATGATTAATGAACCGGGAAAAATGAAAAATTGACCGAGAGAAAACCGGGAAATGACTGGAAATTTAAATTCAATTATTTTGGAATTTTCAGACACTACACAAAATAAACAGAAGTAAAAGGAGAAGAAATTCTAGTACTTGAGTCTCAATGAAAAAGTAGGAACGGGCAATTTGTCTGTAATGATTTCTCGACTTCGCTGACTTGGTGTAGGAACGTCGATTTAGAACGGTTGAGAGCACACGAGTACAGTGATCAAATTGAAGGTAACTATCCTGAAAAGTGGCTGAAGTTCTGCATTGTTTAGATAATACTGGGCAATGCACTTAAGTGGCAGACCACACTGTAAAAAAAAAATTAGTAATTGCAACAAAACCGTTTTGTTGAGTCAACAAAACTATTTGGTTGGACCAACAGGGATTGGCTGCACCCCAACGGTTACTAGAACGATCCGTGATTGTGCAACATCATCCAAGTGCACCAGGTGTACAAAATATCTCTTTTTCGAGGAAGTTGTGTTCTAAACAGGGATAAGCTGCACCCCAATGGTTATTGGGACGACCGGTCATTATACAACATCGTCCAATTTCACCAGGTGTAAAAAATAAATCTTCTTTGAGAAGGTTGAGTTCTAAATCAAGAACTATTCAGAACTCAACATTATTGAGGAAGATATAATTTGCTCACCTGGTGCACTCGGAATATGTAAAACGAAGAGTCGTTCCAGTAACCATTGGGGTGCAACCAATATTTATTTGGAACTAAACTTCATCAAGGAAGATGTATTTTATATACCTGGTCCACTCGGAAGATGTTGTAAATGAGGGATCGTTCCAATAACCATTGGGAAATGAACAATTATTATTATTTAGAACTCTACTTCCTCGAGGAAGATGTATTTTGTGTACCTGGTTCACTCAGAAGATGTTGTAAGATGGCGGGTCTTCCCAGAAACCATTGGGGTGTGACTAATCCCTATTAAAAACTCAACTTCCTCAAAGAAGATGCATATTGTATATCTGGCGCACCTGCAATATGTTATATGATGGCGGTCCGCTTCAGTAACCGGTGAACTATGAAAAAAAATGAGTAATCGCGAAAAAACCGCTTTGTTGAGCTGCTTTTGTTGTCACAGCAAAAACTTTGTTGTAAACGCAAAATTATTTTGTTGGTCTAACACAATATTTTGCTGTCACGGAAAAATTATTTTGTTGAGTCTCGTAATCGGGGTGGAATCGTGTGCCAATATCTGGAAGTTGAACTATGAAAGATATATTACTGTGTTATATCAGCAATATCCAAGCTATAATGATATAATATCTTAGAAATCTGTCCCACTGTTCTATTTCCAGATAATTTTGAATTTTTGTCTGTTTTAAAATCTATATTTCTCAATGAAATATAATTTGGTCAAGTCTACAAAACGATTTGGTGAGGATAACCAACGAATTTTGTTGAGCCAACAAAACATTTTTTTGGGGTAGCAAAAGAATTTGGTTCAGCCAACAAACCAGTTTTGTTGGGTTAACAAAACAGTCTTGTTGGTCCAACAAAAAAACTCAACAAAACAGTTTTGTTGCATGAAGAGTAACAAAATTATTTTGTTGAGCCAACAAAATTGATCAAGCAAAATAGTTTTCTCAGTACATGCTCGAGAAAAGTACGATAATCGTGGAACAGCACTTTATCCGGCACCTATAGTGTTTAGAGTATATGATTCTAGCTTAAAAATGAATCGGGGTTGTAAAGGTTTGAAACTTGAATTTTAATTAATTATTACGATCGCCTCAAAATTAAAATTGTTCAATTTTAAGACTGAATTCGTTGAATTTTGAACGCTTCATACTTTGAAATCGCTCAATTTTTAATGTTTAAAGTTGGAATATTTCAATTTTGAACATAGAAATTCTAATAGTAAATTTAATATCAGGGCTGCCACAGACTAACGTACTTGAAAGAAGTACAATAAGTTACTAACTCTAGCTAAAAAGTGACTAAAAGTGGTTAATTTTGAATGCAAAAAGTGACTAAAAGTCACTACTGTTCACATAAAAAATTAGTTGAAATTTGATTGCTGAAGGCGGAGTTGAATACCAAGGTTACATATACATTTGTTGAATTTTCTAGACAAAAGGACGAATTTTCTACAAAACATTTAAATTTCCTACCCGTAAATATGAATTTTGAACAAAAAAGGCACATTATCAACCAAAGAGATGAATTTTCAACTAAAACGATAAATCTTCAAGCACAAGAAATTATTTCTTGAAAAAGTAGTTCAACTTCAATTTTTGAATCAAAAAGACGAGTTTTCAATCAAAAATGATTTTTCAGTCAAGAAAGAAAAAAAATTCAAGAATTTTTTACAAAACAGTTCAATTTTCTACCAAAATAGTTGCATTTTCAACCCAAAAACACGAATTTTCAACAAAACAGTTGCATTTTCAACAAAAAAGGATTTGACTTTCTAAAAAAGAGTTGAATTTTCAACCAAAAAAGACTTTTCAGTCAAGGAACAAGAAAAAAGTTTGACAAATAGTTGAATTTTAAGAAAGAAAGTTAATTTTCTACCAAAATAGTTGAATTTTCTACCAAAAAAGATGAATTCTCAACGAAAAATATTACTGCCGTGCAAAACAAGAGAGCGATAACTATATTTTGGATTTGGCCCCCGAGTCACATTTGTTTCAAATACATTTAAATGGAAAACAATTGCAAATCAGGTGACAAATCCAAAATGTAGTTACCGCTTTCTTGGCAACAGTTAACATTTCAACCAAATAGTGGCATTTTTAACCAAAAAAAGATTAAATTTCCACCAAAAGAAATGAATTCTCAAGGAAAAAAGACAAATTTCCAACCAAAAAAGAATTTTCAATCAAGAAAGAAAAAAATTTCAAGCAAATTGTTGAATTTTCAAGCCAAAGAGACGAATTTTCTACAAATCAATTGAATTTTGAACCCGATATTATGAATTTTCAGTAAAAAATTTAATTTTTAACCAAATAGTTGAATTTTCTACCAAAAAGATGACTTTTTAACAAAATTGATGAATTTTCAACCAAATAATAAAACACTGGTAAAAATACATTGAAAACAAATTTGAAAGTCTAAGAAAACAAAAACAGAAAACTAGGTTTTTCAAATAGTCATTTTTGTGTTTTTCAGATTATTTCTTTCTAGCTTACTAAAAAAAATATTTTGAACAGCTCAGGGTTTTGTGCTGAAAAGAATACACTAGAAAAGAATTGATGAGAATAAAGAACCAAAATCTATCTGCTAATAAAAATACTCGTACATTAAAAAAAAATTCAAATATGAGCATTTTTCAATTCTGTTGTTTAACTATTTGTCAATCTTTAATCTTCTTGCATTTTTTTTCTGATGAATTTTCATCAATAGAATGTGCTTGTTCAACAGATTTTTCAAAGCTAGCTAAAAACAAATTTTTAGAACACAAAAATGACTAGAAAACTAGCTGAAGTAAATACGCGACAGTTAGAAGGCAAATTCGTTTAATATTCGCGAGATAGCCAAAGATATAAAAAGTTTTTAATAATAAATGGAATCCCTTTTTGATCCCCTTCTATTCGTTAAAAAATCCCCGTTTCTTTCTTAAAGATCGAAATAAAATCTATTTACTTATGAAAATGTTTTGTGTACTGAAGAAGAACACCCAAAAAGTTCACAATTTAAAAATAGACTTTGAGACTACCTGTTTTTTCGGCTCATTAGAGACTGATGTACGATAAATGTACACAACAGGAAAAAAAGTGGGAGAAAAAAGAAAGAGTCAGCCAAAACCATCCTCACACAAATAGATTTTATTTCGATATTCAAGAATTTTTAAAAGAGAGACATTAAGCAAAGATTGGTTCCAATCTGCAGGGTTGCCTATGAATATTTAAGATTTCTTTTAATTGAGGTTTTAATGATTAACTCAATTTACTAAAAGATATCTATTCTACTTGAATAAATTTAAAAAATTGGATGAAGTTAGCAATTTTTTAAAAGTGTGTTATTGGTTTGGATTATTACCTTTCTCTCTTTGAAAGATGGAATAATCTGAATAGATTGGTTCTAAATCAACCCACAAAGTCCTCTTTTTAACTAAAATTGAACTACTGAACTACTGCATTCCCAAACAGTATATAATTCAAATCAAGTATATTTCGTTAACCCGTGAGTGTGTTTGTAAAAAATATTTGTATTAATTATATATATGTTTGTTTAAACAATGAATGCTTCAAATTCTCTTAAATGCTATGCGACACTGTCGGCCCCTATGCGAACCAATATGGCCGTGGATGACATATTAAATACGCGTAAAACATCTCGAAAACCAGCCAAAACATAGCGTTTATCTGTAATGATCGTCCAACTGAATAAATAAATTCTGTAATAAGTAGCTCTTATAAAGTAAAATACTTCCGAGCTGATAATTATTTGCTCCAATAATGGAATTTGCACGTCATTATCGAAAATCAACAAGTTT
>JAUMHM010000031.1:39366232-39380016 GCA_032362435.1 Melikaiella ostensackeni | reverse complement strand
GAAAAGAGAATTTTCCGCGTGTATTTGAAAATAAATGCGAAATATGCACGCGAGTGTTCGAACTGCCCGCTTTGTGGCTACGGAACTGCTGAACTCCGCTAAGCTCACGCGCCTCTCTCTCAGATCCTTGGACCCCCTCATCAACGAATGCGAGCCGACAGAAAATCTCGCAAGACGAAAAATGGAGGGCCGTTAAATGGAGGTTCCGGTGTATCATGGTTTAATATATAAATTTTCAATATCTACTTTTCAATATCTATTTTTCTCCGTGTAGGGATGACTTTTTTAATTTTCTGAGGCGACAAATTAGAGAAAAGGAGTGAACTTCTACTCGCTAACTTCCATGTCCTAAAGACATTTATTTAAAGGAATTAGGATGCAGAATCGATCGGTATCAAGAACAACGAAGATCATGAAACTGTAAATGGGCGAACCATCACTTCCGGACGTGACGAGAGGTTCGCTCCACTCGTTACAGGGCCTTGTCTTGGAAAGGAACCTGTGGCTCTTATCATCGCGATAGCTCGATTCCCTTCCATTCAGGATATCTCCCCCTGCCTCCCTTCACTAAATTTCTTGACAACTTCGGGAATCTCCCCACGAGAACTGGAGAGCCGATCCACCCTGATTACTCGAGTCCTTTGCTGCTACTAGCATCGTTAGTTGTTAACGGATTCCTCTCGACTGCTGATATCGAATCAAAATTCTTTTTATCTGAGTCTGAAGACGTCTCAACTACTTTCCGAACTCAACCAATCGGCTTTCAAATGTTGCACTAATATTTTATACAGAAACTTTTGAATTTTTTAGTTAAAAAATGATCCAATTTCAAAGTTTTGAAAATTGGTAAAAAAATGAGGCGGTGAGAATGACAACTACCCGAGTGGAAATTTTACCGTGGCCCCGATCAGAACCGGATAGGAAAACCTAATTAGGATGCTTGTTCAGGCCCCGATCGAGGCCGAACTTGGCATCCTAACCAGGCTGACGCGAAATTTTGTCGCGGTCCCGATCGGACATCGACCTGGCAGCCCTAAATGCGGCAGGAAACGTATGCCCCGATTGAGGCCGGATCTGGCTGATGAATTACCAACCGGGGTTCAACCTGGCGGCCCGATTACCGATCGTGCCCCGTTCGGGGCATGCGTTTCATGCCCTATCCGTGCCAGATCAGAAAATTTCTGCCCGGAAATCCGTCAACAACTATAGTTGTTAACGGATTTCTCTCGTTTGCTGATATCGAATTGAAATTCTTTTTATTTGAGCCTAAAGACGTCTCAACTACTCTCCGAACTCAACCAATCGACTTTCAAATGTTGCACTAATATTTTATACAAAAACTTTTGAATTTTTTAGTTCAAAAATGATTAAATTTCAAAGTTTTAAAAATTGGTAAAATAATTGAGGCGCTGAGAATGAAAACTACCCGAGTGGAAATTTTCCCGTGGCCCCGATCAGAATCGTATAGGGAAACCTAATTAGGATGCCCGTTCAGGCCCCGATCTGGGCCGAACCTGGCATCCTAACCAGACTGCCACGAAATTTTGCCGCGGTGCCGATCGGGCATCGACCTGGCAGATCAGAAAGTTTCTGCCCGGAAATCCGTCAACAACTATAGTTGTTAATGGATCTCTCTCGATTGCTGATATCGAATTGAAATTCTTTTTATTTGAGCCTGCAGACTTCTCAACTACTTTCCTCAGTCAACCAAACGGCTTTCAAATGTTGCACTTTTATTCTATAGAGAAACTTTTGAACTTTTTAGTTCAAAAATGATTAAATTTCAAAGTTTTCAAAATTGGCAAAATAATTACGGTACTGAGAATGACAACTATAGTTGTCATTCCCAAACAGAAATTTTACCGTGGTCCGGTCGGGGCTGGACAGGGCAGCCTGATTAGGATGCCCAATCGGCTAGCATCGCTTGTTGTTAATGGATTCCTCTCGACTGCTGATATCGAATCAAAATTCTTTTTATCTGAGTCTGAAGACGTCTCAACTACACTCCGAACTCAACCAATCGGCTCTCGAATGTTGAACTTCTATTCCATAGAGAAACTTTTGAGCTTTTTAGTTAAAAAATGATTAAATTTCAAAGTTTTCAAAATTGGCAAAATAACTGAGGTACTAAGAATGACAACTATCCGAGCAGAAATTTTATCATGGCCCTGATCAGGGCCGGATAGAGTAGCCTGAATGGGATGTTCGTTCAGGCCCCAATCGGGGCCGAACTTGGCAGCCTAAGTAGGATGCCCAATTGGCTAGCATCGTTAGTTGTTAATGGATTCCTCTCGACTGCTGATATCGAATAAAAATTCTTTTAATCTGAGTCTGAAGACGTCTCAACTACTCTCCGAAATCAACCAATCGGCTTTAAATGTTGCACTTCTATTCTATAGAGAAACTTTTGAACTTTTTAGTTGAAGAATGACTAAATTTCAAAGTTTTTAAAATTGGTAAAATAATTGAGGCCCTGAGAATGACAGCTACCCGTGCAGAAATTTTGCCATGGCTCCGATCGGGGCCTGATTGGGATGCCCAATCCTGAAGAGGCCAAGATATCATGGCGCAATGCATAGACGTTTGTTTCAAATAAATATTTCTCAATTAATGAACCATCCTATTTCAAAACCAAAGGCCAAAAACAAAAAACATTAAGATATTGAATTTTGTTTTATTATCCCGTTCTTTTCTAAATTAGAAAAATTTGTTGTTTTAAGAAAAATATTATTTTATGAAAAGGCGTATGTTCAAGTAACATGTTCTATGAAAAATGAGAAAAAAATTTCAGACAAAGTGACAAAGGATGGTTTGCATTCAAATCCTCCCAATTGTAAGTGAATTACTGAATTCACCAAGTCTTCGTGGCATAGTGGTAGAGTGTTGAGTTTGTGTTCCGCTCTTCCCAAGCGTCTTGCGTTCGAACCCTGATCCTGGTTTGACAAAAATTATTTCCTGAATGTACGCACTTTACATCAAACAGTACGAAAATCTAGAACTTTTGCTATCTCTTACTAAGATTTTCATTTTTATTTATTAAATAATTAATATTTGTAGAATATTTAATAGCAAAACAATCAAACATTCATTATAATAATTTAGAATGATTATCTCTTCATTATGGGACATTGACCAGTTTTCCCTACATAGGGCACAGATCTACAAAAGCGTTACACCCATGTCAGACTCTAGCCAGTTTTCCTGGTCTGGGCCACACTAGAAGTGGGGTAAACTGGCGAGAACCCCATCAGGCCCACATCAAGATTTCTGCACGGGAAGTTCTCATTGTAAATTGTCGTATTTCACATTCTATTTAATTGGTTGTGAGTTTTCTTCACAGAGATCTACTACTTTGTAATTATTGTAGGTCGAAGATCACCGTTACCAATTATTGAGTTGCTGACGAAGCGCGTTTTTGTTGCTCAAGGCAAGCCCGGAATAGACGAAACTGCTCCAGTCAGCGATTATTAATCGATTTTGATTTGCATACAGGAGACTAGATCGGCTCATAAGTCGTAAAAACGTCAATGGGATTTACGTAAATTAAGAAGCTGTTCTAAAGGCAACATACTCCCGAAGAAAAAAAAAGAATTTAAAAATACTTATTCGAAAATAACATTTAACTATTCACATCGGATTAAAAAATAAATCGAGAATTTTACTTCATTTTGCAAATTGGATTCACGTCTTTTGAATAATCTTTTTTCGTAGAAATATGGAGAAATTTTTTATCTCGGGAAAGCAGCAATTGAGGTCAAAGGTTCCTGCTGATGATGAGTTAACAAAATGCTAATGAAGATTTACAATTTTATACATATCTAGGATTTTTTGTTTACTTAACTCAAGTTCAGGCGTTTTCTTATTTTGACTTAAATGTCTGTAAATATTTATTTAAAAAATTGTCTGTCACTAATGAAATAAAAATCTATTAAAGGAGACTTTTAAGAAAGGTTTCTAACTTCAAGGATTTCTTGGGCTCCGGAGGCCAGAGGGTGAGTCCAGTGGAATAGGGGACTGAGTGCAGAAGTGATTTATTCACGCCCCCCGATGATAAAGCATTGCGTAATGGATAGTTTTCCGCCCGAGCAAGAAGGCAAATCAGATAAAGAAGATCTCTGAGAAAGTCATAAATATCCATATGGCCTGCCTAGGTCGGAAACCGAGCTCAGGATTGAATCCTACTTCTGACCTGTTCTTGAACATTAAAATATTACAGAATGTTAACGACTTGCTATTCATACAATTTTATTTTGAATGAATTATTGAACTATTATCGAGCAAATGAAATGTAGCCTTGGGGCATTCTAAACTGTAGCAGTTTTTACCAGATAGTAGTAGATCAAGTTTGCAATCGATAGTAGAATTTACTACGTACACGGAGAAAATTTGTTGGTGAATTTGTAGAGTCAACCAAGAACTGAACCTTTATGGAACGGAACCAAGGTCTGTGGCTTAATGTCTCTGTTTGTTAAACTTGAAAGAAAAATCATCAAAAAACATAACCTCTGATAAAGTCATTGCGTGTAATATTATATCACAAAAAAAGTCTTTAATAACGAGAAAATATGTTTCTAAGAATCTGTGTAAGAGGCTCTTTAGAGACATTTATGTAAGCAAGTGAAAAAAGAGGGAGAGAAAGGAAAGAGACAACCAAACCTCCTCATCAGGGAAAATTTATAGGAAACTTCGGTAATATATTTTGGTCTGATTTTTATTTTAAAATTATTATGAATCATGAATAGGTTCTTATCTTTTTCAGAAAATACTATCTTTCAAAAACTTTTTTAGAAAATTTTGTACCCGCTTTTTTTTTTAGTTGAATAATTAAATAAAAACATTTTATTTCTCATAAAAATCTAATAAAACTATCAGAAGCGTTATTATACCTGGAAAGATCTCTTTTTAAATTAATTGCATTGCCTTCCTCTTTTTTTATGTACAGCATCTCCATGAATTCTCTCTTTCTATGGTTTCTTTCGTGATGAAGCACCTTTACATCTTCCCAATCAAAGTCATGTCCATATGTGATTTTATGTTTAGACAAAACGTTATGATATTTCTCATTGATATTATAATTATTTTTGTGTTCATCCCTCCTTATTCCTAGGGGCCTTCTTGTTTGTTCTATGTATACTGATTTGCAACTTTTGCGTGTGATTTTATAGATTATATTTTGCTTGTCTAATTTGTCA
Organism: Melikaiella ostensackeni; assembly: GCA_032362435.1. Lineage (NCBI taxonomy): Eukaryota > Metazoa > Arthropoda > Insecta > Hymenoptera > Cynipidae > Melikaiella > Melikaiella ostensackeni. The sequence goes on along the minus strand of JAUMHM010000031.1, from coordinate 39,374,824 downwards.
CGTAAGTCTTTTCCTAATTTTATGGTTTTATTGCTTTCAAATGGAATTCTATAAATTGTGTGTAAACCCATTTTGCCTAGTAATGATTCTAAAGCCTCAGAGATTTTCCCAAAGTATGGTAAAACCACTGTGTTAAATCTATCAAATTCCCTAGTTTCTTTGCTGTTCAGGTTGTTATCTTTCCTTTTTATCTGATGAATTTTGTTTTTTATACGTTTGTCAATAAAAAAGGATGGATAGTGATTTTGGAAAAGAATCTGTTTGCACGTTTCAAGATTTTTTTCATGAAATGTTTGATGTAACAATTTTATAGCTCTGTCTACCATGTTTTTTATAACCCCAATTTTGTTCTGTATTGTATGATTTGAGAGAAAACTCAGCGTACGTCCTGAAATGGTCGGTTTTTTATACCAATCAGTTATAATTTTACCTTCATCAGTTTTTATTATTGTTGAGCCTAAAAAATTATTTTATCTTTTTCAATTTGTAAAGTGAATTGCAACCTTGGGTGTACACTATTGAAAGCGTTAAGAAGTATCTCAATTTCGGTTGAACCTATTGTTGTCCCAAATTTTTGTTTATAAAATTTGCTGTCAAATTGAAAATAAGTGGAGTGAAAAACAAAATTGATTATTTCACTAAATAGTTTGTATGGAATAGTGGTGTGATTTTTGATGCTATATCATCTTTTTTCAATGGCATCCTTTACTTTCTCAAGTGAAATGTTTGGAAACATCGCAACTGCGTCAAACGAAGCTAAACTATGATCTTGTGGAATCGTTATTCCATCAATGACTTTGAGAAAAGCATTACTATTTTTAACTGAAAATTTGAAAATTGTAATTGAATTTTTAATGATATTACTAAGCAATTCTTCTAGTTTTCTGGTTGGAGAACCTATTGCTGATATTACTGGTAGTAATGGAAAATTATTTTTTTTATGAGCTTTAATTAGGCCATAGGATAAGGAGAGAACTGTAATAATTATATCAATATCACATTTTTTCACGTTTCCTAAATAACTTTTACTCTAAACTTATTCAAAACTCTGAAAGTTCCTTTCTGTAATTTTTTTGTAGGATCATTTTCAATACGATCAAAACTATCTTTATCTTCTAGGATTCAAAGCATTTTTTTGACTTACTCAGGTTGAGAAATGGCTATTATAATATTCCTCTTATCCGTTTTAGTCACAAAAAAATCTGGATTATTTTTCAAAAAATCTTTGGTTAGTTTGTATCCCTCATTCAATTCTTCATCAATAATCGATTGCAAACAGTTGTTTGTAAGAAATTCATTCAACAATCCTGAAAGTTTACATCTAAATTCTTGTAATTTGTTACTTGGTATTTTCACAACGTTAGTTTCAACATCTTTTACTGTTTCTAATAATTGAATGAACTTTTTCCCCCAAACTTGTTACTAAAGCCCTCATCTAGTTTAAGAATGTTGACGACCTCTTGTGGTGTATCAATTTTTAAGATATTAAGAAACCAAAGGTCAGGTTTTTCGTGTGAAAGAACTGAGTGGAGGTTTAAATGTAGTTTTTGTATATCACCTTGAGTTTGAATTATATTAGCGAATTTTCGGTCATGTTTTTTGTTATTATGAGTCAATTTATTGTTTAGTTCATTGTCTTTCAGGATGCATTCTCTGATGACAAAAGGAGGTACTTGTTTATTTAGTTTCTCTAGAGTCTGTTTAATTTTTTCATTTAGACTATTTATTTTGTGTGACAATCACTGATAACTATATTTAACACTGATTTTTCAAATTTTGTTGTGGTTTCATCGAATTTTCTACTAAGGATGGTAGCTGAGAAAAAAAAATTCGCTTTTCAAGTCTATTCAATGCTCGTATTTATACATTAATTATTAAAACGCTTATATATAAATATGGTCTTATACATATACATATTTTTAATGTTGGTAAACTTAAATAATTCTAAACTTATCCTATTCTACGCATATATAAGCCTAACGCACGAACATAACGCTGAGAGTAGAGGTTTCAAGTTTCCTTACAATACTAACTAGTCGAGGTTTTAGTGCTTTGGAATAAGGAATTTTGTTAAATAACTGGAGACAAAAAACTTATGATTTCTTTTTAAAAAGTGAAAAATCCATGGTTTTTCCAAGGTCAATTTTCAAATTAACATTAATTGAAAATGTCTATAGATTTTGTTCCTTTCGATCTCGCTTTACATTCAGGTTTACTGCTCGACTACTAGTGCCGAGTCAAAAATCTTTGGTACCAAGCTCAATTAAATTGTTCTATACTTCACACCTGAAAGACTGTCACACAGTGGCATAAATCTGGAATTCACTGTTCAAAAACCTCTACAGTCTTCAACTTTTATCCGATTTGCAAATTTTTCTGAAAATTCAAGCGAATTAAATTCACAAGAGATTTATTGAAGCATATTCTTGAATTTCACATTGTTTATATATTTTTTCAAAGTGAAGTTAACAACAAACCGTGTTTTTGAGGAAACATTTTTTCCTTAGAACCAGGGTCTTGTCTATAATCCATATCGACTCAAATCAATGCAGTAGTACTTTAAGAATATAAAACATCGATGAAATGATTAACTTTTTTGTTATAAACTATTTAAGCTAACAAATATGTAAATAGGATGCTTAACGGTAGAAATTATTTTTTTATCTGGAAGTATGACAGATTGACAGAGGTATATCAGAAATGTTGTAAAATTAAATAGAAGCTAATAAATATTATTGTCACAAACAATTTTTATAACAAAATAAAAATTTCCATATTTTATAACCATTATATCTATACTACTTAGCTTATTTGATTTATAATGTGTTTATTATTATATTTGTTTTTTCAAACTTACTAATAAGAACAATTACCTTTGCTATAATCAAATTTGATGAAACAATTACAAAAAATTCGTTTATTTTCGTAGAAAAAAATGGTTTTTCTGACTGTATAATTTGCTGTACATCAAGAGAGGTTTCTGATCAATTTATCATCACAAAATAACAGTCTCAATAGTTATAAACAAAGTAAATGAATAAAAACCGATATTTGGCACTTTCACGTAAAATTTGTTCACAGTGTATCTAATTTAAATTTCCTCAGAGAATATAGTCAACTACGAATATTTCTCATGCCTTAATATTCATTATTTTTATGAACAAATTATATAAACAAAATGAAAATTTTTGCATCTTTTTGTGAAAAAATTTCTTTTGCTAATATACAGATTGCAGTTTATCAAGGAAGCTGTCCGATTATAAATGATGATCTCAAAACAATATTCGCTATTGTTATAAACGAATTCAATTTTTTTAATCCAATATTTAACACATATATCATGTTTTTGACCACAGCCAAACATCAAAGAACATCAGTGGCATAAAAATCAACAAAGAAGAAAACACACGCCATTTATAGTGTGTGAAAAATAACTAATTAATTTAATTTGTTTATAACAACTGAGATTGTTATTTTGTGATGATGAATTAATCAAGAACCTTCCGTGATGTACGTTAACTATACAGTCAGAGAAAAAATATTTATACAAAACTAAACAAATTATTTGTAATTGTTTATCAAATTTGTTTATCAAAAAAGTAATTGTTTTCATTGGTCAATTTCAAGAAACAGGCATAATTATAAAAACATTATTAATCAAATGAGCTGCGTAACATATATCATGGTTATAAAATATGGAAATTGTCATTTTTTTATAAAAATTGCTTATAACTATAATAATTATCAACATTTGTTTAATTTTAGAACATTTCTGATATACCTCTGCCAATTTATCGCACTTCCAGAGAACGAAGCAGAATTTTATACCGTCAACCACCCAGTTTGCATATTTGTTAACTTGAATAATTTATAAGAAAAAAATCAATCATTTCATCAATTATTTATGTTCTCAAAGTGTCCCTGCATTGATTCAAGACAATATGGATTATAGGCAAGTCCCTGGTATGAAGGAAAAAAATGATTTCCTCAAAAACACGGTTTTTTTGTTAAATGTAAAAATAAAATTTATGTCGCCATTACATTAGTTATTGGATGATTTGTTGATATTCATTAATTTCGATTCGATTCTTAACTTAAATGTATGGTATAAGAAGAAATGATTTTTGGAAATGAAAGTATTCATCGACATTTTGTAAACCGTCTTTTATTTTATGTGTGGTACTAATATTCCACAAATAAAAAGTTAATTAACTATTCTTTTTGCGATTTTTTCCATAATTATGTGAAATTTTATTTAATTTCTGTCATTTTACAATGAACAGGTTCATGATTTTATACACGAGTTATATGAGGAGTAAGCGGCCATAAAGGCATAAGTCCAAAAAAAATGAGATAAGGATGGATTCTATATATTTCGGACTTCAGGAATCCATATTTCATGGTTATATTAAAGAAGAACATTTTTTTCGAAATGAATTTCCACTTTTAAAACTTTGTACATTACCAAAATGACATAAGTCCTGTTTGAAATTCAGAATTATTTTCACTAGGAAAAATGACCAAAACGTTACAAGTTCTCTTTTGTGAATGACCGTAATTAACCAAAGAGAAATAAGTCCAAAATCCCCCCTTTTACATATTTTACTGTGCTTTTGTTATTTTCAATTAATCTGATGCTAAACATAAAAATGCATTGAATAAAAAATGATTTTTGACGTTGAAAAAGAATTTTTGTATTTTATTCGCTCGCTTGTGCAAAATACGTATTTGAATTATTTGAAATTCAATTTCTGATATTTTTTTTCAATACATGCTCAATTGTTTTAATCTATTTCATTAATATTCGAGCAGTAAAAAGCGTTGTATAAAGAGATTAAATCTTACAATAATGAAAGAAATGGTGAAAAAAATTAAAAATGGATCCAAAATACGGATCCAGAGTGTAAGGAAAAGAGAAGCCGAAAGAGCGAAGAGGTAAACTTTTTTTTCAGATTAGAATTTTCATTTTAGTGAATATAATGAATTATTAAAATACCGTTTGATGTTTAAATCACTTTTATTACTTTCTTAGTAAATGATAAGTATAAAAGAATTACATAGCACATTTTTCCAAATCAGATACACTGATATCCTGATCCAAATCTGAAAAAGTGGAGTCGACCATGCAGCCATGACACTAAGACTCTCTACTGTATTAGAATAAAATTTTCGGACGTCAAAAGACTCAGGGCAAATTTCTTCGTAAAACCAAACAAAGTGGCTTAAGATGAACAACTTTGTCACATGTTAGCAGCAGAAGAATCAATTAGAAAACATCTAGATCAATAATTTAGGGAGGAAGCGTTCAATAACTCTAAGCTATTTTCTGAAAACAATGAACGGTGACGTTGTATAAGTTTGTGAAAAATACTTTACTCGAGTTTTCGATTTGAAAATGAGACGCGTCCATCATGTTGGTAAAACTTTGTTAAAAGGCAAAATTCCTAAAGAAAATAGGGGTGGAAATTCATTTATCGGCTGACAAGACTGTAAGGAACCTCCACGATTAGTATACGAAAGCGCATCCTAACTTTAAAATATCATACGATGTATTTAGAAGAACTTTTGACACAGATTTCAATATCGGCTTTTTGTGATCTGGAAGTGACAGTTGCACTATTTGCACTCTATTAAAAAATCTTTTGATTGTCGAAAGAACGACATTAAAAGAAGTGATTTGATGGCAAATTTGAGAATCCATAAAAAAAGAACAAAAGTTTTTTGTGAATCAGCACAGGAAAAGCCTTTAAATTCATACTCGTTTTGTTTTAATCTACAGCAAGTTCAACCTCTGCCAAAAACACCTATTCAGGAAGCATTTCACTCGCGACAAATTAATTTTTATAGTTTTTGTTGTGATCAAATGGATTCTAAAAGTCCAACATTTTATACGTGGACTTAAGATCAGACAGGTCAAGGTTCTGTGAAAGTAGGATCTGCGCTGTTAGATTACTTAGAATCACTTGATTTAGAATTGATCCAGCATCTGCGTTTATTTTGTGATGATTGTGAAGGCCAAAATAAAAACTCACACATTGTCCATGCGTTACTCTACTGGCTTCAGAATCGCTCACCAGCATGTGTTCAAGACATTCTTTTAACATTTCCTGTTAGAGGTTATAGCTTTTTACCTCCTGATCGAGCGTTTGGACGAGATGAACAGAAATTACGAAAACATGACACCCTATTGCAGCTTGATGATTAGAAAAATATATATTTCAAGTTTGGCACTGTAAATCATTTTGGGGATGAGGTGTGGAAAGTGTATGAAATCAAATCGTTGGCTCAAATCTACAAAGAAGTTGATGGCATATCGGGCTTTAAAAGGGTTCTGATCAAAAATGACACAACGAAAGATAATAAAACTCGATGCAAAGTAACGTGCTCTCAAAATTACAAATATAATCACAATCACGAAGTACCAAAAATGCTATTCAAGCGCGGAAAGTCTGATCGTAATGTTGAATTAAAAGAATTGAGTTTAGAGCATGAAATTTCTGGTGAGAAGCTCTAGGATGTAAAAAATTTGCTCGTAAAGCAGTTTGGAAGACAGTCGAATCAACTGCCAGGAATTATGTGGTGTGTCTCTTTTAAAGGTCCCTAAGACTACAACCTCAGCTTCTGCTGCCGAGAATGACGAAGAAATCGATGAGATTTGTGATTGTTTAGATGAGGAATGTGCAATTCATGTTTAAAGACAGAAAAACCTAGTAAGTGGCATTTGCCATAAAGACTATTTTCCGACACATGCGCATAAGAAAATAGTCTCTATGGCAAATGCCACTTACTAGGTTTTTCCATTGGACAATAGAAAAAGCAACTGACAGACGTGGACTCAGGGTTGCCAACAAACTAGATACTTAGTTGCCAGTTTTATGTTTGGAAGTCGCCAGAATTCGCCAACCTCAAAAAATTAAATGTCGCCAGAAATCGCCAATAGAAGTGCCCCCGATATTCGGCAGGTGCTTGTGAAACTTTTGAATGTGTTGAGCAAGAATGGCCGACATCAAGGGCACTTTCGCACAACACTAATGTTAAAAATCTTCGGATCGCAAGACAATCACCAACAGTAGGTTTAAATCGCCATAGTTGTCGTCAGTCACCAAACTCCAAAAAATTGGTAGCCAAATAGAAAAAGGTCGCCAGAATGGCGATGAATCGCCAAGGCTGTTGCTGTGTTGGCCACGCAGCCAATAGCTGCGTTGACTCGCCATTTTGCTCCTGTTTAATGAACTCAAACGACAGTAGATAGCGTTGGCGTCGTAACTCTGGCTACTGTTCGAATAAAAATGAGACATTATGAAGCGAAAGATTACCGAGGCAAGTTTAAAAACGCGACATTATCTTCGTTTTATGTCAAGTTTAACCGTCAAGTTTAATATTTGCTGCAGCGAATCTTTCACCTGGAATCGATGTTAACTTTATCTTTTGTTTTTTTTTGTGAATTACATCTATACTAAATTTAAATTCCAACTTTATTTACAAAATATAGAAGAATAATGCGAAAGCTGTTCTTTTTGTTAGTAATTTGCAAAAGATGAAAGATGTGAGTGACAATGATTGCAAGTAAGAGTAGAAGAACAGCTGGTTAAGCGTATGAATGAACCTCAAGAAAGAGAATTATAGTCGTGAATGGACCCATCGCTCGTCCGTCGGTGCGATGCTTTTGCTCGGATAGGTTAGTAATACTACTCAGACTCATTTACATACATCCTGACATTCCTCCGGGGCAATAGCACCGCAGGAAATGAGCTGATATCCAAGTATAAAACATTTTTCGCTCGAAACTTGTCATGGTAAATCTTGTATGATAATCGATTCATGGGAAGCTGCGGCTTTTACGATTTGTCGATATCGTGCAAGATCCTAATCTCGTTTTGTTACTCAGAAACAGCAAAACGTGTCCACATCTCGGAAGCCACAAGATTTGCATCAATTATAATAAAATGGAGGAAGACTTATCTTCTTGTATCTAAAAACATTGCGGTAAATAATCCCACTCCAGAATGAAGATCTCAAATTGAAATACTTTCATAGTAGCTTTTAATTCGATTAGGGAGCTTCCATTAATTATGTAAGACTTTTTTGGGGGACAGGTTGTCCGAAAAATCTTATGAATTCTCACTTTAGGGGGGGGGGGGGGGGGTATAGAATTTCTTGCATAAATTTCTTCTTTCTAATTATTATTTTTTTTAATTTGCTAATTGAAACTAGGTTTGGCTGTTGAAATTACATTGTACACTATTATGCACATTACATCATTATTTCTTTTATTTCTTATTTATTATGTAAAATTTCATATTAGATACGTCCAATAAATACAGAGTCGAGGAGTGAACCATTCTTGAAATCTGGTCCTGACCTTTCATGAAATCTCGTGGAATCCCTGGAAATCTTGGCAATCCTTCGAAATCCCGTAAATTCTTTTGGAAATTTTGTATATCCCTTAAAATTTGTTAAATCATGTGAGGGACGATCCATATACCGCGTGGATAATTTTTTACCACTTTTTGGCTCACCTGCACCCCCCCCCCCACCCTTGTGGGAGAACGTAGAATTTGCCCCCCCCCCCCTCCCGATCCGTTGTCCACG
>JAUMHM010000031.1:39355052-39366132 GCA_032362435.1 Melikaiella ostensackeni | reverse complement strand
CGATCCGTTGTCCACGCTGACTCATTTCATACTTTATAAAAATACGAATGTTCTTGGTATTAAAAAGCAAGTAAGTCAAAAGGAGATGAATTGACTAAAAATTCATTTTTATTTGAATTCTAAACCAAACTTCGTGAAAATATTCTTAGTTTTCCATGTTTTTCTAAAACGATGTAACTGAAATGAAGATCTTACATAAGTGGAAAAATGTGACCACGTGGACTTTGACCCGGTCCTCCATCCCTGTCGTGGAATTTTGCCATACCCCCTCCAGCCCCCCCTTCAAAAAACTGTCCATGTGATATATGGATGGTCCCTAAAAATTTCTTGAAATCCTTTGAATTAAATGGATACCATGTATAATCTTTTGAAGTCCCTTTAAGACGATTGAGCTTCCTGGAAATGCCTTGAATCCTTTAGAAACTGTGGAAGTCCCTTAAAATTCTTTGAAACCCCATGAAATCTTTTGAAATACTTGAAATTCCTTAAAATCTTTAAAATCGTACTAAAATCCTACACAATCCTTTAAAATCCGTAGAAATCCTTGAAATATCCCGTGAAATATTACGAGATCCCTTGAAATCTTTAAAATACCTTTTGAAATTCATTGAAATTTTTAAAATCCGTGCGAATCTTTCCAAATATTGTGAAATCTCTTTAAATACTTCATAATATGCGGAAATCCTTTGAAATATCGTCAAATCTTTTAAAATCCTTGCATTCGCTCGAAATCTTCAAAATCCCATAAAGATCCCAAATAATCCCTTAAAATTCGTGGAATTCGCTTAAAATCCCTAAAGATCGGTTAAAATCCTTGAAATTTCGTGAGATATTTCGAAATATTACGAGATCCCTTGAAATCTTTGAAACCCCTTAAAAATTCATTGCAATCTTCAAAATCCATGGGAATCTACACAAATCCCTCGAAATCCATTAAAATCTTTAAAAATCCATTAAAGTTCTTCGAAATCCCGTAAAAACCTTCATCATATTCGGAAATCCTTTAAAATTCTAATAAATCTTTTGAAATCCTTGCAATCGCTTGAAACCTTCAAAATCCCATAAAAATCCTATATAATCCTTGAAATTCCGTTAAATTTTTCAAAAACTTTGAAATCGCTTTGAGTCTTCAAAATCCCATAAAAATCCCATACAATCCGTGAATATCCTTAAAATTCTGTGAAACATCTCGAAATATTACGAGATTCCTTGAAATATTTGAAATCCTTTTGAAATGTATTGAATTCTTTAAAATCCGTGAGAATCTTTCCAAATCTCTTGAAATCCATTCAAATTTTTTAAAAGATATTAAAATTCCTCGAAGTCCCTTAAAATCCTTGATAATATTCGGAAATCCTTTGAAATTCTAATAAATCTTTTGAAATCCTTGCAATCGCTTGATATCTACAAAATCCCATATAATCCTTAAAATTCCGTTAAATCTTTTAAAAAGTTTGAAATCGCTTTGAATCTTCAAAATCCCATGAAACTCCCATATATTCCTTTAAAATCCGTGAAAATCCTTAAACTTCGGTGAAATTTTTCGAAATATTATAAGATCCCTTGAAATCTCTGAAAACTCTGTAAAATTCATTGAATTCTTTAAAATCTGTGGGAATCTTTCCAGATCTCTTGAAATCCATTACAATTTTTTAAAAAATTTTAAATTCCTCGAAATCTCTTAGAATTTTTATAATATTCGGAAATCCTTTAAAATTCCGTTAAATCTTTCAGCATCCTTGAAATCGCTTGAAATCTTCAAAATCCAATAAAAATCCCATATAATCCTTTTAAGTCCGTGGAAATCACGTAGAATCTCTAAAAATAGGTTAGAATCCTTGAAATTTCATGAGATATTTCGAAATATGGTATTGCGAGATTCCTCGAAATCTTTGAAATCCCTTAAAACTTCGTAAAAATCTTCAAAATCCGGGGAAATCTATACGAATCCCTCGAAATCCATTAAAATCTTTAAAAATCCATTAAAATTCCTTGAAATTCTGTTATATCTTTTTAAAACTTTGAAATCGTTTTGATTCTTCAAAATCCCATAAAAATCCTATACAGTCCGTGAAAATCCTTAAAATTCTGTGAAACATTTCGAAATACTACGAGATTTCTTGAAATCTTACAAATCTCTTTGAAATTCATTGAATTCTTTAAAATCCGTGGGAATCTTCCCAAATCTCTTGAAATACATTAGAATTTTTTAAAAGATATTGAAATTCCTCGAAATCCCTTAAAATCCTTTATAATATTCGGAAATCCTTTGAAATTCCGTTAAATTTATTTGAAATCCTTACAACCACTTGAAATCTCCAAAATCGCATATATCCTTGAAATTTTGTGAAAAATTTCGAAATATTACGGGATCCTTTGAAATATTCGAAATCGCTTCAAAATTCATTCAAATCTTTAAAATCCGTGGGAATCTTTCTGAACCTCTTGAAATCCCATAAAATATTTTTAAAACCTTTCAAATCTTTTAAAAGGCATTAAAATTCCACAAAATCCCTCAAAATCTTTTAAGATATTTAAAAATCCTTTGAAATTCCATTAAATCTTTCGAGATCCTGTAAAATCCATGGATATAGCTTGGAAGATTTCAGAATCTCTTAACAACCTTTGAAATCCCGCGAAATCATCAAAACCACTTTAAATATCTTAAAATCCGTAAAATCCCGTTACATCTTTTGAAATCTTTGCAAATGTTTTGAATTCCTGTGAAATCTCATGAAATTCTTTCGAATCCCTTCTAATCTTCGAAATTCAATAAAAATCCACTGATATCCTTCAAAATTCGTGAAGATACTTCAGTATCTCTTAAAATCCTATAAAATCCTGTCACTTCTTTTGAAATATTCCGAAATCTTTTAAAATCCCTCGGAATAACTTAATATCCTTTGTGATCCGTGGAAATCGTTCTCAATTCCTTAAAATTCCTAAAAATCCATTGAAATCCTTCGGTGTGTCTTAAAATCCCGTAAAATCTCTTGAAATCTGATTAAACTTCTTGAATCCCTTAAAATCTTATGACATCCTCTGAAAAAATTGAGATTCTCCCTGAAATTGTAATAGGTAATTTCTCCAAATTCTCGAAGTCTTTTAAAATCGCGTGAAATCTGTGAAACCTCTCGTAGTCCTTTTAAATCATTTGAAACACCTTAAAAATTTCGAAAACCCTTGAAAATCCCTTGACATCTCATAAAATCTCTGAAAAGCTTTAGAAATATCGTCAGATTCCGTAAAAATTTGGTAATTCTTTGAAATACTTTGTAGTCCTTTGAAATGCCTTAAAACCCTTGAAATCTCTTGAAATCCTTTCAAATCTTTTGAAATCACGTTTACAGTGAAAATAATTGATATATTCCTGATTATTGAGTAAAAAACATAAATCTTACATAAGAAGAGGGGGAGGGGGTCACAAAAATCTTACGCATCCGTACAATACGGGGGAGGGGTCCGAAATTTCAAAAATGATCCTTACGCAAATAATAGATCTTTTTGGTTTTTAATTTCATATGACATTTTTTTAACCATTGATTAGTATTTTCTACATTTGCGATTTCGCAATGTGATAGAAAAAAATATAACGTCCAAAACTTGAGGTTCGGGTAACGTTAGAAATTACTTTCCTGTATTGGACAATAAATCTCTACGATTCTGGAAATTATTTTATTTTTATTTTCAAGAGTCATTGGGTAACTATTAATTTGCCAAAACATTATTTGCCAATGGCGATCCGTATTCGAAAAATCGACTTTTTTCAAAAAAAGTTTTATGTATTGAAATGTTTCTTTATTGAATTCTCATGTAAGAATATGTAAATATAACATTTTTATACAAAAGTCGCTTGTATCTTGAATTTTCAACAGTAAAAATCTGTAAGTTCTCTTAATAGCTTTAAAACTGCTTGAAGTTCCATTGAAATCCATTAAAATTCTTGAAATCTGTTAAAATCCATAGATATCTCTTGAAATCTTCAAGCCCCTTTTCTAAGTTATCAATTGTAAATTTAAGTTCTTCAAATATGCAAAATTTTATATCAAAGATTTTAAAAACGTAACTACCTAAAATTTAACAGTATTTGATTGTAGAAGAAAAGTTAAACGATTGTCAAGCTGAAACATTTTGATTTTATTATTTTAAATTGTAATCGTAATTTTAGGTAGTTTCCAATTATCATCCAATCAAAATAAAAAAATGTATAGCATTTTCAAAAATTCTTTTCAAAAAACTGAAAATATTGAAGTCTTATAAGAGTTTTGAAAATTAGGCATATTATGTAGATCACGAAGAAAAATAAGTTTTTGCGATTTTTGCAAATCTCTGAGAGTTACGGATTTTTTAATCTTCATTTAATTCAGGGTCTGGCCATTTTAATTTCCAAAATCTTCCAATTTTGTTTTAGATTTATTTTGAGTGCTATAAAGTTTCTATATGCTCAACAATTTTTTAGGATAGATTGCAAAGCTTTCAAAAATTACTTCAGTTGAGAATTTCTCTTTATGATGAAATTTTTTTATTATTTGGTAGAAAATTTAATTATTTTGTTGAAAGTTCGATAAATTTTTCAAAAAGTAATCCTTTTTGTCTGAAAATTCGTCATTTTGGGTTGTAAACTCGATCATTTTGGTAGAAAATTCGTATTTCTGGGTTGAAAATTCAAGTGTTTTGAGAGAAAATTAAAAAGTAATCTGTTTTGGTTCAACATTTAACTATGTATTTTCTTAAAAATTAGTCTTTTTTGTTGAATTCAACTGTTATTGGTTTAAAAATATATTTTTGTTGTTGTTCAAATATCAACTAATCTTTTTGTTGAAAATTCATATTTTCGGGTTGAAAACTCAACACTTTTGTTGAAATTTTGTCTTTTCGATATGAAAATTCCTAGCGCGTGATGATAAAGCAGAGAATAAGTTTAAAAACCTATTTTTTCTTTAGGGGAATGAAAATTTCAGCACCCTGACCAAAATTCAAGGACTTTTCCAGGTTTTCAAGGATTTCCAGGACGCTAGACACCCTTGGTAAACTTCATTATCAGATTCCATGTATATGCTAAGTTCGAGTTTGCTCTTTGTGGATTATAGTACTTGTTTTATTTTGAACGGTAGCGCGTTACCCTGAAGGTACTTTATCTCGAAACTAATGTTGCACGACTTGGTCTAGATATAATTTCAGGACTTAATAAGAGGGCTGTCCTCATATTTAATGTGCGTGTATTATGGTCCATTATCTGTTGGACTGTTGGGTATGTAAACCTATAAACTTACCTCCGTAAGACCCCGCCGAGGAGACTCGCGTTCAAGCACTCCGGCGGTGATAATCGTCTTTGTACCTCCGCAACTGTTACTTTGTACTTGCTGGTGCTGCTTAATAACGATAACCTTCCAGGCACCGAACAGAAAACGTCCGAAGGTTGTGCGTTCCCCGTCAACATGGCCTTGTCACCCCTATCCGACGGTTTCATATCTGAAACAATAAAGTTAGGAATAAATTACACATTGCAATTTTATATCAAATTAAATCATGGGTCGTAATTCACGTTTAGCTTCAATGAAAAAAGTATTTATCAATGCTAGATGCAATATCACTTCATCTCTTGACCGCGCCTTCATTTTAGAATGTGTGGCATTCAAGAATATTGCTTAGAATTTTTTATGAAGCTTCATGATCTTTCATTCTTTCCTTGAAGTCTCTTGAAAACTGATTAAAGTAAGCTGTATTCGAATGAATTCTTGAATCGTAAGGATAAGTGACACCCTGATTTCAATCACACTTTTCTCACACTACATTTACGAACGGGATAAGTATAGCAAAAGTCTGCAAACGACTTCCAAATTCTAACCACACTCTTCCCACTCTACGCTGAAGAGTAGGATAAATGTGGCAAGAGTCTACAAATGACTTCCAGGCTCCAACCACACTTTTCCCCCTCTACTCTGAAGAGTATGAATATTGTGGCAAGAGTCTGTAAATGACTCCCAGATTCCAACTAAACTTTACCCACTCTACATTTAAAAGTGGGATAAGTATGTCAAGAGTCTACAGATTACTTCCGAGTTTCAGCCACACTTTTCTCACTCTACGCTGAAAAGTAGGATGAGTATGGCAAGAGTCTACAAATGACTTCCAGAATCCAACCACACTTTTCCCCCTCTACGTTGAAGAGTACGAATATTGTGGCAAGAGTCCGTAAATGACTCCCAGATTCCAAGCAAACTTTTCCCACTCTACGTTTAAGAGTGGAATAGGTATGGCAAGAATCTACAAAAGACTTCCGGATTTCAGCCACACTTTTCCCACTCTACGCTGAAGAGTAAAATGAGCATGGCAAAAGTCTACAAATGACTTCCAGACTCCAACCACACTTTTCCCACTCTACGCTGAAGAGTACGATGATTGTGGGAAGAGTGTGTAAATGACTCCCAGATTCCAACTAAACTTTCCCCCTCTACATTTAAAAGTGGGATAAGTATGGCATGAACCTACGAATGACTTCCGGATTTCAGCCACACTTTTCCCACTCTACGCTCAAGAGTAGAATGAGTATGGCAAGAGTCTACAAATGACTTCCAAAATAATCTGTTTTGATTGAGGATTCAACTATTTTGTTGAACATTCAACTATTTCGTTGAAAATTCAACTATTTTTTTGAAAATTCAACAATTTTGTTGAAAATTGAATTTTTTGTTGAAAATTCGTATTTTTGGTTTAAAAATTTATCTCTTTTGGTACTACTTTCATCTTTTTTGGTTCAAAATGCAACCGTTTCATTGAAAAATACTCTGTTTTTATTGAAGATTTAACTGTTTTATTGAAAATTCAACTATTTGATTAAAAATTAACTTTTTTGTTCAAAATGTATATTTTCGAGTTCGCAATGCAACTTTTTTGTAGAATATTCGTCTTTTTGGCTTTGAATTTTAACAGTTTGGTAGAAAATTTAAGTATTTGGTTGAAAATTTAAGTATCTCGTTAAAAATTAACTTTTGTGTTGGAAATTCATATTTTTGAGTTGAAGGTCAACTTTTTTGAAAATTCGTCTCTTGGTTAAAATATTTCTCTCTTTTTGTGAAAATTTTATCTTTTATGGTTGTAAATTCAACTTTATGGTAGAAAAGTAACCTGTTTTGGTTAAAGATCCAAATATTATGATAGAAAATTCAACTATCTTCTTGAAAATTAACTTTTGTGTTGAAAATTCATATTTTCGGGTTAAAAATTGAACTGTTTTGGAGAAAATTCGTCTTTTTGGTTTAAAAATTCATCTCGTTTGGTATCATCTTTTTTGGTTAAAAATGACACTTTTTGGTAAGAAATTAATCTGTTTTGGTTGGGGATTGGAACTATTTTGTTGAAAATTTAACTATTCGATAGAAAATTACATATTTTGTAAAAAAAATCGTCTTTTTGGTTGAACTCAACTGTTTTCGACTTAAAATTTGAATCGTTTTTGGTTGAAAATTGAAGTATGTGGAGAAATATTCATGTGTTTTGTTGTAAATTCGTCCTTTTTTTGGTTCGCAATTCAACTACTTGGTTGAGAGTGGAAATATTTTTTTTTTAGTTAATTTTTTCGATTGAATATTCAAGATTTTGGTTGAAAATTGAACTATTTTGTTGAAAATTTGTTTTTTTTTCTGAAAATTAGTTTTTTCAACTAAAAATTTAACTATTCCATTTTTGGTTGAAATATGATCTTTTTCAGTAGAAAATTCAACTATGTGGTTGAAAATTTATGTATTTTCTTGAAAATATTTTTTTGTAGAAAATTAATCGTCTTGGTTAGATTGGCAACTGTTTGGTTGATAAATAATCTGTTTTAGTTAAGTATTTAACTATTCTGTTATAAAATTCGTCTTTTTTTCGTTGACTTTAACTGTTTTTGATTCAAAATTGAAATTTTTTTCGTTGAAATATCAACTATTACATTTTTCGCTGAAAATTCATCTTTTTTGGTTGCAAATTGAACTACTTGGTTGAAAGTAGGACTGCTTTGTTAATAATTCTATTTTTTGGTTGAAGATTCATCATTTGATTTGAAAATTCATATTTTCAGGTTTAAAAATTCAACTTTTTTATTAAAGATTTGTCTTTTCGGTTCAAAAATTTGTTTCTTCTAGTAAAAATTTCATCTTTTTTCGTTAAAACTGCAACTGTTTGGTTGAAAAATAATCTTTTTTGGTAGAAAATTAATCTTGTGTTCAATATAGTTAAATACTGTGTTTAATTCAGGAAGTTTTAAAAAATGATCACAAAATATTCTTAAATATATTAATTATCACTATCTAATATTTAAATAAATTAATAGTACCAAAAACATAATTATTTATTTCTTAAATTTGATACTAAATTACATGAATTTAAATTATAATTGAAACAAATTTTTATTTTACCTTCACACTCAAAATTCAGTGCATATTCAACATATTAATTCTTTAAATAAAAGATATTTTCCTGAGAGCAGTGAAAATGATACAAAGAAGTTTGATTTAAAGCAGTAAAAATCCAGTACGATAAAAGTAACTTTTATAAATAAAGAATTATTTTTAATCAATTTCATATTACAACTTGGAAAAAAAATTGAGCAAGCCCGAAAAAATTCTCTGACTCAAGAAAAAATTCCCTGGCATTTCCAGGTTTTTCCAGGTATATAAAAATTCCCTGACAATTCCAGGTTTTCCAGGTGAGTAGACATACTGCTTTCTTAATTTTCTTAATTAATAACGAGTTTTTAACTTTGACCAAGTATGTTGAGAATATATT
The DNA here is from genome assembly GCA_032362435.1 of Melikaiella ostensackeni. NCBI lineage: Eukaryota > Metazoa > Arthropoda > Insecta > Hymenoptera > Cynipidae > Melikaiella > Melikaiella ostensackeni. The sequence continues at coordinate 39,357,363 of JAUMHM010000031.1, read as the reverse complement.
TTTTTAATAGAATATCAATTAAAAATTGACAATTACAAATTTTAAAACCCACCTACCATTAAAAATTTCAAAAAGAAAGGAATTACTAATATTTCTCACTCTACCCTGCCACAGTACAGCGAATCGTCAAAGTGAAGATTTTGAAAGAGACTCAAGCGCTTCGATAGCCGAGAGGCTTAGTTGTTAAGGATTAGGATGCGTTGGGTTAGGTTCGAAATATGTTAGGTAGGCGCTTGTAGCTGGGTTCGAATCCTGCCGCGTTTCCGTTCTTAATAGCGTTAGGCATGCGATTATACATTTAGTGGTTGTGTATGTAGTGGCGTCTGTTGATATCTATATAAATAAACATTTATTAAGTAATAATATTAATAATTAGTTCACTAACAGTACAATTCTGAAAATTTCAGTAAGGAATTTCACAAATTGAGCAATTTAAATAAACTTTACCTCAATGAAATTTTGATGGAAAGTTTCTAGATTGAAACTGAAATCTGAAACATCATCTCAGTCCATTTCTGACTCGCGTAACTGCTATTCGAGGATCGTTCATTTAATAGTAAGGTCTAAAACTCCAAAACCAAACTGCCAATTATGGCGTCACGTGACACCCTATTTTTTACAGCGAATTCCCAAGTTAGTAATTATGATGATCAGAAATGACGCATCGAAATTCGTTGCTCCCATCATTCAAAATATCGATCTCCCTCATGAAAGTCGCAATTAAAAGACGAACAATAAATAGTTCTATTCTTTTTTTAAAGAGAGTTCTATATTTCTTATTTGAAGCGCTGCCACAGCCTAACTTACTTGAAAAAAGTGACCTATTTAAACCAAAAAGTGACTAAAATTTACTCAATATTCTTTTGAATTCAAAAGAATTCGCTGAAAATTATAAGAATTCCAAGTGAATTTTAACGAATTCAGGATAGATTCATAAGAATTCAGAATCAATTCAAAACAATTCATGTTAAATTCAAGAGGACTCAAACGAATTATTAAAAATAAAAAAATTTCATTGATTTCAGTGAAATTGGAGTGGATTTAGAAGAAATTTGAGAGGCTTTTGACAACATTTAGAAAAACTTGAGTGAATTGAACAAAAATTTGAAATGAGAAATTTTAAATGAGAAGAATCCGATAAAATTGAATAAACTTCAAGGTGAATTAAAAAAAATCAATTGGACTTAAAACAATTTAAAAATATTTTTAAAATTCATTGAATTCATTGAATATGGAGTAATTGTTCAAAAATTCAAGGAAATTCAAAAAATTTTCAAAGAATTCAGGGTGAATTTAGAATAATTCAAGGGAATAGAACAAAGTTTTGAAAATTCAAAAAAATTCCAAATATTCCACTGATTTCAGTAAAATTAGAGCGAATTTAGAAGAATTCAAGGGAATTCCAAAGAATTCGATGAAATTCATAAAAATTCAAGGTGAATTGAAAAAAAAGTTTAAGTGGACTTGAAACAATTCAAAACTAATTGAAAAATTCATTGAATTCATTAATTAATATGGACTGAATCTGCAAAAATTCAAGGAAACTTCAGGAATTTGGAAGAATTCAGGGTGAATTTAGAATAATCCAAGTGAATGGAACAAAGTTTTTAAAATTCCAAAAAATCCAAAATAATTCATTGATTTCAGTAAAATTTGAGACAAATTTAGGAGAATTCAAGGGAATTCCAGAGAATCTGATGAAATTCATACGAATTCAAGATTATTTAAAAAGAATTCAGGGTAAATTAAAAATATTTCATGTGAATGGAACAAAGTTTTTAAAATTCATAAAAATCCAAAATATTCTATTGATTTTAGTGAAATTAGAGCGAAATTACAAGAATTTACCGGAATTCCAGAGAATTCGATGAAATTCATACGAATTCAAGATTACTTCAAAGTGATTCAGATTGAATTTAGAATAACTCAAGTGAATGAAACCATTTTTTTTAAATTCAAAAAAAGTCCATTGAATTCCATAAATAGATAAATGGGAGTCAATAGAATTAGTGAATTTGGAGGAATTTAAGGAAAATGAGAAGAATTCGATGGAATTCATAAAAAAACATAAACAAACAATTCAAAACTATTCAAAAAATTCATTGAATTCCCTACATTTGAAGTGAATTTAAAAAATCATGGAAATTTATGAGAATCCGGAATGAATTCAAAACAATTCAAGTTAAATTCAAAAGGATTTAAATCAATTAAAAAAAATCCATTGACTTCAGTAAAATAGGAGTGGATTTAGAAGAAATTAAGGTAGTTCAAGGGACTCTGATGGAATTTAAAAGAACTTGAATGATTTGAA
>JAUMHM010000031.1:39317386-39354952 GCA_032362435.1 Melikaiella ostensackeni | reverse complement strand
GAAAAATCGCGATTTTCCCTATACTTTCAATGACGTTTTGTCCGTGGTAGCGGCCATACTTGCTTCGGCACACTAGCGCCGCCGCTCCCGCGGTGGTATTTTCTTTCTTCAATATGAAATTGTCAATCATCCATACATCCATTCAGAAAATCTTGCATTCCTGTAGATTTCGCACACATTTCTCCTTAATTCGTCATTATCCGTCCACAGTTAATATCCAAATATGTCAGCACTTGAGCACAAAGACACAAACACGGTGGTAGTGGAAGCCACCAGATAAGAAGCGGTACCAATCGAAACAGGATGAACTACAAACACTGCGGTTGTGGGAGCCACAAAGCTGTAGCTAAAAGCGTGTGGTTGTGACAACCATATCCAGAGAATGCCCAAATATGCGCGAAAGAAGCGGCACCAATTAAAAGAGGATAAGCTACAAATAGCGTGGTAGTGAGAGCTACAAGACTGTAGCTAAAAGCATGTAGTTTTGGTAAATATGTCATTTGGAACTAACAACGTAGATAAAAGATGTATGAATAACAAAATTGGACAATGCATTCATATTGTGTGCAACTTCATAATTTTAGTTACTGTGACCATACCAGTTTCCTCTGTGCACTTTTTAGAAATGTTTTTCGACGCATTGTCAGAACAGCGTCCTTTAATTTACAATATGTTTGTGTCACATTTCTTTGTATTGAGGACAAATGTGGTGCCACCAGCGGACATTTACTGGTACTTCGTACCCAAGTCGCAAAAAAACTGTCCCTTGAAAATGTATGGAGGCTTGGGGGCCTGCTTTTACCCCGCCAAAAACAAATTGACATCATCGGCCACAAATTGGCCATTTTTGTCACGCGAAACGGACGTAAATACTTGCATTTTTAATGCGAGCCTTGCAAAAAAATGATATAAGTGACTGTGGCAGCCCTACTTATTTAAAAAGAATATACCCTAGTCTATAATATTTTTTTCTTCAGACAAAAATCTATTAAACATACATAATTAAATCTAATATCCATTATTTTCGCAATCTGCATCTTTGAAATATTTTTAATTTGAGCATACTGAAACCAGTCTATGAATTTTCATTTCTATAATGCATCGATAACTCGCGTTATTGCATCGTTCCTCGTGGAATGCTTAATATCAGGGAGGGCCGGTCAAAGCCGTTGCGTTATTACGCAAACGATAAAGCGATGGTCAGCTTGAAAACTCTTCATCGTCGAATCGAACGATCGATGGGGAAATAAGAGCTGCGAACAAGAAACAAGGGTTGCATTTCTACCCCTGCTCAAAACTAGGGGTGAGATTATTAGTTACTTCTAAAGCAATTTAATTCCTTGAAATTTCTCAAGTCAAAGACTGCCTCTCGCCCTTTAACGAACTCGAATATTTCAATCACTCACAAAGGAACATACAGTAATAATTTAACTAAACTGGAAGATTTTTTTCTGTCTTTAAAGTGAGATGATTATTCACTCATCTAAATAAGAGCGATGAATAATTTGAAGAGAGAATACAAAATAGAGTATAATGCTAGCTTTTGGGTATAGTCATTAAATCGATACCCATATGTTTATCAAATTATAATAAAGACTTCTCACAGAGTTGCCTGAATATAATTTCGGCAGCCTCTTATTTTGATGTCTGTAGTCACGCGAATGCAAATAGTTTTGAGTTCCATACTTAATAAATGTTCTGCTAATTGGCTTTCTAGTGATCAGTGATGGGTAAGTTACTTTTAGAAGGATCTAGTTATCATTACCGTTACATTTCGAAAAAATTAGTAAAAGTGGGCTGTAGGCGCATACAAAAAACGATTTCGTAGCCTATTAAGTCATTAATAAAGTCGTTCACATCTCTGCCTTCCCCACCCACTCGCAATTCCCCTCATTTCCTCCTCCCCGCGTTCCCCCTCCTCTCATTTTCTTCACCACTCTCACTTTCCTTCCTCTCCCCACATATCATTTCCCATCCCCTCCCTTCTCCTCATTTCCCCTCACTTATCCCCATTTACCCTAACTTCCTCTCATTTACTCTTAGTTCCCACCACTTCCCATCATCACCCTCCCTAAAATTCCTCTCACTTCCCTGATTTCCCCTCAATTCCCCTCATTTCCCCTCACTTCTACTTTTTAATACGACGGACGGACACCCGACCGAAACTATAAGGGTTTGTGCTCGAGGCTACGAAACCCTGAAAAGTAACTAGTTATCGTTATCGTTACTGATTCAAAATGTAACTTTTTCTTTCTTACTTTTGTAAAAAAAGTAACTCTCGTTACTTTTTTTAGTTACGTTTGTATTTTAGAAATACACACACACACACACACACACACATATATATATATATATAAATTTATTGTTTACACAACTTCATTCATATCTGTCGAGTGACAGTTGTTATACGTGCAATTGAAAGTCGCAAGTTAGTCATGACCGACAAAATATTTCTAAAACATTAAAAATATCAATTTTCAACAAAATATTTACATTTTGAACCAAAGAGATGAATTTTTATATAAAAAAGATCATTTTTTAACGAAAAAAGATCAATGAATTTTCAACTAAAATGATGGATCTTCAACACAAAAAATGAATTTTCAACGGGAAAGTTCAATTTTCAACCAAGCAGGGAAGAGTAGGGTAAAACGGGGTGGCGGTAAAACGGGGTACCTCTTGATTTTCTAGGAACACTTGCTGCCATCTACTTTATAGTATAAATAATAACTTGTTACATGTGTCTGTTAGATGTAATTTCAAAAAAAGTCGTATGCAAATAAGTATTACTTAGCAGTGTAGAGCACTTAATAGTTTTTTGAGCTAGAGAGGTTGATTTCTCTGCCTGAAAAATCGTCCAGGAAGAAAAAAAGAAATTGGAAGAAGAAAAAAAAAGAAAAAAGACAACAAAAGGCAGGGTAAGGTCACCAAAAGATTGACAAAGAAGAAAAAGTAAAATATTATGTTCAAAACAATGTAAAATTTGCAAATAAAATGGCTTTCTGGTTGATTCTTGGGGGTACCCCGTTTTACCCGACCATTTTTCGATACCGCGAAAAACGATACTTTTATCAAATTCATTTTGTACTAACAAAAAATTTCGCAAACTTGACGATTCTTCACATTTTTCCTCTAGACATATAACTCCTTCTGAAAAACCGATTAACGGTTTTTTTCTTGCTTTCAAAAAATTTTGTTGAGCAAAAAGTGTAGGTACTCCGTTTTACCCTACTCTCTCCTAGTTAAATTTTTAACCAAAAAGATGAATTTGCAACCAAGAAGATTAATTTTTCACCAAAAAAGCTGAATCTTCAATAATATACGTGAATTTTCATCTCAAAAGGAAAAAGTTTCTACCAAATAGTTGAATCTGCAACTCAACAATACAAATTTAAAAGCGAAAATGGAATAGTTAAATTTTCATTTGAAAAGATTAATGTTCAACCGGAATTCTTTTTTCACGAAATAGTGAAATTTTCAACGAAAGAGACGAATTTTCAACTAAAATGGTGAATCTTCAACCAGAAAAATAAATTTTTAACAAAGTAGTTCAGCTTTCAACCAAAAATGACTTCAATTTTAAATAAAAAATAGTTGAACTTAACCAAAAAAGACGAATTTACAACAAAATAGTTCAATTTTAAACCAAAGAAATGAGTTTTTAAACATGAAGATTTATTTTTGACCAAGAAAAGGCGAATTTTCAACAAAATACATAAATTTTCAACTAAAAAAAATAAATTTTCAACTAAAAAAGATAAATTTTCAACTAAAAAAAATAATTTTCAACCAAAAATGGAATAACTACAGTTTCAATTGAAAAAATTAATTTTCAACTAAAAAAGATTAATTCTCAACGGAAAATGTAATTGTTGATACACAAACCAAAAGAGATTTTAGTTTCATTTAAAAACAGTTGAATTCAACAAAAAAAAACGAATTTTTCAGCAAAAGAGTTGAATTTTTAGCCAAGAGAGAAAAAAAATCAAACAGATTATTGAAATTTCAAGTTTTAAAGGCGACTTTTCTACAAAATAGTTGTATTTTTAATCCGCACGTAACAACTTTCAACGAAAAAGTTAATTTTCAACCAAATAATTGAATTTTCTACCAAAATAGTTAAACTTTCAACCCAAAAAAAACGAATTTTCAACAAATCAATGAATTGTTAAACGAATAGAATGAGTTTCCATAAAAATTATCGAATTTTGAACAAAAGAATTAAATTTTCAAACAAATTATTAATTTTTTACCTAAAAAAGATGACTTCTCAATCAATAATAGTTAAATTTTCAACCAAAGAGATGAATTTTCAACTAAACGGATAAATCTTCAATTGGAACAGTAAAATTTTCAGTTAAAAAAATTAATTTGATAAAAAATGAATATTGAACTCTAAAATTACCTTTTTTTTTCTTTATAAAAGTCTTTCTATAGATTTTCGAAAATTTTGAACTCCAGGGTAGCAGAAAAGTGGCAATTTTCCTATATCGGGCTATTAATCTCTGTGGCTATCTCCCGCCATAATTTGAATGAGAAAAATGAAAAAATAGTTGGAAAAGCAATAAAATTTGAAGCGTGCCCAAAAAATCAATAACAGCAATTTTATGTAAAATTCATGCTAAACACGTAAATCCTGAAGAGTTATTATTTTTCGGAATGAATGATACAGTTCACAAATGTTAAGAGTTGTATTTTCAGTTTAACATATTTTTCAATTTTTTAAACAATTCGTATTTGTTTAATAATTTCTTTTTTCCACAAAATCGTGATTATCAATCATTTACTTGAGCCTTTTCATAGGAAAGGTGGAAAAAATTTTAGTTTTTTCGAATCTCTTACATTATGTCTCTTATTATTCTGCATTTTCTTATTTCAGAACTTATAACCTAATTGTTTAAAATATTTATTTATATGAATCATTTTTTTCAGTAATTTATGGACAGTTACGTTTTCAGTTCGGTTTCGTTTCGTACCAATTCCCAGACGGCAAGCAAAGTACATTGTCACGCGAAATACAGTAAAAACTTTTAAGTCCACAGTTCCAAAAGTTTACATTGTAATCCGATACTTGGAATAAATTTTTAATTCAAAAAATTACTTCTCTATTCTGTTTTATTTACATAATTTAGGAACAACTAATACACAAAGTACTTTCACTTCACAGGTTCTAATAATCCACGGGGGTGATTTTAAGAAAACAAGGAAGCATACTTTTGTTGTACCAATATATGTATAATTTAATATACTCATTGTTCAAACAAATGAATATTTTCAACAAATTCTTTATAATTTCTGAAATAAGAAAATACTCAATAATACGGGACATAGTGAAAGAGATTCGAAAAAACTAGAATTTTATCCACCTTTCCTATGAAAAGGCACAAGTGAATGATTATCAATTGTTTAAATGATTTGCAAACTGTCTTTCACAAGAAACATTACTCATAACATTCATTAATTGTTATTGGGTCAAAATTATTCTTTGAACATTCCTTAAGACGCGACTAAACTTTAACTTATAAAAAATTGATAACAAGTAGTTGTTTTCTCATTTTTTGAAAAATGAGCTTTTCCTATTTAAAATCCCATGTTAATTTCAAAGGTTATTTCAAAGTTAATACTGACCGACTTTGAAAAAAAAATGGAATTTATTTCTTCGAGAACCTCACAAAATGAGGGGATCGTTGCTCTGTGGCAAAAAAAAACTTTTTTTGGACCACCCTAGACTGCTCTATAACAGTGCATTATTTGCCTATTGTCGTAAGGGTCATCTAACATGTGAATATAGGTATGTACTGAAAAAGTAACGATTTTTATAGTTAATTTTACTGAAAAAAATATAAGTAGTTACCAAGTCGTTACTTATTTACAAAAAAAAACATCGTTACCACTATCGTTACCAAAAAAAAGTAACCAGTCACAGTAACTAGTTAAAAGGAACCATTTACTTCCCACCACTGCTAGTGATCCTGATAGTTCTGATCCAAATACACACTAGAAATGCACTTTCTGTTTCGAAAGGAAAAGATATGGCAAAAAAAAGACGAATTTATGATACAGATTTCTTATCTTTACATCTTTTTGTTTTTGATTTGACCTTTTTGTTAAATTTTACTCTCGAGAATATTGAAGGACTAAGTATAATTTCAAAAGCACTATTGTAGAATCAGGAAATATCACGGACTTCGTTATCAGTTATTTGCCTTCTTCGCCTTTTATTCGTCCATAGTTTATCGCAAGTTATTACACAGTACGTACAGACACTCGTTGCGTGGGCGCACAATAATTTATTTTATGATAATAACCGTAGCTCCCATCTTATAGCCCGAAGAGAATTCTTACTCTAAGATCGAAGTTCGTAACTAACAGCTTAGAATTTATTCTGCAAGGTAAAACCTTTTGTTAGGAAGTCATAGGTATTCAAACCGTCGTTTACATAACGTTTACGCTTAAGAAGTAACATGTCTTGCAACTGATAATTTAGTTTAATTCCTGGGTAGTTACTTTTATAGATTAAAATTAGATTAGAGATCTACTTCATCTATACCCTCTTCGAGTTTTTACGTATCTAAAATCCCCCCTCCTACAGGAGATCGCCAGACATTAAACCTTTTAGCTCAATTCCCTTCCCAAGACCCCCAATTACCCCAACTCTCATAATAAGTCTCCAAACAATGCCTGACGTTCTCAATCCTGTGGGTTTTTTCAATCTCTAAAATCTCCTGCCATCTGCAACCGGATTTTTGTTAGAAGCGCTCGCATTCGCCTAAACATTTGGTTAGGGTAGTGGAAAACTGCAGAAAACCAAAACTCCCGAGCGCAGCCGGTTACCGACAGACGAGTTTGGATGTAAACATTCGATAGCATCGAGTGCCCACATCCATAAATTGTTTTGTAGCAGGGAAAGTTAGATTTCTGCGATATAAATCTCTTAATGATCTGTAGCATACTTTTGTCGAAGAATTGCATCACTTTTCTTTCAAGTTTAAGTACAACTCACAATCAGAATATAAATATCTTTTTTATATCCTAGATCTGAAATGTAATTGATGAAACAAAAAATTGTTCGACCACTATATTTAAGTCTAGTTCATGTTTAAGGTATGGAGAACTGTACTTCATGATTGATGATATAGATAAGAAGGCCTTCGATCTTGGTAGGATGAGTAGAGAGTAGAAAATTGCATACTCCGACGAGACAAAAAATCTGTCCATTGTCAAATAAATTTGCACTTACGCGAAGTCTATGGTCAACTTTGTAATAACGAAAAAATATATTTTTTATAAATAACTGTTCCTACTACAATAACAAACTTTTCTTATCACAAAACCATTTAAATCATATCAAAATATATCACTTTAAAGTGATTAAGCTAAAGAGAAATAATTACTTGGCACGTGCTCTGCTAATATGATAAAGCCGGTCGTTGCCATTTCTCGCAATTATATGTATTCACTTTAATTATGTCTTTTCCAAGGCAAATCATTCACTGACTTCTGGCATGCCTGTGAGCAGAAATGCTTTTAAAATTTGGAAGACAGTAATTTTTCACGTAATCTTCATCTCTGGTATGTGCGTTAGACACACAAAGTTGATAAATATAATATATAAACTGTTAGACGAAAATAAATTATCCAAATTTATCAAAGTACTCGATCAAGAGAATGAAGACTTAATAGATCGTAAATAACATAGAAAAATAAGGCTTTCTTGGATTAAGCTACTTAAAAGATTCAAATCACGTGAAGAACATATTTCAAAATGCCCTTCTACTATCTTCTGAAGCAGGTTTCCCAACAGCTACCGATACCCCTGGCCTTACGACTTCTTGTCTCTAGGAAGTACAGGACAGTGGACAATTTGTCACCGGGCTGGGCATGGATATATTACCGCGAATAAAGCCAAGGTGCCGGGATAGTCACTACTGGTACACGACAAACAACGCTACACGAGATTAATTATCAGCGGTTTGGATGTGGAATATAATTAGCATCACGATTGTGTGAAAGAATGTGGAATAACTGAATAAAAATATTATTTTTTCGCCAGGAACGTGAAACTTCATTTGAACGACACATTCTTTCCGCAACACCCCTCCGACACGGGTCGCTGATCAATCTCTGTAGCAATCAACCCAGGTAAGAGCTTCACAGAGCCATCATACATCCCAACTCACACATGAACAATCAAACTGACTGATAAACCCATTCAAGGATCTATACTCTTCACCCCAACCACAACCGCTAAGCAAAACTCTTCACGAGGGCCCATGAGTGTCCCAAATTTTTCGTTTTAGGCATCACTCTTCTTCATTCTTCATTCTTCTTCATTCTTTGAGAACCCACTCATTACTGACTTTATCAATAAGCGTTTTACCGCACATATTCCGTAGGAAATGCATTCCAACCGCATTCACTTTACTCCTATCCTTTTCTTGATATAGTATGTCCAGGTCTTGCTACTATACCGCACATTGGGTAAGAGCACAGAATTATATATTGCAACTTTAGCTTTATTTGTTAAAATTTTGCTTCTAGTAATGGCTCATACACTGTCGATAACCTTTCTACCCTCGTTTATACGTCTGGATATCTCTGCATCTATCTCTCCGTCAGCAGTAAATAAACTTCCAAGATACACGAAATCATCAACTTGTTCTACCCTCTCTTTGCTTAAGGCAATGGTGCATTCTGTTTCTCGCCCCTTCTTTCAAACACAATAATTTTAGTTTTATTGACGTTAATCTTAAGACCCATACTCTTCATGCTGGTATCCAGTCTGCTCATCATTCTCTGCAAATCATCAACTGATTCTGCTGTAACTATCTTATCATCTGCAAACGCCAGTCCACGCACTTTCACTGTCCCGAGATCACCACCTTCTACGTCTAAGAAAGCCATTCTTAAACATTTGTCCATGGAACTTCACCGATCTCAACACAAATATTCATAAATTCGCTCAGCCACACAAACAAATATCGGCCACCGCTCTCAAGCATTTCAGCGATAATACCATCCACACCTTATCCGCGGAATGTCAAAAATGGGTGTTCAGCTTGATCATCCCAGAGTGTCAGCTTGACGATCCTGGATTGTCAACCTAACGATTCTAAAGTGTAACTTAGAGTACCCAGAAATGTTAACTCGATTATCTCGGATTGTTGACTTAATCATACTAGAGGGTCAGCTTTAGTATCTGTTGTCCTTCTCCTACCTACATATATATTCGTGAGAGTAAGAGAGGCAGGAATTTAAAAAATTCTATAAAACTTGCAAAACCTGAAAACTAGTATAACATACGTCAAATCTGAAAGCATTTATTATTATTTTTTAAGTGTTAGATGCATGAGACACGATTGTATATGCGCAAACACTTTGACAACATATTACTCTTAGAACGAAATGCTAAGGGAACGGCGTCACTGCACTGATTTGAAACATTTTGAACACTAGAAAATTCAGAAATCGACATCAATACGTATCATAAATCTTGTAACTTTTGTTTCTGTATTAACGAATGACGAAATTTTGAGCACCCTTTTGGTCAAGAATGTTGAGAATACGAACTGATTGCTGAGTAACGACTTTGTCCTTAGTCCCTTGTACGCATAGAATTTGACATTGAAAAACAAAAAAAAATACTTAATCCATTCATATTTTCTCCATTTACTCTACTCTCCACGCATGTTCGAAACATCAACAAGTGGCTTAAACTAATTAAAAATCTGTGTAACACGCCAAACATGACTCTGAACTTCACCCGCTCTGGAAATGCGTCCGTACACTGTGCGGATGGTCAAAAATTTACAATCTCAGAGTGTCCATTCGATCATCATGATAGTGAGTCTGATCACTTGTGGATATTCAAACAGACTATAAAATTATGGCCTGTCTGAATATGAAGAAAAAATTATACTTAGTGCTGGATACTATCTAGAAGATGAAACTGACCATCTAAAGTTTAAGTTTTAACATTCCAATTTTGACTATACACTTTTCTCCGTGTAGTAATTCCTTTCCTCATCTCTTTCATCAATTTCCAAAATAATTTCTTATTTCATTCAAAATAATTTTGCATTTTTTTATTTTCTTCCGCTCTGACTTCATCCTTACTTTCTTTGACTAATATCTTTGTTTTTCTGTTTTTATCCCTATAATCATTTTCTTGTCTAGTCCTCTCCTCATTTCTAAGAACTTTAATAATCAGCTTTCTCGAGTATGCTTGCTTTTTCTCGTGAACAGCCACGTGGGTTTCATCATTCCTCCAAGCATATCCAGTCTTTCTTCCTACAACGGCAGTACCGCACACTTCAGATGCACTCTTGAAGATGCTATCCCGTTATTATCCATGCACCCTCTATGTTTTCGTTGCCTAATTCTGTCTTCCAGTCTTCTCTGTGATAACCTAAACATTTATTTAGCTTTTCACAATATACCATTTGTACTACTGGTTTGATTCTACATATAAATAATAGATAAACAAATAAATTTCTCAAGAATCTTCACAGATACTCAGATCTATTAGGGATCAACCATGAATTGAAGATTTTCATTAAAGATATAAAAGTGCGTATACTATCATTTTTAGTGAAATGAGTAGCCTAATGACAATAATGAACTAATCGTTGATTTCGAATCTTGATCATATCCCCTGAATTAAGAAAAATCTTATTCCGAGTGAATGAAGCTCAAGACTATCAAACACGAGTAGGGAGTAAAATTCCATGTGATAGTGTAAGTAAAATGTGTAAGGCAACGTGGTAGCAACGGCTAATAGTGATTGTGGGGCAAGCTACTGTAATTTTCATTCCAGCGGAAACAGGTGAGGAAACGAGAGCAACAAGAAAACCAATGAGCAGTCAATGAAAACGATACCGAGATGCTGCAAATGAACGGCCTTGACGACTATATCTTAGATCATCGACAGGAGATTGCAAAATTGGCAGGAATTCATATTATTAAATATCTTTCTACATAATATCCGGTTAATCAAACTTCGTAATCTATTTTATATACATTTTTTCGTATTTAGTTCAGAAATTCGTTTGAAAAATATTAAGAGTTAATTCAAAAATTCAGTGGAATCAAATTACAACTTGTATGTAGTGGCAGATCTTCAGGTAGTGTAAAAGATTCACAATCACGTGACATATGATTTTTATGTACAGTAGAGTTGTTATTAACTGAAGCTGCACGCCACTGGCAGAAAAGATACAAAGAAAGGAACGTTTAACTGCCAAGGGGAGGTCACAAGATGCGGGACGCCGCTTTGATTGAAACTTTACAGGGTGAAAGTGCATCAAAATCTATTAGATACGTATTTTTCTCTTTTGATCCAATCAGCTTTAGTTTCCCAGATATTGAGGTTTAAGTATTTACGCCTTTGAGCGCGGTTCACGCTCGACAGTGGCGAGTCGAGAGGTTCACGCAAGTGAGAATAAAAATATTTCTCAGTATCTTTCAAATTATATTTTATTTCTCAGAATGAATCATGCGAATTATTGGTGCACAAGTTTCAGAGAAAACAAAAATAATTATGACGAGAATTCATTAACAAGAGTGGATAATTTAGAATTAAAAGCATCAACAATTTTATAAAGCTTAACCTAAGAGCTCTAAAACTGATTTGTCTAAAGATATCAGGTAATTTATAAGAGTAATAAAAATGTACATGGATATTTTCAGTCTAGCTATTAATTTTCGGACGGTTGTTCTTTCATTTCTGAAATATAATGATGGCAATAAAACTGAAGCCACGTGTGATATTCTGTCTTATGTAAGGCCACGTGGAAAAAAAGATGCCGATCAGCCTAATTACTCTGAAAGCTGGTTTGACCAATGGCTCGTGAGATGGATCTTAATACTAGTGCAAAACCAGCAATCATCAGAGAGTAAGAAAATTTATATTAGGAAAGGGAACTCTGCTGATTCTGAAAATAATTAACTTTCAAGTCCAATAAGCGTGAACACCACAAGGGTCACCCTTTTTACCAACTTGACGTCACTGGCCAATAGAAAATTATAGACGATCTAAGCAAGCTATAATTTTGTTAGAGAAGATGATGGATATTTTCGAGGAAATGAAGAATGATAAAAAATTCGATGAAAAGTGTTGCTGAAGATTTTCAAAGTAGACAATAATTTTATTGCCAAATCGTAGATTTCACAGCAGAATAAAAATCTGACTGACCTGTCGGCATCCCTTTTTCCCGAAAATGATCATATATATTAATTATACGGGGTTTATTGCAGCAAATCAAATGGTTTGGGCTTTAATGAGAATTTAACGACTTATTCATCGTGTGGTTGTTAAAACAAGGACGGCTCTAAAAGCTGGTCTACGTCTAATTGATCACTGTAAACGATGCCAGTATTATTGTTATACTACCTGGGCTCAAAATTACACTATATCCATAGAAGGAAAAACATAATTCCAGCAAATAAATTTCGAAATAAAATAAAAATTCTGCAATTCAGAGGGTCGAAAGGATGAAGGACGTTGAAAATCGCGTGACTGAAATTAACTTATTTATAGGGTCTAAATATAGTGAAAGAAGAATTATATTTTTGATGTATTTAAAAAAATACAGTGAGGTGAACTCTTACAATTAATATGAAGTTGTCACACAGGATCTTATTAAATTGCAAAATTGAATGACTTGATAAGTAAAAACGAAATGAGAGCAACTTTATATCAGAGTTTCTGAATTCTTGTTCTGGATCTGCCTGGCTATCCTCTGTTCATTACTTATACACTTTTTTCTTAATTATTAACTACTTCGTCACAAAACCAGTTCGACTGGGACTCAGATGAAAACCATTGAACAACCGGGTACTTTCACGATAGTAAATCCTTTCGTTTTGTATTCTTTCTTAATCCTAATTTTCTTATCTAGTATTTATTAAAGGTATTGAGAATATGTATTAGATAAAAGTTTTTCATTCTGATCAACTTCGACATCTCTTGCTCAAATTTTGTATTATATTCATTTTGATTTGAAACCAGTTCCAAGCTGTAACGAGCAAAATCATTAGACTGATAGATTCCATCAGTAGAAGAATTTGACCAAAAAGCACTTCGCTATTCAAGAATAATTTCATTTGTTAAAAATGAAATTAATTACAAATTGATTTTGGGATCTGATAAACGGATAGTAATTTAAGAGACTTCTAGAGTCTTATGGTGAAATCAAGAAGGTCGAATTAGAAATTTGCTAGTACGCAATCTGGGCGGGACGATTCGTCTAACTTTGAAGGCTTCGTTCAAGATTTAAAATATGTTCCACCTTTAAGTATACTTGCCGACAATCTGCGAGTCCCGTTAATTTTCCCTGTGGCCGACATTCAAAACACGCGATCAAAAATTTTCTCAGGCATTATAGATAAAACCTTTAATGGGAATGCTACTAAAGAGATTATTAAAAAAAAATCATCGATCTTCGGACGAAAGGCTAATTACTATGTTTATCATATGAATAAACCACCAATGAAAGACCTTTTGCAAATATTCCACTCAAAACGAGTCGAACATTTACAATTTAGCCTATGTCCTCTCCCTCAACTATGTCCAGAAAAATGGCGACCAAATTTTTGATACACAGTTTGGTCT
Source organism: Melikaiella ostensackeni (assembly GCA_032362435.1). Classification (NCBI taxonomy): domain Eukaryota; kingdom Metazoa; phylum Arthropoda; class Insecta; order Hymenoptera; family Cynipidae; genus Melikaiella; species Melikaiella ostensackeni. The sequence continues at coordinate 39,341,340 of JAUMHM010000031.1, read as the reverse complement.
ATTAACTATTACTCTATGGTCACGACAAAAGATGAATTTTCAGGCAAGAATATTAATTTTCTACCAAAAAAGACGAATTTTCATCAAAATACATAAATTTTCAACCAAATAGTTAAATCTTCAACTAAAAAAGATAAATTTGCAAGCAAAAATTGAATAGTTATTTTTTTAGTTGAAAAATTATTTCCAGCACAAAAAAAACAAATTTTCAACAAAATAGTTGAATGTTCCATTAGAGAGGTGAATTTTAAACTAAAATGATGAATCTTCATCTATAAAAATTAATTTTCGGCAAAGGAGAGCAACTTTCAACAAAGTACTTGAAGTTCCAACCCAAAATGACGAATCTTTTAACAAAACAGTAGACTTTTCAACCGAAAAGAATTAACTTTCAAACGAAAATAGTTGCATTTTCGACCGAAAAATAACGATTTTCTAACAAATTAATTAATTATTAACCGAAGAGATGAATTTTTGACTAATATGATCAATCTTCAACTGGAATAATTAAATTTTCAGTTAAAAAAATTTATTTTTAATTAAAAAAAATATTCAAGCAAGGATTAGACGAATTTAAACCAAAAAGATTAACTTTTTACCAAAAAAGACGAATTTTTAACAAAATTCATATGAATTTCCAACCATATAGTTGAATTTTCAACAAAAAAAAGAACAATTTTTAGTTAAAAATATTAATGTTCAACCAAAAATGGAGCAGTTAAATAATAATTCTCAACGATAAATATAAAAGTTGATACTTTAACCGAAAAATATTTCAATTAAAAATCGAAAACAGTCAAATTCAACCAAAAAAAGACGAATCTCCAACAAAATTGTTGAATTCCAATCCAAAGCAGACTAATTTTCCACAAAATAGTTGCTTTACTAACCAAAAAACATGATATTTTTACTAAAAGAGATGAACTTTTAAACCAAAAAGACGGATTTCAACCAAATTGTTGAATTTTCAACCAAATAATAACATTTTTAACCAAAAAAGATTAATTTTCAACTAAAATGATGAATCTTCAATTGAAATGTTTCAATTCTCAGTGTAAAAAATTATTTTTCAACCAAAAAAAGACAAGTATTCAACTCTGGATATTAATTTTCCACTTTCTAATAGTTTTTCTATACTTCTGTAAGATTCACAACTTCCTAGGACCAACAAGGAATGTTTTACAAGATTTTCAATTTCAGGGTGGGAGAAAAATTGCAATTTTCCTATATTGGACTATTAATCTCTATGGCTCTGTATATTATTCTTTTGACCTTCAAAAAGTATTTCTTTAGATTTACATAGTTCAAGTATTCGTCGAAACTGCATGATTTTTCGTTAAATGTAAATGTTTTCTATAATTTGGTATTGTTCATGGCGATTAGGATGATCAGCTGTTGGCTAAACTTGGCGCACGCGTGAAAAAATAGTCTCCACTGCGCATGCCCGAAATTTCAGCGAACAACTGTACGACATGAATAATAGAAAGTGCTAGAAAGCGTGCGCCCTAAGAAGCCAAAAGGAGCGACAACATTTGCTCTGAGTTTTGGGTGTCCAGCCTAATTGATCTTGAGAATCGGTTCATTCTGATGCGCGATTTGCTGATCAAATAAAAAATCCAAAATCTGTATAAAAGCATCGTATATCATTTCGATCCAATTTCGGGATCAAATTGATCAACTGGCATTTACTGTGCTAATATCTCTCCGAAATGTAAAGCGACTGAATCTTGAGAAATTGAGTCGTTTCTTCAATTGAATAGAAAGAACAAATAAACAGGTGCGAATAATAAGTTTCCACTCTAACGGTTTCAGAAAGCACATTAACATACATACAAATCACGTAAAATAGAGTTATAAATCGTTTGTTTTGACATTCAATCTGTAATTCGTTTACCGTCAAACGCACAACAGCCACGTCAATTATAACTTGACGTCTGTCAGTCTCCAGTGTCAATAGTCATTTTCTTCATCGCTGAAATACAAATCGCCAAACCTCGTATTCACATTTCCTCGATTTGTGTGCATGCATTGCTCTGTCGCCCTCGGGCTACCTATCAGAGAGAAATCATTTTGAACTCAGTGCAGCCTCACGTATAAGATTTTAATGACTCGGCGAAGCTGTAACGAACGCTCATGATTTATGAGGAGATTATGTGATGTGATTATTACGCGAAGAATATTGATAAATTAATATTCCGCTGTTTGTAGAGTGCCGGTACCGTGACACTAGCGCGTTCCATCTGCACGCACGTACAGGGTGTACGCTTTGAAAGAGAAAGTAGATTTTGCGACCAAGAATGCACTGTCATTGCTTAAATGAGGCTTATGCTTTGATAAAATGCAGTAATAAAAGTTCCTCCAGATAATTTACCGTTTCAAGTACAACCTTCTTGATAAGATATGTCACTTTGTAACTAATTCATTCACGAAATATTCATGTTTTCTACCGAATAACTTTTAGTTTTTTAAAGTTTGTTTATGATTTTATCATGTCTATTTTCATTCTTAATTAATTGAAGATGAACTGGCTCTGTTGAGGATAACTTACGTAAATCGAAATTTTATAGCCGCTAAAGAAGTCTATTAATTATAAATACGTAAACGATCGTAACATCTTTTTAATTTAAAGCGACTCCGTCGTTGCGATCAGTTAAGATCATTGACGTCTTCATGCATGGATTTATCCAATCCGTGCAATAAAATCATATATGGTGTGTTACGAAACAAAGTCTTTTTTAAGCCTTAATGTCATTGAAAATCAATAAACATAAGGGGGCTTCCAAAAACGCAAGATTTAAAGATGTAGAAAAAATGTGTCTAAAATTTTGTTCTTATAAAAGTACACACCACCATTAAATTTACAATAAGAAAATAGGCTAATATTGTGCCATACATGTTTTTGTAACCACGAAAGCAACGATGATATTTGGAGTTCAATCTTTGATCTCGATGCGGGAGTACAAGATTTTATCCGATTGTATCACATTTTTTAGATATATATATATATATATATATATATATATATATTTTTTAAAGGAACAAGAATTTCCAAGAGTACATTGCATTTTTCAAACTTTACAACTTCGGAACCACCCTAATAAACATTGATTATATAATTTCGCCCCTTGCTGGATGGATTTTTCATCCTGTTGGAAATAAAAATGGCGACTTGGTACAAAGAAAGAGCTTAGAATACCGGTAGGTCTCCTAATTTCCAATATCCTAGGGCGTTAAGTCTTTGAAAGGTCTGATGTGTGCACACGCACAATTTCCTGGGTAATCAACGCGCCGGAAACGGACCAATCGGCGTGCAGAACTGCCTCACTTATTTCTCAACCTTGATTGGTTAGAACGAAGGACTGGGGTGCGACTTTTCGACCCTGAAATAGTGGGGATTCTCCAAATGCCCCTAGGCGCAAAGGTACTGGTCCTCGTTAATTTCATTAAGGGTCTGATTTTCGTGCATGCTGACTTCCCCCATTACCCCTTACACACCCCTTTCTAACGCTAATGGACAAAAGGGCACGCGACTCTATGTTAGTGCGTGATATTGAAAAATGGTGCCTATAATCACGCCTTGGAAGTAAACTTTATTCTGAAATCGGGGTCCACATTCTTCATAAAAATTAAACCCTATCCGCATAGGGTGGAGTGAAAATGTTGAAATTCATCAACCAAATTTTAAAAATGCATAAAATTCTTATAGTTACAGCTTTTGGTAGAACAAAAGTAAAGAAAATTGTATGACAGTTACGATTTGAAGCCTGCTTGCAAAAGCGCATTGTCTTTTTAGAAGTCACATATTTTCTTACATTTTACATGGACTTGATGTGACAATTGAAAAACAATATAATGTAATATATATTAATTACATGCGCTTCTGCGACTTTTTACCTCAAGCATACGATGACTAATTTTTTAACTTCATACAGAGATCTAATCAACAGATATCTGTTGTATCGACATCGAGAGTCATAATACAGAAATTTTTTTTTCACTAGCATGCAGCGATGTGTATTTAAAATTTTTGGAACATATTTTTCATTTCAGTTGAAGTTGAAACATTAAAGTCATCGTATGCCTAAGGCCAAAAATCGCAGAAATGCATGTTATAAATATCACGGCATAAAATAGAACAATTATTAAAATATGTTGGCCGAAAACACCTTCAGAAACATCGAAGGTAGGTTGACCTTCCATTCGGATGATCAAATGCAAGTTCCAACATTTCACTAGTGTTCTATGGTAGTTGAATGGGTTAAAGCAGCTTTCATGAATAGAAAAGATGTTGGTTCAAATCCGATTCGCAGTTAAATTTTTGGAGCTAATTTTTCGTTTCACACGAAATTCGTTTTAAAAATTTTTCTTTGCAATGAGTGTCGATACAACCGATATCTGTTGATCAAATCTCCTCTGTATGAAATTAAAAAAATTAGACACATCGTATACCTAAGGCCAAAAACACCAGAAATGCATGTAATAAATATCACGACATAGACTTGAACAATATAATGCAATGTTTTAGAGCACGTTTCATTTTTTGAAAATGTACAAAAAACATGTTTTTCTGAATTCAGTTAATTGCACATGTTTTAAACAAATTCTATACACGTCAGTTCCCACAGTTTGAATCAAAGAAACATGCTATTGTTTCGTTAATATAAAAAAAAGTTCGTACTTTTTAAAGAATTTGAAATTCGTGAATTTCACCTTTTTTAAACGATTTATAACCAGCTGTTTTTGGATTAGAGAAAAGAGAAACTTGAATCAAGAAAATATAGGTGCGAATAGGGACGATACAATATCTTATTGGATGATATTATAATCAGTAATAAATCTATAATTTAGCATACAATAATAGAGGTGCTCACATTATATTCATTTTAAATTTTAAAAAAAATCATTTACCCATTGATCAGAAACAACGCTACTATGTTTAGGACTGTGAAATTTCTACTGAAAGAAGTAGCGCTGCTTGGTAAATGAAAAAGGTGTGGAAATCATTAGCTAGGTAACGGCAAGTGGTCCGATCGGCTCCTTTGAATGAATAATTATTTCTAATCCCGACCACACTTTGAGAATCGATTTCAGGTTCCGTAATTGCCGACAGAGGATCGGTTCACCGTAAAAACTCGCTCGTTTTCCTTATTCAGTCTCTACGCCTGATGCTTCGTCAATTGCATATAAGGCGTGATTCAATTAATCCAAGCTCGATAACCGTTTTAACGTGTCATAATTTTCTCTCCATCAAGTCTGATCTTTTCCTCCATTTAAAGAAATTAGATTATCAAGATTATTATCTAATGCTTAATAAATAATTACGTCTTATTTCTTGTAATGGATGACTTTAGAAAATGTAATGGGGATAATAGAAGTACATAGTTGCAAATTCCCGATTATTAATTAGGTTTAACGGTACAATGAGCATATCGTCGTTAAGATTTACGCGTAATTGAAACGTCATTCTCGATGTTATACGAGCGTCTAAGCAGCCATGCGAAATGTTTGTAACTTATTTTACAAGATTGCATCGTAAACGATCTACCTAAACCATATCGCACCGGATTTAGTCGGTCACGATTCTCCTTTATACTAATTAGCAATTCCTTCTTCGACTTCAAATTGAGGTTAATTGCATTACATAAAGCACTCTTCATTTTCCTTTTCACCACAACTTCTTAAAATAGAAATCCTTCCAAACTGATGCAATTTTTAATAAAAATGTTTAAATTAATCTCAATAATAGATGCTAATTAGTGGCGTTTGAGGTTGTACAGTGGTCGTACCGTCCGTGATAGAAAAACTCTTAATACGATTATCCATAGACAACCGGTTTAAATACCTCATAGCTAATTAAATAAGTTCTCATTCCAAGGAAACCAAATCAAAATCTGAAAAACGGGTATGCTTTTGCTTTCCGTGAATCTGGTGTTAAAAAATAAGTTAGCAAGTAACTAGAAAATGTCACAGTCTCGCTGAAACCAAGACAGGAGGATTAATAGTATCATTTAAGCCAGCTCACGCTAACGGATTGTTTAATTGAACTTGATGAGTTTTTGCGATCGGGAGTGGTCAACGAGTACAAAGAAAACTCGCGGACGAAACTGCTGATCCTGCCGATCGTTGGGTGCATCAAAGAAAAGCGACTGGAGCGACAAGTCGTCGACAGGATGGCAACATCGGTGGCGACCGCGTTCCGCTTCTCGGAAGCCGGTTATACAATTACTGTTTTATCCTGATTCCCTTCGCGTCATTTTCTGCCAAGTACTGTGATCCACTTAAAAGCCCAAGACCCTTCCAATACCTTGCAATGTCTTCCAAAGGGTCCACTCTTATACAGATAAATAGACCTGCATGTTTGGATTCCTCTTGCCTCAGATTTTCCGAGGAAACATCAGTCTTCCCGACTTCTTTCATCCTTTTTCGATTCGTTCAGTTGATTTGGAATGCGATAAATTCCCGCGTAATCAGGCGAAACAAAAAACTTATTCAATTCCGAACTGAACATAACTCCTTTGGTTCTGGCTTTGTGTTCATACTTTCCTTTGAATGACCAAAGTTTGGTGGGACTGATGTTATGAATGGACACACCACCTTATGACGATTTAGCTGCTTAGTTTGGATATGATTTTATACTTATGCAAAACATTTCTCCTATCAAGATGGTAGTTAAGTGCATACTTCAAATAATTATCAATACAAATAATAATGTAGCCTCGGATAGGACTAACACTTTTGTTGACGAAAAACATGCCCTCAGAAAAGTTTCAGGCGATGAATGAAGACTGGGTGTTTGGAATGCTAGAGGTGTGAATGATCTTAAGGAAATGGAATTGCGGAATACAATGTTCGTAAGGAGGCTAGATATTTTATGTGTACTGGAAACAAAGAAAGAGGGATGTGGGATAAGAAAGATAGAAAATGGACTAGAACCTTGTTCAGGAGTAGATAATGAATCACATGATAGCCAAGGAGACGGTCTGATTATGAATGAGAGAGCAAAAAATCATGTCGAAAAGTATGAATGTGTATCTTCCACATTATTATGGGTCAGAATGAAAGTGGGAATCAGAAGACTATTTATTATAGAGTGTTACGCTCCAGTTGGTTGTGACAGTAGTGACGTAAAAGATACCTCTTGGGACTCGTTAAATGATATTTTGTAGGTACTTTCGATCCTGGGGAAAGAAGAATTATACTTGGAGATATGAATGACTGGGTTGGTGTGCAACGCGAAGGTACCGACAGGGTACTGGGCCATTTTGGAGAGCCAAAAACGAACGGTAACGGGGATAAATTGATTAGCTTTTGCTTAGAAAAAAGCTTGTTTATTACAAATACTTGGTTAAGACATAAAATAATCCAAATGTATACTTGATGCAGAGGCAAAAGCCACAGTATGATTGACTTTGTTGTAGCGGATGAGAGACTGAGAGGGCTACTAAGAGATACAAGGGTTATGAGAGGCTCTGAATGTGGGACGGATGACTACCTCATAGTTTTAAAAATAGAACTAGGTAAAGGGTGAAAAAGAAGAGGAATTGATAATAAATCGTAGCAGATGCGAGCTAAAATAGAAAATTTGTAGAAACCAGAAGTACAAGTAGTATATCGTGAAAAGCTGAATAAATATTTAGAACATCAAGAAGAAGACTGCAAGACTGAATTTAACAATGAAAATGTAGAGGGTTCATGGATAATACTACGGGATAGTATTAGAGGGATGAAAAAAGAAAAGCAAGGATACTAGTCAAAGAAAGCAAGGATAAAATCAAAGCGTGAGAAGATAAAAAATGTAAAATGAATTTGAAGGAAAAAAGAAATTATTTTGGAAATGGGTTAGGAAAATCAGAAAAGAAAGGACCAGCACTAAGTTAGTCGGAATTAGGAATGCTGATGGTGAAATGGTATGGGACACGGTCAAATTAGAAGAATGTATGATTGATTTTCTCAAGAAATTGTATGGAGGTCAAGCTGTGTAGCATAACAACTGTGACATAGGACAGAATACGTTAGACAATTCCTTTGTAGGTGGCGAAAGAAGAATCGATATCCATGACATTATATGCGTAATTAGGCAACTAAAGAATGGTAAGGCTGCTGTTGTGGATGGTATCACCACTAAAATGCTTAAGAGCGGCAGCGGATATTTGTTTGCGTGGCTGAGCGAATTTGTGAATATGTGTGTTGAGCAGGGTGAAGTTCCACATGATTAATGAAAGGTGATTATCGTTCCACTCTACAAGGGAGGGGCTTTCGATAAGGTGGATAAAACTAAACTTTGCGAAGTCCTGAAAGAGTATGGAGTGAATGGTTGGCTTCTAAAAGCAATAACAGAAATATATAATGGTAGTAAAGCGAGTGTAATAGTAAATTGACAACTGAGCAATTGGTTTAATATTAGGCAGGGTTTTAGGCAAGGCTGCGTTATGTCCTCCTGAATGTTCAATATATACGTGGACAAATGTCTGAGACTGGTTCTCTTAGACGAAGAAAGTATTGATTTCGGAACAGTAAAACTTCGTGGACTGGCCTTTTCAGATGATAAGATTGTTACGGCAGAATCAGTCGATGATTTGCAGAGAATGATGTGCAGAATGGAAACCAGCATGGAGAGCATGAATCTTAAGACTAACGTAAAAAAAACAAAAATTATTATGTTTGAAAGTAGGGGAGAGAGAACAGTATGCAACATTGCCTTAAACGAAGAGAGGATAGAGCAAGTTGATGATTCCGAGTATCTTGGGAGTTTATTTACTGCTGACGGAAAGATAGATGCAGGGATGTCCAGACGTATAAACGAGGGTAGAAAGATTATCGGCAGTTACAATCCATTACTAGAAGTAAACATGTAACGAATAAAGACAGAATTGCAATATATAATTCTGTGCTGTATGATATCAAGACCTGAACGTGTCAAGAAAATGATAGGCGTAGAAGGAACGTGGTTGGCATGCAATTCCTGCAGAATACATGCGGTGAAACGCTAATGGACAAAGTCAGTAATGATTGCTTTTTCAAAGAATGTGGTGTGGAAGAAACATTGGTTCACAATACTACAACATCATCGCAGGAAATTTCAAACATTGCTTTAAATTCTTAACATCTTTAACTCATCAGGCACTTGACTTACTTCGTGGCTGAAGATAAAACACACCGTTCACCCGAGAAAAAAGCTGAGGAAAAAAATAAATAATAATAACAACAACCATGGCAAGGTAAAGTAGGTAAAAAGCTGATTCAGCACAAAGGACGTCGAAATTAAAATTTCCCAAAAGTATGACGAAACCGAGCCACTCCTTTTTTATTATCCCGGCACATTCGAGATTAATTTTCGTACGTGCTTGGAGTGCTGCTTCAGTCAGTGACTAGAATTTTCTTCGAGAGATCGGGAGATTTCTTTTTGCATTCATTTTAAAGCAATAAGTTGTCTTATCACAGCATTTATAAAGGTATTTCGCTGACGTCATCTTAGTACCGCTTGGTCAAAGGGAAAGTTTCTTTTCCTCAGGGACAAATTAAGCAGACGGTAGCAAATGTTATGGCATCTGGGCTTTATTATTTTATTTAACTAGGTGAGTTTCTCACCTCATAACTTAGGTCTCTCGTATCTGACAATAAGATTATGCTTCGTTTTTTTATACACTCGCCATCATAGAGTGTATGGCGAAACGAGGTCACTTTCAAAATATGGTTATGTATATCTGCTTTGAAAGATAGAGATGCAAAAGAAAGAAATCAATTTAATGGAACCTGGCGACTGAACCATTTGTCTGTTGGGTTTAAAGAGTTAATTCACATCTGGTTTAGTCTCACGATGGTCATACATCTTTTGATTCATGATTCATACTCGGGCATTCAAGATATTGCGCTATTTGTCATTTATCTCTACCATATAAGAGAAGAATGAAGATTGCAAGAATTCTAAGTGAGAACTCAAAATTTGCTTAATGATTTATTAATTACAGTTCAGAAACGTCACAACTTGGTTTCAGCATCAGACTATAATAAAATCTCCATATTGATTTGTTCATCTTCGCTCGATTGAAAATGTATTCGAGCGTCTCTGAATTGAAGATCATAAAGGTCCATCGAGACACTTCGGAATCAACGGTTAATGCTGAATTTAGACATGGTTTCCAACGTGTGGAAACTTGACAAGGAGGAGGGTCGAAAAAATGTCCAAATAAGCCATAGGAGTGCAAAGTAACGAGGCATATAATAACCCTCGGTGACATTCGAACAAACAGCCATCTGTAGGTAATACCCCTGTGGTGAAGACCGCCCCAAAAACTACACCCCGTCAAGAAATTACAATGACAATAACGAAATCTGATCCGCCCGCGGGCACGGACTTTTGCTTCGTTTTTCAGCTCGCTTCTTCACGCCTCTCTCATTCCTTCTCTCTTTTGCATGCTATCTTTTTCTATTTGTTTCTTTCTCTCTCCACCGAACGCAAAGTACGCATCGGTAATTCTATAGCAATTGTACCTTTGTACTATTGTACACTTCCGTAACAGTCCATTATACCGGTATAGTAGTTGTTCCAAGGGGCAATACCATGTTCCGCTCGCGCGTACATCGCGTACGAAATTCTTACGTTTTCTCAGTCTGGCTGTCAATTCGAGTGTGCACTGTGCATTGGTAAATGCACCTCTCGAAAAAAAAAAAAGAAAAGCAAGGGGAGAACCCAGCGATGGACAACCGAGCAGACTTATTAGCTTTAATATCGGGGCGTGTTTCAAATGTGGAGCACATACAGGGTGAAAAATAAAAATTTAAATCACAGGAGGTATTATCGTCTCGAATGTGCATTGAAAAATCGAGCTTCAATTAAAGGATTGCATTCTCACATGATAATTAGATACAACCGGGGTAGATTCTTCTCTCTGCTCAAATGTAAGTTAATCATTTATATAATTTCAGTAAAGCGTTAAATTTTAAATCATCTCTGAAAATTCAGTTCCAGACAATGTTCCAGTATAATGCAATGAAGCGAAATAATACACTCCTTCAAAAAATCAAAATTTTTTAATCAGATTGTGATAAATTCTGTAATTTTTTCCTTAAATTCCAACACTTTCTGATTAAATATGCGCATACTTTACGAAGGAAAAAGAAAATTGATCAAAAAGGAAACTGCACAATTTTAAATCCAACGGTTTCAGGTTGGAAGATTTTTAAATAAAACAGTATCGAATTTAAGTGCTCTAAACTAAAGAATTTAATTGCAGCAATGGAAATTGCTAGCTTAGTCTGGATTTTATGAAGACACAAATTTATAAAATTTTGTCTTATTTGTACCAGAGTATAAAAAAAAATTTAAGGTTCGCTTGGAAATTTTGTTTTCCCACTGAGAAAAATATTTGATTCGGAAGAAACAAAACGATATGGTTGCTTTAAAGCAAACCAATTTTTTTTGTCCCAATAAAAATTTGGTTTTTTCAACAAACCTTTTGTCAAAAATCCACGATTCCTACTTATTTAATGTCAGATATTCGGCAGAACGTAAGCAAACATTCATGGAGGAGAAGCGAAAATTGTTCGTAAAATTAAAATCTTTCATTTCGTTTCCGCATAGAAAGGATTCGAGCCCACAACAGCAAGCCTTACTCAGCATGCTGGAAGTAACCCAAACACGTTACCAACTAGGCCACGCTACCTCCTCGCTAACTTAATAAAATGATGAGTTTCACTGAATTATTCAATTTTCGAGAGACTTATTTCTGAAAAATTTTGCCGGTAAATATTACTTGTACATTTTTTTATAACCGCTTACATCGAATGTTACGAACCAACTCTTGGTATGATTTTTATAATTACATATCAATTTAATAAACAATTCATTATTGACTAAACGCATGCCTGTATTATTAAAAAACTTTAAATGTTGAAAGTTATATTACTTGCATTTGACATTGACCGTTTTTATATTTATTTTCTAATTTGGCACATTTCCCAGATAAAACACTGGAAATGTTGTTTGTACAAAGAGATCATTAAATTGTAAAGATCATAACTATCCTCTTCTTCAAGAAGAATCTTAACACAATTTCTATTCTGACTAGTAATTACTGTCCAAAGTTGACTTGATGTTCTTCTCTATATTCTTCTCCCTATGCTAATTTATTTTTCAAAAAGGTAAAAATTGTAAGAATAGCTTTTTGGTACACCCTGTATATGAGCCCCAACGTTGGTAATACGAGGATACCCGAACACGCAATTCACAATTGAAATCCGGACTCGGAGCCTATTGTGGGTTAATAAGTAGGTAATCCTGCACCAAGTGTGGTGGACTTTTTGACATTCGACACCATTGAGGAGGAATTTTGAATAAAGTCACGCGAGATGCCGCATCACGTGTAGTGAATTGCTGACCAAAATAAGTTTATACACGAATAGTGAATTTAAATGACGTATCTTATCTTATTCTTCCTTTTAGAACAAATTGTTTTGTTCGAAAATTGTAAGAATATGGAGTCTATAATAACTTCGCTCTAATCAATTTAATTTATACTGAAAAAAAGGCATGATCTCTTACTTTTTAGAAGAGGCAGGTCGTTCATGAATCCCCCATCGTCCACATTTGTGTTCTGTAACAATAAGATACCCCATGACATGAATGAGATCTTCCTAAGGAAAGTAAGTTTGTGTTAACCAAGTAAAAATAGCGAGGTTAGGGTTTGGGATTAAATAAAGAGATTATTCACAAGGTATGTTATTGTGCTTCTATTCAACAAAATATTATAAGAAATATTTTAAGTATTTACCACTCAGACTGTTGAAGTACATTCCATATTAAATTCCCGAAAAAAGCCGCGAACAGGTCAACTATGTGCAATCATGGAAAGTACAAGGGAAAAAGTTTTTAACCGCATCAAAGCCCAACCACCGCTTTTAACTTTGAGTAAATATATCTATTTTATATTTTCTTTTCAGAAAATCAAGGACAACCAAACTTTTGGCTGATTCAAACAGACCTTTGGTTGTTTGAACCATATTCTTTGTGGATTAAATAATTTGGTAGATTTGAGATTGAGAATTTTCGTTGAAGTAACTTTTTTTGTATTGTATGAAAAATGTATTTATTTATGTAAGTGTATTTTAGGATATTTTGGGACAAACGATAATGAAAAAAGTGTTTCGATTACGTACATCGTCGCTCACCTGGGGGTCGTCAACAAGACTTGTGTGTAGGACAAGGTCGGTTTGGTCAAGACCTGGTGGCGGAAGAAGTGCATCCGGACGACGAACGCCATATTCAACACCTCGCCCACCTCCACCACCCCCACCTCCGCCTCCACTGTTTCGGCCGCCATCGTAAGGAAACGACGCGTGCATATTTGTCTGAAAAAAGAGGAATTCTTTATTTATAAAAAAAATTAATTTGTATTTATTCTCAGCTTATAATTATTTTACAAATAAACTTGAATGCTTTATTCTTCAATTTAATATTCGGGGGTCTTATAAAAAAAGGCGAAAAATATGTATCAAATGTTTGACATTATGTCTATTTTCATAGTGTATTATCAAGTTTCATCATCATCGATTCGTCCTGACAGTTTTTCTTCTCTTTGTGTCGAGATCAAAGCGGGTTATCAGTAGCGAGAAATCTCCTGCTTTCGTAAACCTGCCTTCCGTTTTCTCGATGACAATCTTTCTCATATACAGGAGACTCTGACGATGAGTGTATCGAGGTAAACATACGTTTGGAACTTTAATTCTTTACATGAGGAATAAATCATTTAAAAAGGAAAAATAAAATAAAAGATATCGTTGATCAGTTTGCTCAACTGCATGTTATGAAGATTGTTTAGGACTCTAAGTAGGAGAGAAAGCCTCTGGTTTTTAAGATTCAAGATTTTAAATTTTGTAAGATTGAATACCATTCAATTGCAATAAAAAGGAAATTATTGGCAAGGAAGGAGTACAAAATTATTTGGAAGAACGGTGAAAAGGTTAATTGAGAGACCAGGAGAAAATCACTTGCAAAGAAATTTAGATCACCTATTTAGCATCTACCACTCTATCGAGTGATGGATGCGCGATGAACAGGTGAAACCAGTTTCTATAAAAAAAATATCATTCGTTCAGCCTTTCACACCAAGTGGCTGCTGGACGTGAAATTCAAAAAGCCTGAATTCACAGTTTCATACAGAGTGTTAACCCGTCATGTCAGGACCTTTTGCTCCTTTCCCCCTTTGTCGTTAAGATTTCTTGGGTACTAAAGAAGGTGAGATTCCTAGGTTTGGATTTGATCGCATCACATGGTGCAGTAAACGCTAACGTCATCGACGATGAATAGGAATCTTTCTTATGGGAACATGAAACATCTTAGCTACTCGGTTAGCGGTACTAAAGACGGGGTAATCCGGGATACAACACCGGTGCACAATCCTACCACGTGAGTGGCTTGTATACCATAGGAAATCCTTCTTAAAATCCAGGAATACAACAAAATGAAAACATTTTTCGAATGACAGTAATGACTATTTGATTTCCAAATTGCAGATTAGGTGGAATTTCAATTTTTATACAATTCGATTACCAATGGTCAGCTTAGGCTTCGAACTTCTTCAAGAAAAAAGTAGTCAAACAAGTTGAAACAAACTTTATGTTTTGAACGTATTGATTTCTTCCAAGGATTTGACGTCTTTCTACTGCGTCACTGAAAAAACAGAAGCGAATGTTTGTTGCAAGTAATTTTCAAATGGCCAAAGTTGAATTTTTTTCGCCTCGAAACAAAAGAAGATACAATTAAGTTGACATGGTACCCATACCTAATGTACGACTTGTATACCATAGAAAATCCTTTTATTGATCTATGGATGCAGTACAATGAAAATATTTATCGACTGATAGTAATGAATATTTAATTTTCAAATTGGAGACTACGGAATTTCAATTTTTGTACAATTCTATTGCCAATTTTCAGCTTAGGCTTTGAACTTCTTCAAGAAGAAAGTTTTCTCCCTGTTGTGTACATTTATTGTACATATGTCTCAAATGAGCTGAGAAAGCAGGTAGTCTCAAAGTCTATTTTTAAATTGTGAACTTTTTGGGTGTTCTTCTTCAGTACACAAAAAAATTTCATAAGTAAACAGATTTTATTTCGATCTTCAAGAAATAGAAAAAACAAGTTGAAACAAACTTTACGTTTTGAACGTATTGATTCCTTTCAAGGATTTAATGTCCTTCTATTGCGTCACTAAAAAAACAGAAGTGAATTTTTGTTGCAGGTAATTTTCAAGTGTGTAGAGTTGAATTTTTTTCGTCTCGAAACAAAAGAAGATAGAATAAAGTTGACATGGTAATCATATCCAATGTGCGGCTTGTCTCCATAGGAAATCTTTGTATTTATCCAGAGATGCAACAAATTTAAAACATTCCTCGATTGACAGTAATGACTATATGATTTACAAATTGCAGACTAGGTGTAATTTCAATTTTTGTATAATTCGATTGCCAATTGTCAGCATAGGCTTCGAACTTATTCAAGAAGAAAGTAATCCAAGAAGTTGAAACAAACTTTCATTTGGGAACAAACTGATTTCTTTCAAGGATTTGATGTCTCTTTATTGCGTCACTGAAAAAACAGAAGCGAATTTTTGTTTGGGTAATTTTCGAGTAGGTAAAGCTGAATTCTTTCGCATCGAATAAAAAGGAAATACAATATAGTTGACATGGTAACCATGTTACCCAATGTGTAGCTTGCATATACCATAGGAAATCCTTTTTTTTCTTTGGTATAATGCTTCTTGAAGAGAATATTCAATTGTTATTTTTTAACTTAATTTGTTGACTTTCTAATGATGTACAAGAATTTAAACCCGACCCTGACTTAACAGCACGAGATCGTAATTTGATTTAGTATCTCAAAGAAACCATCGTGTTTCAATGAACATACATAGTACTATGGGTTCATTCAGGACGATAATGATACGTAATCGATGCGAGTACTCCTACCAAGTGAACAGTTGCTTCCAATAGGATTATCGGCTGAACGTGTTCTATGGTAGAGGCAAATCTTTCATGAATCGATGTGACGCATCGATAAAACTTGAACAATGTCGAGTGACGAAGGGGGCTTCGCAGAAGATTTATTTCTCTCGTAAGAAGAAATCTGATAGTTTATTTTTATTACTCTCCAGCAATACTTAATCATAGAAGCAAATCGACTCTCTAAATTTGAATCAGTTACAATTTTACTGATTCAATCAGTACGACAAAGTTCAACTGAAGGATCAGTTTTTTTCGGAGTATAACTGATGAAATAGTTAGGTGGCCACCAGTCGAACACTACCGATTGGATTAGTCATGCCAAGTAACTAATTATTATTTTCAGTTATTACTTTTGCATGACTGATCATTCAGTTCGTTCAGTAAGTTTCCGATCATACTGAAGTAAACATGCTGAGTGGATTTGTGTAATATTTTGTAATTTGAACAATGAATAAAAGAAGTATTGTGAGCTTATCAAACATATTCATATTCGTATGGAGTCTAGGAATCTTTTTTCCCATATGTCGTGAAGGTTCATAAAAAAGTTAATGTGAAAGTTAAAAAATTGGTTTTTCTCACTCAACCACGTGAGAATGCAGTACATTCATCTCTAGCATATTTTTTGTTCACCAAGCGCCATCTTCCGTTTGCATATGAGGAAAATGTACTAGAGAGATGAACTTGCGTCGTCATGTGAAAGAGTGAGAGAAAAAGATACTTTCAACCTGCAAAGCTTCCTTCAAACAATAAAAAATCAATAAAATACAATACAAATAATCAATAAAATACAAATCAATGAAACACAAATTGATAAAATACAAATGTAGAAAGGGACATGAGATTTACAGAAATGTAACCTTTACGTTCCAGCAACGCTTGATGCATCTTGTGTGTAAATCTCACCAGTATTGCCAGATCGTAATTTTCGCACTACATGTACAGGTTTTTTTTGTTCATTTAGGATAAAAAAAATGCTTTTCCTTGTATTTGATAGAAATTTCGTTCAGTTTCATGCATTTAGTGGGAAACTTAAATTGACTTTATACAATTAATGAAAAAGTTCGGTTGTGTTATGGATAAGGATGAAGCTCATCTGGCAACACGGTTTTACAGTATGAGAAAGCAGTGCGTAAAAAGAACTGAAAATTAATAAAATTATTAAATAGATTGTTAAAAATCAAATTTATTTTTGGTTTCTTAAACTAATAATTATTCCTTCTATAATTACATTACTCACAAGAAATATGAGACCACTTATATTTTGCTAGTTTTGCGCCTAGAGACTCCAAAATGCAGTGTTGTGTCAATTTTTTAAAAAGATATTGCAAAAAAGACCAAATTTATAAGTTTTGTTAAATAATGAACAACTCTCGGAATAATGGACATTTTTTAATGTTCTGGGGGTCATCTTAAAGATAAATTTACTTAAAACATCCGTGATGTATCAAGAAACTTTTTGTTTTTTAAAAGTATTTTAGAACAACATAAAAGCTTTTTTTTTGTTCATAATTATCACAATAAGTGTATAAATAGTAATAAGCAAGATGAAAAAGTAGGCCTTTTCTTAAATTTTTATTTTTTCTGAATCTAGTGCCAAATATTTTTTATGTCAAAATAATGATCAGATCTGCTTTTAAAGCCTTCAAATAGATAAAGAGAGATTCATTCTTGTTTTTATTTACAATATAATTAATAAAAAAAGTAACTTTTAGGTTATTTAACATTATTTTTTAATTTAAGAAAATGGGATTATCGATTAGTTTCCTTCTTACAATTAACTTTACAATAAAAAAAAAGGCTTGTGCTACCGGATGACAAGGTTATCCAAAATTTTTCATTATTTTAAAGTATATTTTTACTTGGAAATATGGTAACTTATCAATGCCTCATATGATCTTACACAACAAGATGTAACAAATATTTTCTTATTTCAGAGAATGACGTAGATGGTGAATAATTTCTGGAATTCACTAAAGCTGATTTTTCAATCTTTGAATATTAAAATGGGACGCGTGATAAAGCTTGGCAAGCTGATAAAAGAAAACTCTGTATTGGGGGTAAGTTTTTTCTAAATTTATGAATTAACAAACATTCTATAACATATTATTAGAATATTGATTTCATATTACTACCGTATTGTAAAAAATACTTTTTAATATTCTTTTTTAGGAATATAGCGTGGAAAATAACGATCAGCCTGATTGCACTTTGAAATACGAGGACTTTGATACTGCTGATGAGACAGCAGCCCAGACATCAACTCAAATGTAATAGTAGTGTATTATAATGGATACATAAATTGACTTGATTTTAGAATTAAAAAGTTTTCATTTCGCATTTTATTTAAGAATTAGTTATTTGAAATGAGGCGAGAAAATAGGAACCAATTTTGACTGAAAAATCAGTAGTTTTCCCACCAAGCGCCAACTTTCAGACTACTGATTGAAGTGACTGACTACTTGCCTCTTAAATCTGTGATATTTGACTGACAATCAGTTTTTTTCAACTGATTCAGATTTACAGAAGAAGGAATCAAATTTAATCACAGTCGAAAAAAAAACCAACATGACTAGTTCCATAGAAGGATGACATTTTACGATCTCAATCGAAAATAGATACAACTTGAGGTATGCAATTACACAAATACTCGTGTTGAGCATTTCGACATCCCACGAATAGTGATCAGTCGAAACTGATAGACTTGTTTTTCTCTGTCCTTTTTATCATATCTATTATCGTAAAGCGCCTCATCAAGAACTATTTACAATCCTATAAAATGAAATAGAAATCAAATATCCATACTTCCTTGTAGGCAACAGCTGCTTGCACATCTTCATATCATCAGTAATTTTCTCATTTTTAAAAATATTATACATCTCAATAGCTTCCATTAGCTCGAGTTAAAATGTTTCGCTAGCAAATAATCCTAACCACTAATAACTTCGTTAGTTTCGCTTGTCATCTGCTACATATGAGTATGCATATTTTGCATTACTTTCACCAGAGTGAAAAACACTGGAATATCAACAATGCGTTTGTTATCGTCACATTATCTCAAGTGGATATTAACGTTTTAATAAGAAAGACAATACGTAAGCAATATGAACTCAGGAAAGTCTGCTTCTAATAGCCATTGTGTTACTCTCTGACAGAGAAAATATGCATAAAAGTAGGTCAACTTCACTTCATTTTGAAAATGAGCTATAAATTAACTCTTCTGTTTCCAAATCTCTGATAAATACTAATTGTGGTTGCACGTGACAGAGGGAGAATACATCACTTAAGTCATTATGAATAATTTATTCTCTTCGTGTCTTAAGATCTTCTCGTATGTTGGTGAAGACCACGCCTGGTCCGGTTGGAATAAAGTTTCGGTAGTCTTTTGCTGGGCCTTTAAGACCCAATTCCCACGTGGGTCAGGTCTACGATGACTCGACGATAGCGGCATGTGTGTGTACAGATACTGATACACAGTGACTTACGCGCAAATGTACGTAGTATGTACCTGCATTTTCATTTTGCAAGATAACATCTCCAGTACACCACTTCGCCGAAAGAAAGTCGATGGCCAGGATTGGCAGTAATTATTGCAAGTAATCAAGATTTCGCAAATCAGTCATTACATATCGTGCATGGCAATCAATCATGCACCTTTGAAATACATAATGGGAATAATTTAAGTGTTTGAAACAGTGGGATAACTACTGTACAACGAAACGTCGCATTGCAGGGGCCTACTCCTGCGAGGGGCCTCTTTGGCTGAGCAGCAAAAATCTATTTAAGGGATTATCCACAAATTACATAAGACGATATGCGTAATTTATTACATTACACTGGAATTCCAATATAAGTCCGACTTTAGTTCTTGCCTTAAATGGCATTGGACATATATCAGTGGGACTCGAATGTCAACAATCAGGGCCGTATGAACCATTTCTATTTGATGTTCGTTCGCAGTAAAAAATATTTATTAAATTTCTTTAAACGTTTGTTTGTTTTGAAGGATAAACGCTGCCTCTTGTTTTCCTGCGATATTTTTCAGCCCGCTTCGTTATTGCAGTACTGGACGAGTTTGCTGGCTTTAGAGTCAAGCTCTGTTTACCCCGTCGTCCCCTAGTCATCGAACAAAATTCTCGGAAAAACATATCGCAGACAGACTTATTAGAGACTTTCAGTGTATAAGTATTTTAATGATGGTGAAAAATTAATCTTGAAGGGCTTTAAATCCATGAAATTTCAAGTAAAAGTGTTTGATTTTTAACAAATTAGATGAATTTTTATCCAAATACATAAATTTTCAACCAAGAAGATCAATTTTCTACAAAAAAGACGAATTATCAACAAAATACATGAATTTTCAACAAAATATTTGAGTTGAAGCAAAAAATACAGATTTTCAACAAAATAATTGCATTTTTAACCAAAAAAGATGAAATTTCAACCAAAAAAGATGGATTTTAAAATCAGAAGGAAGAATTTTCAAAAAGGAGTTGAATTTTCAATCAAGAAAGATTCTTCAGTTAATAAAGAGAAAAAATTTCAAGCAAAATGTTGCACTGACAGGACAAAAATACGAATTTCCTACAGAACAGTTAAATTTTCAACCAAAAAAATGACTTTCTAACATAATTGTTGAATTTTCAACTAAAAAAAATATTTTCAACCAAAAAAATCAATTTTCAGATTGAATGATGAATCTTCAACCAAAAAAAAATTAACAAAGTAGTTTCACTTTCAACCAAAAGAGATGAATTTTCAACAAAATACATAAATTTTCAATTAAAAAAGATAAATTTTCAACCAAAAATGGAATAGTTAAATTTTCAGTTGAGAAAATAATTTTCAACAAAAAAAACTAACTTTCTACAAAACAGTTAAATTTTCAACCATGAAGATGAATTTTCAACTAACTGATAAATCTTCAATCAAAAAAAATTATTTTTCAACAAAGTAGTTCCAATTTCAACCAAGTAGTTGGATTTTCAGCAAAAAAATATGAATTCTCTACACAAAATCTAAAAGTTGATATTTCAACCAAAAAATATTTTAATTTTAAATCCTAAAAAGTTGAATCCAACAAAGGGAGATGGAATGGCAAAAAAAGTTAAATGATCAACTAAAACAAAATAATTGTCAACCAAAGCTTGCATTTTTTACCAAAAAGATTGATTTTTTATTAAAGAGATGAATTTTCATCAGAACACATAAACTGTCAAGCAAATAGTTCAATTGTCGACCGAGAAGATTAATTTTCTATTTAAAAAACGAATTTTCAACAGAATAGTTCCATGCTAAACTAAAATTAAATAATTTTAAACCTAAGAGTTGCATATATTGGATCAAAAAGATTAACTTTCTACCAAAGAAGACGAATTTTCAACAAAATACATAAATTTTCAACCAAGTAGGTTAACATTCAACCAAGAAGATTCTAATTTGACCAAAAAGATGAATTTCTAACAAAATACATAAATTTTCAATGAAATAGTTCAATTTTCAACCAAGGAAATGAACTTTTAGCTAAAATTATGAAGCCAAAAAATGAACTTTTAACGGAGTAGTTGAACCTTCAACTAAGTACTTGAATTTTCCACCAAAAGAGATGAATTCTCAACGAAAAAATGTAATGGTTGATATTGCAACCAAAAAATATTTCAATCCTGATTCATGAAAAATTGAATTCAACAAAAAAAAACGTATTTTCAACAAAATAATTGAATCTTCAACTAAAACCAAATAATCTTTCAACCAAACAGTTGCATTTTTGATCAAAAAGATTGATTTTTTTTTTACCAAAAAGGCGAATTTTCAACAAAATAGTTGAATCTTTAACTAAAACTTAACAATTCTAAATCAAACAGTTACATTTTTTCCAGAAAGATTCATTTTCTACCAAAAAGAATGAACTTTCAAAAAAAAAAAAAAAAATTTTTTATTGTCTTCTATTGGCTCTTATTGGCTTCTATTTATTCAGTTTACATTCAAGTTAAAAGGAGAAAAAGGGGAAAAGAGGGGAATTGGGGAAAGGCTGAGAAGCCTGCAATAAATAAATAGGAATTTTCATACTTTATAGGCTAAAAAACAGTAGTTTGAAAAAACATTAAAGTTCATTTTGAACTTTAAGTTCATATGAACTGCTCCTTTTTTTAAAAGGGCCTTATAAACGATTTTGCAGGGGCCCTCTACGTTTCTACGGGGTCATTTGACGAGTTTGATAAAAAAGCAAATAAAATTTTTTTTAAAGTTTGCCTTTATTACTCAACATGGTCGCCTTCAAGGGCTGCGCACTTAATTCAGCGAGATTCCAATTTTTCCATCCCTTCAGAAAAGTGAGATTTCTCGAGATCTGCAAAATACGCATTTACGGCATAGCTTACTTCTTCATTGGACGAGAATCTCTTCCCACCTATCCAAGTCTTCAAATTGGGGAATAGAAAGAAGTCGCACGGAGTCAAGTCTGGAGAGAAGCGTGGATGAGGAATCAATTCGAAGCCCAGTTCGTGTATTTTTGCCATTGCGATTTCGGAGGTGTGAGCCGGTGCGTTGTCGTGATGAAACAGCACTTTTTTGTGAGCCAATTGTGGCCGTTTTTTTTTGTAGCTCGGCTTTAAAATGGTCCAATAATGACGCATTGTACTTTCCTGTTATAGATTTACCCTTATGCAAGTAATCAATGTGAATAATTCCTTAGGGATTCTAAAATACTGTGGCCATCACTTTCCCAGCTGACAAAACCATCTTCGCCTTCTTTGGCGCTTTTTCACCAGGCAGTATCCACTGCTTTGACTGCTGCTTTGTCTGGTGTGTATAGTGGTGGATCCAGGTTTCATCCGCAATCACGAATCGACGCAAAAAATTCTGCGAATTCCGATTAAACTTCGCCAAACACTGCGCTGAAGCGTCTTTTTGGTTGCGCTTTTGATCGGGAGTCAGCAATCGCGGCACCCATCTTGCACACGCCTTCTTAATCTCCAGTGTTTCGGGCAAGATGTTATAGACCCGTTCAGTGGAGAAGCCTAAATCCTTAGAAATCTCACGCACCTGGCTTCGGTGATCTTCCATAACAATATGATGAATTTTTTCCACCATATCTGATGTGATGACCTCAGTTTTTGCGTCCGGAGCGCGCTTCATCTTTAATTGTCGTCCGGCTACATTTAAACTCGCTAATCCACAAATAAACGGTTTTCAACGAAGGAGGAAATTCTCCATGAACTTCGTCTCTCTCAGCTTTGATCTGCGCGGCCGTCCAAATTTTTTAATAAAAATGTTTTATCACTGCACGGAACTCTTCTTTCTCTATTTTTTTTCGAAAACTACTGTCAAGCTGCCTTGAAACGTATGCATCGGCTTTTGCTGAAACTTGGTAGAGTTTACTCTACAGAGTGCTATTTTTTTGCCATATAATACAAAGTTCATTTTGGCGCCATCCAGCGTGAAATTTATCCTACTTATCAAAAGAACATCGTAGTTACGCCATGGGGTTGAAAAACTTCTATGTGTTTTGTATTTATTAAACAACGATGAGAATAGGTTAATATGAGTATGCTTTCGAAGGTTTTGGATCCCTTTCATAAAGTATTATTGAAGCAGGAATTAAAGGGAGATTTGGTCTCAGAAAAAGTATGAAATTTCTAATTGAATGATTTGCGAGATGAATTGAATCAAGACGGAACTAATTTCGATGTTTATCCATTCAGCTTGAAGCAGTTTTCATTGGTATAATAGGTGTAGGTACTGGTATCGGGTACATATCGCAGAGGTAAAAATACAGAGTCAACGTGATTTCATTTCGTGGCCGTCGTTTAACGAGAGAAAGGCGATCACGTTTCATCTCATTAGCCGACTGGCGTGGCGTGGTTACATCAATTTATAACTAACGCGATGCTCATGGTTCGTTAATTAGCACTCGAGTCTTTTTATTCTATCTGCTCTTGTGTCGTGGGGGGGGG
>JAUMHM010000031.1:39297154-39308232 GCA_032362435.1 Melikaiella ostensackeni | reverse complement strand
ACTAATATCTATAAGGAATTGTGAAAAAAAAAATTGAATGAGGAACTTTCAATGACAGTAGGAAGTAAAGTACAGTAGAAAGTGACGTACAAACGGCCGTGCATCACGCATGGAAATGCCCTACTGCATTTTTTAAAGCGATCGACCCTTAACCCTTTCAAATTCAAAGCATTGCATAATACTTGAATAACACAAATTTATTATCCACTTGTGAATGGTTGTTGAAAATTCATATTTTCGGGTTAAAAATTCCACTGTTTTGTACAAAATTTGTATTTTTGGCTTTAAATTTCAACAGTTTTGTAGAAAATTCAGCTATATCGTTGATAATTTAACTATTTGGTTGAAAATGAACTTTTCTGTTGTAAATGCATGTTGTTGAGTTGAAAATTCATATTTTCTGGTTGAAAATTCAACTCTTTGGTTGAAAACTCGTCTTTTTGGTTTCAAAATTCATTTCTTTTGGTAGAAATTGTATCTTTTTTGATTAAGAATGCAACTTTTTAGTAGAAAATTAACACGTTTTGGTTGAGGATTCAACTGTTTTGGTAGACGATTCAACTTTTTAGTTAAAAATAAACTTTTTTGTTAAAAATTCAAATTTTTTGAGTCAGAAATCAACTGTTTTGGGGTAAAATTCGTCTTTTTGGTTTAGAAATTAAAAAATTTGGTTGAAATAGTTCTTCTTTCTTGACTAAAAGACCTTTATTGCTTGAAAATTCGACTTTCTGATTGAATTGAATAGTTTTTATTCAACCGTTTCATCTTTTTGAATAAAAATTCAACTTTTTGGTAGAAAATTAACCTGTTTGGGTTCAGGATTCAACTATTGTGGTAGACGATACAACTATTTGGTTGAAAATTAACTTTTTTGTTGAAAATTCATATTTTAGGGTAAAAAAATCAACTATTTTGGAGAAAATTCGTCTTTTTGACTTGAATTTTCAACAGTTAGGTTGAAAAAGTCTTTCTTTCTTGACTGGAAATCTTTTTTGGTTGAAAATTCGTCTTTTTCCTTCAAAAATTGATCTCTTTTGGTGAAAATTTCATCTTTTTCGGTTAAAAATGCAACTGTTTGGTTGAAAATTAATCTGTTTTGGTATAGAATTCAACTGTTTTGTTGAAGATTCGTCCTCTTTGGTTAAACTCCACTATTCTCGATTCTATATTAGAATCGTTTCTGGTCGAAAATTCAACTACTTGGTTGAAAATTCCACTACGTGGTTGAAAGTTGAACTCTTTTATTAAACATTAATTTTTCTTGATGAAGATTCATCATCTTGGAAGAAGATTCAACTATTTGGTTGTAAATTAACGTTTTTGTTAAAAATTCATAACATTGGATTAAAAATTCAAGTGTTTTGTAGAAAATTCGTCTCTTTGGCTTTAAAATTCAACAATTTTGTTAAAAAGTCATCCTTTTTGGTTTAAAATTCGTCTTTTTGGTTAAAAATCTTATTATGTGGTAGAAAATTTAATCAATTTGTCGAAAATTAAACCATTTTGCAAAAAAGTCATCCTTTTTCTTTTGAATGTCGTCTTTTTGGTTGAAAGTTCAACTATTTGGTTGAAAATTAATTAATTTTTTTGAAGATTCATATTTTCTGGTCCAAAATTGAACTGTTTTGTAGAAATTCATCTTTTTGACTTGAAAAATCAACGATTCGGTAGAAATATTTTTTCTTTCTTGACTGAAAAATCTTTATTGGTTGAAAATTCGTCTTCTTGGTTTATTGTTTCATCTCTTTGGTAGAAATTTCGTTAAATTTGGTTGATTTTTTCTTCTTTCTTGACCGAAAAATCTTTTTTGGTTAAGAATATAACTTTTTGGTAGGAAATTAATCTGTTTTAGTTAAGGGTTCATTTACTTTGGTAGACAATTCAAATATTTGGCTGAAAGTGAAACTACGGTTCTAAAAATTCATTTTTTTTTTTTGAAGATTCATTATTTAAGTTGAAAATTTCATTCTTTAAGTTGGAAATTCAACTTTTTGTTTAAAAATTTATGTATTTTGTTAATAGTTCATCTCTTTTGGTCGGAAATTAATTTTTCTGCTTGAAAATGCAACAGTTCGTTTGAAAATTAGTCTGTTTTAGTTGAGGATTCAACTACTTTCTTGAAACTTCGACTTTTTGGTTAAATAAAATATTTTTTACATAACAATTGAATCTTTTTAGGTTGGATTATTAGTTATTACATTTTTCGTTGAGAATTAATCATTTTTGGTTGAAAATTTAACTACTTGGTTGAAAGTGGAAGTACTTTGTTAAAAATTAAAATTTTTTGTTGAGGATTCATTGTTAAAGTTCGTAGTTTACCTTTTTGGTAGAAAATTTCACTATTCTGCTGAAAATTCGTCTTTTTTGTTTAAAAATTCATTTCTTTCAGTAGAAATTGCATATTTTTTGGTAAAAAATGCAACTGTTTGATTGAAAAATAATCCTTTTTGGTTGAGGATTTAACTATTTGGTTAAAATTCGTCTTTTTTTGGTGGAATTCAAGTGCTTTTGGTTTCAAATCTTTATTGATTGAAATGTCAACTATTACATTTTTTCCTTGAGAATTCCTCTTTTTTGGTTTAAAACTCAACTACTTGGTTGAAAGTTGATCAACTATGTTGAGAATTTGTCTTTTTTGGTAGAAAATTAATCTTGTACATGAATTTGAATGATGATTGAAACAAATTTGTATCGTATCTTCATACTTAAAATTCAGTGTATATTCAACATATCAATACTTTGAATAGAAGATGTTTTCCCGAGAATAGTGAAAACGATAAGAAGAAGTTTAATTTAAAACATTCTAAATCCAGTATTATAAAAGTTTCATTTACAAAATAAAATTCATTGTTATTTAATTTAATATGAAAATATTTTGACAAATCTTAGCACGTTTGAAGAAATTCCCTGACATTTCCAGGTTTTTCCTGGTATATAAAAATCCCCTGGCAATTCTAGGTTTTCCAGGTTTTCTAAATGAGTAGACATCCTGAGAGTTGATAGTGTTTTAGTTTCGAATGGATCAATTTTTTTCTTCTCAAGAGCCAACATAAATCATAATAAAACTGTAATCAGATAATTACTTGCCTGCTTTACACCTCATGCCTCAAATTTCCACTGCATTAGTATAATACTTCATTTGACCATTTTTAATATATAGGACAATACTCGTCGAACGGGTATGATTTCTCGGACGTTAATCGACTATAATATTTATTAGATGGTACTAATTAACAGGATACGTGCTAGGCACTATCCTCCTAACGAATGCCTGTTTACGAGTGACTTTAACGGCATCTGTTTTAGCGTCACGTTAACGAGCGCTTATCTCGTTACGAATGTGATTTTCCAAGTTTTCCGCCTTTTCTTGTCAATAAATCCATTCTTACAGCGCCGTACAAAACGTCGATTATTGCCGAGCCACTACGGGATTCGAATTATCTTCATAGTCGTTCCAGACAAACAGGTTCTATCGTTCCTATTCCTACCTTAACTTTCAAACTACGCGGATTGGTTCTAATGTTTTACGTGGAATTGAAAAGATGGATAGGTCATATATTAATTCAATCACATGTTTGATGAGACTCAGCCTTGTAGACACAGGGTCTTGGTCTCTTTTCGATGATCAGCTTATAGCTTGTTTACATTCTCAATGAGGAGTTGGGAGACTAAGAAGGCCTCAATGATTGCTATTAATCACCTCGATTTCTCCAATCTCATTGAGAAATGGGAAGCTATTTAAAAAATTAGAAGCTACGAGTTGTAAGGAAAAAATATTCTAGTTTCTTCAAAAGCATGTCTGCATGTAATCTATGCATGCTACCATCTGAGCCACGCATTTTCCAATTTTTAGAGTTATCAGAGTATAGGGTAATGACATCAATAGTGGGGCCCCTTAAATAGTGAGCCATAGGCTCTTCTTTTCGCATGGAAATAGTAAATGCAAAAAGAAATATTGAAGTTACCTGTTGCCTGAATTTCCATGATATCTAAGTTTAAGTTCGTCACCAAAGAATAGCGAATAATGGCTCTGAAATCCATTATTCAAATCGAAAGGTGAGCAGTGCTGTTGAAAGGTATGTTTTTTAACAAGGTGAGGATGTAAATTATATATAGTTTCACCAAATATCAGAGAAAACACTTTAAAAAATCAGTTTTATTGGTGGCCAATCTAGTGAATCCAATTTTCAAAGATTATTCAATGCTGAACCAGGCTGGTTCACTATTAGAGTTGTCAGATTTAATTTTTCATCGTCATTAGTTAGTCGTGCCAAAAATGTTCTATATTAACGCCACGCGTGTCAGATTTTTATCAAACATTATCGTTATATAAACCCTTTTATTTTAAAACATGTATGATTTGAAAGCAAATAAAATTTTTTTTCTTAAAATAATGTAAACAACAGAATAGTGGTTTACAAAATTGATTGATGTTTGAATGGGCTTTCGAACAATTTTGAAAGTTTCATGTTGCAGTTAACTATGCGATTTCTCATTTATAACGATCTATTGAATTATATTTTTCAAAGCGAACTTCAATCACGAAAGCTTATACAGCAATTAGAATGTCAAGTTATAATAATAGTTCTTCGCATTTGGAAAGTACTGAACCACTATACATAATTCTTTAAAAATTCTTTTCTTTTAGCTTTTCCTTCTTGAATATTTGTTTACTGAAATACTTTAAAAGAACACTGTCATGAACCCTTATTTGCATGAACACTGATCCTGAAATAATTTCCAGAAAACGGAGATCGAGATCTTCTGGGTATAATAAAAATTAGTATCAACCTATTTATGCAAAATAAATGTATATCGCAGCTATTCATAAGGCTCTCGGTAGTAAATTTACGGGAGTTACAAGAGGCACCGCATACCGTGTACTGCGAATCTTTAAGCATGATTTACAAGATTTGTTGTGAATTCAACAGGTCCGTTTTTTCCGGGATGCGTTCCACACTCACGAGAAATCTTGGTCTTAAGTGAGAAATCGGACTGGACCATAAAGCGAATGGTTACTGGACCACAAGAAAGAGGAAAAGATTTAAAAAATAATTCTCAAAAGATCGGCTTCAGCACCGCCTATACATGAATCCGGCAGTACTGCTTTCAGATTTTAGTTACAAATGGGCATAAACTATGCAAATCCCGGAGTACCTGTCGCAACTCAAATAGCTGCTGGGTAGAAAATGTATAGGTGTGTTCTGATTCAGACCAGGGATAACTGCATCATAAGACACTCAAAAGATCGTATCGCTCGCGATAAAACCGATAAGATGTTATTATAGATGATAAACTGCAGAAAGATTCCTAGAGAATAAGTGACGTATTTTTTAAGGATCATTCATAAATCTCGCCATTTCCACCACAGGCGAATGATCAGACGAGAAACAATAAAAAGGTAGTTAAACAATTTAACTGAACCTCAGAATTTGGAAAGTTTTCAACCACATCAGAATTTTTCTTATAATCAGAATTTAAAATCGAATGATATTGAAAATCTGTCAAAGCCGAATTCATAAATGAATAATTTCTCCACACAAAACAATGCTCCCGTTTTGAATTTATAACGAACGTTTTATAAAGTAATTCACAATATTTTAGCTAATTTTATAAAGAAAATATAAATCTCAGCATTTTCAAAATGCTACAAATATCTCATAAATTGAGCAAACATCTTCTACAATTGTTTTCGGTACAGACTTCGAGCAATAAATGATTGCTTTCCCCTGTTTTGTATGGGAATAACGTTTGACCGCGCGTAAAATGATACCCTTCGGATCGTAAAATTATTATTTTATTACTGCAAAGAATATTTACTCGGAATAGAATAGTACACTTAAACCCCTTTTGTCCTTCACACAAATTTGACGAGGCATCAAAACTTGTAAGAGGAATTACTTCTATAGATTTATGGAGAAAATATCTAGCACAAGAATACTGAGAAGTGTGCATAATAATTTTATTATCACCTTTACCTGATATTCGATTTTCCTGCGATAATAATTTATATATATTATAAATTATGTCTTTTCAGAAGAGTATTAGAGATTAGGTTTGAAGACTTCAAGAAAAGTGTTAAATTAAAGATCAGGTTTGTAGGCACCTTACTACTGCAATCTTACGATCTAAACATCGTAAAACTTTGTTCCTATAGATTTATCGTAGATACTATCCGGATATTGGTTAGAAGGTTCCGCAAGATGTAGGTGTACGTCTAAACGCGTTTGGAAGCAGATAACATCTAGAACATCTTCATACACCAAGTCTGAATATATAATGCCTTTATCTACAATACTTTCTGCAGTATTGAGGATAAATTATATTAAGGACTGATTGTGAGAAAACCAAATCAAACACACTTTTTTCTGGAAAAAAACTCTTAAAACAAAAATTCAGGAAGCTTATCTAATTCATTAAAATTTTATCAAATGGATCACAGAAGCGATAGACTTTTAGAGTGATATACTCTAGTAGCCGATCTGATCCAAATTAGTAGTGCCATTTAGGCAAGAAATCAAAAGTAACGGTATCATAGATAAAGATCGGTAGCGATATATAATGAGGAGCCGGGCGAAAAGAATTTGATGTCGACAGAGCTTAACGATATTTAATGCTTAGGTTGAAGCCCGAATAAGTAGGTCCGTTAAGATATGGAAACCCTAAGCCAGTGAACGTTTTTTAATGTGGCTAACATGTCATGTGCCAAATGACTAAATTTTCCGTTGTGAAAGTTTGGACATATCATTGTGAAACACGAATTTCTTGCATACACTTTCCAATT
Source organism: Melikaiella ostensackeni (assembly GCA_032362435.1). Taxonomy (NCBI): domain Eukaryota; kingdom Metazoa; phylum Arthropoda; class Insecta; order Hymenoptera; family Cynipidae; genus Melikaiella; species Melikaiella ostensackeni. The sequence continues at coordinate 39,301,448 of JAUMHM010000031.1, read as the reverse complement.
TTTGAATGTTATCCTGCTTGTGGGAATCAGTACATCTAATCATTCTGGTAACTTGTGTCGCTTAAGGCTTTAAAAATACAAAAAAAAATAATAATTCTGGCCTATGCTTGTTACGAAATGAATCCCATGTCAAAAACGTCTAATGCTTGAAATACTTATAAGTTATTTTTTTAATGATGACTCATGAATATTTTAGCAACAGTTAATTACCTTGTGTTCATACAAATTAAATTGAGTTTCTTTTATTTGAGACCCACACAATCTGTTAATTTATGTCTGTCCCTATTTCTCAGTTTAACGACCGTTAGGACACAGATTGACTTTTCGGGATTTAACTTTGCGCCTCTTATTAAAACCTTTAATTGGAAATGGTCAAATTTAAATTTTAGCCTAGATAAGTTGTTTATTACCATTTAAGAGGATGCATGCAAATGTATCCTTTCTGACACTAAAAATGTCTATTTATGTCTTCTTAGAAAAATAACAAACTTACTTGTATCATGATTAACAACAATGTGGACAGAATAAACAAATAAGTACCAGTCATGTAATTTCTTATTGTACGGATCTCTCCGTTTCGTCATTTTTTACATACTAGAATGTAATTTTGGAATTGAAGCTGAGAGAATTTATAGTTGGAAAACTACTTTCGGATGACTGGGTTTCGATGTTATTTAAAGGGAATTATCTCATAACGTAAGATTGTTTACTATCTCTGGAACTTTTACATGCAATAATAAATATGGCATAAGGGGAGATGACATATGGAGAAAAAAGAGTCTGCTAATCATACAGAACGGTGACAGCATACATTTTTCTGTAATGTTTACAGAAAATCTTGTGAGATTTGCAGAATTTCTTGCATGATTTACTGAAAATTTCTGTAAGATTTGCAGAAAATGTCCGTAAATCTGTAAGGTAAATAAAAATTCTGTAAAGATTACAGAAAATTCTGTAAGCTTGATACAAAAAGCTATGCTGTCACTATTTTAACGTAAAGGACTTCTGTAACATTACCAAATTTCTTTTGCATGAATATTTATCCAACGGATATATCATGCTATAGGGAATCACATTATCTGATACAGACATAATAAAAAAAATTAAGTTTTCATTGAGAAATTGCATGGCGATGCAAAATCAGCGATAATGTACCCATTTATAATATAACTTGGAAAAATTAAAAAAAAACTCAGACAAAATCATGCAATTTCAGTTGCACGAGAAGCATTAAACGAGAAAAACATGTTTCCAAAAATCAGTGTGATAGGCTCATTAGAGACAATTACAAGGAGAAAAATGCGAATTCAAAATCTATCTTTGAGTACCCGATATAAAGTAGTGAATGTGAGGAAATAAGACTGAATCTTAGAAGTTTAACAATTTATTTTCACAATGAAATTCTGGGACTGAGTCTCAGACGTGCTATACCTTTGCGTCGTCTAGTTGATGACCGTTTGCTAATTTTATTACAAAAGGTACTGTATGCTTGGTTCCAAATATAAAACGTATAGTAGTCTTCCCGAAAAATTCAACGTGAAAATGAATTGATAGACTTCTAGTTCTCAGTGAAAGATTTTAGATTCGCATTTTTCTCCGTGTATATAACAAAGGAAAAAATGGAAGAGAAAGGAAAGAGTTAAATCTTTTCCTTATTCTTATTCTTGGAAACATACTTCTCTTGTTAAAGGGCTTTTCATATAATTTAAGTTTGAGAACTCAAAGTCTTGTTTGAGTTCAGGTCTTTTTTTAATTTTTTAAAATTTACTAAGCAGAGACATAATGCCATAGACTTTATTTTCGTTCCGTTAAGGTTCGGTTCTTGGTCAATTTTACATATAATGTAACATTTGTTTTTATCTATAGATCTTAGGATTCGTATCGTCGAAATTTCACAAATTCATTTGTGCTGATTCCTAATTGAAATTTATGCTCTTTATCACTGACAAAAATTTTTGTTTCGGACTACAAAGCTTTCGTTAACTCAGAAAAATTGTTTTCTTTCGAGAAATACATAGTTTTTGTTGTTCAACTATATTTTCGTTGATTGAATAAAAGTTTTGTTGGAATATCTAAAATATTTTGTTGTTTCTATAGCAACCAAACATTTTTCTCAATGTATCTACATGATGTTGGTCATTGTCATTAGGATCCACTGACAGGGAATATTATAAGAAAAATTTACAAGTATCCAGCTTTCATTTCCGGTATTATAATAGTTTCATCGACTCAAGTTGATAAAATGTTTTTTTTTTAATTATTCGTATATTCTGCATAGTTGCTAGAAACACGTTCACACACATTATTTATTAATTTTAGTGTTTTTTAAAAATATGAAACCGAATTCTAATGTTTGTTTTTGCTTAAAAAGTTATAAATAATTATCCTTAGGCTTAAGACCTCGTGGAACTTGGCGAGTGATAAATTGTATGATAAAAAAAATGTTCACCTCAACTTCGATAACAGTGGTCATGTCCACATGAGGCGCATAGCAAAGCGCCAGCTTCTCTGCCGTGGACGTTTCCGTCCGCGGCGGAAACATCCCAAGGACCTCCAGTTTGTCGGCACTGGAGAACAACAACTCGTTCTGGTAGTAAATCCCTCCAACTTTATCAATTACGTAACACTAAACTTCACACTTTTTTTCAACACACATCACGAATCTGCGCAAAAAGTCTTCAAAACAAACTCCAGTAACTTAAGAAATTCCTCAAAACATCCTAACTTTCTCATAAGGCATAGATCATCGAAAAAGACGATGGAGAAGAAAAGATTCTAAATTCCTGGTTCCCCTAATATCCACATTCAATTTTAATTTCCTCCAAGACTAGAATTTAGATCTCTTGCACTATAATCTGGATCAACAGACACTATGATCTGGATCTACAGGCACTATGATCTGGCTCCACTGACACTAAAATCCAGATCTGGCATCATCATCAGCAACCCCAATCATCCAAATAAGCACCTTCTTCACTCTTCCGTCTGAAACTCGAATCTGTCTTTAGGATCTGGGGATGAAAACTTGGGGCTGGAGTGACTAGAGGTGGTGAAAAGAATCGACGCGAACAGCTGATCGGCGTCCCGGTCGCCGCCGCTGTCGTCGAATGTTGACTGGGGTATTTGATTCGAGAGAACCACTACCACGGTATCTCGACTGAGAAACGGGAGGTGCTTCGATATGCTCTTAGTAGAAGCTACTACCTACTACCATCGCTACCACCAACCACCTTCGGGTACCACGTCATCGCGACCAACTCGTGTTCCCTACCCTATCCTGCTTTCAGTCTCGCGGCGTGGATTAGCTACGTCCTACGATACCGGTGCTGGTACCCCACGTCTACTTCGGAACAGCGACGACCGAAATTCTACTCGCGGATACGAGCCAGCACGTGGAGCTTTACGCCGGTGCCCCCTCCTCGCGAGAAACCACCAAGGGGATAAGGATAGGGCCGCCCCCCGAAGCGAATAGCGGACTCCGACGTTCACCGAGTTCCGCCGATTGAACAGCGCCACATGGCACACGTCACTCGCACGTCGCGCGTCAAACGTGCTGCCGACCCGACCCGGGTCGCCTCGGGTCAACCTCTTGCCACAACTCACAAAAAAATGAATCCTTGATTCTTATCTTCCTGGGGCACTCGAGACTCTCGCGAGATAGGGTAATTCAGGCTGCTTTCACTTCTGGTGTTGGGTGGAGTAGACTTGGAGATGTGCAATAAAAGAAACTCGGGATGAGTTTATTCATACAGAGAAAAATCTCAAGTTTTTTTTAATAATACTGGCGTAAGTAAAGGGTGGCACTTCTTTTGATTGCAACTCGCACAAAAAAAATCTTTGAAATGTCTTGAAAAAGCGTCTGAGAGCTTAAAGTCTTCCGAATTCAACGATGTGTTCACTTTTATCTTAAAATTTTTTTTCAATAGTTATAGGGCAAAACGTCCCTAAAACAGGGTTTTTTGGCCTCCTTTTTCGAGGTTCCACTTTGATCTGTTCCCAGAAGGAGGGCGACCTTTGGAAAAATCTGAAAAAATTTACAGATATTCTCCGAACATTCCTGAATGCAAATCATTTTTCAAAATGCTGAAATATGCAATAGTTTACTTTTTACGGTGATTTATTTACAAAAAATTCATCTTGAGAACGAATGAAGATAGGATGCCGTTTAATGGCTTCAAATATGCAGTTTTGTCATACGAGTGCAATGCAATAATTAAATTTATGATAAATTCATTCTCACGCAAGAGATATCATTTTGAATATTTCTGACTTTAATCAGTGTGGGCGTGTGACC
>JAUMHM010000031.1:39276725-39297054 GCA_032362435.1 Melikaiella ostensackeni | reverse complement strand
GTAGAGAATTTAAGTATTTGGTTGAAAATTCCATTGTTTTGTTGAGAATTCATATTTTCGGCCTAAAATTTCAACTGTTTTGCAGGAAATACCTCTTATATGACTTGAAAATTCAACAATTTGGTTGCATTTTTTTTCTTCTTGACTGAAAAATCTTTTTTGGTTGAAAACTCAACTATTTTGGTAGAGAATGCAACTATTTGTTGCAATTTTTTTTAAAGAGTAAATGTTTGGTTGATAATTAATCTGTTTTGGTTGAGGATTCAAATATTTTGTTGAAAATTAATCCTCTTTAATTGAATGCAATCATTTTTGATTTAAAAAAAATCTTTTTTGCCGAAATATCAACTATTATATTTCTCGTTAAGAATTAATCTTTTTTGGTTGAAAATTGAACTATTTGGTTGAAAACTTATGTAATTTGTTAAAAATTTATTTTTGGGTTGAAGATTCATCTGCATACTAATTATTTTGTTGAAAATTCGTGTTTTTTGGTTGAAAATCATTTTTTTAAACTAAAAATTAAATTATACCGTCTTTGATTAAAAATTGATATTTCTAGTTAAGAAAACAACTATTTGGTTCAAAATGTTTGTATTTTGTTAAAGATTCATCTTTTTGGTTGAAGAATCATCTCTTTGATCAAGAATTCAAATATTTTGTAAAAAATTCATCTTTTTGGCTAGAAAATTCAACAATTTGATTGAAATTTTGTAGGTAATTAATCCTCTTGGTTGAAACTTCATCTTTTTGGTAGAAAATTCATCTATTTTGTCAAAAATGCAATACTTTTACTTGAAATTTTAGGAATTTAAAGCATTTTAAATAATCGAACACTACAAAATGAAAATTACTTAAATTAAAGTTTGCAATTTGAAAAAATTAAAACTTTGAATAGAGATTCACGCAATTAGAAATTGTTCAATTTTAAACTCTTTTTATTTAAAATTGTCTGGTTATAAAGCTTTAATGAGAAATTATTCAATTTCAAAAGTTTTAAGGTGATTAAAATTTAAAATGAGTATAGCGAATTTCTGAGAAAAAAACGGAAAAAGTCGATTAGTAGCATTTTTTTAAAAAAGCTGCATTTTTTGAAAAAAGTTGAAGAAAGTCGAAAAAGTCCCACGATCTGAGCCTTGCATAACTAAAAAAAAAGTATTCTGAGGCGCAATACCCTGAAGTCATAATAGCTCCGACAAATCAAAAAAGTCCCGGTTGACGGCATCTGAAACTTCAAGACTTCATTGGGATCCGTGAATATTCTATTTATAAAATCTGTGCCGAATTCTCGTTTCTTACATGCAGAACAAAAATGACGTTGCGATTTCAATCAATTGCTTGTCATGAGTAAATGACGCGCCGGAAATTATGCCAACTTTCACTAGGCCGTGTCGAATATTTTTGCTAGCGTCATGTATGTCCGAAATATTTCATTGTTATAAACTGACATAGAAATATCTCTCAGGTTATGATGCTCTTAGATAAGTCAAAATCATCTAACACGATGTTTGGTTTGCTTTGATTTGGTTCGCCTTCTTTTTTTTTTTAACCTCGAACTCTATTAAGTGTTTTGCTTGGATGTACCAACTCCCAAGGTATATGGAGCACTAATATATACAGAAATTCTACTTCATAAGATTGATATGTAACATGATTCATTCACCCCATTTGATCTACATACTATACGCTCTCAAATTTATCGTTCTAAATGTAACATAATCTTTTGCGAGATGTACAATCATCATTATCATAAAATCGAGCATGATATCAGAAGACATGCCACTTTCATCTGAGAAACACAGCCGAAATCAAAATTACACTATCTTTTCAAGACACTAATACACTTAATACCAAAGTACAATTTTAAAGGTATATGGAGCAGCAATATATACAGAAATTCTACTTCATGAGATTGATATGTAGCAAGATTTATTCACCCCATTTGATCTACATGCTATACGCTTTCAAATGCATCGTTCTAAATGTAACATAATCTTTTGCGAAATGTACAATCGTCATTATCATAAAATCGAGCATGACATCAGAAAACATTTCACTTTCATCTGAGAAACACAAGCCGAAATCAGAATTACACTTTCTTTTGAAGACAATAATACACTAATGACTATGACACTAATGCACTTGATACCAAAGTACAATTTTAAAGGTATATGGAGCAGTAATATATACAGAAATTCTACTTCATGAGATTGATATGTAGCAAGATTTATTCACCCCATTTAATCTACATACTTTACGCTTTTAAATTTATCGTTCAGTATGTAACAATCTTTTGTGAGATGTACAATCATTATTATCATAAAATCGAGCATGACATCAGCAGACATTTCACTTTCATCTGAGAAACACAAACCGAAATCAGAATTACACTATCTTTCCAAGACACTAATACACTTGAAACCAAAGTACAATTCTAAAAGGTTGAAAGTGATGTTCCCAGTGACATGTTTCATGAAAGAAAGTATGCTGTAAACATAGTCGACCATGAACCGAACCTGAATGGAAAGGAATCTAAGTCTATGGCCTACTGTTTCTGTTTCGTGAATGTGAAAAAAAATTGAAGAAACATAAGCTCAAGCAAAGTCATCTTATGCAACTGAATTTTTTTTTCTCTTTTTTCCTTTGTTATTTAATTGTCTCTAATGATCCTATCACACTAATTTCAGAAAAAACTTTTCTCGTTTGAAGGCTTTTTATGCAATTTCGGTTGCAAAATATGACTTCGAGTTCATGTTTTTAAAATTTTTTTTCAAATTCAAAAAGTATGCATCCATCGTTGGCAATTGACATTCTGTCATTGACAACTCGCTCACCAGAGACAGGAATATTTTCATACGAGAAATTTCCTCAGCCAATCATGCTTCTTATGGACAGTTCACTAACAACAGTCAGTTAACGCTTCATCGAGAATAATCGTTAAAGTTAACGATGACGCCGAACAAGAGGTACCGTGTTAAGAATTTAACGGGGCGTTCAAGATCCGAGTTTTACCCGCGTAGCACGTACACCTCTTGTCAGGTGTACAGATAACGACCTTTCTTCACTTGTCTACATGCATTTTCATGAAACATCAAATTATACACACATTCTATCACCCCATCATCTAAAATTTATTCAATTCCAGTATTTTTCTCCTGCGAAAAAATAAGTCTCTCGAACTCCGGAGAAATCGTGACGTTAAGCCGTTTCGAGCACGGCTAGCGCTCGGATGGGTTCCGTTCGTGAGATACGCTTAGGTCTTGTTTTCACTGCGTTTAACTAATGTCGAGCGGGAGGTTTGAGGCCGAAGATGTCTGTGTACGCTCAATGATATCGAGTGCCTGCACCCAAAATTGACAGTCGGAAAACCGCCTTTACTCGGGAGCAGGTTTTCTGCAGTTTTCCTCTCCCCTGGCCAAACGAGCAGGTAAATGTGAGTATTTCTAATGAACTGCAGCCGCGGGTTATCACTGGGCGTGACAAATGATTCATACAGTGATTCTAAGCCCTCCTTAGTAAAGTAACATTTTTCACAGGCACTGACTCATCGAAATCTTGCGGCGAGGACTTACGTCGAACGCCCTCGATTTCGCGGGGATTTGGAAAAAGGTACAGTACAATAGGGGTTTATAACGTCAGTGCTATTGGACTTAAATGTCCCTGTCTATCCGAAATAATAATAATAATAATAATAATAATAATAATAATTGATCTAATAATAATAATAATTTGATCCCGAAATTGGATGAACATGATATGCAACGCTTTTATACAGATTTTGGATTTTTCACTTGATCAGAAAATTGCGTAAATCTAAATAAACACTTTTTAAATGTAAAAAAAAATAATTTTTAGAACCATGCAGGTTTATAGTCCAATAGAAGAAAATTTAAATTTTTCTCCCACCTTGAAATTCAAAATTTTATAAAACATTTCTTTATTGGTCCTAGGAAGTTGTAAATCTTCCATAAGTATAAAAACACTTTTAGAAAGAAAAAAAACTAATTTCCACAGTTGAGAATTCATTTTTTTTTGGTTGTAAATTAAATTTTTTTACTGAAAATTTAACCATTCCAGTTGAGGATTAATCAATTTGGTTGAAAATTCATCTTTTTCGGTTGAAAATTTTATCATTTGTTTGAAAATTTTATTATTTTGTTGGAAATTCAAAAATCTGCATAATTTTTTTTCTCTTTCGACTGAAAAATCTTTCTTGGTTGCAAATTCAAATCTTTTGTTGAAAATCTGTCCTTCAATTTTTAAAATTCATCTGTCTTGTGAGAAATTTCATATTGTTTGGTTCGAAATGTAACTGTTTAGTTGAAAATTAATCTGTTTTGGTTGAAAATTCAACTTCTTGGTCTAAAGTTGAACTCCTTTATTGAAAGTTAAATTTTGGATAAGATATTATTCTCTGTGAATGAAAATTTGCTCTTTTGGTAAAAATTAATTTTTCCAACCAAAAATTTAACTATTTCAATTTTGGTTGAAAACTCATCTTTTAATGTATAAGTTGAATTATTCAACTATTATGGTAGAGAATTCAACTATTTGGATCAAAATGAACTTTTTTGTCGAAAATTTATATTTATGGATTGAAAATTCAACTGTTTTATAGAAAATTCGCGTTTTTGGCTTGAAAATTCAACAATTTGCTTAAATTTTTCTTGTCCCTCGTGTAGGAAATCCCTCTTGGTTGAAAATTCAAACTTTTTTCGAAAATGCATCTCTTCTGGTAGAAATTTCAACATTTTTTGTTGAAAATGCAAATGTTTGGTTGAAAATTAGTCTGTTTTGGATAAAAATTCAATTGCATGGTTGAAAGTTGAACTCCTTTGTTAAGAAATAATTTTTCTGGTTGAAGATCCATCTCTTTGGCTGACATTTTAACTATTTTGTTAAACATTCGTTTGTTTTTGTTAAAAAATAATTTTTCTGACCGAAAATTTAACTATTCCAATTTTGGTTGAAATCTTATCCTTTTTAGTGTTTTTGAGTTGAAAATTCAACTATTCCGGTAGAAAATTTTACATTTTGAATGAAAATTAACATTTTTGTCGAAAATTTATATTTGTGGATTGAAAATTCAACTGTTTTGTAGAAAATTCGTCTTTTGACTCGAAATTTCAACAATTTAGTTGAAATTCGTTTCTTTGGTCTAAAAATTCAAGTCTTTTAGCAGAAATTTCATGTTTATTGGTTAAAAATGGGACTGTTTAGCTGAAAATTGATTTGCTTTGGTCAAAATTTCAACTGTTTTGTTGCATGTTCGTTTTTTTTTTTGGTTGAATTTAATTGTTTTTAATTTTAAATAAAAATATTTTTCAGTTGAAATATCGACTATAATATTCTTTGTTGAGAATTCATCATTGTTGATTAAAAATTTAGTTTCTTGGTTGAAAATTGAACTACTTTGTTAAAAATTTATTTTTTACTTGAGATTCATCATTTTGTCAAAGATTCAAACATTTAGTTGAAAATTGAATTACTTTGTTGAAAATTTATTTTTTCTTGTTTAACTAACTACTACAATCATATATATTATTAATATTATTTAACAATTCCATTTTTGGTTGAAAATTCATATGTATTTTGCTGAAAGTTTGTTTCTTGTTATTGAACATTAATTGTTTTAACTGAAAAATGAACTATTCCAGTTAAAGATTAGTCATTTTAGTTAAAATTCATCTCTTTGGTTCAAAATTTAATATTTTGTTAAAACTTCGTTTTTTTATTGAAAATCCAATTACGTTTGTTGGAAAGTTAATAAATTTTGGTTGAAAAGTCTACTGTTTCATTAAAAGATTCGTCTTTTTGGGCTGAAAATAAAATTATTTTGGTAGAAAATTTATATTTACTGAGTGAAAACTCAACTGTTTTGTAGGAAATTCATTATTTTTACCTTAAAAATTCAATAGGTTGTTTAAAATTTTCTTCTTATTGACTGAAAACTCTTTCTTGGTTGAAAATTCAACTCTATATTGAAAATTCGACTTCTTGGTTTGAAAATTCATCTTTTCAGGTAGAATTTTCATCTTTGTTGGTTATAGATGCAAGTGTTTGGTTGAAAATATATCCTATTGATTGAGGATTCAATTATTTTGTTGAAAATTCATTTTTATCGATGAAATAGTAATTATCACATTTTTCGTTGAAAATTTATATTTTTTGTTGAAAATTTAACTACTTGGTTGAAAGCTGCACTCCTTTGTTAAAAATTCACTTTTATGGTTGAAGATTCATCATTTTAGATAAAAATACATTTATTCAATTTAACACAACTATTTCGTTTGAAAATGGCTATTTTGGTGCTGAAAATTCATTTTTAGCTGAAAATTGAACTATTTCATTTTTTCTTGGAAATTTATCTTTTTTAGTTGAAAATTCAACTATTTGGTTGAAAATTTATGTATTTTCTTGAAAATTCATCTTTTTCGGCAGAAAATTAGTCTTTCTGGTTGAAAATCCATCTTTCTGGTTGAAAATTTAACTGCTTTGTTAAAAGTTAAACTAAATCGTCGTTCGTGACTAACCTCCAACTTTCAATAAAAAGTATAACAACTGCCACTCAACAGATATGCATGAATTTTGGAACCGCGAAAGTGGATCATTTTGATTTGAAGTTGATATTCAGAATAATATGAAAAGGTTTGATATCCCGAGGTTTACTGTGATCTGGAGTTTCAAAACCGAAATCGATTTCTAATTGGCGCCTAGATTTCTCTATGCGGATATGAGATTGAGAGCAAACATTTATTCCAAGAAGGTCGACCTGTCAGTATCCAAACCGACATTTTGATGAAACTCTTAAATTAATTTTATGCTTCTTAGAATCCGATTAGAATTCATTCAGACTGTTAGAAAAATATGACAAAATTTTAATTCACATGCGTTGGAAGTTTTTTTCCACTCATGTACATTAAATTTAAGGCACAATATGTATTAAAATTCAAACATGATAATATCAAAGTACGCTCGTTTAAGTTTCCACTCTAATCATTAATTTTAGTTTAAAAAATGGTGTAATTCACCTTGAATTTCCCTTTGATCAAGTTTTTTGACTTTATCACCTTAGTCAATTTGGAGCCTCCAAATCGAACTATAAACTTTCTGCGATCGTTTTAATAAATAACGAATATTATTTCAATTTGAAACATTTCTTTGGTCATACGGACATGAAATAATAAGAGGGATTCAGGAAGTTTGGAATTGTTTAATTGTCAATCAATGTACGACGTACGTTTCGACCCCAGTGTGGGTCTTCTTCAAGGTAAAACAAAACCTATGTCAAAATTAAAAAATTGAAGATAAACAATTTTTTGTTTACAGAGTTTAAAAATGTCAAAGAAAGTATAATAATTTACCTGCAGTAGGTGTGATAAATAAAAATCATTGAATTTGTTCAATAATAAACTTTGAAATTTCATAGTCCATGTGTAGTTTGTCAAAAAAGGTCATTTTTATGATATTTCCACAAAATAGCTTTTGTAAAAAGAAGAATCAGTTAAGACAAAATTTACAGTTATAAATTGAAACCTCAAAACAATTGAAGAAGCTTCAATATAACAGATTAACTGCATGTTTAAAATAAAACTGGTATACACGCGAGACAAAGCAGCAGTCAAAGCGGTGGGTACTGCCTGGTGAAAGTGCGCCAAAGAAGGCGAAGACTGTTTTGTCAGCATGGGAAGTAAAATGAGAAGTAAAGTAAATTAAAAATACTAGTTTAACACATAAAAAGAGGATGAAAGGGATTTTCATAAATGAATGTCCAGTTACAAGTGCATCAAAATCACTTTCAAATTTATGTTGCATTTGTAGTTTAAAAGTGCTTAAATTTTTAAGAATTTTCTAACAGCATAGGTAAACTTCTTGTTTTGAAAAAATATTTTGAGAATTTCTGACCCAAAAGAAGACTGGAGATTTAATTTTTGGGTGATTCTTATCAGATGTGTAATGTTTAGAACCAGAAGGTAAACTCTGCTATCATCCTGTCACCTGAAATGGTAAGACTTCACCGAAACTAGAGCTGTCACTTTTTAAAATATTCCTTTCTAAACTCTCACATAATTGAGGGGAAGAAATTGAACGATCACAGGAATAATTGTCGTAAATCGTAGTAAATTTTATTACGCATAGGCACCATGGATTATTCGTTGAATGGCGGTACTTGTTATTAATTCTTTACGGACTTTCGATAATCGGTGTAGCCTCAGGCTTAGACGACTATCCACTGCGCTAGTTTCACTCAGTTAGCAATTTTTGGATCTAGATTCGATGCCTTACTAACCAGAAGAAAGAAAATCATTTTTATTGGGAGCGCAAATTTTATGTATGACGTTTTTCAAAAATTACGGAGTGAGTACTCTGTATGAGTCTCTGTATGAAGAAAGTCTCAGAAAAAACAATTTTCGATTTTCAAATATTTTTCCTGATTATTTAAATTTTCCAAATCAAACCTTCTAAGGCAAGAAAAATTATAATTTGAAGCATTCAAGAAAGAACGTTCAAATTCACGAATCTAATGGAGAACAATTATGAATTTGAAGCGTTTGAAATTGAAAATTAAACAATTTCAAACTCGAAAATGCAATATTGTAGAAAATCAATGTTTTCAAAAACAGACAACCTTCAAATGTGAAACATTCTAAAATTGTATCAAAATGAAGGAATTTTTATTGCGAGGTCTTCAATAAAAAAGAATCATTCATATTGAACATTTTCAAAGCGAGTTTATTCAAAAATTAAAACACAAAAAATTGAACAATTTTACATATAGGGCAATTAAAATTCGACAGACTGAAAAATAAGCACTGAAAATTGTTCAACTATTAAGACTTTTAATTTGAAATTCTGCAATAATGAGTAATTGAAATAGTCTGATTTATATAAATTTTCAATAAATCTATTGGAAATTATACGATTTTGAGGAATTCAAATTTAAAATCAAACAGTTTTGTACTGCTTCAATTAAAAATTGTACAACTTGAAGTTCTTTTAAATTCAAATTGTCTAATTTTCAAATTTCCAACCTCAGCCTATTCGATTTTGAATGTAGCCAATTTATAATCGTTCAAGTATAAAAAAGCTTTAATTTTCAAATTCCAAAATGGAACGATTTGAATTTGAACTAAAAATTTTCAAACCTGAGAATTGGTCTATTAGAACGCTTACTATTTAAACTTGTTCCTTCCAATCTGAAATAAAATTTTATAATTTTGATGAACTCAATTCAAAATAATTTAATTGCACACGCAATTAGTTTAACATTGCTCAACTATTAAAGTATCAAACTAAAATTATTGAACTTTTAGCTTCTTTAATTAAAAATTCTACGATAATGTTTAAATTCACATTTGTTCCATTTCAAGCGCTTCTAATATACAATTTTTCAATTTAACAAATTTTAGTTTGGAATTATGCGATTTTAATCGTTCTGAAATAATAATAATTTAAGTACTACAAGACTTTCAATTCTAATTCTGCAGCTTCAAAAGATTCAAAAACAAACAACTTTGAATTTTTATCTAAAATTATTCAACATTTTCAATTCGAATTTCTTCTATTTCAAACGTTATTTTTCTAATTTTCAATATTGAAGATTACAAACTTGAGAGATTTTTAATCTTGAACTGTCCAATTTTTAATATTTGTATTTGGAAATATTGAATTTGCAAAGAATTAAATTACGAAAATTTTAACTATTATTGCCTTTAATTTAAATTTCTTCTAAAAGTGAAAAAATTAGCTGACAGACTTCAAGTAAACATTTAAACTTGTATATTTTCAAATTGCAAATGTTCGGAATGAAATAAAATTAATAACACCGGTCAACAAAAATGACCTTTATTCTCGATGAATGCGACGTGTAATTTCCAAAGTATTTTCTGATGCTGAACACGAATTTGTCCTTCATTTGATGCCATCAGGTATAGTTTAATAGACATTTGCAACTCAATTTTTCAATAAAAAAATTTTCAACAAATTTTTTTGGGGGCCAAAGCATCAAAAAATACTTTGAAAATGACATATCGCATTCAGCGAGAACATAGATAATTTTTGTTGACCAGTGTGATTTAGAGACATAAAAATAAAACTTTTCAAATTTAAGCCTTGAAAATTAAAGGATTTTACAATTAAGCTATGAAAGCTGAAACCACGTAACTCCATTTTTTAGCGAAATTGAGTTTTGTGTCGAAAACACTTTTTTATGCTTATATACATGTATTTGATTTAAAAAATTCGAGGTTTAACCATTTTTTCCCATAATTTGATTGTTTAACAGTTGTGAAATATTTGGAAAATTCGAATATTTAAATTTAAAACAGGGATGGAAAGTATTCAATTGTTTTCCCAAATCCAACCTCATTATAGCCTTTCAAAAACTGTATCCAGGCCCCGGACTCACTTCAGAGATTGAAAATAGTGTCAATAGTGTCAAAAATTTGTAAAAATAGTGTCAAAATTGTGTCATCAAAATTTTCCAAGCATTAAACTTGTACATAAATGGCAAGAAAGAATAGAAGGAGGTGTGCTGTGAACATGGACAATGTTTTTATTCAATTAAAATTTTTGAAGCATATTCAGTGAATAATTAGCATAAATTAACTAATACATAAATTTATGAGAGTTCTCCCATTGTCATGTTTTGTCCCGTGATTCTTTTAGCACTATTTTGAGTGTACACGCATCTAGTGAATAGACTGTGTTTGCATCCTTCGTTAGAATCCAGATTGTTTTCCTCAATTGTTTTTTTTTCTTTTTTTATGTCTGAACATTTTTTCTTAAACTTTTTTGAAATGCAGTCTTTACCGCATTCGCTTCCTTCAGTAGCTGGCTTGACTATTTGATTTGCTTGAAGTTTTTCTTCATATTTATACTTTTTGTTTGTTCCTTGTCCATCTTTGTTGTCTTTTCTTTGTTCATCCTTATTGTTTATTCCTCCACCATCCTTGTTATTTATTTTTTGTCCATCCTTGTTGTTTGTTCCTTGTTTATCCTTGTAGTTTATTCCTTCTCCATCCTTGTTATTTGTTGTTTGTTTTTTTCATATCCTTGCTTATTCCTTGTCCATCCTTCTTGTTTGTTCCTTGTTTATCCTTGTCGTGTATTCGTTCTCCAACCTTGTTATTTGTTGTTTGTTCCTTCTTCATCCATGTTGTTTATTTCTTGTCCATCCTTGTTGTTTGTTCCTTGTTCATCCTTGTTGTTTATTCCTTGTCCATCCATGTTGTTTATTTCTTGTCCATCCTTGTTGCTTTTTCCTTGTTCATCCTTATTATTTATTCCTTCTCATCCTTGTTATTCATTTTTTGCCCATCCTTGTTGTTTGGTCCTTGTTCATCCTTGTTGTTTGTTCCTTGTTTATCCTTGTCGTGTATTCCTTCTCCATCCTTGTTATTAGTTATTTGTTCCTTTTTCATCCATGTTGTTTATTTCTTGTCCATCCTTGTTGTTTGTGCCTTGTTTATCCTTGTTGTTTATTCCTTGTCCATCCTTATTGTTTGTTCCTTGTTCATCCTTGTCGTTTATTCCTTGTCCATCCTTGTTGTTTGTTCCTTGCTCATCCTTGTTGTTTATTCCTTGTTTATTCTTGTCGTGTATTCCTTCTCCATCCTTGTTATTTGTTATATGTTCTTTTTTCATCCATGTTGTTTATTTCTTGTCCATCCTTGTTGCTTGTTCCTTGTTCATCCTTGTCGTTTATTCCTTGACCAACCTGGTTGTTTGTTCCTTGTTCATCCTTGTTGTTCATTCCTTGTTCATCCTTGTTGTTTGTTCCTTGTTTATCCTTGTCATTTATTCCATCTCCATCCTTGTTATTTGTTCCTTGTTCATCCTTGTTGTTTATTCCTTGTCCATCCTCGTTGTTTGTTCCTTGTCCATCCTTGTTGTTTGTTCCTTGTACATCCTTGTTGTTTATTGCTTGTCCAACCATGTTATTTGTTCCTTGTTCATCCTTTCTGTTTGTTCCTTGTTTATCCTTATCATTTATTTCTTCTCCATCCTTGTCATTTTGTTTCTTGCCCATCCTTGTTGTTTGTTCCTTGTTCATACTTCTTGTTCATTACGTGTCCATCCTTGTTATTTGTTCCTTGTTCATCCTTGTTGTTTGTTCCTTGTTTATCCTTGTTATTTACTCCTTGTCCATCCTTGTTGTTTATTCCTTGTCCGTCCTTGTTGTTTTTTCCTTGTTCATCCTTATTATTTATTCTTTCTCCATCCTTGTTATTCATTTTTTGTCCATCCTTGTTGTTTGTTCCTTTTTCATGCTTGCTGTTTGTTCCTTGTTCAACCTTATCGTTTATTCCTTCTCCATCCTTGTTATTTTGTTTCTTGTTTATCCTTGTTGTTTGTTCCTCGTTCATGTTCATGGTTTATTTCTTGTCCATCCTTGTTGTTCGTTCCTTGTTGTTTTATTGTTTGTTTCAAATTTCCTGGGAGAATCCTTTCTTGTTTTTGTGATATCCGAGAAGTTTTCCTTGACTTTATTTGGTACGTCGTCATTGGCAAATTTTCCTTTCCTTTTTCTTTACTTATTTCCGATGCAAGATTACGATTCAGCAAGATTTGAAGATTTTGGGACTAGTTTCTACGGATCAGGTCAGCAACCATTTTTCTCCTCTTGGATTCAATTTCTTTTAACAAATAAGATTAGGATTAGACTAGTAGCAGAATAGTGTCATCGCTCAAAAAAAGTGTCAAATAGGGTCAATAGTGTATTGAATCCGAGGCTCGTGTATCTCTGATAGTGAATAATTAAGGTAAAGTTTAAGTATTATGTATATCTATAAAAATATTCAGTTCTTTCTGCCAATTAATTGTTGTTTCAGTGTGAAAAATATCATAAGATTTATTTCACATCATATCCTTAGCGATTTGTTGTATTTTTCTCAGTATAATGTTATGAAATGCTAAACCGTCTTAATTCCATCGAAATTCCCATTCAATTATGAAATGTGTACGTAGAGCCATGTGTTTCTTGACATAGTGGTCCTTAAACTGAACCTCCAAAATACCCAAAAAACATATATTTCAATCTGTTGAAAATAATACCCCTGAAAAGGTTTTTCGTCTCTTTTGTAAAATTTAGCTGCATAGAGTTAGGCGGTCTTAGTTTTCCATAGCTCGATTAGTCCTTCAAATTCGAAAATTAGGAGGGCTCCTAACTGTAAAGCTTCCCATTCCAATGGTAGCCGTTTAAAAAAATTTCAAAACGAATTCATTCCGTCTCACATTATTTCATATGCTATCAAGTGACATTTGAAGTGGTTGGATAACTGTTTCTACTGAAGCCAAGAATTAAAATCCCAATAAAAAAATAAATTCACTATCATTTACCGGTTTTTCTCGGTCTCAAAAAATTCTCCGTCATTTTCCGGTTGGCAGCCCGCAGCTACTTTGAATCCACTAAGAAAATTTATCAGAAAAAAAAAGTTTAGCTCATATATTTACTGTCCCTAACATCTATCTTTTATGGAAAACACGAACTGCTTTAGAAGATACAATATTTTGGAGAGAATACAAAACGGACGCCTTTTTTGTAAATGTTCCGGTATTATCAGAGGTGCAAAGTGATTCGCGACAGGTGCACAGCTGTATGAGATGATGTTTGAGAGTCGAACCCCACAACGCCCTATGAAGGAAGCCTGTTCGAATCGGTGCGTTGGTTACCGTTGGGTGGCGCTGGATGGGCAGCTTGGAATGCCGTTTAGCGACTTCCCTCTCCCACCAGATTCATCGAATCGTCTCTGTTACGCGTCTTTTATTCGCGTATGTCGTGTCGTCTTTTTCAAAAGGGACTTCCTCTCACCTTTCTTAATCCTTTCTCCTCCTCCACTTCAAAAAACTTCTTTTTGGTCTTCCTTCTTCATTTTCCTTTCTTTTCACTCCACTTCTCTTTCTCTTCCTCATGATCTTTCTCTTCTCGATACACCTTTTACAGGTTAGGTCGTCGCAAAGACTCTTAACGATCTTAGTACCAAAATTATGTGGGCAAAAGTACCAAAATTATGTGGACAAAGTACCAAACATCACTTAATTGCTTAACACTCAACGCCATGTCACTGCTTCTTGCCTTGTAGTTATAAAATTTACTTTTTTTTTACCCAGTCGACGAGATCATTTCATTGCAACCTCCATTGCATTTTTTCTTTCCCTTCTTTCATAATTATAGTGTGGAAGCTTTCTTCTTTGCCAATTTCCAGCTCTTAATTAGATGCTACATGTCTCTTAATTGAGGATCATAAATTTCGAGATTTTCGATCTTCCTTTTACAACATGCTAACATAGTATAAACGTACCGACGGAAGTAGCTGGGTGGTACTCGATGCTATCGAATGTGTACATCCAAACTCGTCTGTTGGTGACCGGCTGCGCTCAGTTTTGGTTTTCTGCAGTTTTCTACTCCCCTAATCAAATTCAGGCGAATGCAAGCGTTTCTAATCAAAATACGGCTGCAGACGGTAGGGGATTCTAGAGATTGAAAAAAAACCGCAGGATCCATTGATTGGTTTTAAATACATAAAAACTCGAAAAGGGTATACATGGAGTAAAACATCTAATCTAATCTAGTATAAACGTGATACGAAGCAAGAACTAACATTTGGAGCAATTGGATCATTAGGGCGATGATGGTCGATAAACGGTGATAATAAATAAGGTTCACAACTCTTGAAGCGATTCACGAACAGTCACGCGGAAGCTTCGTATAACAGCCAATACGTCGAGCCGACACTCTAGACAGCCTGTAAGGTTGGCAACAGCCTTTTAACAGGCGTCAGGTACTTTTTTCATGATTCCTCCACTAACTGCCGCCTTCAAGTCTCACGCCTCCAGTATTCACGAACCTTGACAAGGTACCTTCAACCTTCTTTGCGCAATTGACGTTTTGTTCGAAGCTTTCATCATGCACTTCTCTTTCACTTCTCGAGCATGTAATGGTCGCAAATTTTAATTGAAATCAGAAATCTTGACAACTATTGTGTGTTATTAAGATCTTCATTTTTGATGTGTAGACATCTCAGACTTCGATTTGGAGAGTTAGGCCTGAGCCGGAGCGTTAAATGCTTTGAGTGACGAAAAAGTGTAACGGGCTGAGTGTCTTTAGCCTTTGCACCGGACGCAACATGATGAAATAATATATGATTCTCCCTTTTTTCAATAGACACTTTGTTCTGGAAAATGTCAGCCTAGTTTACAGTAATATTGTAATTCTTATTATACAGTATACTATTCATTCAAATAATTTTCGTTCATAAAATGAAGCTGCTGGCACAGCAGACGAATGATTTTATCTAGATAGTCAAAACATAGACACATGATACAAATGACTCCAGTTCTTCTCTCGACTTCGTACTGTATTAATCTGAGTTCGGAAAAGTGAAAAAATAAATGTCCTTCTTTTGTCATGATTGACGTGTTTCTTAAGCGATGTGAAGTTTTGTAATCTGTGTTCGGAAAAGTTAACGTTTTTCGAAGATGTTTACAGATAAATCTGTCTTGGGTCGCAGCTTAGGACGCATGTGCTGTTTTCTTAATATGTGTTATAATCTAAAGTTGTAATGGAGGTCAGAAAAGTGATTTATTTTCCATCACTCTGAAGTAATGATCAGGCACATTAGACTGGCCAGCTTCCGAGTAAGCTTTTTCGCTCAAGGATCAGGTTGAAGTCACGCACTTCTGCGATCTGCACTTCAGTGATGATCTCTGAACCACTTTGTTTGCCCTACTGCTTCATTATTAGCCATTCTGCAGTGCGCAGAAAATTTATGGCAGTAAGAAACTCTCGGGCCTCAGTTCATTAAACCGCTTCCTACAACACGAGGTAACTCCATGTTTACATAATCGAGTAAACTTTTCTGATAAAAATTTCAAGTATTCCTAGTCTATCATAATATTAATAATAGACACATTCAGCCATTTCTAATCACATCGTATAATTGAAAATCGCAATTATTTACCTAGAATAAAATCAGGGTGTCTACTCAAATACCGAAAAAAATTCCCTCACAATTCTAGGTTTTCCCTAGGTATTTTTAGACTTTTCCAGGTATAATTTTTTTTCATATGGAGACATTCAGGTATTAAGTACTGCATTTTTTAAAGCAATCGACCCTATACACCCTTGCGAATTCGAAGCATTACATAATAATTGCATAACCCAAATTTATTTGCCACTTGTGACTGGTTAAATTTTAATTTTAAATCAACATGAAAAATTGGAATATGTAAACAACTTCGCGAATTTGTTACAAATAATGTTTTTTTCAGTCCTTAGAAATATCTTTTTGGCTGAAAATTAACTTTTATGTTGAAAATTCATATTTTTGTATTGAAAATTTAACACTCTTGTTGGAAATTCGTCTTTTTGGCTTGAATATTTGTCTCTCTTGGTAGAAATTTCATCTTTTCTGGTTAAAAATGCAACTGTTTGGTTGAAAGTAATCCGTTTTGGTTGAGAATTCAACTATTTTGTTGAAAATTAACTTTTTTGTTGAAGATTCATATTTTTGGGTTCAAAATTCCACTGTTTTGTAGAAAATTCATCTCTTTGGCTTGAACATTCAACAATTTGGTTGAAACATTTTTTCTTTCTTGACTGAAAAATCTTTCTTGGTTGAAAATTCTTCTTCTTGGTTTAAAGATTCATCTATTTGGTAGAAATTTTTTTTTTTGTTAAAAATGCAACTGTTGTGTTGGGAATTCATCCCTTTTAGTTAAAAATTCAACTACTTGGTTGAAAGTTGAATTACTTTGTGATAAATTCAATTTTTTATGAAGCTTCATCATTCGAGTTGAAAATTCAACTATTTGGTCGTAAGTGAACTTTTGTTGAAAATTTACATTTACGATCCAAAAATTCAAATTTTTTGTAGAAAATTTGTCTTTCTGGCTTGAAAATTTAACAATTTGGTAGAAACTTGAATTATATGGTTAAGAATTCATCTTTTTGCTTGAAAATTTAACTTCTTTTTTGGAAATTCGTATTTCTTCATGTTTGAAAATTAATTTTTTTAACTGAAAATTTACTTGCATAGTTGAAATTAATATGTTTTAGTTGATGATTCAACTATTTTGTTGAAAATTCGTCTTTTTTAATTGAATTAGACTGTTTTTTATCACAAAATTTAATTTTTTTTGGTTGTAAATTTTTTAGTTGAAAATGACACTGTTTGGTTGAAACGTATTCTGTTTCAATTAAGATTTCAATTATTTTGTTGAAAACTCATCTTTTTTGGTTGAAATATGGACTATTACCATTGAGTTGGAAATTCATCTTTTTGATTGAAAATGTAACTATTTTGTTGAAAATTCGTCTTTATGGTTTAAAAATTCATCTCTTTTGGCAGAAATTTCATCCTTTTTGGTTAAAAATGCAACTTTGGGGTGCAAAATTAATCTGTTTTGGTTGAGGATTCATCTATTTTGTGTAAGATTCAACTACTTGATTGAAAATTAACTTTCTTGTTGAAAATTCATATTTTTGGTCGGAAAATTCAACAGTTTGGTAGAAAATTCAACAATTTGAATGAAAATTCTACCTTTTTAATTGAAAATTAACTATTTTGTTGAAAATTTGTCTTTTTTGGTTGAATTCAACTGTTTATGATTTCAAAATTAAATCTTTTTTGGTTGAAATATCAACCATTACATTTTTCGTTGAGAATTAATCTTTTTTATTTGACAATTCAACTACTTGGTTGAAAGTAGAACTACTTTGTTAGAAATTCATTTTTTTTTAGAAGATTCATCGTTTAATTGAAAATTCATCTTTTTGGTAGGAAATTAGACTATTTTGTTGAAAATTCGTTTTTTTTTTTGGAAAATTTCTTACTTAAATGAAAATTTAACTATTTCGTTTTTGGATGAAAAATTATCTTTTTTAGTTCAAAATTCAACTATCTGGTTGAAAATTGATGTATATTTTTGTAAATTCCTCTTTTTTGGTAGAAAATTATTCTTTTTGGTTAAAAATGCAACTGTTTGGTTGAAAATAACCTATTTTGGTTGAGGATTCAACTATTTTGTTGAAAATTAACATTTTTGTTGAAGATTCATATTTTTTTGAATTAAAATTCCACTGTTTTCTAGGAAATTCACCTCTTTGGCTTAAAAATTCAACAACTTGGTTAAAACATTTTTTCTTTCTTGACTGAAAAATCTTTCTTGGTTGAAAATTCATTTCTTGTGTTAAAAATTCGTATTTTTGGTTTACATTTCTTGTGATAGCAATTTCATTTTTTTTTTTTGTTAAAAGTGCAACTGTTGTGTTAAGAATTCATCCCTTTTAGTTAAAAATTCAACTACTTGTTTGAAAGTTGAATTACTTTGTAAGGAATTCAATTTTTCATAAAGCTTCATCATTTTAGTAGAAAACTTAACTATTTGGTCGTAAATGAACTTTTTTGTTGAAAATTTGTAATTCCGAGTTGAAAATTCAAATGCTTTGTAGAAAATTCGTCTTTTTGGCTTAAAAATTCAACAATTTGATAGAAACTTGAACTATATGGTTAAAAATTCAATTTTTTAGTTGATAATTTAACTATTTTGTTGAAAATTCGTTTCTCTTTATGGTTGAAAATTAATTTTTCTAACTGATTTTTAATTATTTCTTTTTTGATTGAAAATTGATCTTTTTTAATTGAATTCAACTGTTTTTTATCACAAAATTTAATTTTTTTGGTTATAGTACCAAATATTACAATTAAGTTGAAAATTAATCTTCTTTGTTGAAAATTAAATTTTTTGGTTGAAAATGACACTGTTTGATTGAAAAGTATTCTGTTTCAAGTAAGGTTTCAATTATTTTGTTGAAAACTCGTCTTTTCTGGTTGAAACATCAACTATTACCATTGAGTTGAAAATTCATCTTTTTGGTTGAAAATGTAATTATTTTGTTGAAAATTCGTCATTTTGGTTTAAAAATTCATCTCTTTTGGCAGAAATTTCAACCTTTTTGGTTAAAAATGCATTTTTGGGGTGCAAAATTAATCTGTTTTGGTTGAGGATTCATCTATTTTGTGTAAGATTCAACTACTTGACTGAAAATTAACTTTCTTGTTGAAAATTCATATTTTTGGTCGAAAAATTCAACAGTTTGGTAAAAATTCAACTATTTGGATGAAAGTAGAACTACTTTGTTAAAAATTTATTTTTTTGGTAGAAGATTCATCGTTTAATTGAAAATTCATCTTTTTGGTAGAAAATTAAACTATTTTGTTGCAAATTCGTTTTTTTTTTTGGGAGGAAAATTACTATTTTAACTGAAAATTCAACTATTTCATTTTTGGATGAAAACTTATCTTTTTTATTTCAAAATTCCACTATTTGGTTGAAAATTGATGTATATTCTTGAAAATTCCTCTTTTTTGGTAGAAAATTATTCTTTTTGGTTAAAAATGCAACTGTTTAGTTGAAATGTAATCTGTTTTAGTTCAGAATTCAACTATTTTGTTGAGAATTCGTCTTTTTTGGTTTAATTCAATTGGTCATGATTCAAAATATGAATTTTTTTGGGTTGAAAAAATTCCCTGACAATTCCAGATTTTCCAGGTTTCCCAGGTGTGTAGACACCCTGAAAATACTAAAAAAGCAGAGTAAAGCAACAATGCCGATCTAAAAATTCAAGTCCTTCAAGATATAAGTGGAGGAGTAGAATTAAAATAATTGCTGTATTTTATAATAATTATAACGCCAGTAGCGCTGTCAAGTGTTGCAATTCCCCGATTAATTCTTGTAAAATGATGGTCTCTGAGTGTGAAGTCAATAGCTATCTGCAATAATGGCAATATTCACGCGAAACTAATTTGCACTTGAGAAGGTTGAATCAACCAATTGCATGCAATCACCTTTAATTTCGCCAATCGAGTAAATGCTAGCATGTTTCGGATAAACCTTAAGAAGATCTCGTGGGCCTTAATCGATTTTAATACTCAACTTATTTACTTATGAAAATAAATACCAATCAAAAAGTATGATTACAAGAATCCTTGAAAGGTAATATCGACTGCTCCATACAATATGGAATCAAGTGCGGGTGAGTCCGTATGAGCATAGGTTTCACTTGTTCCATATATGGAATCAAGTCTGTTTTTATCGATTTTGACTCTTTGAGATAAAATAAACAAAAGCAGGCCAGTCTGCAAGCACGTGATAATATTTTAAAGAATTCTCTAGAATATTTACTATTGAGTAAAATTCGCTAATATTTTATTACGTACTGCAATTTATTTTTATTTTCAAACACAGAGACAGTAATCCACTCTTTTTATATACGAGGTCTGTCCCAAAAGTATCCGACCTACCTCGATTTCTCGGCGCTTGATTT
>JAUMHM010000031.1:39245824-39264045 GCA_032362435.1 Melikaiella ostensackeni | reverse complement strand
TAAGAAAATGTCTGTATTCGCGTTTGCAAGGAGTGTTATATAAGGTTATTAAGAGTGGAAGATGGTCCGAGTCAAGTGCGTCTAGTGTGTCTATTTCAGTTTGTAGTTTATGTTTTCTAATATTCCAATATGTAGGGCACTGTATTATACGAGTGGCTACATTATATACCAGCGCACCAATCATTTCTCTCAGAAGCGATGATTGGTCCGACGACATTGCACTCGGCCACTTCGTATTAGCATAACACGACCTGCCTAATTGATGTTAGTTAAACCATGTTACCTTTAGCTTCCCTACAAGACATTCCACATCGTTTGTTATCAAGAAATTATTAGTGCTTGATTCGTTATTTAATCGTTATTCATTGAAGGCCAGGGTTGTTACAGAAATCAGGTTTCAAAATTCCATAACTTTCCCAGTGTTTCCAGGTCTTGTAGCAACCCTAAAATTGATCAATATTATTCGGGATCATTGATACGATTCGAGATTATTCGAGACTTTTCGTGTTGAATTAAGCACGTCTAGTGATCAACATTCATTGGGTAATTGATGGGTAATTACTAAAGAGGGCGAAGATTATACTTCCACTTTCTCAAACTCAGGTCCGTTTTGCTTACCTACTTGAAGTTTGTAATTGATTATACGGTTGCGCTAAACCTGCAGACAAGTAACGGCAGGTCGCATGTAAGCCCACGCGACGTCCTATCATCTATTATCACACCTCGCTTCTGCACTTTGAAATTCTTTAATCATCGTTTTCAATAAATAACGCAAAATGCTAATATCTTAATGATTTATACCAAAGATTTTAAAAGTCTTACTAACTTGTTTCTTTTGAAATAAAAATATTGATTAATCTCTGGTTGTAAATTATCGTTGATTATTAATAAAAATTAATTTTTTACTATGCTCGAATATTAACAATCTTTAAATTAAAAATTGATCCCTCATAGACACGTTGAGTTTTACACTTTCTCGAAAGTATCAAGAATCAGTAAGGTAATATATAAAACTATCTTCCAGTAAAACTAATAGGAGACAATTTTTAATTTAAAAAATGAAAGACATAAATCACTGATTTTGTTACCTATAATTTTTGGGGGAAATAAATTAAACTCGACGGGGTATGAAAGTTGTATCCCTGTTTATTACGCCTCTTTCCTGAAATCTCTGAAATTGGTTCTGGGACTTTGACCCCGTGTTTCATTTTTTTAGAATAGGACCAGATCCTTTGATCAGAATCCCTAGAATGGAAACCTGCCCGATTCTCCACTAGGTTCCACGCCCCGATAGCGGTAATATTATGTGTGAGCAACACACGGAAAGAGAAGGTTCATTTCAAGTATTTGAAATAAGTACAAAATGAATAAAAACCTTTTTCTGAAATGAATTTGAAAAACATAAACTCAAATAAAGTCATATTGTGCAACTGAAATTGCACAAAAAGCCTATAAACGAGAAAATATGTTTTAAAAAAATAAGTGTGATAGGCTCATTAGAGATAATTAAATTGTAATCTCAGTTGCATAAGATGGCTTCGTTTGAGTTGATCTTTTATCAAATTTTTTTTTAAAGAAACAGAGACATTAAGCCATAGACTATGTTTCTGTTCCGTTAAGGTTAGGTTCTTGATCGACTCTACAAATAAAAAACTGTGACAAAATTTTAAAATACACAAATATCCACCTTTTTGGATAAACTTTGTTAAGAGAGCGAATACTGTTAGAGATATAAGTGATAAAATAGGATCATTTAGAAACTATCAGCAAAAATCTCTCCAATAAACCTGATTCTAATCCAGATTATCTCGTTGTTTGCAGCCGTAAGGTGAACTAGAAATGAATTAACA
This sequence comes from Melikaiella ostensackeni, assembly GCA_032362435.1. NCBI lineage: Eukaryota > Metazoa > Arthropoda > Insecta > Hymenoptera > Cynipidae > Melikaiella > Melikaiella ostensackeni. Next base: position 39,262,195 of record JAUMHM010000031.1, on the reverse strand, counting down.
GTCATCCTGTTCGACGCGTAAGTCTGAATTGGCGAGTGGAACTTGAGTCGGTAGCTTTGATAAAGAAAAACGAGAAATTAATGTCAGAATCGGTACCAACATATGCGCGAACGAAGCTAATAAGCACGAAGGACGAGAGACTTGAAAACGAGTAATTGCACTTATACGTCCTGGCGCGCTTGAGGTAATTGGTGCGATTAATTTAAAGGAAAAGAAAAAAGTCGAGGGCCCTGCGCTGTAAACGAAATGGCCGTTAATAAGTTGTACGGTGAAATCGAAGTATTGTCATCTGTAGAAAGCTGTACGACAGAGTGAAACTATTCTTGCAATTGGCTTATACGTAACATACTAGACACTAGGAAAATTCAATTATTTCTTTGTATTTAGAGACGTGTTCTCGACACCAATAAAAAGCTGGAAAGTGATAATGTATTCTTTTCAAGAAGATATTGTAAATTGCATCATCAGAATTTCATCATATAAGGGATCTCTTAAATCGCATATTGGATATTAACATATTAATCTGTCTATAATTAAAATTAAGATTATTATGATTCAGATCGTGAAATACCATCAATCATATTAATGTGGCGTATAATTATTAAAATACTCGTTTAAAGATAATGAACTTTTAAACCCATTGCCTAATTTCATAATGTCTGCTTTCTGGAAGATTTTAATTGAATCTTGTAATAGTATTTTGATTTTTCGATATTTATGCAAGGTACTGTTTTCGACTTGCCACTCAGTGTCAGCGACGCACCTGATGGGTAATTAAGGTTTGAAAACGTTCTGTTATTACCATGTAAATGGAGCTAACCTTTAAGAGTTCGAGGTTGCATTCTTCACTGATGTGTTTGGACAAGTTCAAAGCTTAAAACCTGCAACCTATCTTGCTCCTACGTTTTTTATTTACAGAATCGTTAAGGTAATTCAACATTCTATTTCAAGAGATTATGTTCATCTTTTTTCAGTGAGTGCCTAATGACATATTAAATTATTTATCTTGTCATCTTGCCTTTCATGCTCAATAGTATATCTTCCTGTAATTAATGTCAGAGTGCTTTCAGTAGCTCAGTAAATTGGTGGCTTATGATAATGCAAAAGTGCAATGGCCGACACTTCCATATTAACGGAATCTCAAGAATCCAGTAGTGCTTTTGCCGGAGAGGCGAAACAAAACGCAAATAATGAAATACACATAAATGGTTACGCATAATACTATAACTTTCTGTAGCCGTGAACGGTATAAGAAATGTGAGGCTGTAAAAAGTTTTATGATTCCTCTGCCTATGTTATTAGCATGTACATATACCGCGCAAACTCCCAGACAAGGTTTTAAATGTTAAGCAAAATTTCTGTTTTGCTGATCGCTGACCGCGTTATTTAAAAAAAACGACACAAAATCATAGAGTAGAGAAGATCAAATTTCCTCTATATAAGTTATATCGAAAAGTTCTCAAGTACTTAAAAATAAAATTGACGAAGGTGAGGACGTTTTATATGATTTGATCGTGACATGATTTTTCGCAGAAAAGAAAAGTTAATACAAAGATAAACCACAGAACGCTGTATTAAACCTACAGAATAGTTTATTACTTTCTACGTGTTTTCTGCTCATAATCGTTCAATTATAACAGAAAGATAAATTATGAAGGTATATAATTTATAGTTTTACTGAAAGAGTATGTGATGAAGATTGGATCAGCAAAACCGCAAACTTAAACTATTATCTTGAAATCTGAGAAGTTCTTGAAAATGAATACGCACTCTGAAGTCACATGTAATATTGTATAATCAAGACACTATTTTAGGTCCAATATCTTACTCTCTGGGAATTTGACAAATTTTAACTGAACCATCGAATAAAAAAATAGTAAAGTGATTTCCGCTTTCGCGTGATTTTTGAAATAAAAAGAGTCTCATTTAATGATTATCTTGTCAAGAAGAGCGTGGATAGTGGCTCGTGAAGCGATATACGAGTACATAGCCCTGTCGAGTGCAATTTATGAGTATAGACGCGTGCAAATAAGCAAATAGGCAGCGTAATAAAATCAATGTAAGGCACCCGATTATATCGCACCTCCGGCAATAAGCAGGTCGCGCGTGTTTCAATTGGCGAGCGATCAGAGCCCAGAGCAGTTTGCGACAGAAACCACATAACAGGCTTAGCCTGCGGTATAATAATATATAATGCCCTGGCAATACGCCGATTATGCGAATAAATGTAGCAGCACAACTTTTATTGAATACTCGCATGCGTGTTTTATACAAGACTGCGTGTTTATTCGCGCAAGAAGCCGCATATATTGAACCCAGCTTAATCCAGATCTTTATTACCTCGTACGTAACTTGGCTTTCGAAGTTCAGTTAAGAGGAAGGGAGTATCATAATAGGAGCAAGAGAGACCGAATCTTGTTTGGATATTGGTCTCAGGAGCGGGATTTCATTTCTGAAGAAGACTTGGTTTCTCTGCAGACGTAACCAGCATTATGCAAAGAGCTTTTGCTTCAAGTTAGCCTTTAGAAGCTGGAAAAAGGACCATGTCTGCGCAGACAATAAGTTTAGTTTCAAATAACATTCCAAGGAACAAAGATACTTTATAACATTCAAAATAAAAAATTGTTTGCGCGCTTCTGATACAATAGTGAATATCTGTGGCGATTCATGGGATAATTTAAAATTCCAGGTCATTTCCCAGCTTTTCCTGCTTCCCGAGTCAAATTGCTATACCGAATTATTAATTTCTCTACGAAAGGAATGACTAATAATAATCGTACAAATATTTCGTCTACGAATTTCAGATTAAATCGGTTTTTATTTCTTGAAGTCGAGATCATTCATCTTACATAAGATGAAGGAAGAATCTGGGAATGAGGCCTTTTGCGGTCAGCCTCAAGGATCAACTTGAGCCAAGGGACTTGACCCATTCTGAGACAAGAGCGGCGATTTAATTAGGATCCTTGCGAGATGAGTACAAGTAGGATGTAATCTCAGGTACTTCCAGAAGCGCATTCCGCTCCAGGAACAGAACGATGTACAAGAACTATTTCAATGTTTATACGTCGCTTATTTTTCGCGGACAAAAACTTTTCTCACTTCTCCGAGGTAGGAAGGATAGTTTCTCCTGAGTTTTTAAGAGGAAAAGGGTTCTGAGCTGGTTTTATATATAAAATTATACACTTTATTTGATAATGTCCACTTTCTGGAAGATTTTAACTGAATCTTGTAATGGTGTTTTGATTTTTCGATATTTATGCAAAGCACTGTTTTCGACTTGCCATTCAGTGTCAGACACGCACCTGATGGGTAATTAAGGTTTGAAAATATTCTGTTATTACCATGTAAATGGAGCTGACCTTTGAGAGTTCGAGGTTGCGTTCTTCACTGATGTATTTGAACAAGTTCGAAGCTTTTATTAATATTATTATATTATTATTATATTTTAATTAATTTAATATTATTATATATTATTTGAAACGAAAGTAAACTTAACATTAGTTAATTTCAAGACTTGTTTTGGGAATTATATTGAGACATGCTGTTGAAACTTTATACAATGTGGTCAATATCAATTAATTTAAGGCACAGAGAAGTCAAGTCGCGCAAATGATCGAGGTTAAGATCCATGTCACTCGTATAACGATGTAGAAGCGAGCAGTTCGATCAGAGGAGTTTCATAATCGTCGCAGATAATGACGAAGGTGTACATCATCATTATGCGATAGGTCGATCAATTTATTATTGTTCGTAATAATAATAACGACCTTTGTTATGCCGCCAGACTTAGCACAAGGCGTAAGGAAAAATAAAAATATAATGTGAAAGGATCCCCTTCGAATACAATAAGTTTCTTGCGATTACTTATTGCTAGTGTGAATGACGATCTGAAATAACCAGCCTATGACTTGATCGATAAAAAAAGTATTATAAATTAAAAAATAGACAGTTGCATGATTACTCGATCTTTTAATAGGTTTCAAGATGCTAGTTCTAATCAACCGATGCTCGATCGAAAAAAAATCGATAATTTTTTTTCAGTAAGATGATTTTACAATATGAGTCAAGCGAGTCGTAAAAGTGATTAAACCACCTTTTGCAGCAAAAACTTGGTGATTAAAAAAGTTTTTATTTCAATTTATGAAAATGTGTTTATGTTAGTTTCAGTTATTAAGTGGAATTCATTTGACGAGAAAATCAGATGTTCCAGGTTGCATCACGGACATTAGAGCGATTCGAATGAAGCTAGCGACCATGAAATCGCGATGAAGTCTGCATCGCACAAAAACAACAGGCTGATCGATGACTTTCGTCAACTTTATTGTAGCGATCGTATTTACTGATTCTAGGAATCGCGGATGCGCGCCTCGTCGACCCAGTCGAGGAATCATTCTTTAAGAATGTTAACTGCGGCCTTTTCCAGCCTCGGGCAATATATCACGCCATAATGCATATGAATATCACATAGAACTATCATTATCTAAAATACCACAAGTGATTAATCTTTGGCCTTTAGACTACCGCCACATGTGTCGGAAAATTTGTACCTCCATGAACGCTTGCGTTTACGACGTATGTCATTTAAGAGTGTGAATGAATCTACAAAACCGCGAAACGGAATGAGGACAGTCCAAAATGAGAGAAAATTCTCTCTATAATCGAATGTAGCATCCAGTAGAAACTGCGTCGATTTTGCATTTTATCAAAAACCGATGACATCTATGAAATAAAAATATCGTTGACGCATTATACAAGAGAATCAAGCCATATTTCATAATCGATAATGATATTCTTATTGATGCTGTGTATTTTGCGATCTTTTATTTACCTTGTGTTTTTTCTTTTCTAATTTTAAGCTAGTCGGAAAATCATTGGCTAAATCTTTGTTCTAAAAAGTCGCCTTCGCGGAAAGTTCAGCGGTCTGAAATTATGGGCAAAATCACGAAGGGACGAAAAACTTGTCGGTTTGTGGCGCTGAACGCGAACGCAACATCATGGTATGTAGTAGTCACTAGGATATGTTATTACCGACGTATATAATTACGTTATAACTATGTCGTAGTTAATTTTTCCAGAGTTATCGCGTGCACAAACCACTCCTTCTGGAGACAGCTTTACAAATCCGCATTCGTTTCATTTCAAGACTAGCCGTAAAGATGTAAAGATTAGAAAGCTGATGGACTTCTGCCATTTGCATAGATGTTCTGCAGAAAATAGTAAATTATTTTCCAATATAATTAGAAGAATGTCAATCTATGAAATGAAATAAATTTTCTAAACCGAAGTGCATTTAGAAATTACATTTGCAAATTGCTCAGTTTGAATGGATAGAGTGACCCCGCTGGAAGTGCCAAATTCCACACTATGACATCAAAGTACACAATCGTAACCCGTGAATCGAACGGTTCGCCTGCTTCCAGATAGATTTTTCCTGAAACCCGTTTTATGACCTCGTCGAAGTGCTTATCCTACGACTGTCCTGCCTACGCGCCAATACTGTCCTCATTTTCGCATCCAGGCCTCCTCAAATAAGTGTGAGGTCTGAGAAATAAGAAGAGAAAGAAGGAAAAAGAAGTAGCAAAAAAGAAGCCACTATATCCACACCATAGCGAATGGAAGCATAAGACATAATATACGTGATGGTGCGCGTCCGTAAACACGAACTGCCCGAAGGTGTACCAGTGACTCAAACCTGAAGCACCCTCGGGGTGACTGGGGAACCCTCTTCCTTCTTGCTCTCTCCTTAAAGCGAGAACGGGAGAGACAAAGTTCATGCAGAAGAGTAAAATAAACTCGGCGCTGCCTTAGGCAAGATGTGTCTCCTCTCGTCTTTGAAGCCGAAGAAAGCGAATACAGGAACTGGTTTTCGATATTCCAAGAATCTTGAAAGACTAAGGTTAGATCTGCTTGCACGCTCAGTAAAGTCATTGCGAGATCCGACCTATGATGCATTCACGTAAAAAAAGACACCTATCGACTTTAACGATCATAGCCTTTAAGTTGTTAGATTTTACGCTTCAAGGATTATGTAATTTTATCTTGGGTAACAGAAAAGTGAGCTTAATCCATATCTATTACTTTGTATATATTTTTGTCCTGTCCAAGACTCAGTTTCAATTTTGGCGAACAGAATCGCGCCTGATTATATGCAATTTTTATATTAGTGATAACTAGACCATTCTACTGACTGAGCTAGTTAATCGGTAATTGATAAAATAGAGACGGGTAGTGTTCTCTTCTTTAAAGAGATGATCCTTCAGGTTAATCCTAATCTTAAACTGGTTTGGTAAAATCTTAATTATGGGTAAAAATAAGGGAGAAAACATGAGAGGCTCATCAGGAAATAAAGTCTTTAGACTTACATTATCCGCATCTTCATGCAGTCCATCATCCCCGCTTTCTTCAAGAACGAATCTCACGTCGTTATTATTACTCGACAAGGACGGAAGCTTTCTCGGGCTGAGGCCCTCTCCATCCGTATTTCTCTTGCACTTCCCGTTCCTAGGATCGTTGAGATCAGAGTCATGCTCGTCTAACATGTCCGTGACCATCAGTTCGGAACCGACGCTAGTCGGAGACGCAACTTCGTCCAGTGGGGACATCGTAGACCTGTCAACCTTGTTGCCCTCGAGTACCGACATTCTAAACTCTTCTTTTAGCTAAACCTTCATCCAAGGTGTTTATCAACCCTGAATACTATTCACTGTCAAATTCATCTTTGTCGTGCACTAATCCCGCTGACCATAAATCATTGATCTATCTCAAGTAGCAAACAATTTAATTGATACAGAACCGTTCAAACTCTTTATTATCACATTATTCTCTACCTCAAAATGGTAAGTTGGATCCGCTCCTGACTCTTCATTTTTATTCATATTCACACTTCACTAATGACTTTTCTAATCGTCCTTCACCTCCTCTTTATCACGCTTGTGCCACGTGATGGTTTGGTCTTTCGTCATCGATCGCAAAGAACAGATCTTGAATGCCAACTGATATTACATAGTATATCTCAGAGGATCCAACGTATGATAAAAATTTTCAATGTTGGAATGTTTACCTTCACTCAAGAGTCACTTCCGGTTGCACAGTACGTCAGAATTGAACCCTGAGAACACGGTGACGTAGGGGAGACGTCGTCACGTGGTCAGGGAGTCACGTGGCCGAGTTTCGGAAAAGTCCTCGGGAAAGCACTTTCGCGCACGCGTATTGGTTAAGATCGGTGGGAAGACGTGAGGTCTGGACATACCGCTTTGGCGCGCGCGCCTCTCAAGAATGGCCTAGAGGCGAAAAGAGGAAAGGAGCCGAGTGGCGCCGCCCGCGGCAGGAGGGGGCAAATCTCCGTGCGTGGAGCAAGTGTTGAACTGCTACGGTGCCTGCTGACCACCACCACCACCATGACCAGCACCACCGTCTCCACCACCACCTGTCGGATTCGCCTTCTCCGTCCCAGCTTCTCATTCTTTCTCTCCCTCTCTTTGTCTTCCGATTCCTCTTCTTCCCGCACCAACTAACTGGACTGTGCGCGTCCTTATCGACTCGAACCCGTTTCATCCCATTCGCGACATTTGTCCTTTTCTTTATATTTCTTTCCTTTTCTTCCTTTTCTTGTCTCCTTCTTCTTTATCATCATCCTTTTTATATAGTTGTCCTTTTCATATTGTTGTCCTTCCTTTGATCACCATCCTTTTGTTGCCCTCCCCCTTTTTATTTTTGTCCCCTTCTTCATCATGGACTTTATAGTCTAGCAGAAGCTGGAAGGTATTTATCCTCTCTTTTCAGGAGAGCCCATTCTCTTCCTTACTGATCCTCTTGCTCTCTTCTCCACCGGGTGAAGCCACCTTCAAGTTTTGCTATCCCTCTCTCTTGTAGGTACATATGTGTGGTCTATCAAGGTGGAGAGTTCGAGCAAGAGAACGAGATGTGGGAAGAGAGAAAGAGAATGCTGACCCTCAATCCCCTCTTCGTTCACCAAAGATCGGCGATCGATCCTCTCGCTGGTCTTCTCAGCATTAAGTCCCATCTTACGTTAAATCAGCCTGGTTAAGAATCTCCTCTATCTCCCATGCTTCCATTCCATAGATTGACAACGATGCGATGCTGACAAGTCCTGTCTCCTCGCTTGGTTTGTTCATTCTGTCTAACCTTCCCAGATCACTAGATTGCCAGACCTCTTCGGTTTCCTGTATACCCTTTCGTAACTGGCGAACAGATACTGCTTCTTCCGAACACATAGAACTCTATGGTTTCCCGTCACTTAGCTACACACACCATAAATTACCCCTCAATGATTTGCAAATCAAGGTTCTTCAGATCAATTACAGAGTATAATTTGATAATAGATTCATATAAATAAAAGAACTAGAATTTCCAAAACCTTCAAAATTATAGAGGTAAGGTTTGGTTTTACTAAAATTGGAACTGGATTTACAACATTGCCAAAGAGATATTCAAGATTCCTCTGCTCAGACGCTTTCAATTAAGAGAAATTGAAACCGATGTCTGCTCTCGTAACAGGTAATGATAATACCATGCGTCTCGAGTCCGTCAGATCCTAGACCTTTCTGCCTTTCCTTGAGGTATTTTAATGACTGCCCAGTGATCGAAACTCGATGCAACTTGCTTCACTGCCAATAAGGTGCAGTAAACTGAGCTTTTGAAGTTTAAGCGTTAAAGAAATACGACAATACTGTTTCTCGAGTTCCATTGTGCAGACCGCTGATCCTATTCAAAGATGCAAATGACCATTGTTATTCTCAGGATATATTTCCTATTAGGAGCTGCAGATCCTGTCTTCAGTTATGTACTGCGTAAGAAACGCCGACTCGAAAGCATTGCTTCCAGAGAGTACTTGTCACAGGACACGTACATATCTATCTTGAGACATGTTTACGCACAAACAGGTTGAGACCAGGATAATTTCATGACAAAACGTCCATTTTCACAGAATATAGAGGTGACAAATTTCTTTTTAGATAGCGAATTTCGACAGGGAAATTTTTTCTCATTTACAACAACGCAGGAAGAACAAAGCTTCATTTCAAAACTGCTTTCAGTGTTAAAATGACCTACTTCAAATTTAATTAATAATTTCGCCGGGAGACATGACACCTCCCCTCAGTATTTCCAAAAGAAGTTATTGGTAGCTGATTTCTTTACATTGATCGTGCTTTCCTTTTCGCAGCTCGCAGCCCGAATACAGATTTTCAGGTCTATCGATAAGCACGTTTATTTATCCCTGAATCGCTAGTTCGTCATCGAATTAGCTTGTCACACCGGTGACATTCCTCCATATGTTAACCCAAATACGACCAGGAGCAAAACGCAATGACCGTCTCGTTAAGAAAGAATGCGTCTGCTTCGGTAAACGCGCAGCTATAAACGACAATCTGTCGAAGTCACGACCCAAAAAGTCAGATTTATGTTACTGCGAGATATCATTCCGAAGGTAAATCGACCTCTGCAACCGATTCTTATTACGCGTATGAAAATGAGCGAAAGACATCGCAAAAAATCGATGCACGATGGGAAGAAAAACATTGTTGTCGTAGCTGATAAGTATTAAATGTCTTCTGGAAAGAAAAATGACACGAGATAAATCATGATTCACGATCCAGTGAGCCTACTATTTTTTGCAAACACGTGTAACTTCTTTTATTGAAAGACAGGTCGAATAATCTCTCGCGACGCTGCTATCTCTTGGTTTCGAAAAATCGATGGAGCGAACTGCTGATGAACACAACCGGATCGTATCTGTGCACGTATCGGGGCAGGCAAGACAGGTAAACGCGTCCTGGAGATCATTAGATACTAATAAACCGTTCTCTGGAATAAATTTATAAATTTATCCCAGTAGCGGAGCGAAATGATGTGGCGGTGGACCTTGGGGCTCGAGGCTTTCACCGGAGGCTACTCCCTCCGGCAGCCAACATACCAAGACAGATCACCTCTTTCCCCCCCTTAACCCTCCCACCATCCTCGTATGCACACCTGTCCGGGCTGGATGGGTGCTGCCTCTGCGATCTCGTTTGTTGCTGATACGAGAACCACATTTTTCAGAGCATCCACCGAGCCGGAAGATCATAATTGAGGCTAATCCTTTCGTACATGAAGTCAAATACTTTATCTAGGGCAGACAAAAAATCAATTTTGACTCTCCGCTTTTTACCTACTGATAACAAATCAAAGTATTCATTTTAGCTCTTTATATGGAGCACAATTCTTTCGGTATATAAAAACTCAGTTAACGAGTCATTGGCAAAACGAGTTTAGCTAATCTATTCCATCTGTTACGTTAATCTAGATCTGAGTCGCATTTTCTAGTTAGTTTTTTGCAATTCAGTACTGACCCGATTGATAATTTGAAAAACAAGACCAGTGTGTTTTATAGACTCAGAATATTTTTCGGGTAATTTTTTCGATACAGCTGTTTACTTAAATTCACTTACTTAAATTTCCCCTTACATTATTTATTTCCATAAAATTTTCCTTTGAAACATGGGAAAAAATTTCTGAAAGATGTTCCCAGTGTACACACTACAGAGTGTATTGAAAATTTAGTAACTGGAGGAGAAACGAGCAACATTTTTTAGATTAACTGTCCCTCGATAATATGTCGCGAGGTCGAAACCGCTTTGATGCTTTTCCCAAGAGAAATCTTTGAGCATATTTTCACGTCTACTTCGCGGCGTCTCTGCCGGATGCAGATAGTGAAGCCATCTCATAGAATATGTGGGCACGTATGCAAGCCTCACAATATCCCCCTGATGGGAAAGGCCATCCAACCGGCGCGATACGATATAATGCCCGTTCGTGTAAAATATTACTGTAAAAATGGCCAAGTCTATATACGTATTCAGTATTCACCTATCTGCCGAGACGACTCGTGCAAAGCGTTTATTATTATATCACGCCTTTTGTGTCCGGACAAGACTCGTGCATACAGCCGGAGTTCGCAAGGGATCCGTTAAAAGCGAGGTAAAAAGCCTCTTCAAAGGCCACAGGAAATGTGCTAATTCAATGCCTAGAAAAATGGTACTCTTGTGTTGAAATTAGTCAAATGTATCCTTTCAGACGTATCAATCATCTCGGAGTTTGTTTGCAATCAATCAAAACAAGTTTCGTCCGAGGTTTAATCTAACCAAGTGAAAAAATGGTGGATACTGATGAAAACAAAAAATTGAGGCGAAACTTGGCACAGATAATTTTGATGACCGCTGGTAGTCAGAGGCAGAGAGTGAGAATTATAAATTCCTGAAGCCACCGACTTGACATGGACCCATTTATTATCGAACCCGAAGACACCGTGTGATAAAATTTCACGTTTACCTCCCAGGTTCAGGACTTGTCCAGAAATGTTGCATACCTCCGTACACCAGTTTTAACGACACCAGGTTCGGTCGTTAAATTTCGTCTTGAGTTCAACGCCGGTTTCCCATCGTGTAACGAGCTTAAACTGGACACCGGGCCAATCGAAAGCAACATGCTTTCATGATACCAGGAGACTCAGATACACGAATGAACGTGAACGAACGGACGAAGAAGGTGCGCTGGTCACTGGGGCGTTGACCTGATGCTGGGCTGGACCAAACGTGTGTGAGTACAACGGAATCCTGGGGTGGATGAGAGGTCGGAAAAGGCTCCGAGCTCAAGAGAAGGAGAGAAAGCAGCATTCAAAGAAGATGCTGAGAGTGTCCAAGAGAGAAAGAGATAGACTGGTGAAAGAAAAATGCGGGACGCACGCACGAGGAACTTATCTGACCGAACGCCTTTCGACATTTATATTAGTGATTCTCGATTCGAGGACTCTGAGTGCACTCTAAAAATAGTTGGGCAGATGATAATGAACTGATCATTGTGTCAAGTGTCAGGTTACAATACTGAGACATCTTATTTAATATTCACTTAAACGAAATCAGTACGTCGAGTCGACCAAGAACCGAACCTCAACGGAACGGAAACAAAGTCTATGGCTTAATGTCTCTGTTTCGTAAATATGAAAAAATTTTGGAAAAACATAAACTCAAACTAATAAGTCTATCACACTGATTTTTGAAAACATACTTTTCTTGTTTAAAGGCTTCTTGTGTAATTTCAGTTGCAAAACATGGCTCTGTCTGAGTTTATGTTTTTTCAAATTTTTTTCAAAAAACAAAAAAAATGAAATCAGTATTAAAATAAAAAGAATTCTGCCAATTTAACTCAAATTAAAACAGGTCGAGTAAATGTAATCCTCATAATTTGTTGAGTCTGATAATGAGCCATGTGGATCGAAATAAAAATAATGATCAAGATGCATTTAAAGCAAGGACGATGTTGACAATGGCATGAAGTAACTCGTGATCAATCACTTAGGATCGAGACACCTTCGACAATATCGAACTCTTTGGTTGTTATGCAAGCAGGGTGACTCGTGTTACTGCAAAGTATTCACTTTCGACGGCCGCGAGAATTGGAGCGTGGCCAAACCAAACCCATTGCATCCTTGTTCATTGCTCTTGATTTATTGCCGGATCTGCAGTGGCGACATGTCCTCGTTACCGCCGAAATTTCGCATCCCTTTGATCCGTTCGGGCTCGAGATACCACTATGTTCGAGTAAAAAAGAAGATGGAGTAGCAAGCAGCCTTTTATTTCGAGAATTGTCATTGATAATAAATCTGCAGCATCATTTGTACGCTCTTTTTCGAGAACCGAGTCTGATACATAATCGTCCTGATAACGTAAATTACCCGAGTGTATAAATCGCCTTACATGCAGATAAAGATATGCATGTTCACCTTGAAATATTTCTAAAGAAAAATCGATTTTTATGAAATACTCTGTGGTGATGATTACCATACCGCAAAACAGATATACCGCAGAATAGATCATCAGTGCACTTCAAGATGTTTCCAATCGATACTTGATGAGTCTATTATGAATACCAACTATCGTGAATCGATCTCTGGTATTCGTCAGCACATTTCCCTGTTGGTAAAAAAATAAAATCTGTGATTACATCCTGATCGAAAGGAGGTGGCTTATAAGGAGGATCAACTCGGGATGTGCTGAAAGAATGTACAATATTGCGCGGTTGATGCCATCATTTCTTGATCGCTAACCGCATCAATCGTAAGGAATATTTGTATAAAGGGCACCATATGCAATATCATCCATGACCGTTATGTGTTGATAAACAATTTTATTACAATTTATAATGAATATTGAAATCAATCATACTGATACATTTTAGATCACTTAATTATATAGATTATAATTGTCAACTTGTTCTCATTGCCCGATTTTTTGGAATCGCAGCAAGACATATAGCTGACTTTTACATAGATGTAGTGCAGAAAAGTAGTGGGAGTGGGCGTGTATAAAAGAACTTGCTGTGTTTACTACGCGGTGGTAAAGGAACGGAGAAATGAACTAATCAGCAGCACGTTGGCACCAGATGCGAGCTGTTGCATGGCTGTATAGTGTATAATCGCGTGGTTGTGAACGTGATTGAAATAATAACGAATCTCAGTAAGTCACGCCCATATTGCTTGGTCATTGGTGGAAGCAACGATAAACCAAGACCTATTAATAATGGTTGGGGGGAAACTCCTCGGCACTTACGCTTCCGTTCAATCGCACGTTTGATAATGTCTACTCACAACCTACATGTACGTAGATTGACGATCCTCTGCTGTACTCTCTGAGCTTTTCAGATATAAACATGATAGATGTATTGGCACAATCTAAAATTGCCAAGAGTCTTCATCGAGTTTTTCCAAAGATTATGTAGGTAGAACTCCTGCTTTGATTATATCAGATTTTCATTAGAATCTAACTTTAATTTAATAAGTTTTAAGAATGCAGAACTGAAAGTTTCTCATGACGTTTACGACTGCTCGAATTTATACCAAATGTTTGAATTTACCCGAGTAAAACAAAAAGTGACTCCATGGCATGATTCCTTTTGGACTATTTTGGTTCATAAATTCGAAACTGCCCCAAGTCGAACTTTAGCCCCAACTTTGAACCTGTAACTCCAACCTTAGCAGGCGCTGGGAGCAGTAGAGTGTGTACAAATTTCGAGAAAAATGAGTGAGAATTATCCAGTACTTTTGTCTCAAAAACTTCTTTGTCAGCAGAACGCATTTTGAACTTTTTTCACCAGTACTTTCTTCGGACTTTTGTAAAAAATTTAACAGAGATGAAGTGGAACTTTTCTAGTAATGTTGCCCCTATTTTTTTCTCGGGATAGCGTATGTGATAATTTAATATAACGAACTATAAAAGAATGTGAATGGTAATTAAAATTTTAGTTAAAGCATATAGTTGATCGGAGTTCCAGATTCACTAAACTAGAATCAGCTTATTTGAAGATCGATATCAGCATGTACTCTTCGAACATGACCTGAATTCCACGATCATTGAAGTATCGTGGGATTTCGAAAACGCAATCCTTAGGAAATTCCTACAATTTAATTATCAATACAACCCCTATATCCACTCTCCCATTAAACACACAAGAGAAAGAGAAAGGAGCCAAAAAGCATGTTAACCAAAACTGCTTTTGTAACCTCATCAGGGATGAAGAATGATCACTAGTTTTTAGAGTTATGTCATTTTTTCGGTAATCTTATATTACCAAGTATTTGACCGACAGCAGTAGCTGAGTGGTGATTCTCTACTCATCGAGATCTCGGATGTTAAGCACGGATGGGCGCGGTTAGCGCTCGGATGGGTGACCGTTCGTGATTTTCGCTTATTCGCGTTTTCGCTGCCTTCAACTGCTGTCGAGCGGGAGGTTTGTCGCCGAGTATGGATGTGAACAATCGATGCTATCGAATACCTACATCCAGACTCGTCTACTGGTAACTGGCTGCGTTCGGGAGTTTTGGTTTTTCTGCAGTTTTCCACTCCCCTGACCAAATTTTCAGGCGAATGCGAGCGCTTCTAATGAAAAATTTGACTGCAGACGGTAGGGGATGTAGAGGAATCCACAGAATTGAATACATTAGGTATTACTTGAAGGCTTATTGAGAGTAGAGTATTCGGGGTAATTGGGGAAAGTGGGATTCAGTCGGGGGGTTAGAGAATAAAACTCAGAATGAGAAAAAGAATCCAAAAATAAGAACCAGTGTATGTAAAATTTGGATTATTTGAACTATTATAAATGTATATAGGACAAAAATATAATCTACAATTCGTTGTATTTAGGCGATGTGCTATATGTCGCATATATTCTAAGAAGTCAGACACCAAACATCAAGAGCTGTGCGTAATCTTTGTAAGTGAACCATATAATGATGATTGGTATATGTATGGTGTGTGCAAATGATATTGGTTACACGTTTGTTTTTCTGTCGAAAATCGAATCTTAGAGAGTAAAGACTTGCCTTCCGAGTGTTCGAATAAATGTGATTCATTCAACCCATATTGAACTGTTATTTCTCATAACCAGTTATCCAAATAGGTTATGGGCCCAGTTAACAATATATATAAGTTGTTTTTTGTGCAAAAAAAACTGAAAGTGATAAAAGTAAAAGAAAACTGTTTTTCTGCGTGTGGTGCTAAATGTTATTGACAATGCAGAACCTGAAAGCGAAAATAAATATTAGAGCTTTTGATGTTGATAGATATAGTGCGTGAAAATGGAGAATTAAAATCTTTTTAACTGAACTTGAGGTAATGAAAGTCATTGATGAGGCAATCCCGAGTGCACCGACCGATGAGTGGAAGAGAGAAAGAATCGCAAAAAGTGTAATCGTATAATATTTATCGAACTTTTTTCTAGGATTCGCTAAGACAGACAGTACGGCGAGAGAAATTCTACACAATTTGGATTTGATTTGTGAAAGAAAAAGTCTTATACGCAATTATCCCTGCGAAAGAGATTGCTGTGATTAAAGTTACAAGGCGATACATCTTTAATTAAACATTTTACGATTTTTGATATCTTCATCACTGAATTATTATCAGCAGGAGCAGAATTAGAAAAGACTGATAAAGTGTCACATTTGTTGTTAGCTCTTCCTGCAGCAGAAGATAGAGTTATAACAGCAATTGAGACTTTATCTGAAGATAACCTAACGTTAGCTTTTGTTAAAACGCGACTCTTGGATCAGGAAATTAAACTGAGACACGAAAGCAGTGATAAAAGTTCAAAAGTGCTTCACGCCTACAAAATTGATGACTCATTAAACAAAAAGAACAATTTTGAATTTAAGAAATTGTGGAAAAATAATTATCGACAAGGACAAGGAAAATTTAATAAAAATAAACAGATAAATGTCAAGTGTCATCATTGTGTCAGGAAAGGACATACCACCTTGATCAAAAAGTTTTAGGACTTTATTTTTAAAATCAAAAATACAAGTTTATTCATCATAATCGA
>JAUMHM010000031.1:39232690-39245724 GCA_032362435.1 Melikaiella ostensackeni | reverse complement strand
AGAGTATCGTTGCCGAAACACTTCTCCAACATTTCCAAAGTCTGCGCACCGTTAAATCCATTTTTAACACAAAATTTTATGCAAACTCGTTGATGCAAAGTCGATGACATTTTTTTTTTTGTTAAAAATCGAAACCACTCAGAAAGATAGAAATCGGCCGAACGAGAGCGCCACACGGTGACGAGTCCTAAAACTTTTTGATCAAGGTGGTATAAAGAAAAACTGTTTCCATTATAAAAGGCAAATTCAACACCAAAATGAAAGAAATAGAACAGCTCAAACTGTTAAAAAAAAATCTGGGCTTGCATTTATGATTGGAGATTTCACTATTGATGAAACAGGAAAAAAAATTACATTTGTTTTGGATTCAGGAGCATCGGACCACCTTATAAACAGGGAAGACCTGACTGGAAGTTTTATCGAATTACAGCCTCCAATAAAAATTGGAAAACTCAATGTCATGAGCAACCTAGGTATTCACGGAGTCCTGAAGGATGTCTACTACTGCTCGGAAATCCCGTTCAATTTACTTTCTGTTCAGGAGATGCAAAAAGCAGGAATTAAAATAACATTTCACCAAAACGGAGTTGAAATTAAAAAAGGTGGTAAGATCTTGACAAAAGGTAAGCCCTTAGACAATTTAATTGGCATTGATTTTATCATAGATTTGAGAAAGAATTATTCTAGTATTAAGGTATACAATGCGAAAATTAATAATTATGATTCACGGCATCAACGATTTCGACACATGGGAAAATCTAAATTCTTAGAGTTGAAGAATAAAAAGATGATTTTTGATATTGAACAAATTGATCAAGTAATAGTTAGTGATAATTTATGTGAAGCCTGTATAAAAGGTAAACAACCACGATTACCTTTTAATAGCCAGTGATAATTTATGTGAAGCCTGTATAAAAGGTAAACAAGCACGACTACCTTTTCAAAAGGCTAAAGATAAAAATCACGTTTTCGATGCATTCCGATGTTTGCGGTCCAATATCTCCTCCAACTATTAACAATAAAAATTATTTTGTTTGTTTTATTGATGAGCACACTCATTATTGTGTTGCGTATTTAACTACATATAAATCGGACGTATTTTCTGTATTTAAAGATTATATTGCAAAAAGTGAGGCTTAATTTAATTTGAAAATTGTTAATTTGTATATTGATAATGAAAGGGAATATTTGTGTGATGTGATGAAGTATTTCTGAGTACAAAAAGGTTTTTCTGGGTTTTCCCTAATCCCTTGCACGAATGTTGGTTCATTTGTAAATATGTTTTTCCAGGTAACGCAAGGAAGGTATGTCTTTGCTTAAAGTAAAATGAATGACTGATTCTCATAATGTTTAAAGTAAATTAATTTTTGAGAAGGGGTGTTGGATTACTTAAACTATTATAAATGTATATAGGTCAAAAATACAATCTACAGTTCGTAGTATTTAAGCGATGTGCTATACGTCCCATATATTATAAAAAGTCAGAGACCAAGCATCAAGAGCTGTGCGTAATCTATGTAATCTAAACCATAATGATGATTGGTACATGTATGGTGTGTGCATTTGATATTAGTGACACGGTTGTTCTTTAGTCGAAAATCGAATCTTAAAGAGTAAAGACCTGCCTTCCGAGTGTTCAAATAAATTTGATTATTTCAACCTTTATTAAACTATTATTTCTCATAATCATTTATCCAATATCAACTTTGAGCTAGGAATAGAAAAATGTTCTCATCACGTTCCAGGTTTTTCACGTATCATATCAAGGTACAAGAGCGGACCTAAATAGGAGTGAGATCGGTGTTGTAAATAGGGTTTAACGTTGTGCCGCCGCGACCAATCGTCTCGCACGAGTGTGAGGAAGATTACCGATTTTGCATTTTTCGTCCGGGACAATTTTCTGGAATGACGGAAGAGAAGAGACAAGAGATCTATTTGGGTGCGGGCGACAGTGAGGACTGTAGAGTTGCAGACCCATCAGATGGACGTGCTTGCTTCTTCTTATACATAATCTCGGCGCAGAGTCCTCAGGGCACGTAGGCAACCAGGACTTACCGAACATTATCCGACTACGAGGTCTCGGGCATACGTCGATCACGGGCATCCCCAGCATATGTAATTGCGTCTCCCTTCGCGATGCCCTCCAAGGTTTTAATTTCGAAGGTATGCGGCGTCCCTTTGCCTATTACATTGGGGGTAAGGTACACAGCCCTTTCACTTCTCTTCAGTCATTTTTACAAGTGGGTGAAGAATTGCAAAAGCATTTAATTTTATGAATTGTTTGTAAAACTGTGCCAGATTTCTGTGTGATGTCATTTTTTCCTCTTCATCAAGCAACAGTAATGCACATTCAAATGAAACACGATATTTGAGTATTGTTGACTTTTCTTCAGTTCTCTCTTTGAAGCATACGTCTGGGTTATGTCAATATATCGACTCCATAATTGGATAAGCCTACTAGAACCCGTCAGGACGAACCTTCTTTCGATAAATCATCTCATGGACTTGAGAAAGAGGTCGAAGTATGAACATTTTTTATGTTTGATGAAATGAAACTGACCTTTTAGATTGTAAACAAATCACAGTATGATGATTTCGCAAGAAATTATGAAAAAATACCGAATTTTGAGTAAACTGCAAAAAAACAGAAGTTATCGGCACACTGTGTATTACCTGAGAAGATTTACGTCTCAGACCTGACTGAAAAACCAATCTGTATTTTTTCCTATATCATTCTACAAGTCTTTTAGTAATTCTAGTCTGTTTTGGCAGGATGTAGCTTCACCCGTTGAAATATCCCGTCAGTCATTCAGATCCAATGAATGAGGACTCGCGTGCACTGATTTATGATTAATGCATGAGAGATATTTTCGATCTTAAAGTTAACAGATAGGAAACTTACAGACTTTCTATCGTTCGCGTAAGAGCACGCGTGTTTATTTGATTATACGCTCGTCAACCAGCTTTCAAATCGATGATCGATTAGGGAACGATGCGTATAATGAGACTTTTATGTCAGTCTTCTCGAGAACGGAAGAAAACTAGACCAATCGTTTAGCCATGCTTCGAAGTCAGCAACAGAAAACCAAATCTTTACATCATTCAGAAGATATCGAACTCAAATATATGGATGAGTTTCTATAATTCTAAAAATAGATTCATGCATAATACAACGTGAAATGTAATTTATTAAGCTACATTTCATGTTATAATCAAGCATTCAATTAATTTTTTTATAGCGTATAGTTTTTCAGTCCTTTATGCCTCTGAAAGGATCAAATAATAAAAGAAAAAGATAGAAATGAAGCTGCACCTGCGTCAGTAAATTGTTTAGCAAACAGGCAGAGGTTCTTTGTGGCTTATAAATCTCGAGTCATCAATCCAGATGGATTAATTATCTCGCCCAGCGCGTGGTGATACATTGATGATGGTCATGTGGGTCATCAACGCACGAGCTATTAAACGCAAATCAACACTACCTGATTGCAAACTTTCCATACCTCTGAGCTCAACAAACGTTCCTTCACGGATTTTAAAAATTTTAAATGAAATCTCCACATAAATAACATCGTAGCTTCACAGGAAAACCTGGGTTATTACTGTCCTCTTGAAGTTGGATCAAAGTCATTTCAAAAGAAATCCGGGGATTTCATACGATTTCAAAAGATTTAACGGAGTTTCGGAGGAATTCGGAGGATTTAAAAAAATGTTAAAGTATTTCAACAGATTCGGAAAAATCCCACGGATATTACAGATTTTAATGAATTCTAAAGGAATTGCATAGATTTCAAGGGATTTAAAGGATTTCAAAAGACTTCACGGAATCTCAAATAATTTCAAGGGATGACAAATGATTTTAAGAGATCTAAAGTAGTTTTGAAGATTTCACGGGGTTTCGAAGTATTTCAAGAGATTTCAAAAATTCCTAAGTGTATCCACGGATTTTATAGGATTTCGTAAAATTTCACAAGATTTAACGGATTTTCAAAAGATTTCCGAATATTATAAAGGATTTTAAGGTATTTCAAGAAATTTTAATGGCTGTTAAAAGATTTTAATGGATTTTCAAATATTTTAAGTGGTTTCAAGAGATTTGGAAAGATTCCCACGGATTTTAGAGATTTCAATGAATTATAAAAGATTTTCAAACATTTCGAGGGATTTCGTAATAGTTCGAAATATTTCACGGAATCTCAAGGATTTTAACCGATTTTTAGAGATTTTAAGGGATTTCCACAGATTTTGTAAGATTACAAAGAATTTAATAGATTTTCAAAGGATTTCCGAATATTATAAGGATTTTAAGGGATTCCGAGCAATTTTAGCAGATTTAAAAAGATTTTAATGGATTTTCAAATATTTTAAGTGGTTTCAAGAGATTCGGAAAGATTCCCACGGATTTTAGAAATTTCAAAAAATTATAAGGGGTTTGAAAAGATTTCAAGGGCTCTCGTAATAATTCGAAATACTTCACGAAATTTTAAGGCTTTTAACCGATTTTTAGAAATTTTTAAGGATTTCCACGGTTTTTGTAGGATTACAAAGGATTTAATAGATTTCCGAAGGATTTCCGAATATTTTAAAGAATTTTAAGGGATTCCGAGCAATTTTAGCGGATTTCAAAAAATTTTGATGGATTTTAAAATATTTTAAGTGGTTTCAAAAAATTCGGAAAGATTTCCACGGATTTTAGAAATTTTAATGAATTATAGAGGGTTTTCAAAGATTTCAATGGCTCTCGTAATAATTCGAAATACTTCACGAAATTTCAAGGATTTTAACCGATTTTTAGAGATTTCAAGGGATTTCCACGGATTTTGTGGGGTTACAAAGGATTTATATGGGATTTTAAAGATTTCAAGTGATTTAAAGGATTTCAAAAGATTTCATGGTAACTCACAGAATTTGAAGAGATTTCCACAGTTTTTATAGGATTGAACTGAGCTGCAGCACTTTTCCAAGATTTCGCAAAGATTTTTCAAAGATTTCAGAAAGATTTAAATCATTTCAAAGAAATTTAAAAAGATTTCAGAAGATTTTAAAAGATTGTGAATCATTTCACAAAGATTTAAAAATATTGTAAATCAATTCTAAAAAAGAATTCACAAGATTTCAAAACATTTCAAAAGATTGTAAATCATTTGACAAAAATTTCAGAAAATGTCAAAGATTTAAAAACATTTCAAAGATTTCAAATCATTTCACAAAGATTTTAAAAAATTTCAAAAGATTTAAAAAGACTTAAAAATGACGAAAAACTGTCTTTAATCTTAATCGGGTGAGATACGAAATTCAAAAGTTATACCTTTTGAAATGTTATTTCAAATATTTTAAAAGATTCTCGTTTCAAATTTCGCCAAAATTATTTTTAGGTTTTCTACATTCAATTGTCCCATTGTTTAATCAGAAAACATTTGCATGAAGAAATATTTTTTATTTTATTTGGTAGTATAAAAAAACTTAATCTTAATATATTCTGTGTTAAATGATTATATAAATATTCAAGAGTGATTACAAAAAAAATACCTCTCATCTTTTATTATGACACTTTAATTATAATTACATAAGTTTATAATATAGTGAACGTAAAATTTGAGTAGTCCTAAAATAAATAATTTTTTAAATTGTTTTTGTGATCACTCTTCAGTAACTAATCAATAATTAATCGCTAATAACAATGAAATTAAAAATTCTATCCAAGATTTTTTTACCAATTAGAATACAAAAAATAATTAACCAAAGATATGTTTATAAAAAATAACAACTCTGATGTTAACTAAATCTGTGCAGATAATTAAGACATCGAAATTGCATTATATTTCCCATATAACTCTGAAAAAATTGCAGAATAAATAACTAATGAGGGTCACCATCGTGTGTCGAAACGTCTGAAGTAATTAAAATCTAATTGTATTCATTTTCACTGACCCTTAAGTACAATTTTCATCAATAATCTTCAGCGATGAACACATTCACTACGTTCATCAGAACCCAACAATAATTACGTTTTTAGTTTTGTTAAAAAAAAAATCACGAAATTAATTTTCAACAAATCTCGATTTAATAGCCGGAAGTAATCTTTAGGGATATTAAAAAAATATCACTAACCTATATGTCATAATTTGAAAAATACAACATAAATTTTATTTTGAAAATCGATATTTTTAAAGACATTCAAAACATTATGAAAGGATTCAAATTAAAAAAGACTGTGCAACACAGCAGAATTTCATACCAATTAATTATTAATAATTACTAATACATCATTTAGATAATACCATTTGTTCAAAGCTTAAACATTGCTCCTGATTGCTATACAATTTTTGAAATGTTATAATTTCTGAATACTTTTTTTTAGCATATTTATTACAATTCTTTCATTAATTGGTCTTGTTATTACGATTAATAAAAAATATCACATTTCTTTAAATGTGATTCCCGGTCTGAATATGTATTCTCGGTTAATTCCCGGTTAGTGGGCACCCTGTTATTATTTTTGACCAATTAAACTATTTCTAGCTAACGCTATTACATTAAAACTAATCACCCTTTTCAAATGGAAATACCGCTCAATAAAAAGGTAATCTAAGGAAGAGGAAAATCTCAATCATTAAAAAGACGGCGACCAAATATAAAAAGATTAGTATCATTGCCGACGTTTAAAAGTCGTAGCTATCCATATTTGAAAAGGTTTGCTTCACAAAGTAGTCTTTAAACCCGATAATTGAGAATCGTGGTTTAACCAAATACTGGAAACGGCTTAGTTAGCCGATTACGCGTACTAGTCCAGTCAACGGAGAACAAATTTCCCATTGAGTAAAAAATCCGACATAGTAGCATTTTTTACACTTATGTTGGGGATAGCTTTATAAACATAATGTGAAAGATCCCTAACAATTCGTGTACGGCTACGGCCGCCATATTAGCAAATGTTAAACAATAACTGGTTTTTGAAAAGAACTCTGCAGTGGTTGGTTCTAAGTTAAATATAGTTATGTTAAAAAATATTTAGAATTTAGTAGCTTACGAAAAAGTTTTTAAGTGTTGTAGGCATATTATCAACGGGAGGGAACGTTTTTGAGGATAAACTACTTTCAACTGTTCCTACATATTTTTACAATAGATTTCCAAATTTTTAGGTCATGATCATTATATTTGAGGCCTCTTTTAAAGTATCAAACAAGTCAATTTCAAAATTGAGGCTAGAATTTAAGTAGCAGAGGTGGTTTTGAGTTCTGATGGCAATATTGGCAGCAGGGGCGTGAGCGGCTCGCATTCTCCAACAATAGACTCTGTTTGCGAAGGACCTTGGGTAGCAGTCCTCGCCCCTGCCAGCAATAATTCCATTAGAACTCATACTCATCTCTGCTACCTAAATTTTAGACTCAATTTTGAAATTCACTTGTTTCATGCTTTAAAAGTGACCTTAAATATTTTTATTCTAACCTAAAAATTTAGAAATATCTTGTACAAACAAAATTGATCGCATTTCGGGAAAAGTTTCGCCGAGGTTGGGAGAGAATAATTCTGACATCATCTAACTACGTAACGCTGGAGTGAGAAAATTGGGATAGGACGTAGAATCGGTAACAAAAAACACAAACAAAACATTGTTCTTGTTTATAAATCGTCTCTGAAATAAACTAGACTATTGTAAACGCTCTAGAACTTATTTTAGCAAAAAGCAACTGACAGCTGGGAATTGCTATTTTGCTCCAGTTTAATGAACTCAAATGACGGTAGATAGCGCTGGCGTCGCAACTCCGTTACAATTCGGATAAAAATTGAGGCTAAAGCAGACAAAAGATTATCCGGGCAAATTTAAAATCACGAAATTATTTCCGTTTCATGTGAAATTCAACAGGCAAGGTTAATTTTTGTTACAGCAAATTTTTCACCTGGAATCGATGTAAACTTTATATTCTGTTTTTTCTGTGAATATGGAGGAACAACTGAAAGAAGTTGCATCTCAAAAACGTTTCCTTAAGAACCTCAAATCGTATGCCAAAGTTGAGGTAATTTTTTATTGCTAATTTTCAATGCAAATAAATTGGTCGATTTTTCTTGCTCAGGAAGTTGCATAAGCTCGAGTTCAAACCGCCTGATCTACTTCCAAAGTTCGTTCCGAAATATTTTCTCCTTTTATTTGATTTTTTGTAATCGCACAATTTTTCAGTTGATCGAATTTTCTAGCGAAACCGTTAATAACGAGTATGACTACAACATTCAGAATCTTTTTTTGTATACTACAAAATCCAAAACATTTTTCAACACAACCATATTTCACCTAGAACTAATCATTGTCGAATTATTTTCAAAAACCAGTTATTGTTTAATACTTTCCAACATAGCGCCGTAGCTGTACACGTATGGATGGGGATCTTTTACATTATGTTTATAAAGCTATTTCCAACATATGTGTAAAAAAAAATTGTACTATGTCGGATTTTTTTGCTCAAATCCTTCATTGACTGGACTATACGTTGTGGGAGCATCGTGACTTATCTGAAGTGTTCGGCGCAAAGGTGACTATCCCACACATGTACCTACCAATTACCAATCCTACCGACCGAGTTTACGAAATCTGTAAGTTAGTTTCCAGTAGGATCATTTGCATACACGATGTTCTATTAAAGCAAACAAGCAAATCCAGTCTGAAATTATCAATCATTTTCCCTTTTCAATAACTATACAACGCAGAATAAATGTAACTTTCTTAATAACCCGTAATTTACGACTTTGTACAGTTTTGAATAATAAATTCATACTTCTGAGCATATCATTTTAATTTTATTTCCACTTACGGAAGTAAGGAGCATGGTAAATATACAGTTTTTTGAAAAATGTATGTACCTGTAAATTACCGTGAATATTGTACAATATAACTTTATTTCTCATAATATTAGATAGATTAGGAAATTTCATGAAATTCTTTTCGAAGTAAATGAAACGCTTTATATATAGTATAGAATTGAAATTGCTTCACTTGGAACACTTTTAAATTCTATAGCTGTTCAATTTTGCACAAATAATTTGTGAATTTCTCAATCGTCCACGGTCATAAAACCTGAGATTACTTAAAGCTTTTTCGGATTTTCAAACAGAAATTATTATTGTTATATAATGTACATTTTGGGATTAATTAAAAAATGTCAATAAGATTTCATCTTGAAATTTTTTTTATTTGAAGACATCAATTTATTTGTAACTGTAAAATTTAAAGCATTTTAATTTGAAGTATACAATAAATTATGTACTTAAAAATATCATAAGGGAGCGTTCATTAATTACATAAGGCTTTTTGGGAAGAGGGGGCCAGGAAAATCTCACGAATCCTTTCTTGTAGAAGGGGGAGGGGGGTCGAAAGATTTTCTTACGTAAGTCTCCTCTTTCTAATTATTTTTTTAAATATGCTAATTAAAACCAGTTTTTACAGTTAAGATTACTTTTTATACTAATATACACATTATATCATTATTTATCTTATTTTTATTTTATTACGTAATATTTCATATTACATGAGTGCAATAAGTATAGTTGAGGAGTTAATCATTCTAGAAATCTGGTGTACACCTTTCATGAAATCTTAAAAAATCCTAGAATATCATTAAAATCCTTTCAAATCCCGTGAATTCCTTTGAAATTTTCGTGAATCCTTCAAAAATTTTTAAATCATATGAAAATTCCTTGAAATCTCTTTAAAATTCATTGAAATCTTTAAAATTCGTAGGAATCTTCCCGAATCTCTTGAAATCCATTAAAATATTTTAAAATCTCTTAAAAGTCGTTAAAATTTCTCGAAATCCCTTAAAACCCTTTATAATGGTCGGAAATCCTTTGAAATTCTGCTGCATCTTTTAAAATCGTGCCTAAAACTCTGAAATCTATGGATATATTTTGGGATCTTTTGAAATTGCTGGAATTCCTTTGAATTTCCGTGAAATCATCGGAACCGCTCTAAAGCTCTCATTAAAATCCGTTGAAATTTCTTAAAATCCTTTGAAATTTTTGCAAAACTTTTGAAATCTTATGAAATTCCTTTAAATCCCTTCAAATCTTCGAAATCCAATCAAAATCCCCTGACATCCTTCAAAATTCGTGAAAATACTTCAGTATCTTTTGAAATCGTTTAAAACCCTTCGAAATCTTGTGCCTTCTTTTGAAATATTTGAAAATCACTTAAAATCTCTTAAAATCCTTTGAAATCCATCGATATCGTACATAATCTCTTAAAATCTCTTGAAATTCTTTAAAAATGATTAAGCTTCCTGGAAATCCCTTGAAATTCTTTAAAAACTGTGAAAATCCCTTAAAATTTTATGAGGTTCCGTAAAATCTTTTGAAATCCTTGAAATCGCATGAGATGTTTTCAAAATTACATAAAAATTAATTATAATCCTTTGAAATCCGTGGATATCGCTTAAAATCTCTCAAAATAGGTTAAATTCTTTGAAATTCCGTGAAATATTTCGAAACATTGCGAGATCTTTTGAAATCTTTAAAATCACTTTAAAATTCATTGAAATCTTTAAAATTCGTGAGAATCTTTCCGAATCTCTTGAAATTCATTAAAATCTTTCAAAAGCTGCTAAAATTCCTCGAAATCCTTTAAAATCCATTTATAATAGTCGGAAATCCTTTGAAATTCTGTTAAATCTTTTGAAATCGTGCTAAGTCTCTAAAATCCATGGATATACTTTGGAATCCTTTAAAACCTTTTAAAATTCCTTCAAATCCCTTTAAATCTTCGAAATCCAATTAAAATCCCCTGACATTCTTCAAAATTCGTGAAAATACTTCGGCATTTCTTGAAATCCTTTAAAATCCTTCAAAATCCCGTGACTTCTTTTGAAATATTTCAAAATATCTTAAAATCCTTTAAATGCCATAGATAGCGCGCATAATCTCTTGAAATCCCATTCAAAATGATCGGGCTCCCTGGAAATCCCTTGAAATTCTTTAAAAACTGTGGAAATCCCTTAAAAACTTTTGACATCCCGTGAAATTAACGAAACCGCTTCAAATCTCTTAAAATCGGTTAAAATCCCTTCAAATCCCTTGAGATCTTTGCAAATCTTTTTTAAAATCCCGTGAAATCTTTTGAAATCTTATGAAATTCCATCAAACCCCTTCAAATCTTCTAAATCCAATTATAACACACTGACATCTTTCAAAGTTCGTGAAAATACTTTGGTATCTCTTAAAATCATTCAAAATCCTTTGAAATCCCGTGGTTTCTTTTGAAATATTTAGAAATGTCTTAAAGTTTCTTGAAATCCCTCAAGGATGTACTAAAGTTATCTCAAGTTAAAAAATGGCCATTGTCAAAAATGATGTATAAAATCGAGCAAAATATTCCCATTCTTAATTGTTACTTATTTTGGAAGAGAAATGGAGGAAAAATTTAGAAAAAAGTATTTCAGGTTAAAATTGTTTATTCAACAACAGTTATTTAGAGTTTTATGTTTTTGCTTTCTCTTTAGGTAAAAGTTGCAATTCTAATTCAAACCTAATGTTGTGGGCTCATTTTATTCCTTGAAGGATTCTCTATTACTTCTTTGGTACGTTTTTATTTAAAATATGTTATTTAGGATTTATACAATCGTTAATTGTATAAACAACATTATTCTTAAATAAATTTTTTTAAATTAAAACGTACCAAAGAGATTTGTAGAGAATCCTTCAAGAAATAAAATGAGCCCTAAAGCGTAAGGATTAAATAAGAATTACCAGTTTAATCTGAAGAGAAAGCAGAAAAATAAGACTCTAAATAACTATTGTTAAATAAACAATTTTAACGTGAAACATTTTTTTCTAAAGTTCGCCTTGAGTTCTGTTTCAAAATTAGTTACGACTATCAATGTGAATATTCTCCTCGATATTATAAATAATTTTTAACAATGCTCATTTTTGAACTTGAGATAAATTTAGTACATCCTTAAAATACTTTGATATCCACGGAAATCCTTCGGTATCTCTTGAAATCCCTTAAAATCTCGTAAAATTAAAATCCATTGAAAAATTGAGATTCTCTCTGAAATTGTACTAGGTAATTTTGTTCAAACTCTTGAACTCTTTTAAAATCAGTAAAAATCTGTGAAATCTTTCATAATCCTTTAGAACCGTTTGAAATATCCTAAAACTTTTGTAATCCCTTGAAATCTTTTGAAATCTCGTTTACGGTGAAAAAACTAAATATATTGTTGATATATTGAGTAAAAATATAAAGTCTTACGTAAGGCGGGTGGAGGGGTCACAAAAATCTTACGAATCCTTACAATAGGGGGGGGGGGGATATAAAATTTCAAAAATCATCCTAACGTAATTAATGGATGTTCCCTAAGTTGAAAAGCAAAAAGTCAATTACTGATTCTTTGAGTTATAATTTAACCGAATCTTCAACAGGTCAAGTCTTCAGACAAATTTCACTAATTTTTTTTAGAAGACCCTTTATATGGTTAAAATAATTAATTTATAATTTCTAAAATCTGATATTTAATTTTCTGAACTTCACTTGTTTAGACAACTTTTGCTTTTGTTAACTGTTATAATCCGTGTGAAAAATTTCATGGCAGTCTGGTGTCAGGTCTGACCCAGGTCTGGCGCTGATAATTCATCCAAGAACAAAAAATTCTAAGTTCGGTCTGGAAGGTCTAGTCTGACCCAGGACTGGTTCTGATCAGTTATTCAAGGACAAAAAAATATAATATCAGCAAATTTTTTTGGACATATTTCGAAAAAGTTACAGGGTGTCTAAAATGATAGAAAATAAGAAATGCACACTGTTAAAACAAGAATTTTTTTCTTGTCACCTTGACATTCTGGTCTGGGCCAAGTTTGGCTGAGTAGCTAAGTACACTTATAGTGAAAAATGATTTTTTTCTAAGTAATTAAAATGATAAACTTTCGTCCCAAGGAATTGGTATTTATTGCTCAATCGTTCCTAATCGGGTCAAATTATTTCCTTCTACAAGGGAGTCCATCCAACGGCTGACCGACCTACAATTAGTTGCTAATCAGCCATTTACTAGTGG
>JAUMHM010000031.1:39162490-39225631 GCA_032362435.1 Melikaiella ostensackeni | reverse complement strand
TATTAACCCTATTAAAAAACGCACTTATACTGTTTTTATTAGCTTTGTATACTGTATTCTTATTATAGATACTAATAATTAAAAACTTCTCAAAGTCATACATATTCGAACGGTTCCCGCTTTTTATAATACTTAGATGAAACGACACGACTCAGGCTTGAGCAGGTTTATGAACGCATGTTGTACCTAACTTCACTCTTAGTAGATTTGACTGCTTTTCAACTAAGGTGCTTAGTTTCCTAAGGCCCCAATGTCACTTCTTTAATTAAATTAATTATGGGATAAATAGTTACATAAAGTAAGAAAAGCATTCGTTGTAGCAAATATTTGAGATTGACTTAATTAAATTCAATAAGGATTGGAACAAGTAAGATTAGGTAATAAATCTAACTACTTTTCTTATTTCCCCACGGCTCCAATGTAATTTTTGTAGTCAAGTTCAACTACATGTTCGGTTACGGCCATTACTATACATAGTCACTTCTACTACAGCAACAGTGGTGTTATCTACTAAGCAATAATAGTTAATCTAATTAAGAAAGTAGTTGGATTTACTACTTTCCAGTGAACTACATGACTTAATTGAATATTTCGTAGGAATTTTTTTCAGTGCATGCAGCCATGGTGAAAAGAAGTGCTGAACATAGTATAATTAATTTTTAACTCTAAGAATGTACTGCATGCTCAGGAGTGGATTAACTAACTTACATATAATGACTATAATGTCTTCCTGTTATTTATTAACGTATTTTTATCAAAAAATGTTTGTTCAATAGGCCTCAATGTTTGTTTCTATAAATATATATGTAACATGATGAGGTCCGGCGTCGCTGGACGAAAGCTTGTTTAACAAACTTTCTATACATATGAACGACTAGTAGATCAAAAACCGTCGGAAGATCGACAAATATAAATATACATAGTGTTTTACCTTGAATTTTGGAAGTCGCTTGCTTTTCATTTGTTTCCTATTACTTCACATACAGAACAAGTGAAAATCAAGTGACATTAGAAATTCAAGATCAAGATAGAACCTTGTGGTTTGAGGGTCACGAAATATCACCTTCCAGAGGTATTTTTCTATTTTTTTGTTAAAACATTGTGGTTATGAAAATTAGAACTTGATCTGAGTATCATTTATTAAATCTGAATTAATAATTTTGTTCAAACTAAAGTGGCGAGGCGTCACGTACCCATCCAAATTTTTACCATCTTACATCATCATAGAATATATAGACATCTGCCACACTGATTTCCGTTTGTCGAAACAACAATATGAAACTAATACGATCGAGGAACTAGAAACCTATGAATTAAATCTTACAAGTCTACTTGTCATAAGACTTTTAAAAAATTAAGGTTGAAGGCCAGTTTGTACATTAGCTGGTGTAGCTGATGTGAGTATGCCTTGTCTGATCTTGGACGGCAGGGTGGTCCTCGATTTAAACAATAATAACAATAATAGTAATAAAGTCTTTAGCAGAAGAGGTTGAGAACCCAAAGGTGGCTCGTGCTCGATGATGACCTCTGACCGTGAAGAGAGAGGCGAGGCCATTCTTAGGCACGCGAGGAGGCCCAAGACTTCGCCTGGGCCCTCAGGCACGCGCAGGGTCCTCTCGCTACGTAATTCTGTGCGATTGGCTGGTGTCGTGCCTCTACGTGAGGCCCAACCTATACCCACGTTGCATTAACCATACAAACGCAATCTGCGCATACTTTGCAAGTACACACATGCATAAACTCCAGCTCATACCATGTTAAGTGGCCATTCGCGAAGCAGTTGCTCGGTCCGTATAATATCCCTTTCAGACAGTGATCTTCTGTCCTTTGATGGATTCGTGCGTGGTCGAAGTCTTTAGTGTTTTTCAATATTTTAAACTACTTTATTTGAATTTCAAATTAATTTTAGAGTAGTTAAGAAGAAAACTCTAACTTGCCAATGCCTGCAAATTCTAAATGAAAGTGGAACTGTACTTTTGAAATTGAATCATTGGAAAAAGGAAGCTTCAATGTTTTAGAAAAATCAAGAAAGACATTTTGTGAACCACCAGAGTATATACATGTTTATTGGAGGAAAAATATGGAGATCCAAAAACTATGATTGAATACTAAAAGTTTGGAGTTGTAAATTTCGAATGAGAATTTTCCATAAGAGTAGAGTGCATTGAAGAGTTTATTTTATGGAAAAAATACTTATTTGATGGCCCAATAAACCAATTTCGAGTCACCTTGGTACTCATCCTATTATTCATGTGCATGAATTTTTAAGTACAAAATACAAGGATTTTTCAAACTATTGGTAACGATTTCGAGAATCTAGAATTCTTAGTTACAAATTTATACATTGTTAAAAATGGATTGAAGAGGTTACACCTTCGTACCAGACAAACATTTTGATACCAACTAAACAATCTTGATTATACAGTGAGATACAGACAATACTTCGACTGCAGTCTGTAAATGGTTACAGTTTAATCTCCCGGATCATACCCATCATTATAGGAGATATTACTGAGAATGATTGTATGTAATTTATGTCCCATAGATTATAGATTATAGTTTGAAGATCTCAAACCGTAAGATCACTGTTTCTCTATGGATTTTCTTTTAACATCCATGGAAATACTTCTTTGCTAATAATGAAAATTCCGACAAATTTTTAATAGCTAATCAAATTAGATTAATACGGTAATGACAACAATATCGGACCACCCTTCGGTAGTAGGCCTTTCCATCTAATTCTCGTCTGACACTATTAAATTTGAAAATAAATGTTAAACTTGTTTCTTACATGAATCTCAATTTTGTGAAATGATGGTATTAATCTTATTGGATTATTTTTAGTGTAGATTTACGATTTCCGACACATATCTCAATTTTTAGATAAATTCTTACGACAAATACACTTGTGAGATTTAATTCTTATTGTTAGGTTTCCAGTTCATATGTCGTACTTAGAGTTTTGCGCGATGATGGTATTAATCTCCTTGCATTATTTTTAATATGGATTCACGAATTCTGAAACTTATCTTAATTTTTATTAGTTTTAATTTTCAGACAAATTCTTATGACAAATTTCCGCAACGCTCACAACATTCAATTAGGTGAATGAAAAGCTGTAAAATGTCTAAAAATGCATTTCACTTATGCCCATCATGACAATCCTTAAGCTTTGAATATGATCCTAACCTTAAGTGGCCCACTATTGATGTCTTTACCTTATAATTTTCTTAACATTCCTACAGCGCAAATTTTTGTCACTATGGAAGTATTTCCCCAATATTTTTTTAAATCAAAGAGACGTATAATTTGTTTCACATTGGTGAGTGGAAGAAACGCTTTTTCTCGAGGTGTGCAATTATTATCTTTTCGCAAATGCTCTGAATGAAATCTAAAAAGATTGAGCTTGTCCTTCGCGAAGGTTTGCTCGAGCGACGACCCACCTTTACCTGCCAACTGGCTCAAGCGTCGGCCATAAATTCGGTCCGTTAAAAGTATATATAAACTCACGTCTTCGGCAGGCTGCAAAATCCGAGATAGTTACCGACATCTTTGCAATAGAGACTACACGTGTATGTGCGAAATTTACTAGCTTAGGGTGAAGTGATTCATGAAGATGCTTCAAAGTTTGAAGGGTTCAAAAGGTTCCTTCAAATGTAAAGCTGATATTTGTATTTACCATTTAAAAAATTCAAGGAGTTATTTAAATTTAAATCAAGAAACGAAATTGCATATCAAACCAAATAGCAAGGCTCTAAGTGGAAGATGAATATTCAAAAAGCCTATCTCACGGAGATTTTGTTTTGGAAACACCAGCGCCCTCATCGAGATTGAACCTTGATGCAGATAATAAATAAAAAATTAGACTATAATAATTTTATGAATGAAATGCTAACGAGATATGGTTTTAAGGAAAAATGCCAGTTTGAATTTAGGAACTAGTCAAAAGCCGAAGCAGTGGTGCAAGCTAGATTACCCGTAAAGTTCAGAAGGGGCGGTGTGAAAGGCGTAGCTCACTAATTATAATTATACTTTAGCAGTATTAGGAGCGTTAATTGCTAGGTAAGTCTGGTCAAATACCAACCGCCCCTCAGGGGTTATTCTCCAGCGCACGCTTGTTCAGCAGGTAATGTAGGTTAGAGTCCCCCTTTTACTGAAATCTGCACGCTTTGATGCAGAACCCAAAAATTAAACATGTTATCACACCAGTGAATTTCAATAACTCAACTAAAACGAGAAAGAAGGTAACTATTTTTGAATATACTCCAATTATCTGATCAAGATTTTAACGAGACCATAAAAAAATTAGGTAAGTTAAGTATCAATGAAAAAGCCTTATGTTAATATCAAGATGAATATTAGGTGTTAGAAAGCAGTGCATTGAGCTGAGTTCGTTTAAGATCTCAGCAATTCATTAATCACCGACTAAACTCGATAGACCCATTCCGAATTATTTTCGCTCCTTAATTAGTAAGATATTATATTTCAAGTTTAGGCAAATTGTAATTTGATTTTGGATACTTACGTCGTTTACAACTGAAAAAACTATCTTTAACTTTTGGAAGGTCCTTTGCTTGAAATACGAATCATTCCAGGTGGTGTTGATAAAAATTACATGGCTGAACTACAATTTCGCTCTACGAATAAAAAGCTTGAT
Organism: Melikaiella ostensackeni; assembly: GCA_032362435.1. Taxonomy (NCBI): domain Eukaryota; kingdom Metazoa; phylum Arthropoda; class Insecta; order Hymenoptera; family Cynipidae; genus Melikaiella; species Melikaiella ostensackeni. The sequence goes on along the minus strand of JAUMHM010000031.1, from coordinate 39,220,974 downwards.
AGATGGTTCTGGTGCAACAGGTTCAGCAATTCGTTAACTGATAACAGTAATTACAACTGTGTGTCACTCCAAACAAAACCCCCTCTGGCTAGGGGAACAGTGCGTAGCATTTATCACTGGAGACTTAGGAGTTAAATCTTAGATTTCGCCCTCGGCATGAAGCGGGCGGTTTCTAATGTACTAATAACATAGTGGCGACCTGATAATTAATAACGAAGCAGCGGACGCCTTTTGCCCTGAAAAACTGCATTGGTTACGCGGAGTGGGTGGACCCAGCTAATTGTAAGCCACGATCATCTCTTCTGACATTTAAATTCTAACCAAATCCACTGCTGATCTCTACCTTAAGATCGCTCAAATTTTATTTACTTTTCTTATCTCCTGCTCTACAGATTCAAACTAACAAAAACTAAGATAAATGTCGGAAATCGTAAATTTAGACTAAAACTAGTGTAAGAAGATTAATATCATCATCCCACGAAACTCGCTTTAAGTATCACTTATTAAAGTTGAGCTAATAATTTTGTTCAACTTAAGGTGGAGAGGCGTCACTTTCACACTAAAATTTTTACCATCTCATCATAATAGAATTCAGATATCTCTATTTCTGATTTCCTTTGGTTGAAAAAAAAATGAAACTAATACGACATATGAACTGGAAACCTAACAATAAGAAATAAAGCTCACAAGCGTATTCATCATAAGAACTTATCTGAAAATTAAAACTAGTAAAAATTAAGATAAGTGTCGGAAATAGTGAATCTACACTAAAACTAATGCAAGAAGATTAATACCATCTTCCAGCAAAACTCGGTTTAAGTATTATTTTTTAAAGTTGAATGAATAACTTTGTTCAAGTCAAGGTGGGGAGGCGTCACGTTTACAACCAAATTTGTACCATCTCATCATAATAGAATATAGACATTAGACATCTTCGACACTGATTTCCTTTGGTTGAAAAAACAATATGAAACTAATACGACGTATGAAATAGAAACTTAATAATAAGAATTAAATCGCACAAGTTTATTTGTCATAAGAATGTATCTAAAAAGGAAAACTAATAAAAATTAAGATGAGTGTTGCAAATCATAAATCTACACTGAACACAATCCAAAAAAGATTAATACCATCATCCAGAAAACCTCGGTTCAAGTATCATTTTATAAAGTTGAATGAATAACTGTCTCCAAGCCAAGGTGGGGAGCATAACGTTCACACAAAATTTTTTATCGTCTCATCATAATACATAGAATATAGACATCTCCGACACTGATTTCCGTTTGTTGAAAAACAATAGGAAACTAATACGACATATGAACTGGAAACCTAACAATAGGAAATAAATCTCACAAGCGTATTTTTCATAAGAATTTATCTAAAATTTACAACTAATAAAAATTAAGATCAGAGTCGGAAATCGTAAATCTACACTAAAAGTAATGCAAGAAGATTAATACCATCATCCCGCAAAACTCGACTTAAGTATCATTTATTAAAGCGGAATTGATAATTTTGTTCAAACTAAGATGGGGAGGCATCACGCTTACAACCAAATTTGTATCATCTCATCATAATAGAATAAAGACATTAGATATCTCCAACACTGATTTCCTTTGGTTGAAAAAACAATATGAAACTAATACGATATATGAACTAGAAACCTAACAATAAGAATTAAATCGCACAAGTGGATTTGTCATAAGAATGTATCTAAAAATTAAAACTAATAAAAATTAAGATAAGTGTTGGAAATCATAAATCTACACTAAAAACAATCCAAGAAGATTAATACCATCATCCCGCAAAACCTTCAAAGGAAATAAGGGATAACTATGGGGTAAAATAATGTCTTAAAAGCCAAATTATTCTTTGGAGCATCGGAGAAAAAACAATTGCTCGGCATTTATTTTCTGTCGATTTTGCTTTCTTCTAAAAGCGCTCGTGCCAAGATCGTAAATTACGAGTAAAAAGAGGGTAAGGTAAGAGTTTATGTCTTTTAGAATTCTTTAGTGCCTAGTAATTTTTCTGAAAGAGATGAGAGTTAAACACTTTTTCCATTGTTTCAGATAATTGATCTTGAAGAAATCTTCGTTGACTTGCAATAAACTTTTTTTTTTGAGGAAGAAAGTTCACCTCTTTACATGTAGCTTATTAGTGTTACAAGTTGGCATTGTATGATCGGCTAAATTTATAATGAATAATAATAACGATGGAAAACGAAGGCTAGTGGGTTAAGGACTATAACTTTTTTCTAAAGAGAAAAAACGAGACTGGAGAATCAAGAAGACCGCGTAATAATCTCAGTGTCCCTGCCAAAAGAACCACCCTCTTCTTCTGACGCTCCACGCTTTCTTGGAATATCTCTTTCTTTCTTTCTCTCTAGTTTATTCATCTTCGTTTCAACCATACCCTGCCTCCCTGCCTCTCGCGCTTACTTGAAGGTTACCCAAGACCAAAACGAGTCTCAAGTACCAACACAAATAAGATAATCTCCATTATAAACCCAGAGGTAGAGTAAGTAAACTGTGAGGAGTTATTTACCCGCTCGAAAGAGAGAAAGAGAGGCCGTCAAGGGGCTGGGGAGAAAAGGAATAAAGCAATAATAACAGAAAGAATAAGAAGGAAGGTATGAATCTAAGTTTAAAGTCGCGCAGGCGTACACCATGAGTACATCTTGTTATTGCTCCCTGAACGACCGGTTCCACCATTGCTCTCGCGTGCAACTACGTAAGGCGCCATTTCAAGTTTGATCATTAACGAATATTTTCCTCGTGTTTCTCTCGCGAGATATTTCCCCTTATGGAGACTTGTTTTACCACTCGTTTAATAAATCACTCATAATTAGGATTAGGCACTTGGCAGTAAAGGCAGTGATTCATCCCTTAATTTTACTTCAAGCGTGAAAGGACTGAAGAAGGAGGAAATCATTCATGCATGCAATGGGAAAAAACACTATAATATTTCAAAGAGGTATCTTACAGCCGTATCAACCATAAATGTCTGACAGCATTCAATTTTTTTTCACCCAATCCAAGGACAAAGGTTTTTTCCGTAAATTAACTATATCTTGTTTAATAGATACCCGCAACAAAAATTAATGTTTGTTTTTACAGAGAATAAACTCACCCAGGATGCACCACAATCACCGCTTCCAAGAGTCTGAAAGGCCGGCACACACCTAAACGTCATCCTGGGGCTTACCCTTGGACTATTAGCTAAAGGTCGATAACTGTTCTCCGGTCACAACTTACCTAGAACAAAGCAAAACACATAGTTAGCGGTCGAACGATAATCAAGTTTCGTGTCATCAAATAAATTATTATTGGACATTAATTAACATGATAGAAAGATTTGCAGTTTTTTACTCTCCGCTAGAAACTACTTATTATCTCGGAATCATGTATGATATATTAAAACGATGGTAAAAGAACTCTATCAATATTTTCTAGTAATGTACACTGTCAGTGAGTAACTAGCACTGTGTCAACAAACCTGAGGTACCCGATAACCAGTAATTATTGCTGAATGTGATTGCAAGAATAAATCGTAAATTAGATACCCTACTATAATCCTGTGACGTTTGATACATTAATCGACCAGGGTGGGATTTGACAAGATCGGATTTACCGATAACAGAGATCATGCTGATAAATAAGGGTTGCGCATATACATAATATGAGACTCGTTCGTTCGCTATTAAAAATCGCACGTGCTGCGGATCATTTCTAAGAACGCCAATTGCTAAAAGCTATTGGAATCGCATAGAGGAGAAAATCAGATATAACCTGAATTATATCTTGCAGGTTGAAGTGAATATTCTTTATACGCTCAATGTTACCAGAAAAGTTTACATTCTCATTTTTTTGAAGAAGTGGCCGTTATTATTCAGTCTTTTATATTTCATCAAATCTTTGAAGCAGCTTCTGAAGGTCTTTGAATGTTGCGAACTCTTTTGCGTGTTCTTCTGGAATAAGTTAATATTCTAATAGCCCAAATCATCTATTTAGGCTTCTACGTTCGACTGACGTAAGTCTCATTTTAAACGTCGAATTTCTGACAACACAAAGTGCTATAATTTTCAGCCGTGAATGACGCGTGAACATTCATGTGGCTTCTTTCAAAAGAGTATATTATATGATCCTATTACACTGGTCTGCAAATTTCGAATTTCGGTCGAGCATATGGGAAGTTACTAGGTGTTTTCGATAGATTTTTTACGCTGAACACGATTCTGGACTCAAAAGTTGTCCATCGCATAAGGTTTTTGAGAAAATGTTACTGTTGATGAATGTACCCTTACTTTTTTGTGATGATTACAATTTTTGCAGAGTTTCCAGTAAAAAACTGGGATAGATGGGGTCTGTAGAGGCACCACCAAACAACACCTGGATGGATAGGTGAACATTGTACCCTATAAAAACAACCCTTCAGTCGATTAGTTTACCTCATCTTAGTTTTTGAAGTCAAAAAAAAAATGAAAGGTATCAGCGAACATTTCATCACGGAGCGTTCGGGGTGTGTTTGGATTTGAACCAGAATCAAATTTAAATTGAAAACGGATGAATTCCATGTTCTCTGATACTCAGAAATACGGCCAAGTGGACACAATTGGTGCGTGCACAACCACTGATACCAAACTACGTTCAAAAGCACACGGGGCTTCAAGGTCAGATGCGATCGAATTTTTATTTATTGGGGTCGAAAGGGGAATGGACAATCTTCAATTTGAGACATTTCGGAATGTTCTAAAACTTCTAAGACTTCAGGTTTGGTACACACGGTTATTCAAAAGTGGCCAAAAAAGCCCTTTTTGGGGGTTTCTACCCCCATTTTCTCAAAAACTTTACGTGATAGACAACTTTTGAGCCCACACTCTTGTTCAGCGCAAAAAAAATCTATCGAAAACACCTAGTCCCTTCCCATGGGCACGACCCTTGTATACCAGTATTATCAAAGAATTTCTACATTTTCATCGCACACCTAGCGTTTTTAGACCATAGGTCAATTTACAAAAGTTTACTAAAACTTTAAAGTCAAACGACTTTCGACAAAGTGAATGATACAAGTTTTAGATGAAGCTTCTGCTCTTTGATGCGTGAGTGCAATTTGCAGTGGAAGAATCCGAAAAATCCGGGAGGCGGTTATTACATAAGACCGAGTTCCCGCTCCAAGTGATTATTAGACCGAACAGGGCGCATTCTTTGAGCTGAAATAAAACGAAAACAGCGACAATGCTCCACTTCTCTCTTTCTCCTTCTAGTAGCCATCCATTTTCGCTCTCTTCCTCTCTCACTCTGTCTCCCGAGACCCGCTACGGAAAACGCAACCGAGAGCGCGATGGTGCCAGAGAGGAATGAATAATGGATTCGAACGCAGCCATGCCGGCACCCGGTTGAATATTCATAATGCATCGCTATAGATATACAACTCTGTGGATTCTGGGGTTGTGTGGTCCCCAATACAAGTGTAAATCTATGTTGGAACATGTACCCCATATGCTCATATACCTGAGAAAGCACGCGTAGAGGCAACTAAACGACCAAACCAGGCCGACGAAGCAGAACTCTGCTGAACACACCCAAGCTCTGCAGTTTGATCAAACCATGCCAGCTACCTGCTTGAATATGGAGCGGGTTGTGTTAGTCGCTTCAATGGTCTCCGAATACATACGAACACACATCCAACAACCGAATGCATCTTCATCCAACTCGCAAAATTGTACCGCCAGATTGAAGCTGGAGAACTGAACTATAGTCTTGCAATTTCGATGTAGAGGATGAACAAGATGAGAAGCCTAATTCAGTTGTAGAGTCGTATTAGAACGAGCAAAATGGTCCCATATTTTGAAAATATCATGATTTGCAATAGCAATCGCTACCAAGTATACATAAAAACCATAAATCCAGGGGAAAATTGTACTCTATTGGCAAACCCCTAATGATAATGTTCTGTACTGCTCTACTATTGACCAAACTTTTTGAATTCAAACACGTTTTGAAATAAAAATTTCATACGAATATTTAGGCTTCTCTTCTGTACAGCAGGATTGAAGCTGAAGAAGTAAACTATAGTCTTGCATTTTGGGATATAGGATGGACGAGATGAGAAGCTTAATTCGGTTGCAGAGTTGTATTAGAAGGAGTGAATCGATCCCATATTTTGAAAATGTCATGATTTGCAAATGGAGTCGCTGCCAGGTGTGCACAAAAACCATATATCCCTGTAGGAAATTGTACCCCATTGAAAAACTCCTAATTACAATGTTTTCTACTGGTCTCTTTCAAAAGTTGATCAATTTGTTGCAGTGGGAAAAACAATTGACATCCACGTAGATAGATGTAATTGTAGTTGTAATTTTCAATGTAGTAGTTATGTAGTTGTCAACTGTTTTTCCAACTTCAACGAATTGATCCACTTTTGAATCAAAATTTGACGCCTGGGTATTTAGTGTGACACAAAAAACTCTCTATCTCTTGCTTTACTAGAGTGTAAAATTCCCTATTAGGATTCTTAAAGTTAATGGACTACCATACTTTCGAAAGAATAAACACTAGACACATAATCTACAGTTTGAAATGAAGTATTTCCGAAGGACACAAAAAGACCTACTGCCCTTTTATGAGTACACTTTGATAGGATACATATATTTCCAGAACAGTTTTTATGTTTCTCTGTTGAAAAAATATAAAACACTATGCCACACACCATAGAGTATCCCAATGTCAAAAAAACTTTCACGATCTGGAGTGGCCTAAATCTGAGCTAGATATTTTTACGGTCCCATTCCTCGAGAATACGACTTCTAACGACGTGCTATTAAATCCAGATAATGATGGAGGGAAGGCGAGCTATCTGGACGGAACATTGGCTGATTCACGTGTGTCTGCATTGTCTGCAGGGTTGCCAGACTTATGAGGGATTCCCCAAAGATGTATCAAAAATATTTTTATCTTCTCACCATCGTTCTATAAGCAAACTAATTCAACATTTTCAAGCAAAAACGTACTAATTCGTGGCTTCTTCTGCACAAGATGCTTACTTTAAGAGGGCGCTCGTGTGCCCTATGAAATTTTTTGAGCCACGAAAAATCTTACTTTTTCAAACAAAAATTCTTCAAAGAAAAATTTCACTTATTTCCCGATTTTAAATGGACTGCGTATATTTCCTTTCCTAGTTTATGTTGTTCTTTTGTAAACGAGATTCCGCAGTGAACGATTTTAATTGCAGACTTGATATGCTGTTTCTCTTTCGATCTGCACTAGACCGGGCATTAGGGCGGTACGATTTTCTCACTCAGTTATTAAAGTGCATATTATTACTCGATGGAAATGTGAGCGCGTGACACTTCCATCCGAATATTGAATATCGATAAAATACGAGGGGTAGCTCTTTTAAGCGCCACTGAATTAGGACCTTCCGTTATTTATAACAAAAGTATATACCGTTTCCAAACAACCAAATTTATGGCCAAGATAAATTATTCAGAGATCCAAATTCCTCCTTGCATCCAAGTTCAATAATCAGAACTATCTTCGTTCAATTATGTTAAATAAACTTAATTCTTATAAGGATCATCGTTTTTTTTATATTTTAAATTGGTAATTTTAAGATTGTACCCTTAACTTTTAACTTTGACTAAAAAATATTCAAAAGTCGGTATGAGACCTGTAGATGAAATTCACTAGGCTAAAGAGTGAGCTCACATTCCAATCAGTTACAATTACCAAATAATTTCAATGTTGCCCGACACTGAGGCGAGGGAACCTGAAATTAGTTTGATTAGAGGCTACCGTTCGTAAGGATGGCTACTACTGGAATTTAACCAGTTATTATATAGATACTGGCTACGAGGCCTGTGTATACGCGTTAGAGAAAAACGTGCAGACCGAAATTAGGTTCTCAACCTGCTATCAACTCCAATTTGTAGACCTGCAATGTCCTTTTCGACAAGTCGAATTTACTTTGGCAGAACCTTGCACTCAAACTCATTATCTTCCATTTTCAATTACACGCAATCTGATCAATCAAGTAATTTTAGAGTGTGGAATACATGGAATGAATACGCTTCTAGTTGAGAAAATTTAATTAGCTCATATTTCCGATATTCCACACTCTTTACTTCCTATCTAACCAAAGCAATATTTGTCTTTGTCCTATGATCACTTAGCAAACATTTACGTAAATTATTTGTATGATAAATCAACGCACTTTCATAGAGTAAGAAATATAGACCACGTGGCAAATTCTGCGTAGGCAGAATACCTGTCATAGCGACGATGTGACTCGAAGAGACTATGCGTTAGAATATTACCCATTAAGTTAAACGATTTATCACCGGAAAGCGGTGCAGAACCCGTCGAATTTCGTGCACTTAAATAGCAGCCGGATAAATTAATCAAAGGCAAATTTTTGATGGTAGGGCAATCGAGATAATTCTCATGATTCTAGGATAGCGGTCAAATTTCAATTTAATCGCTGGGTTCGCCCGCAAATAAAATTTTTTTTTCCTACTCTCGTCATATAACTCTCCCCTTTCGAATCGTCTACAACAAACGAATATCATGAGAAAATGGAACTTTCAAAAGACAAAAGCCACAGCAAGAAGCTTGTTCCAAATTGAGTAAAATAAAATAATTCAAAATCAGAATTACTAGAATTGATTAAACTTTTTCTCAGACTCTCATTATTTCGTGAGATATTAACAAAGCTCGTTTGACCTATCACATTAAACATAAGCGTTCCTATTTTTTGTCGACACTCCCAACGTCATTAAGGAAAACCTTCTCCAGCAATCACCACCTACATCAGACATTCAACAGTGTTCAACATTATTCAACATAATCAAACTAATAAGCATTCAGACACGCAAAAAACCTTTTTCCATGCTCTGTGGAGCATTTCTGAATGAACCTGAAGTGCAACTTCTTGTTTAAGGTCACCTGTTCTAGCTTTCGAAGGAGGTGAAGCATGAACATGAAGCAGTACGTAAACATGAAACACTATTAATTATTCTGAAGACATAATTAATCGCGACTTGGCCGGTTGCGCTACTAAAAAATCTTTAAGACCCAAAGGTTTCAAGCCTTTCGTTCAAAGGTTAACCAGGGTCTCGGTATTGTCTGGCAGTGGGCCGCTTCAACGGCTAGTTAGCGCGAAGATTGGCTTTCTTCGTGTTATTGGTCCTTGCTCCAAGCGGCGTTATTGGGATCACCCAAACACGCGGCAGTAAAATCAGCTAAGCTGGCGGTTATTTATTGCTCGCGGTGGCACAGGTGAAAAGAAACGGAGTCCCTCATCCAAATGTATTTAACGCCAGAGATCGTTCCTGCGATTCGACTTCTACCTTTGCTCCTCAACTTCACAAAACCAATGACCAAGATCTAATTCCTCCAGACTAATAACCTCGCATTTAATTCTAAAAAAACTTGTAGTAAGAGAATTTGTAAGGGAATGTGTTCTACTAAAAAAAGGTGTAGGAATACCTAAGGAGATTACTAATTTTAACAGCTTTCTTAGCTAACAATTGTTTATTATTAATATCATACCATTAAGCCGAATCCCTTTCTGGGTAATCGTAACTCAAGCCTTCTGGTTGCTGCAAATTCTCTAGATTATCTCGCGTCTGCTTTGAATTATTTTTATTAATTCTTTTTCTCCTCCATCCTTGATCTAGGTACATTTTTAAAACTATGAGATAGTGATCCGTTCCACATTCGGAACCTCTCATAACTATTGTATCTCTTACTAGCCCTCTCAGTCTCTCATCCGCTACAACAAAGTCAATCATACTGTGGCTTTCGCCTCTGCACCAAGTTTACATGTGGATGATCTTATGCCTGAACCAATTATTTGTAATAAACAAGCCTTTTCTGAGCATAAGCTTTTCAATTCCTCCCCGTTACGGTTCGTTTTTGGATCTCCGAAATTACCAAGTACCCTGTCCGTACCTTAGCGTTAAACACTAACCCAGTTATTTATATCTTCGAGTTGAATGATTCTTTCCCCAGGATCACAAATATCTATAATATCATTCAACATTTAACATTTTAGAAGGTATCTTTTACATCCATCTTTTCACCATTGACTGGAGCGAAGCATGTTATAATAGATATAATATCCTTCCAAATCCCACTTTTATTTTAATCCATAATAATACATTCATACTTTTTGTCATGCTGTTCTGTAATTTTATTCATAATCAGACCGACTCTTTGGCTACCACGTGATTCATTATATACTTCTGACCAAAGTTCTAGTCCGTTTTCTATCTTTCTTATCTCACATTCCTTCTTCTTCGTTTCGGATACACGTAAAGTTTTTAGCATTTTGTCAACAGAAGTGTCAATCCTATCCGAGGCTATATTATGATTTGTATTGTTCATTATTCAATGTATACATCCAGCTACCAACTTGATGCGAGAAATGTTTTCCATAAGTATAAAATCACGTCCAAACTAAGCAGCTAAATCGTCCTAACAATTTTTAGGTAACAATGAAATTGATCATCCAAAAATGGGTAATCTTTCAACACGATATAAATTGAATGTTTCAGCAATTAATCAATAGAATATTCTGCAGGCGACCTGACACTTTGGAGACTTAAATTAATGAGGTTGGATGATTCAAGTGGAAGGTTGCACCTCGTTCATGATGCTCAAGTTCACCCACATGCATTGCTCGTGCAGACTAATCTAAGATTCTAAGGCTACCTAATCATCAGTCTATGAACTGAAAAACTATAAATCGGAGAGAGCTGACTGAGGAGTCTAAGATGTCTCGAAAGGGCCGGCTCATGCCTGCGATAAAACTGATGAGAAGTAACGCACGCTCCAGTTGATTGAAACGTCAGCCCGCAGGAGTTATGTGCCCATGCAGTGGTACCTGGTACAGTTTACGCTATGTACGTTGTACTGCGCGATAGGTACCTATATAGTGTGATATAGCCCGCCCTTATATTCTTGATTGCACCACTAGGCATTAGTTCAGGTACAGGTACATATGAATATATAGGATCGTGCGTGTACAAACATATGTAATTGTACATGGCACACCAATGAGGGCAACCAAGTAATTGGGGATCGTAAAACATCGAAGGCGCTAACAGCAACAACGCAATTTTTGCCTCTTATCTCGCGGCATCGGCAGAGTCCATTGACGATTAACAACGTAATAAGAGCTTTCTGCGAGTCACGATCGAAGTTATTCCAGTGTCAATGTTTTCACCCAATTTGAGTGGCATTTTTAAGGCAATTTTGAGGCAAAGAGACTTTAAAATGTAATGAAAGATTCTCAGACACTTCTCACGTATTTATGTTTGATGTTAGCTCTTTTTTGTCTACATGGGCTTAATATCAATATTTGAATATTGATGTAAGACCATGTAGACAAAAAAGAACTAACATCAAATAAATATACTTATAAATACATCTGGTCAACACTATAACATCAAATATAAACTTCACAGTAAAAAGGAATACTCAAAATTCTTACATTTTGAAATGGTTGGCATTCAATTCAGTAACATTTGTCTGGATTCAAGCAAAATTGAAATAACTTTTGAGTATTAACATTTTCTGAATTCAGAACTCAATTTTGTAATTCAGAAAATGAGTTTTTATATTTTACAAATTTTATTTAAATTCTGACAAGTTTCGGTTGAATTGAATCAAAGCTAATTTGAAGATATAATATTCTTAAGTACTCTTTTTCAATGTGTGTCTGAATATGAATCGGTGAGAAGACTGAGAAGTGTTTCTGCATCAAATCAGTAAGAATTTTTATTGATAATTCAGCGAATTTTACTGATCACAATCTTTCATTGATTGATTAGTGAAACCCCTCACTGGTGTGTTTCAGTGTTTTACTTGTCACTGAATCAAATTGAGAGAGAATAATTTTTAATTTACAGCACTCGAAATTAACAAATGACAAATTGTACATTCTTAAAATAAAAACGTAAAGAAACCTCCAACAATGACATTTTTAATGAAACGTTAAAATGGAAGAATTCCAAAATGTAGATTTGAAAATTAGACAACTTTAAACTGAAAACCTTTAACCCAGTTGAAGCCATTGTGTGATTGAACAACTTCAAAATCTTTTATATGAACTCTTCAAAATTGAAACATTATTTTAGAGCAGTCCCTTTCGAAAATTCAGAAATGGCAAATTCGAATCCTTCAAATTTTGATTATCTTCAATTGAAGTATTTAAAGTTGTAGCCATTCAAAGTTGGACAATTAAATTGCACGATTTCATCAGTTTTATCAGTTTACATTTTTTTTGTACAATTTGCTGTTTTCAAGTTATAGCTTTATAAACTATGGAATTTGCACTAAAATTAACTTTGCAGATAGATATCTCAGCACCTTATGGACCGAACAATTTCAAAAAAATGTAAATTGCTCTTCAGGACACGTACTCCACAAAAAAAAGAAATTTTCTGATCGACATGAAACTTTTGTTTATACACAAATGTCTTGAAAAGCAATTTACATTTTTGAAAATTTTCGGTCCGATAGGTGCTGAGATATCTATCTGCAAATGTGGTAATTTTAGTACGAATTCAGTTATTTATAACGCTACAAAATTAACAATTTTCTACTGAAAACTTTTCCAAATTGGACAATTTCATATTCCACCAAATTAAAAAATTTTACATTCTGAAATATTTTTTAATATTTAAACTTCAACAGTTTAAAATTAAAGAATTGTAAATAAAAATATTTAGAAGTGAAGCATTTTTAATTTTTAAATAGCAAAATTTCGTAAATATTGTTTTGTGGAAAAAAGCTTCAACAAAGACTTTGGCAGTAGAAATCTATAAAATAGAAAAATTTTAAAAATTTAGCATTGAACGTTTTACATGAATAGTCTTCGAAATTAAGACATTTTTAATGTCGAACACCCTGATAATTAAAGGGTCTAAAAATGTTCAGATTCAAGAAATTGCCTAGTTATAGGAATGTTAATAAAAGAAGAATATCGAAACTAAGTATTAAAAAATGTATAATTCTAATTTTAAGCGCTTAAAAAGTTTAATAATTTGAGTTTAGAATCTGGATTGAATACGAAAAACATTGAAATTTCAAAAGTATTAGTATGAAATTAGTTAAGAGAATGAAGGCAGCTCAAAAGCTGATAAATACACCCCATTTAGTACGACGGTTTCTATCCGATTATAACCGAGCCATGCGTTGCTTAACTTTGGTGATCGAATGTGTGAAGCCTTTAACAATTCCATATGTCGCAGCGGACACATCAAAATTCAACAATTTCAAAATAAGCTTTTCAAAATTTCAGAAAAACTCTTCAAAACTGAAATATTTGAAACTAAATCCATTGAAAATTCGGAAGTATTTATTTAGAAGCCTTCAACATTTGAAATCGGGAGATTGAATAGTAAAAATATGGAATATTTGATCCACTTTAAAAATACAACAAAATTAAAGGAGTTTACTTTTCAGGTGTTCAGAATTATATAATTTCAAGAAGATAGGGTTTAAAACGTATCATTTCAGAAACTGTTCTAGTTTGTTTTTAAAATTTTTTAAATTTGAAAATTAAAGCCGTTCAATCATATTGCAACTAAAATCCGAACCGTTCTAAGCGAAGAAGTTCCTACATAGATGCATTTTCATTTTGACTTTTACAGTCTCAGAATCCACTCAACTCTGAAAGAACCACCCGCATAATAATCACGTATTACTACTTTACGACCATCATCGGCGAAACTAAAAGAAACGAAACAAATAATCCCATCCATCACGTAGAATTAATTTCGTATTCCATTAAAGAGACATAAAACTCAAAGTATACATTTCTTATTTAAGACTTCTCGTCATCTCAAATCGTCTAAAAAGGAAATCAACTTCCCTTTTAGCGCAAGAGGCGTGTGCTCGTAAGTACTCTTATGCACACCTGTGCACTGTACAGACCCATCTCTCGTGTACCTAGGGGTGAATGTGCAAGAATGATTCCATTGTGCCAGGATTTTACGAGTTGCGCTTAAAGCCTGTCATTACGGCGTCTGCGGTTGCTGTATGCGAACGACTACGAAGAAATTCTCGGTGATTTACTACTCAATATTGCGAATTTATATTCCATAAGGCTAACGTGTCTATTTTCACTTATGCAAGCCCCGCGGATACTGTTCTGTTTACATCGTTCAAGAATATTACAATCAGTCGATTAGGTCAAATAGAGCTTTAGCACTTACTACTTCAACTTTTCCAAATTCTAACACTGAGAGAACTCTTTGTACTTCAATTTTCCCCTGTAATTTTCAAGAGAAACTGTACATTTTACGCAATCTTGTGCAACACGTCGTATAAGACAAAATTACAGAAATTGGACTTAAACACCTCTACAAGAATACAAATATTTTGAAAAGAGTTTACCATTTGGTGCATTCTCGCGGTGTTGTAGTAGTCCAGGTTGGGCATTTGGCTGTTTGAAAGAATCTTGACAGAAATCAAATCCTCTCTCGATGATCAGGAAAAACGAGAAACTTACGAATCACGTTGACCCATCTCTCAAGAAAAGTCCGCACTTTGACACTGAAACCGCTTCGAAAACTAGAGTCTGCACTACCGATCACGTATCACTATCGAAGTCCTTATAGATTTGACTTCGAATAACCAAATTCACGATTTGAAGATGCACTTCGATAATCCGAAGAGTGTCCTTATAATCCTCCTCAGAGTCAAGCACTCACAAAACACCCCGACGGAAGGGCTCTTTTCTCAATCACTTTTTCGATTTTGGAGATGGTTATGCAAATTCCGACTTGACAGACGGGGTCGAAGGCTCACAAGGCCCCAGGGAAAAATCGCGACTTGGGCCAAGGATATATCGAGTTACATAGGATATTGTTTCCGATATCTCGTCCTTTGTGTATGGATCGTCTTAACCGTCGTACAGGAAGACTCGAGGGTTACTGCGCCCGCAGGGCCTTAGCTACCAGAAAGACGTGCCGGAGAACTCAAGGGGGGAACTGGGAGCGGCCTTAAGGCCCGATTACTCCAGCCAACTCGCCGATTGGTTCTTCCCGCTTTATCGGGGACCAATGAAGCCTTGACTTGTGGGACCGTTCGAGGCCTCGGAGACGCCCAGTCTTCCACCCGATTGGTCCAACTCTCCACCGCTTCTAGATAACCGCTCGATAACCTTCGCGGATTTTACTTCAGAGATAAAGCACGAGTTCAGATTTCTTCTCTTTGCCTGTCGATGGAGCTACTCTCCATATTGGAACGATAACTCGAAACTATGCAGGAACTTGATGGGGTCGCGGAAGATAAGCCGTCAGGGCTGAACAGACTTTCAAATCTGGCGCCGCGCAGTGATCCAAAAATTGGTTTATCTTCAAGTGAGTTACATTTCATAAATCTGAACTCGTTAAATGTCGACACTTTCTGTTTTCAGTGACCATCTGATGGAAGCCACCCTTTGCGTTTGAGTGGGGTCCATTGCCACGAAAACCCATCTCATGCGAACGACCCTTCCCCGAGGGGTGGTGACTCCAGGGCAGATTTTCGATTGGCTGACTAGACAAGAAACGAATCAATGAAATCCCTAATCGTCTACCGAAAATAAGCCACTCCTTTTCATAGGCAAACTTTATAATCAAGTGTGGAAGAGTTTGGACGCTTCTTAAGTCTTGTCAGTTTGAGTCTTTGAACTAGAGTGATCGGATTTTTAATCATAGTTCACAGTGGATTGACAATCTTGGATCCGACTTTGGATCCCAAATGAAGTTTCGGATTTTAGTGTCATCTGATTGATCATTGTTATGTTTATTCTCGAAGTGTTCGACTTCTAATGTGTGTGAGGTATGCAAATAATTGAGTTAGTTGCTCCAGGGTAGGTAGAAAACCCGCAAGAATATACGTCTGGTAATCACATGTAACGTTTAAACGATCGTATTTAAACATACATACATTAGTGGTAATAGGGACCTTATGCCTGCAAACCTTCAGACACTTATATGAAATCGCGAGGGAAAAGTAGTGAAAGAAACTAATACGAGCCGCCTTCTCACGCACTTGACTTCAGCCTTTATCTTCTTTATGTAATTGTGAAAATAGCTTGAAAATTACACAACAAACTCAAGGTGATGTTTACTACTTCCTCGACTTTTGATAAAAACACTGACGTGTTTGCGACCCATTAAATCATTTCCAATACGAACTTAATATCTATCTTACAACGCAGTAAAAACAAAGGAAAATCTGGGAATTCTATAACCAGATTAATTATGTTTTGAAACAGGAGGCGACAATTTGACCAAAAATTCATGTAACCCAATCTGTGCAATCTGGGCAACGTGCAATTTCAATTGTCTACACTAAACTACATCTCAGCATAATTACTAATTATATATTTTTCTACAGAATAGGGTTAAACATGTGCTAAATAATTCTGTTTGATATACAAAATCCATCTTGTTTGGATTCGTTTGACTTGAGACACAGAATCAAAAAATGTGACTTTCTACAAAATAGAGAAGGTGGACCAAGGTGCCCTACGCAAGGGCGCGAAACGAATTTCGTCGATGAAATTGCTTTTACGAGGAATTTTTGAATCGGTTATTCGAACGCAGCAGTTAAGTCCAGATCGTGATGGCCCAGGGCGTACACGCGAGCTTACAAGAAAATTTGCGATTGACCTAACAAAATTGGAAGGGGAGCCTTTTAACAAGCAGGTCGCCACTGAACCCGTCGACTGCAGGCTAACCCCTTCTTGTTGTCTCTTTCTCTTCCAAAAATCGCAGGATGTGTTCCGCGAACGCTATCGCCCGCGCGGTATAGGAAATAGAAACAGAAACATATACAGCATTCAATTATCAAAATAGCTTTGTGCATATCCGACCGATGAGAAAATAAAAAAGAAATACTTTTTTATTTTCTCTTCGCCACATAACTATTCTCTCGGATATTTACCACAGGAAACCGCAATTAGCATTAAATTACTACGTCTTCACCTAAAGAGAACGTAATTTCGAAAATTGAAAGTCATTCCTTTTTGTATTGAACAGAACATTTCATGAAACTTTAAGACGTTGAAGTGGAAGTATATAAATAGGAGGAGTAACTGGTGCTCCTCCCGCGAAAAGCGTTAATATCCTTGCAAGTAGAAATCAGGTACGAGTCTAATCCGCTCGTTATTGTTATTGGTTTCGACCTCGTTACTAGAAATGTTCCCTCTACCTATTGCTCGACGAGACTCACAATTTTCAGTATCGTTCCAAACGACTTAAATGTCTCGCCTTTAAATGGGCAAAAGAGGTTTCTTTGAAATCCTTTCGAGGAAACGATAATTCTCACACGAAGAAACGTAATTTTATACATCTTCGTTTGGGCCTTACTATCATGGTATTATTATCGCTAAGCTGGTGCTTCTCGTTCAAGTATTCGCAAAGAGTCCTTATCCTTATGTCTTCGCTTCATTGCTTTGTGTGTTTTTTGAACCATTAAAGAATAAGGCATCCTTTGAGAAAAGGAATTATCAGGGTTCTACGGATTCCCAGAACAGTTCCCTTTTTCTATCTTCCATTTTGTTTCTGAAATTATTTCAGTTTTTTCTTATTGATTTAGTTATATTTATTATTAATTTCAAACAGGTTCATTCCTCCTCTATGGAATCGAATAAACCGAGTCTTTTTTTATAGTTGTAAGTTTTCATTTTATTTTTATTTAGGTTGTTGCAATTAGAAAGGCGGTAATTCAAATTTCCTATGTGTGTATTAATTATACATCAGTTTATTCAATAGTCGAAGCAGTATTAATTTTTCATAGTAAATATATCTTTGGAACTTTGCGGGATCCTTCACCGCATAGGTCTCCAAATGAGAAAAAAATTTAAATAACCGACTCCGGAGATAAATATTCACAAAATTCGATAAAAACGTATTCCTAAATATAGTTAAAAAAAAAGATAAAGAGATAAATTCAGCAATTTTGTGGTATTTGAATTTCCACAACTGCAATAAAACAAACGAGTTTTTTAAACCATTTGGGGAATATAATTTCTATTAATAAATTATTTAAACATAAATGTGAATTACGGCCTCTCGAATATCAAAGTTGTGTTTTCTTAAATTTTAGATCCCATACAAATATTTCACATTTCGGAAGCTTAATTTGTCTGAGATAAGAAATTGATATGTTTCCAAAATACTTTTTTAACTAGGTAAGTTGAGGTGTAAGCGAACAAAACGTGATACATCCACGTGAGTCAATTTCTGAATATTTAAGGATATCACAGAATATCATGGGGTTTTACTTTCATCTTGAAGTTGGATCAAAGTGATATGCAGCAGACTGATACTCAGTTGATTAAAATTATCCACATTTAGTATCAAAATTATAATTAACAAGTGAACATTGACATTTGATACATTCATCAAATTTGAAATTCATACATTCATATATTTCACTCAATTCGATGGAATCTTATTTACATTCCCAAAACATAAAATGTTCACAGTGGCTTTTCATCGTTATGCTCATGAATAATAGATCATCATGTCTCATCACATCGTTATCATCAACGCGAAACATCATCCTTAGAAAATATCATTGTCAATCATAGATCATCATCATTATCAACACATGACATCATCTTCAGATAATATCACCGTCAATCATATATCATCAACTTATAACACTATCTACACATCTTCAGATAGAATTATCATCAATAATAAGTCTGCAGCATCATCATCAACACATAATATAATCTTTACATAATATCCTTATCAATTACATCTCATCATCATGAGATTATTAACTTATAACACCATCTACATAATACCATTTTCCGCTAATATTATCACCAATTACAGATCACCATCATCATATCCTTCTATCATTAACACATAACACCATCTTCAGATAATATCATCAATTATAGAACATCAATTTATAACATTTGTTGAAATCTTTGTTCAGAATGTAAACATATATTTATATTCATTGTTATACGTCATATAGTTAACCCTAGGCCATATACCTACTACATAACTACAACAAAGAACAACAAATTTTCGGGCAGAAATATTTTGTCACACCATGAGCATAGTTTCATGTAAAAGTATTTTTGGTTCATCCAACGTTATTTGTGCGAACGCTTTATTTGTTTGAATGTGTTTATATTTATTCCGGGATCAAATATCACTTGTATTGATTTTTAACCAAAAGATTCTACGTCTCATGAACTATGATTATTTTGCAAATGAATATACAGATCCTAAATCATGAGCATAATTGTATATGCATTTTTCAAGGACTTTTAACCTCTTGATCGAATTGTTGAAATTTTATGATATTAGTGACTGTTATTATGTTCAGATCATAATCTTCTATGACTCTCGAAAGGACTCACTAAATTATCAACTGGGAACGCATTAGTTTAAAAATTCTCAAATTCTCACCTTAATGTAAGTTTTCTGTTTCTTCAACATGGATGTATTAAATTACTATAAAGATTCTCCTTCTCCATACACTGATTTCTTCAAATATCTTTTAAAAATTTCAGATAATTAAAACAGTTCTTCAATTTGCCGAAATCTGTGCCATCGTTTTGTCATTGTCTAAACTCTAATCTATACCCATGGGTAAGTAGGGAAGTCCTAACACCCTTAAAAACATACGAGATGAACTATTAGCGAGCGGGTCAACAGTGGCAACGCCTATTTTTCTCTCTTCTATAGGGATCGACAGTATTTTGATTTTGGAATGTGTTATAGGGCGTAACCAAAGATGTAGGCAGGCGGAAAGTCAGGTAGGGTTGGTAGGTAGATGCGTAGGTATAATGTAAGGTATCTTATTGATCTGGTAGCCCGGGGCGTGTCATCCTAGGTTGTTTGGCCGCAGGGAGGACCGCAGCTAACCCTAAAGCATAGGGGATCGCAGCTTCCGCGCACGCGCTGAAGTCCTGCTTTCTCTCTGCCGCAGGGGTGAATTCCAATCACCAGGAGCTAGAAACATTTCTCACCCTTAGGGGAGTAGTCAAGACTTTTCGGGAGAAAACAAATTTAACAAATCTACGACCTGCGCTACTGTAGACTCTCTTCCTGATTTATTCCCCTGATTATCTCATTCATGAATATGAACAATTTCTAAAGTTGGTATGTTCATTCAATATTTTTTATTTTTTTATTTATTAGAAACTCCATTTATTAAAGCTGCCAAGGGAAGCAGGGGGACACAAGACAATATCAGTCTCTGCGATCAGGTTGATGGTGATCCTTACGCGGCATATAGCACGCAAAAACGATAATTCGCAAGCGCGGCCATCGCCGAAAATCTAGATCGTTATCCCGCCGGCACTCTACGCGCGTCCAGTATGTAAAACACGCTGGAAGCATTCCAAAACGAGTACGAGAGAAAATAAAGAAGAGACAGGAAAGAGAAAGATTGGAGTGTGGAGCAAGAGAGAGAGAGAATGAACCCTTTTGAAAATTCGCAACGGATCTTTCCAGACACCCTCATCAGACCCCGCAGCATTCTTCGATCTTCCTCCAGAGCGTAATCCACCTCGCCAACTTCGGCAAAGGATATAATGCGAGTATATACCAGTAAGAGAAGCGGGAAAAAGAAGATAAAAAAAAAACAAAAGAAGAAGAGACGCAGAAGACGATGCAGAGGTCCGTATAGAAGAGGAGGAGGCTGGGGAGAGATGAGGAGAGAAAAAGAGAGAAAGATGTCGGTGCATAATCGATGATCACAGTCATAATAAATGAAGTATGCCTTGGTAGGAGGTGGGTAGTGTAGGTACCTGACGACGGCCTGAGGCATCCACATGAAGATCATCTCAACTGTAATCCGAGGTGTGCATCGCGTATCGCGTATCCCATCGGAATCTCCAGCACTCGACCAGACGAAAGTAGCTAATCATAATAACGTGCCAGTACCCTAGTACCCAGGTGCTTGCCCGCCCTGCTACGATTACCGACGTTATAAATTTTCTTTGCCCTTCACCAAAGACGAAAATGCAGATGCACTACCCAACCCTTACCTCATCTCTCTAACTCACTCCTCCGACAAACGATCACGGATTTTTTATTACGACGCGAGATCGGCGGAGTCGTAATTCGAAAATATATCACCGATCGCAAAACAGTCTTATTTTTAACATGTGCATGGACTGACGTTAATTAGGTATCAAGAACATTGTGGCGATGTTTCAAAGAGAATGTTCCAGATGCACTCAGAAGAAGAAATAATCTATACAGCTGTGATTTATACTATGGGATTTATGGAGTACTTCCTATCTCCATGAGTTTTCTTTGTAGACTAAAAGTGAATGTTTATTTATCTACCGCAAATGATATTTAGTTAGAGGCTCTAAGCGTTTTGAGAAACTGTTGCATTATTGGAAATTGGTGTATGTTTATTTATAAAATTTAGTCGAATTGGTGAAAGGAGGCCTTTTCGAGCTGGTAGCCAGAGGAAAAATTACGGTGGCACGCCAGTGCGTTGGTGGAAGTGGTTGGAGGTTAAAATTGATCGGAGGAGGATGAGGAGAAAGAGGCTGGGGAAGGGGTGAAGAGGAGAAATTCGAGGGACGAACGGAGGGTTGCCTGCAGCGCAAGCGCCCCTGGGGCGACGTCACATCGATTCCACCGGGAAGAGCTTACAAAATGGCCGCCGGCAGCGTTTCCATTCCTTCCGCGTGTGCTATTCCGCGTGTACTGGGTAGGCTTCCGTCTATCTAGGTCTCTTTGTCTGAGGTGTATGCGAATGTGGACGGCGGTATGAGGAAATCGATACACCTTAGGAGACACGGGACCCGCGGCTCAAGCGAGGAGAGTTACCAACGTGGAAGGAATTGAATTATTAACCGAGCCAGAAGGTGCTGCCTGGAGCTTCTATACGAAGATGCAAAATGAATATCGATACGTGCTCCATCTCATAACACTGCAGATTCTCTCCACATTGTTATCAGACTATGTTTGAAAACATAATTATGAATTGTACGATTCGAATTTGAGGGTTCTACTGCTCAATTTACAGAAATTGATTTTTGAAGTTGAATAAAACTGAAAAAAATATTGAATTCGGTGTCGGACTGTATGAAATAGAACCAGCTTTAATTTTAATTGGCAAAAGAATGGATCATCCGGTTCTAAGAAGATCAACTCAGCAGCAGAGGCAAATATTTTTAACCTACGCCTCCTATATCGTGGCGGTGGAGCACTTTAACTCGTAAATAACCATAAATGCTATAAACAAAGTCGTCGGATAAAATAAGTCGATGAGCTGCATCGTATATAACAGGTACACCTGATTCTGACCAGTCTAACCATAAAGTTGTGTCGGGATTCACAGTAAGCAAGTAATTGGACTTAAATATTACAGCGCACAACTGGTTCAGGTCGTATGTAAAAGCTAGATCATAATCAGATGTTATATTAGACTTCTTTTACGCATGAGTTGCAAGGCAGGAAAAGAGTTAAATTCTACATTCTAAAGATTATTATCTGGATGTAAAAAAAATCTTTTGATGATTGCAGACGGAAATGTGTAACAGAATTGAAAGGGAGGATCACCAGGATTAATTTAAATTAGATTGCACAAATTTGTCTGTAAATAACCGAAATTGCTCATTTCCCTCTGTGAATAAATGTTGTCACTTTCCCTCTTCCTCAACCACGAATTCAGTTTGCAACTCACGTTCGTGTATATCCCCATGAAATTGAACAAACTAAAATTCAAAATGTCAATTACGTTAGACATTTTTGCCGTAATTTTACGAAACATGTAATGGAAGTTTCATGCAGTTAGATGTTTCGTAAAACTCCGAGAGGGTTTCTTAATTTCTAGAGACGGTGATGTAAATGCCCTGAATAAACAAAATTTTGGTTGATTCATTTTAATGTCGCGCGTCATTACTTTTGTATCTGGAATATTTCGGATATTATAGAACATTTTTAACATATGGTTTCCATTTTGCAAATCCTAAATCAAAGGTTAAAATGTTCGGATCTAACCAGAGAAATAGTATGAGAATGAAAATCGAACATAATGCGTTGTATAGGGCTCTTATACGTGGAAAGAAACCAAAGGGCAAACACTCATTTTCATCCAATAGTGTATCTGGTCGCTTATGTAATGAGGGTTACATTGAGTGGACGGTTGAATTGCGAAGATATATGCGTTCGTACAATATAGGGGTATTCGTTCATGGTATAAACACCCATTTGATATAACGTCCCTGCATGCATTTAGCACCGATCACCAAGCCTCTTGCTCCCTCATTCGAATGCAAGGGTTCTGACTGTGAAACGATCATTAAATGACGCTTGGATGTATGCATAGTCTGTGAGTAACTAACAGGTAAACGCGAATTCATACATAAATGCAAAATTCGCTTCAATCACGTAGAACAATAGAAAATGATCGAAATTATTTAAAAGTGCACGGAACCTTCTCAAATTGTAAGACCAATTACAAATACTTTGTCAAAGAAACCTGTGTTTTTTTAGAGTAAATTTTGCGAGAAATAAAAATCGACACGTCCAAATGACAAGGCTCTATCTTGGAGAGTGCGGATTGAAAGGTTCTATCTAATTGGCGAACTCACACACAGTAAATCTGAAGGTATCGTTTTTGCTGTACCGGTATTCAATTGATACGGAAATCTGTATCAATATAAAGAAACGAAAGACTGTTACATTGTTGGATGATTCTGCTGCAAATCAAATTAAAATCTTCAGATTTACTGTGAGAAGCTTCCGAACCTTTTGATTTTTACGTCTTGAGTTAGAACCTTTCAGTAGATATAACTTTGTCATTTGAATGCGCCGAGACATAGATATTTTTCAAAAATCATTGGAAGGCTTATGAAATTCTTTGTCTGAATATCTCACTACGAGTTTTAAAAAAATGACATGTCAGAGACATGTCACTCACATTTTGTAATTGCCTATTGCATTAAAAGACAACTGCAAAAGGTTAATTTTCAAGAAAATAAAAATATGAAATAGCAACTTATTATTCATCGCAGATGATTGGTTGTACTCATTATTATAGAGTACATTTTAAGATGTACTGGTCATGCGTCAATTGTAATTATAAAATTATTTGTTATTTATGACGAGCCTCTGGGTGAAACTATACAACATCAATAAGTGGTTGTGCATGTGTATTCTACGTTGAACCAATGTCGGGAGGGTAAAAGCTTATAACTACCCAGTAACATATGCATGTATTACTAATGTATATGTGCCTCTCTGTCTCTGTCCCTCTGTCTCCTACATGTGAGTACCCGGGAGCAATCGTGATTTTCCGTCCCACTCCGACGCACAATGTAAACTGAGAACCGCCGCATGAGAAAAGCCGCAGATGTGACTACATTCCGCTTTGTGTCCCGCGGCTTCTCCAAATTCCGCGCCTCTTGTTTCGTACGCGACATTTTCGGATATTTCGAAATATTCAAATATGTCAACTCGAAGCTTGTCACACATCATCGACGGAGAATAGAACGAGTGCATTGAAACAGAGGGCTTTGCTCACTCGATTGCATAAAAAAAGACAAAATGTTATACAAATTTCCATCTGTGTGCAGAACTTCAATAATGGAATACATCTGAAATTATATTGTTATAGTTGTCAAAATGTCAATGTTGATACGAATAAGTACTGGTAAAATGAGTATTTCGATTCTCAGTTCGATTCTCGGTATCAGTGACTGTCTGGAAATTTCATATAGTCGCCAAAAACCGAATTAAAATTTTCTTTTTTGCTGATATAGTTAAAAGATAACAATTTTGATGAATAAAATGATGAATCGAAATTGGCTGAAAGAATAAGGTCGATTGGGGTCAGTACCAGGTGAGATTGTTGAAGCGGTTCGCATACTTTTTCTGATCCCGTACCAAAAGGATTAGGATCGCCCCCCTTTTCGCTACATCCCCGGGCGTTTCTCGGTCGCGCCATCTGTTTTCGGGTAAACAAACGCGATCCCAGTTCCATTCCCTCTTTTGCCGCAGGACAAAATTCAATTTAGCAGGATGAAGCGTAAACACGACGGCAAAAACTATACGCAGAGAGGACGAAATTTGTATCGACAATGTCATATGCATGCTATATTTTACCCTTCTGAATTCCTTGCATATCGATTTTTTATATCCTATCGATTGTTTTGATCGGTACTAACATTGTGAAATAACGTATTCACGTTTCACGTTGTACTGGATAAATCTTCTATCTCCCAGAAACCTCACATAATTTATGAACTTCTCTTTAATATTGTCCACAAATTAACTTATATATTTTTATTTCTTCCAAATATAAACTCTTTGTCTTTATACATAAATGAAAGTTCTTATTCTACTTTCTCTTAAATTTATAAATATCCTCTGCGTTGTATTCAGGACATATTCACAATATTTCTAACGTATATTCGCTTCCTCCTAGCCTAGCTTTTTTGCATTTCCGAATGTGAATTATATCTTCCTCCTCTTTCCCACACGAACGGCAAATAAAACAGTCCTTATAACCCATCTATTATACTTTTGTGTAGTTAACAATAATTTAATTTATAAATTTTTTGCCAATCGGTCTGATAGTCTTGTTCTATTTTCCTCAAAACCCCTCTTCCTAAGTTCCTTGACACATCTTCTAAGTCCTTACCACCCCATATCGTCCTCAATGTCTTACCATCTCCTACTTCTTCTAATATTGACGCCAATTCCTATCCCCGGGCTGAAAGATTGCGGTTAATCCAGCTTCTTATCTCCTCTATCAGACAAATTTTTGATAACCCGTCCTCATCCATTTCTAGTACTTCCTAAAGTTAGTTACCCGCTCTTCTTCTAGTCTCAATTTCCGCGCTTCTTCTTCCTGACTCTATTTCTCAAATATACGCAGGAGTATTTCTGTCCAATTCCATGATCATTTTTACGTTCCAAAAATTAACTTTTCTTTTTGGTTTTATAACTCAAGCAATTTTGTTTATGAATGGGTGAAGAATGAAAGAAGACGGTTCACTTCCGGAAGAGGGAGGAACAGGCGATAGAGCTAAAAAGCACAGGGTAACATAGCGCTGGCTGTAAGATCGATGTGGCTGATGTCAGCGTCATAATTGAATGAGTACCATGTTCCTGTGTCGGTCGGGACTCGTAACGCCCGCGGGTCCTGTCTCCTGGGCTTCCTTTCAGGTTTTTACTTTCGCCGCCTGACCAAGAACCCTAAACCTTCGATTAATTACCGGACAACACCTGGGATGAAATCAACGTCGAAAGGATCGACCTCGGGGTCGATCCAACTTCCCTTAATCTGACTCCCTCAATCGAAATCATCACCAAATATGATATATATTCTCGCCTCTCCTGTTTTTTTATCTTGTGATTAAATTCAACGCAATTTCCTGCTGATTAAACAACATACTTCGATTTACTGCCTCTACTGATGATTATGATTGAGATTACATGGAAAGATAACTGATTGACATGTAATTTATTAGATGTACAAGCTTTATGAACTATTTTCATTAATCATGAGTTTAATCATTACTACAAACATGAGACTAGAGGCTGAACAGAAGGAAA
This sequence comes from Melikaiella ostensackeni, assembly GCA_032362435.1. NCBI lineage: Eukaryota > Metazoa > Arthropoda > Insecta > Hymenoptera > Cynipidae > Melikaiella > Melikaiella ostensackeni. The sequence goes on along the minus strand of JAUMHM010000031.1, from coordinate 39,194,417 downwards.
ATTATTTAATTGGATATGTGGTGGTAGTTGAGTGAAAGTTTATAAATCACAACGTAATAATGCATCCAAATTACGGAAGTGGTAATATCACTCAATAATGTATACAAAATTAAGAACCGATTTCCGTTTTCCTCATCCACTGTATTATTTGTAAATTGTTTATCGTCATATGTCTTCAACGGTTTCTATTATCTAACATATCGCGCAGGAAAGAAACTTTTAGCTCGCTTTTAGTTCGAACGAGCCACTTAAGCAAGAAACCGCAAGCTCTCTCAATTTCACAAAAGGGCGATAATAACCTAATAGCTCAGTGCACTTACTGTCATAAACGGATGTAAACGTCCTACGAAACAAATAAGATGCATTCGTAAATAGCGTAACTACGAGATGAAGGATCATACGCGAATAAAAAGCTTTCGAAACCTGTTTCAAACTTTAAAGACAAGCAATATCTCAATTATTCTAGTAGTTGTTTGTATAAAATCTATACCAATTACCAAACACACGATTTTATGCTTAATTTCAGAATATTATTCTGGATGTGACAGACTTTTTCAAAAAGATGATGCATAACCGATAATTGATTATTTGAACATCCGTTAACTCTGTGTTTATTCTAATAAAATTGAAATGATTTAATTAGAAAATACCGAAAGCCTCAACATGGATTTTAATTTGATATATGTCGATAATATCAATCAGACATATGCATGAAGTTGGAAATAAAAATAGACTTTACTTTAATTTAGATTATAATTTTCGAATAAATAGAAACCAAACCATTTTTGAGACTAAATTCACAATAAAACTTCATTTCTATTTTGACTTTTTTGTATTTATTTATCTGAATATGCAATCAATATGAATTTCTTTGAAGTAACTCGAAAAAGGTGATCTCTTTTTACATTTTGAGCTACCTTTTCTCCATGGGCTCGTTTAGAATATTCAAACATTGAGTACATCTTGGAAAAAGTACTTGCCGAGTTCTCGACGCCATCGAAGCGTATGTAGTCCGCCGCGAAGAAAAAGCTTTTTCTACTAACAGAACTTAACCATTCTCTTTCTAACTTCTTAACTACGTCGCACTTTAGCAAGTTCCTTTGATGCACTTCGTGACCTGAAATTCTTTAGTGGCAGAACTATTTTTAGTGCAGATGTAAAAGTGTTTACCCGTCCGAGAATCCAAACCTTTATACTTTTCTTAAATAAAAAAATTATATTATATATATTTATTTATATTTGCATCTCGTTACCCTGGCAGTTATCATACTTTATTTCATCAACAATATAAAATATTTGTGAGAGATGGAAAATAAATTCTATCGAATTTTATAAAGTAATACAGTTTTATGTTTACTTTGACTTAAATTGAAAAAGGTAACATTTTTCATTGGAAGAAAGGAGATACTCAAAAGTGTGTTTGTATCCATTTGGAGATGGTTTGCAGAGCGAGTTAAAATTGTAAAGAGACACAAAGTGTGGGAATCTCACGTACACCGCGAAGGTATGTTTGGAATGGAGGGCACGCGAGGGCTAACCACCCATTAAGGGGAGCCCTAATATCTAATTATTTAATAAAAATATGTTTACGACGTGGCGCACCATACGCCCCTCAGCGACGTTTTTTTACCTTTTTTCTGGCCCGAGCTCGAGGGAGATCACAAGAAAGAGAATGCGAAAGAAAGAGATGAAAGGAGGCTTAAGGGGTCGGAGGTCGATCTGACGGACGGTCCGACCGACGGACGAAAGGAACGAGCCGACACACGTAATGCTAGTCTTTTCATCAGCGAGCTTAAAAAGTAACCCGCGAGTCTCTTGCGGCTTTGCATGCGACATACTAAGAAGCAAACAAATTCTATAATATTCTTTTACAAAAGCTAATATTAATCTTGTAGTATTATTAGATACGTAAATTCTTTATCAATCATTCTGGAATCGGTATAACTTGAACAATAATTTTAATCTGCCTGCATGATAATAATGATAATAATAAACCAGACTAACCAATATGTCAAATTATGCATACCACTCTCATCAGATCACTTGATTGCATTACCAAAATGCCTCCGTGACTGATGACATAAAGCGGGATAGCCCCGTGCAATATATTCAGTTTGGTGCAAATATCCAACTCAAAAAGTGCCTTCGACATATTGGGCCGTAACCATCTTAAGCCTGGGATACAATTTTTTATAATAATGTAGTGTAACAGAAGATAAAAGTAGCAAAACGATCTCTTTTTTCAATTCTACTACGATTCAAAGAAAAAAAATCGCGTGGATACGGATCGGCGCGTCAGAATGGAAGATCGGCCTTTTGCTGTCCAAACATGAGAAGGTGGCGTGTGTACATTGATTCGGCCGAGGTCTGGATATCCTCATATAAAGCTATCGATCTTGGTTCCAATATCGGCGACCCGCTTTGTCACGTATGTTTGATCAGGTCCGTTCTCCTCGAACGAATTAGATTTTTAAGATATCGTAAAAAATTGAAAAGCCTGTAATGCGATCCTATTCAACGACACAAAATTTCAAACGTAATTCTCTCTAACATAAACAAAAACAGTAAGAATGTCTGACGTTTTAGTATTTGTAAAAATAAATACTAACTGAGACAAAAATGTGCGATTCTAGGATTTATTAAGGCAGCTCTTTTCTGTCACCACTACTCGAACTCAGGGGGAAGGACTCACGTTCCCAAAACTAGCGAAAAGCTGTTTTGAATTCTTACTATAACCCCTATTAATATATGACCAAAAGAACGTCAAAATACCTTTCAAATTAATAACATAGAAGTAATGAAAAACAGAGAGAAACAAAACTAAACCTATGAGAAGAGAAGGTAGCAATTGGAGGTGAGAGTTCATTCCAAAAAACGTGAGTCGAGACGATGGGAATATGGGAAAACGAATAAGAAACAGAAATCAGAAGGTACAAACCTCCCACGAAAGCAGTTCCAGGAGAGAAATAATCAGTGAAGTTGCGAGGGGGAATGTTCCACCCCCACCCGTTTCAACGGTTGCCTAGCCCGAACTCGAAACCGTGGTTATATACTCTTCAAGAACCACTAAAAGGGCGCCTACCTGACAAAACCATTGATTACCGAAACGCTTCTTCCCACACAATCTCAGTCGTGGAATAAGTCAAACTCAACTAAAAAGCGCTAACGGAGTCCTGCAAGGTAAGTATATCCTCGCGCCACTTAAGAACCACTGTAATTTCCATTAGGGGTTTCGTGTAATCGTTCAGGATGCACAAACCGTTCATTTCCGAACTTTCCACGTTCCGGAATTCCACTATTCGTATCTCACACTATTCTCGTTTCAACGAATCTTGGCTTGTAGATTTAAAAGATCATTAGGAACAAAAAGAGAAAATATATATATGTGGTTAATATAATGATATATATATATATATATATATATATATATATATTAATTGTTATTACGACTTTATGGCCTTTTTTCGCCTTTCCCGTATTCATACAAATTCAATGATTCGGCATGTCCTTGTTCCATGTCTGCATGTGAACTTTCGTTTATTTCGGTTTCCAGAAGATCAAGTAGACTCAATAATTTCTGGTAACACTTGGCATAATTACTTAATAACTATAAAGTGAGGCTTGTATGTTGTAATTTGGCGCAATTACAAGTGAGGTTGATTGTGGGGGATCAGGAGTTTGATAAGTGAATTGGATACATGACTACTTTTCCGATCGTAAAATGACTTCATGTTATTCAAACTCAATAAGTTGTATGTTCCCTTTAGGCAAAATGTTAGTCGGAAATTCTTAATATTCAACTTCATCGCAAAAACTGTAGATAAAAAAAGTATTACATCCTTTGTTCGCGCAAAGAACTCAACATTAATCACGATTACTTTCATTGAAACAACTATACTTCATTTACGTTGAGTTTGTATTTTGCAAGTATAATAGACGAATATCCATGGAGAAGAAGTGGAACATTTCTAAGTTAGCGTTTTTTTCTCACTTCTCTGCAACGGGATTCGAACCCATCAGAGCAGGACCAGTCCGTCGCTGTACTGAAAATAAACCAAGCACGCTCGCTTCTGAGCTTAACTGTCTCCAAGGAATAATCTCACTCATCGAACCACAAATCTGAAATAGTAGCCAATTCATAAATATTTAGCTCACCAGTTAGCAGTGAACTTCATTTTGATTGCCATGATGAATATCAAAAGATTTTCTTGATTTGCAAGCCCAAATTTAAAGTCCTGGTGTGGTAATTTTATACACGTTTCGTGCAGAAGGAGACACTGAGGTTTAGAGGTTATGTTACAGTACTGCGTTTACCGACAACGTAAGTTAAATCAACAGAATTAATAGGTCAAAAGTAATTTTTCGGAACTTCACTAGATGCCGCTGGTGATTAATTCCATAAATTGCCTGGCTGACCTTAGGGTAGGATATTGGCCGACCGAAGAATTTTCGTGGCCGACCTTGAGTGATTTATGTACTTTTTTTCACACAATATTTGCTTTTACGAAGTGAATTGTCTTCTTCAGGAAAATCATATGCTAATAATAAACTAGAAAATATAGGGAATAGTGTCTGGCACGTTGAAATATTGTATATTCAACTCTTCTTTTAGAAAATATTGTTAAACATGAAGCTAATCAAAAGTGGCTGACCACTGGTTCCACTATCCTATTGAACATCCAGGAGGACATAACGCAGCCTTGCCTAACGTCCTGCTCAATATCAAACCAATCCAACCATACTCTTTCAGTACTTTCCAAAGTTTAGTTTTATCCACCTTATTCAAAGCTTTTTCCAGCTCAACAAATGCACAGAAAACATTTTTGTTTACTCTGAAACTTTTTTCTGTAATCTGCCTCAAACTAAATATCTGATCCACACAATGATCTCCCTGGCATAAATCCACATTGGACTTCCTAGATCCTTTCCTTAGTTATTTCCAAGACCTTACCAATAAGTATGTTGGTAAATATTTTGCCCACGGCACTTAGAAGGCTAATCTCTCTATAATTAGTCCAGTCACCTTTATCACCCTTTCCCTTGTAGAGTGGGACAATAATCGCCTTTTGTCAATCATTTGGAACTTCACCATTCACAGCATACATATTGATAAATTTGCTTCGCCACACAAACAAATATCCGTCACCGCTCTTAAGCATTTCAACAGTGATACCATTCATACCAGCAACCTTGCCATTCTTTGGTTTCTTAATCACGGATATAATATCTTCAATATCGATTTTTCCTCCACTACCTACAACGGGATTGTCTAACGTATCTTGTTCAGTGTCACGGTTGTTATGCTCTATAGCTTGACCTCCATATAATCTCTTGAAAAAATTACTCATACAGTCTTTCACTTAATCCGAATCCTCTACCATTTGACCATCAACATTCTTGATTCTGACTAACTCAGTGCTAGTACTTCCTTTCCTAATCTTCTTAACCCATTCCCAAAATAATTCCTTATTTCCTTCAAAATCATTTTGCATTTTTTTTATCGAAAATAATCCGAGCACGCTACCTTCTGAATCACACTGTTTCAAAGCAATAATCTCACACGATTAGTGTTTCCTTTCAACCTCTAAACTCCTATCTCTCTGTAGCAAGTTTGAGGCGAATTGTGCAGAATTTCAAAATTTCACCCAATCTCAAATAAAATGTAATACTTAATCTGATTTAATTCATCTACAATTCTACGGGAGTACTCGAGCATGGTGTCACTGACAGGAAAAGTAATACTGAACGCATCCCGAAGCAGAAAGATGAAGGTAAGGAAAACTGAAAAGTAGTCAGTGATTTGGTATTTCCGTTGCAAATTGAATTTCGATACGAATGTTCGCATCATGAACAGACGTCAGAGAGCAGTTGAATCTAGCAGATAATCTGCTCTTCGTTGCACTGTGCCCTGAGGCTAAAGGCTTGTCCGTCCGTGTGTCTATCGGTCTCGCTGGTTGCCTGTCTATCTGTCTGCCTACCTTCATGTCACACGTACTATATTCGCATTCGTCTAATTGCGGTTATCCTCATTTCATCAAGCCAATATTATAAGCGTGGTTCAAATTGATATGCGTTCATTTCCTCTTTAAATGTAACACTCCCACATGCCAGATATTAATTTCCTCTTTTATTGAAACGGTTGTTTTCATTATCGGTTACTTTTACAACAGTATGCAAATTGTAAAAGCGTGTACTTTTAATTAACTGATTTTGTATAATTGTTTTGGTAATTATTTTGTAATAATCTGCCACATAATAGTGACTGATTCACGATTAAGTAAAAAAGGGTCCAGAAAGAAAGTTCGTTACTCAGGTAATGAAAGTCACACGAAATTTTAGATTGTGAAACTTTTCTCACTCTCTGTATTCTTGTTAAGTGACCCGTGTAAGCCTGTCGAGGTAAAGATGAAGAAATATTGTCTACCCCGTAACCTGATTTTCAATTGATTGGAAAAAAATTCGGTAAAGGAAAAAAGCGCTGTTTGTGTACTTAAAGTAATTGAAGCACTGCGGGGGATGCTCCGAGCGAAAACGAAAAAGCAAGAACGCATTGTTTCAAGGTAAAAGTTAGTAGAAAGCGTCCGGTTCCCACGGGTGATAAGTTTGAAGCTCGTAATGACAGAAATGAAACAAGTAAAAAAGTCAAGTTTCAGTGTACCACAACCTCTCGATTTGTTGACCATTAAAATGAAATCTCGCTCATGCAAGAAACCTGCTAGCAACATTCGATCTGTAAAATGGAAAGGATTTTAGGAAACAGATTTTTGCATCGTAGGTGATAATTAGCAAGAGCATGTCTCCAAGTCTGAGTCGCTTCGTGGCGCCAGCAAATTACAAGGCTCATATCTTCTCAACACACTAATAATTATATACTTTGTAGTTTAGGACTCGTAGGGGATCTTTGCTTGCGTCAATGTTTAGAAGCTTTATAGGCCGCGATGCGGCCGACCCGAGGTTAGCTAATGAAAAGGTTAGTTGACCCCGCCAGAACGCCCTGGCGCCTCCTTCTCTCGCTAGGAATCCCCTATGTCGAAATATACCGACATCCACTATGTATCTGAAGATCAAACCAGATCTAATTCATAAGAATTATCCACATCTTCTTTTCATCCATAAAGCAAAACTAAATTTCAGTTTAAGATCATGATGGGGCTCGAACAGTTGGGGGAGGATCAACGATTCGTTATACACTTTGTGGCATATTGGCTAAATTAAACCTTTTCGATATACCATGTAAACAGTCCACCAATGAGTCACTCCTGCAAATTGAGCCCTAATGAATTTAAAGGCACGAAATTTTTAAACATTATGCAATTAAACCTCGCTGAATTTTTTTCTAAAATGCCAAAGGCCCTTCTCTGATAATTATTGCACTTTGATAAACTGCCACTTATGCTTTCCTCGATCTCTTTTTTTCCACTGCTCAGATTTGGAAGCGAAATTACATCGTTGTTGCACGTCGGCAATATTTTTTTCTCGGCGATACGATATTATTAATTATGCGCAAGGTGTGTGCACGGCACGCGTGCTGGAGGGGCTCTCGACGATTTTTCGAGCAGTCTAAAAAGCTTACGATGCGAGGGACGAGGGGCTCCTATAACAGTGGTTGTGCTTGGTGCAAAACCACTTCTCGTCTTCCAGCCTGCGGCTTATCCGTAGGTACATATGTAGTAAGACGAAGAACTGCCCACGCGCACATGCATTCCAATGTCTATCTAACCCTCCGTTCGAGTTGGCCCTTCGCGCACAAGAACCAGGAACGCGCATGTCCTTAGGGCCCGCTTGAAAAGACCCAGTAAGGCCCAGGCCCTCCATGCCTATAACATCTCGCACTCCACGAGTTACGACCGAATTTGCAAGCTTTTGGTCGAGTCGATGGTGGGCTCGTGTATACTTTTCACGCAACACGAAAATCACCACCGAAAACTTTCGTGGGGCCAAAGGGACGCCAAGGCTTTAGGCCATGCGCAGTTTGCAATTCCGTGCGATTTTCTGAAAGAATATTTCGCCACGACCCCGATATTATTTCTCATACATTTGAATTTGCAAGGGAATGAAGGTTCACCGTCGCCACTGGCGTTGAAATATTTGCAAAACTTACTCAGGTCATGCAACAGTCGACCACCTTTCGACTTCTACAGTTTACCTTATAATTGGAAGTATTGATCACATTTGGGTCCAAAAGTCGAACGTGAAGGTTTGAATAAGAAGTATATCTTTCAATTATATATGGAAAACATAAATTGAAGGGTGTCATTCCATAAAAGCCTTACTCACAAAATCGAAATTGTTGAGGAGAGCCAAGAAACACTTTCTAAAACAGATTATGAATTTAAAAAAAAGCTGCTCCCAAGATATCGGAGAGCTGAAGTAAACTATGAAAAGATTGATTCGAAAAAGTGTCTTAGAACTGAGGTACACACAGAAAACCATTAGTGTGAAATTTGTTGCATCTTATTTAGAACAATGAAAATTTTCATTGCGCCTTCATTTGTTTTCATGTCTCAAAAATGTTGCAACTCAAAACTACACCGAATGCGGAGTACTTTTGAGGATCAGCGTTTTACAGTGCACTAGATCAAAGTTACACTGAGAAAAATATTTGTATGACTTTCGTTGAAGGAAAAAAATTTGTTTGAATACACTTTGATTGTTTTAAACCAAAACTTAGATATATATGAATTTTACCAATTTTGTTTTATTTGCACAAAATTTATTTAAAGAAAATGAATTCTTTCGTAAACTCAAACATATTATTTCTTTGATATAGGGTCAAACAAATGTTTTTTCATTTCAAACGTAGTTTTTGTTTAATTTTAATCAATTTTGCTCGATTCAAAGCAAGTTTGTTTAATTCAAATACAAATTTGTTCAAATCAAATAGACTGCATTTAAACAAATTAGTTTGAATCAAACAAAAATTTTTCTAAGTACATATACAGTTTCTGGTCAAAACTACCTACCTCCATATAGATGTTGTATTTTTGTACTGTTGTAGTTCTGAGCTAGTAGAATAATTTTTTATGCTCATGTAATTTTGAAGTATATATTAATGAATACATTCCTTAAAATACAAAAATTATTATTATAGTTCGTTGCAGTACGTTTTGAGAATATTAATGAATGTATCCCCTTGAATATAAAAATGCCCATAAATGATTATTTTTTTCAAGAATTTGGTACCTTTTTCATTGAATAATGTTTTAAAGCTCTGGATTGATGAAATTTAATAATTATTTCGACTGTTATATCTTTATGTATATCAATGTTTTTAATATGTATCTCGAATTTAGAGAATTTTTGAGCCAATAAAAACGGTTACGTAAAAGATGGAGTTTAGGCTGTTATGGATTGACACCGTCAAATTAATAAAGAAAAATTTTAAATCTCGCCACACAGATCATAGTTCAAATAATTAAGAGACCTTCTGAAAGATTTTCTCGTATGGATCTGATAAACACTTTTTACAGTCAGAAATTAGAAAATGTTGAGGTAACCATAACAATCTTAATTAAAGTTCAAAAGGTGTGCTCCTCCAGCGTGGAATTCCCATAAATAACAGACAACAAGACTCTTAGAAGAACCATTACAATCACTACTTTGACTGCAAATTAAATAAATTATTATTATTATACTGAATTTATTAAGCAACATATTTGTACCACTTTTTGGCAAAAACTCGGCCGAAACTTTCCTCGCTTTTGCTAGGATGATTTACTGGTCAGGATGATTTATAGGCCCCTTGACCGCGAGTAGAAGAAGAGATAATGCCCAACAAAGGGCCAAAGTGGAAGATTAGAGACGATTATCGTGGATCAGGTGCGCGCACATAAGGCCGTAATTCACCGAACTTGACGCGTGGGTGGTTTGGCTGCGTGCGAGGTTATGAAATAAAAATGCTTAAAATAAGACTAAATTCCCTAATAGCAAATTCCTGCACTAAATAGTCTTATTATTATAGAATTTTACAACTTTTTCAATTAAAAGATTATTATTGTCTCTTTATATTAGTGTGTCAGTAAAGACTGAAAATTTTTTGTCAAATACTCTATAAAAACATGTTTTAATTTAATCGACCTAATTTTTTCTCAAAGATTTCTTTGACGACCTTGAAAGAAACCCAGGGAATCGAAAAGATTTAGAATCGCGAAATCGAATACCTCAGAAATGACCATTCGCAAAGTACCTGCACATAAGATGCCGCGCGAGGCGATCCGGATCTGTTTTCGGTGGAGACTATCATTTGGTAAATTAGCATAATGACTAGGGATTTATATTTTGTGTTGGCAAAAAGGAAGCGCTGGTAGCAAACGCACAGAACGAAATAATGAATAGGATAGTTTCTGGTATTTGAAGATTATATGCATCGCGAAGGGAAAATTATAGATTTGTGGTTTCAACTCTTCATACATGTTGTGGGTTCGCGGCTTTTTATGCAATCTCCAAATTCAGCTCAATTTTTCCCATAGACTTAGTATGATAATATAATTAGTATCGAATTAGAAAAATTCGATATATCGTTATGGGGTCATTCAAAAACTACAGAATGTGGCATCACAAATGGTAAAAAATTAATGTGAATAAAAACTTTTTCAAATGCTTGAAAAAATAAAAATTAGTGATTTTATTTTACAAGCGAAGAATTTAAATCCAGACATCACACTCTTTCCCTATTTCCCTCTTTACCCCTTTTTTAAAGAATTCCTCTTTATCCCCCTGTTTTCAAGAAACTTCCTCTTTTGCTCGTTTTTTTTTTGTTTAAATGTGAACTGAATTAATAGATTGCAATAAGAAAATCCAACTATTTTTCGTTAAAAGTTAATTCCTTTTAATTGAAAAGTCTACTATTATATTTTTGTTTCATATATCATCTCTCTTGATTAAAAAATCTACTATTAGGTTGAAGATTTAACCAATTTTGAAAATCCATTTTTTTGGTTTCAAATTCTAGTACTTGGTTAGAAGTTTAACTACTTTGTTAAACATTCACTTCACGGGTTGAAGAACTCTTCTATTGAAAATTCGTTCGTTTCTGGTTGAAAATTAATTTTTGAAGTGAAAATATAACTATTCCATTATTGGTTGAAAATTCAACAATTTGGTTGAAAATTTATGTATTTCGTTGTAAATTCGTCTTTTTTGTAGAAAATTAATCTTCTTGATTGAAAATTTAACTACTTGGTTGAAAGTTGAACTACTTTGTTAAAAATGTATTCTATTAGTTGAAGATCCATCTCTTTGGTTGGAAATTCAACTATGTTGTTGGAAATTCGTTTGTTTTTTGGTAGAAAATTAATTTTTTTTCAACTGAAAATTTAACAGTTCCATTATTGGTTGGATATTCATCAATTTCGTTTAAAATTTATGTATTATGTTGTGAATTCGTCTTTTTTGGTAGAAAATTAATCTTGATTGAAAATTCAACTATTTGGTTGTAAGTTAAATCACATTGCTAAAAATTCAGTTTATTATTTGAAGATTCGTCTCTTCTGTTAAAAATTTAACCTTTTTGTTGTAAATTCGTTTTTTTGGAGTTGAAAATAAATTTTTTCAATAGAAAATGTAAGTAGGAAAAACGTTCCACTTACTGTGGATGTTCCAATTACTGTTATACTCACATATATGCGTTATGCGCAGAGTAAAATAAACAGAAGATCAAAAACTGTAAATAATTGAAAAACTTAAGTGAATTTTTAAGTTGTTTAATCGTTTTTAACAATGCTTCGTTTAAAATGACTTTAGTTTACAAAATATAACCTATAAATCCGCAGTAATAGGTACACATATCCTTTATTTTATTTTATTAAGGGTAATTAAATTTTCAGTCATGACATAATTTTTTTAAAATAATAAGACGATCCTCAATAAGAAAACCCCATTTACCACTATCTTTTAATTTTTAATTGTTCGCATACACAAAACTAAAATCCGCAGTAATATGTACAAACATACTTTTTACCTATATGTTAAATATTTTTGTATATTGCTTTATGTTTCCGTATTTACTAATGTTTACACGTACAAAATTCGTCATTCTTTAGAGCGAAACAAAAATATATTGTTATTTCATGGTATATTCAAAATAATAGTCAAATAAAGTGAGACAAATGCTTGATACCGCAGTAATTGGGACATTTGCCCTATTCCATTTTGGGTTAAAAATGGATCATTTTTAGTTTAAAATTAAACTATTTGGTTGAAAATTATCTTTTTCGGTAAAAATTTATACTTTCGGGTTTAAAATTCCACCATTTGGTTGAAAATTAACGTTTTGGTGGACAATCATATTTTCGGGTTGGATATTCAACTATTTTCTAGAGAATTCGCCTTTTTGGTTTAAGAATTCAAGAATTTTGTTGAAATTTGTATTCTCTCTTGACTGAAAAATTTTTCCTTTTTGAAAATTTAACTCTTTTATGAAAAATTCGTCTTTTTGGTTTGAAAATTCATCTCTTTTAATAGAATTATCTTTTTTGTTTGAAAATGAAACTGTTTAGTTAAAAATTAATCTGTTTTGGTTGAGGATTCAACTATTTTTTTGGGAATTCGTCTTTTTTGGTTGAATTCAACTGCTTTTGATTCAAAATTAAAATATCTTTTTCATTAAATTCGAATGATTATGATTTAAAGTCAAAATCTTTTTTTAGTTGAAATATCAACTATTATATTTTCCGCTGAGAATTAATCTTCTTTAATTGAAAATTCAACTACTTGGTTGAAAGTTGAACTTCTTTCTTGAAATTCATTTCTTTTTTGTTGAAGATTTATCACTTTAGTTAAAGATTCAACTGTTTTGTTGAAAATTTCATTGTTTTGTTGAAAATTAAACTATTTTGTTGAAAATTAAACTGATTTGCTGAACATTCGTCTTTTTGGATATGAAAATCGATCTTTTGGAATGAAAATTCAACTGGCTTCTAAAAAATTCGTCTTTTGTGGCTTGAAAATATACTATTTGTTTGCAAATTTAATTATTTTGTTGAAAATCCAACTATTTTGTTAAAATGTTATCTTTTTTGGTCGAAAATTTATATTTTCGGGTTTAAAAATCAACTGTTTTCTAAAAAATTCGACTATTTAGCTTGAAAACTCAACCCTTTCGTTGAAAATTCTTCTCTGTTGGTAGAAAATTAAACTTTTTCGGCTGAAAATTCAAGTATTATGTTGAAAATGCAATGTATTCCGATTCAAAATCTTACGCGTTCCATATTGAATTCAATATGGTATCTATACATTAATTTTATTTAAAAGAATTTATTCCTCTATTTTCATGAAAAACCACCCTATTTCCCCTGTTTTGAGAGCATTTTGGGCTGTGAAGTTTATCAAAATATTATATTTGTATGTTTTTCTTTAGGCGTTTATCAAATGAAATCGAAGGAAAAAATTTTATTTAAAAGAGGGGTGGAAGGGTGGGGAAAGTGTTCAAAATAGCGTGACGTAGTTTTTGAACGGCCCCTATTGTACGAAGGGAACATAATGCAATATTCAAAAAAATATATTCAAAACATAACGAATCTAAATTCTGAGATTGGACAATTTCAAATGGACATAATACTCACTTATGTATACACGATTACCCACTGATTAGGACTATCTTCTTTTTGGATAATAAATTTAGTAAATTAAAAAGAATGAAAATGTCTTCAATTTACCAGTCGTCGAAAATTTAAAAGTCTGAATCGAAATTCTTGAAAATTCCAAATTGTGGGTAATCAAGTGATCACAAAGTAATTGCAAAGAGGTTACAATAATTGATATACACCAATTGCGGAAGTTACAGACCCTTATTGTACCAACAGAATTATTTCATACTTAACACCATAAAGAAGTAAAGGAATTTTATTAACCAGACACAAATGTCTATAATTAAGAATATTCAGAATCCACTGATGATTATTTACGACTCTGAGTGAAACTGATTATTTTATAAAAAGTTATTTGTAAGTGGAGTAAGTCTTTGTTGAGCAAGTTATCTTCTTCAAAGAGAACAAGTTGACTGGAGTACTGCGTATGACCTGTTAATTATATTTTCCATAAAGTTACTCCACGCCATTCACTCTGTTTTATGTTGGCTACAACTGCCTGCGCCTGCCTGCGAGCGAATTTATAGTACAACGAGTATTAGAGAGGGTCACAAATCTGGATGTTGCGTTTCTTACTTTAGTGATCTACTTTCAAACGATATTAGAAAAGACATAGAAAATTATGATGATAACGTTTTAAATTATTAGACTATCAAGTTATATGTGAATTGCTCCAGACAAAATTTGTATAGGCTTACAATATTTTATAGTACACAATTATCAATGGTTTATGGTTATTCTTAAATCTGAAATCGATTAATGGAACATTATTTTTTCAACTAAGAATACTTCTACATCGATTTAAAAAATTGATATTGCTGTTACGGAAAAACTTAAACTAGCGAGTGGTCCAAGAAAAAATTCAGTTGGGATAATTTAAAAAAAAGTAACGCTTTGTGGTTATAACCAGGTAGGGTTTAAAATGCGAACAAGACTGTGGAGTGTAGAGTAATTCACAAAGTGGTCAAAGAAAGAATACGCTGCGGGGTAGCTATCTCGGGAATGAATGAAAAAACAGGGGCAGTCTCAAGGAAATACCAGATATTAAACACGGATTTGAGAAAATTAGTGTTCTCAGTGCTTATAGAGTGCAATTATTATCGAATAAAGAGTCGTTTATATAAAAGCTGCCTTGAAAATGACATACAGATCTTTGTAAATGTTCATCTGTTCCAGGTATGCACGTTTGATTCTACCTTTGAGAAGGAACACTTCCAACAACTTTAATGTCAAGATTTCTTCAAAAATCTGAATAACTTAAATAAATTATTTCCGGAAGTGTTCAATCTCTTGAAAATTGCGTATCCTACATCAAAACGTGGAGCACTCAACTGACAGGAGAAGACGAGGGTGGGCCATTAGATTATCGATGGGATTAATCCAAGAAAATTATAGACGTGCTTATAGAACTTATTTCTTCATCGGTTCGAATTATTTTATAATCGGATTCAAGGAAGCGGTACTTCAGTCTTCAGAATCAAAGTCGCTTGAAAATTTATTTTGTAGTAAACAGGGTTACTATAGCAGATAGCATTATTTACTTGGAAAAAGTGAAAAAAGTGACCTACTTAACCAAAAAAGTGAGCAAAAGTGACTAATTTCTTGCTCAAAGAGTGACTAGAGTTTAGTAAAATGATTGATGTGCCTTGATAATACTCAATATTCTTTTGAATTGAAAAGAATTCAAAAAAATTCGATGGAATTTATCAGAATTCCAGATGAATTTGAAAGAGTTCAGAATAAATTTATAAATATTCAAGTTAAATTCAAAAGAATTCAGTATAAATTCAAATGAATTGACGAAAATTGAAAAATTGTTAAATTTAAAAAATTGAAGAGAACTCCAAAGAATTCACAAAGATTTGAGAGAATTCGGGATAAATTAGTAACAATTCAGGTTGAGTTCTAAATGAATTCAAATTAATTGAGAAAAAATCACAAATGTTCCATTAATTTCAATAAAATCGGAGTGAATTTAGAAGAATTCATGGGAATTCAAGAGAATTTGATGAAATTTATGAGAATTTGAGTGAATTGCACCAAAATTTGATATTCAAAAAATTTCTATTGAATTGAATAAATTGGGAGTGAAAAGAATTCAGGGCAAACTCAATAAAATTTATGTGAATTGAAGAAAAATTCAAAAAATAAAAAATAATCTATGACTAAAATAAAGTTGAGTGAATTCAGAGGAATTTAAGGAAAATGAAAAGAAATTGATAGAGTTGATAAAAACTGAAGAGAGTTAAAAAAGCATTTGATGAAATACTTAAGAATTCAAGGATAATTTAAGTGCCTTAAAAGTAAAATAAAAAAAAAACTTTAAAAGTCCATTGAATCGAGTAAAATCAAGTGAATTTAGAAGAATTCAAGTGAATTCAAAAGAATTCAGGTTGAATTAAAAAAAATTCGAGAGAACGCCAAAGAATTTAGGATAATTTAATAGGAATTCAAGTCGAGTTTTAAGTGAATTCAAATAAATTTTGAAAATTTAAAAATCACAAATATTCCATTGATTTCAGTAAAATCGGAGTGAATTTAGAAGAATTCAAAGAAATTAAAGAGAACTTGATGAAATTTATAAGAATTTGAGTGAATTGCAACAAATTTTGAAAATCAAAAAATTTCTATTGAATTGAATGAATTGGGAGTGAAAAGAACTCAGGACAAATTCAATAAAATTTATGTGAATTGAAAAAAATTCGAAAAATAAAAAAAAACCTATAACTAAATGAAATTGAGTGAATTTAGAGGAATTCAAGAGAAATGAGAAAAAAATCGATGAAACTGATAATAATTCAAGATGAATTTTTAAAAAATTCAAGTGAATTGAAAACAATTCAAAAATATTTTAAAACTTCATTAAATTCATTAAATTTGGAGTAAATTGTGAAAAATTCAAGGTAATTTTAAAGGATTCGATGAAATGCCTAAGAATTCAAGGTTAATTGAAAAGACTTGAGAGTGAATTCAAAAAAACCATAAAAGTCTATTGAACTGAGTAGGATTCAGTGAATTTACAAGAATTCAAGTGAATTCAATAGAATTTAAGTTGAATTAAAAAATGAGGAGAATGCCAAAGAATTTAAAAGAATTTAAGATAAATTAATAGGAATTCTGTTTTAGTTCAAAATTAATTCAAATAAATTGAAAGCAATTTAAATTATAAATATTTCATTGATTTTAGTAAAATTGGAGTGAGTTTAGAAAAATTGAAGGGAACTCAAGAGAATTTGCTGAAATTTCGTTAGAATTTAGTGAATTGTACCAAATTTTAATTATCAAAGAATTACTATTGAATTGAATAAATTCGGAGTGAAAAGAATTCAGGGCGAATGCGATAGAATTTATGTAAATTCAAAAAAAAAAAACTTTAAAAAACCTGTGACAAAATGAAATTGAGTGAATTTAGAGGAATTTGAAGGAAATGAGAGAAAATCCATGAAACTGATAAAAATTCAAAATAAATTAGAGAAAAATTCAAGTGTATCGAAAACAATTCCAAAATATTTTGAAATTTCATTGAATTCATTAAATTTGGAGTGAAATGAGAAAAATTCAAGGAAATTCAAAAAAAATTGGATGAAATGCCTATGAATTCAAGGTTAATTTAAAAGAATTGAGAGTGAATTAAAAAAAAAGTAAAAGTCTGTTGAACTGAGTAGAATTGAGTGAATTTAGAAGGATTCAAGTGAATTCAAAAGAAGTCAAGTTGAATAAGAAAAATTCAAGAGAATTCCAAGGAACTTAAAAGAATTCATTATAAATTAATAGAAATTCAGATTTCGTTCTAAGTTAATTCGAATGAATTGAAAAAAATTTAAATTACAAATATTCCATTGAATTCAGTAAAATTGGATCGAGCTTAGAAGAATACAAGGGAACTCAAGAGAATTTGCTAAAAATTTTGTAAAAATTTGAGTGGATCGCACCAAATTTTGAAAATTAAAGAATTTCTGTTGAAATGAATGAATTAGGAGTGAAAAGAATTCAATGCGAATTCAATAAAATTTATGTGAAATGAAAAAAAAAATTTAATAAAAAAAAACCTATGACTAAAATAAAATTGAGTTAATTCAAATGAATTTAAGGGAAATGAGCAAAAATCGATGAAACTGATAAAAATTCAAGATGAATTTTTAAAAAATTCAAGTGAGTTGAAAACAATTCAAAAATATTAAAAAAATTCATTAAATTCATTAAATTTGGAGTAAATTGAGAGAAATTCAAGGTAATTTTAAAGGATTCGATGAAATGCCTAAGAATTCAAGGTTAATTAAAAAGACTTGGGAGTGAATTCAAAAAAACCATAAAAGTCTATTCAACTGAGTAGGATTGAGAGAATTTACAAGAATTCAAGTGAATTCAATAGAAATCAAGTTAAATTTAAAAAATGAGGAGAATGCCAAAGAATTTAAAAGAATTTAAAATAATTTAATTTTCAGATTTAGTTCAAAATTAATTGAAATAAATTGAAAGCAATTTAAATTACGAATATTCCATTGATTTTAGTAAAACGGAGTGAGTTTAGAAAAATTGAAGGGAACTCAAGAGAATTTGCTGAAATTTAGTTAGAATTTGAGTGAATTGTACCAAATTTTAGTTATCGAAGAATTTCTATTGAATTGAATAAATTCGGAGTGAAAAGAATTCAGGGCGAATGCAATAGAATTTATGTAAATTCAAAAAAGAACTTTAAAAAAACCTGTGGCAAAATGAAATTGAGTGAATTTAGAGGAATTTGAAGAAAATGAGAGAAAATCCATGAAATTGATAAAAATTCAAAATAAATTAGAGAAAAATTCAAGTGAATCGAAAACAATTCCAAAATATTTTAAAAATTCATTGAATTCATTAACTTTGGAGTGAATGGAGAAAAATTCAAGGGAATTCAACAAATATTTGATAAAATGCCTAGGAATTCAAGGTTAATTTAAAAGACTTGAGAGTGAATTAAAAAAAAACTATAAAAGGCTATTGAACTGAGTAGAATTGAGTGAATTTAGAATATTTCAAGTTAATTTAATAGAATTCAAGCGAATGCTTAAAAATTTAGAAGATAGCTTGAAAAAGTTAATATGAATTCAGATTTAGGTCTAAATTAAATGAAATGAATTGAAAAAAAATTAAATTACAAATATTCCATTGATTTCAGTAAAATTGGATTGAGTCTAGAAGAATTCAAGGGAACTCAAGAAAATTTGATGAAATTCATAACAATTTGAGTGAATTGCACCACATTTTGAAAATCAAAAAAATTTCTATTGAATTGAATAAATTTGGAGTGAAAAGAATTTAGAGCTAATTCGATAAAATTTATGTGAATTGAAGAAAAATTCAAAAAATAAAAAGAAAACCTGTAACTAAGATGAAATTGAGTGAACTTTGAGGAATTCAAGAAAAATTAGACAAAATCGATGAAACTGATAAAAATTCAAGATGAATAAAAAAAATTCAAGCGAATTGAAAACAAAATTCAAAAATATTTGGAAAATTCATTGAATTCATTAAATTTGGAGTGAATTGAGAAAAATTCAAGGGAATTAAAAAAAAATTTGATGAAACGCCTAAGAATTCAAGATTAATTCAAAAGATTTAAGAGTGAATTAAAAAAAATTATAAAAATCCATTGAATTGAGTATAATTAAGTGAATTTGGAAGAATTTAAGTGAATTCAAAAGAGTTCAGATTGAATACAAAAAAATTAAGAAAATTCCAAAGAATTTAAAAGGGTGCAGGATACATTGATAAGAATTCAGATTGAATTTTAAATGGATTCAAATAAATTTGGAAAAAAATTAAATCACAAATATTCCATTAATTTCAGTAAAATTGGCGTGAGTTTAGAAGATTTCAAGGGAATTCAAGAGACTTCGATGAAATTCTTAAGAATCTGAGTGAAATTAACATAATTTTAAAACTTCAAAAATTTCCGTCGAATTGAATAAATTGGGAGTTAATAAAATAAAATTGAGCGAATTAAAATCAGTTTAAGGGAAATGAGAAGAACTTGATGAAATTGATAAAAATTCAAGTGAAATAAAAACAATTCAAATATATTTTCAAAAAATCATTGAGCTCATTCAATTTTGAGTGAATTTAGAAAAAATCAAGGGAATCTAAGAAGAATTTAATGAAATGCCTAGGAATTCGAAGTGAGCTTAAACGACTTTAGGATGAATTGAAAAAATATATCAAAAATCTATTGAACTGAGTAGAATTGTGTTTAGTGAATTTTAAATAATTCAAGTAAATGGAACAAAATTGGTAATCCAAAATAAAATCCATTAAATTCAGTGTATTTCAAGAGAATTCTAAACAATTCAAAAGAATTTTTAAAAAATCAGAAATTGGTATAGACCTGAATTCTACAGTGATTAACCCTTGAGTTCTCTGTTTTAATTTATCGAAAGAAAAGTGACTAAAGTGATCTTTTCATTTTAAAAAGTGACCTTGTTTTGCATCTTAAAAAGTGACTTTATTTTTCATTTTAAAAAAGTGACTATAGTGATGTTTTCATTTTAAAAAGTGACTATAGTGACTTCATATTAAAAATGTGACTAAAAGTGACTTAAGTAACTGTGTGGCAGCCCAGAGTAAAGTAAAAATAATTATTTACTGAATTGCAAAAAACTTTACACTTTCATTTTGGTATATATTTAAGGACTTTAGTAAAAATTAGGATATAGTCGTGAGTAAATGATTATAAAGGACCCGACGGGTGTGGCTCTAGGAGAGTAGAATTTATAGATCAAAGTTACGCACGACGGAACGTGAAACTTGTAATTTCGTCCGTCAGATGGATTGTCAGATCCCATGGGGAAGAGATTCTTGACACCTTGCAAAATGAAATTACCATTTATAAATCTTAGATCGCACTGAAGTTATATTTGATATTCTTCAAAACGACGATTGGATTCTGGAGTTCTAAATCAAAATTCCAAAACAAACAAAAAATTAGCTACAGAAAAAAACAAAATAGCAACTAATATGAATTTTCGGTAAATATAATACAAAATTTTCTGTAAACATTACAGCAAATTGTATGCTGTCACCATTCTGTAAGATTAGCAAACCCTTTTTTCTTTGTGAAAATCTATTACCTCTTCTTTGATCACTGATAAAGTGTAGGTAATTCCGGACCATAAATTTCAAAACTCTCCTGACAGGAATTGTTATTGAAAATGATTAGGTGTCATGTTTGGCCTTAGGCTCATGAAAACTGTGACAAGTACCAAAGAAATGTTCAAATGACTATAATGTCTAAGGAGGCTTATTTACGTCTATTACCACAGTTTGTTAACTTTCCCCAAGTAAATAAAAAGCAACAGGGACAATAAAATCAATCTTTCTAGTTTTTTTTTGTTAATTCTTGCAGTACATCTAAAAACGAGCTTGACCTCTGAAACAACTTTGAGTAAGAAGTTTAGAGCTATGGTTGAGGGACTACCTGATGAGGATGCAAAATTATACAAGGAATTGCACCGAAGATGATTCATATACTTGCTTCAATTCAAAATTAGACTCAATAAAGATTAGATTAGATTTTTACTCTATGTTATACCCTTTTCGGGCTTTTACACTTCTAAAATCCCTCCACTCTCTGTATTTATTGTGCAAGCAATGTCTGACGTAATCAATCCTGTGGGTTTTTTCTATATCTAAAATGCCTTACCGTCTGCAGCCGGATTTTTATTAGAAGCGCTCGCATTCGCCTGAACATTTGGTCAGAGGAGTGGAAAACTGCAGAAAACCAAAACTCCTGAGCGCAGCTGGTTACCGACAGACGAGTTTGGATGTAGACATTCGATAGCATCGAGTGCCCTCATCCATCCTCGACATCAAACCTCCCGCTAGACATTAGTTAAACGTTGTGAAAACACGACTAGGCGATTAAATAAAGATTAAACTAGAATAAAACTTGTTTGCAAGAACGAAACGGTAGGCGATTATAGAAGATTCACAGAAATGGAGGATTACAAAATGGAATCCATAGAAATCTTAACTCTTGTCAAGATTCGATTGGTGGATGCTGAATAACGACCAACCATTTTCCTCCTCGAGGTCAGGTTAATTTTTTCCAGATCTATCTTCGCGTGCAATATCAGAGGATCGAGTATTCCATCACGGTAGTTATACTTTAAGTTCTCCGGCATTGCTATTAATGCGCTTAATCTTCCACTAGCAAACGTTTCCACCTTGTTGCACGCCATTATGCGCAAACCCAAGATCTTGGTTGGAGAACGAATGTTGAAATTGTGGGGGAAATATTCTTGGAAGCTGCTGTGTCTATTTTTATAAAGATATTAGACTCCCAGTAAATAGAGATCGATTTATTTATCCGTGAAGATATTTGTCTGGGAGTATTTGAAGGGCTGCAGTACAGATCTAGATTACCAACAAAATCGGAATTTTCCAGGACAGCGAAAAAACATCCTGTAAAATCAAAATCACTATTTAAACATGAAACAAAAGTCCGCTCCTGAGTTGAAGTGTTTCCGAAATGAGGCCAAAAAAGTGTGATTAAAAAAATTACACGGTTCCGAGAAATAGAATGTGGAAGTTGACAATCTCAAAGTAACAGGAACTTTAAATTGGAACAGTTTGATCAGAAAAAATTAAACAATTCCGAGTAAATCATTCAAAAATTTGAAGGTCAAAATTTCATGGGCTTTGAAAATCGTTTTTGAATAGCGTACCGAGAAAATAATGATTTAGTGTGGCGGTATCGCATTGTAATAGACGATTTTTTGCTGAAAGGTCTATAAAAACGAGAAAAGTATATGTTTTTTTTACAAATAAACGATAATAATTTTAAGAAATATCGTTCCTGGATCTGGAAAAGTAGACCAGTTTGGGAATAAGATCTAAATTCTAGGGACTGAAGACCGAGATTTCCAATCGTATTTTTCTGCGTGATTCGAAAAAATCGTTTTACACAAAAAGTTTCAAAAGAATCCACTTTTTTATTCCGAATATAGACTTGATATCTAACAAAGATGTAATTCTAGCGCTTATGGAGTGAAATGAGGCAATTCAATTTTGAGGTTAGGGTCTGGTTCCAACGCCCTCAAGGGCTTTCTTTTTAAATAAGTATTTTATTATTTTACTGTATTTAAAAACGTTTAGAAAAACGAATACGGTCAGAAAAACGTTACTAAGCACAAAAATAAAATAAATTTTCCCATTAGAAATTATACGATATATGCAAAATCGAGTTGCACGTTGCAGAGATATGAGGTTAGGCAATTAAGAAAAAAAAGATGGAAGGCAAGTACAGAGAATCAGTTATCCAATTTTCAATTGACAATCTTTTTATTTCCTAAGATTGGACAATTTTTGTTATATTTCTATAGCGTGTATTAGATTTAATTTTTTTCACTCTACAGATCTACTCAAAATCTTTTTTTGAAAATTACTATTAAGTCGAAAACTTCACTTCTCTGAAAAAAGGGATCTGATACTTTAAATGCAGATTCTATTAAGTAAATTAGAGTCATGACCCTCTTGGTAACTTTTTGCAGGTGAACATAAAGGCATCGTTTGGTTACTCAATCCGCTTAATTAGCTTCGAAAAAACAAGAAGGCCATAAAGAAGCTGTCATCAAGATATAAAGCTTTATTTACGACTTGGTAACGTCAATATTTTTCGTTACTAGTATGGTAATAATTTTTATGTAGAACATTTCTACATTATT
Source organism: Melikaiella ostensackeni (assembly GCA_032362435.1). Taxonomy (NCBI): domain Eukaryota; kingdom Metazoa; phylum Arthropoda; class Insecta; order Hymenoptera; family Cynipidae; genus Melikaiella; species Melikaiella ostensackeni. The sequence goes on along the minus strand of JAUMHM010000031.1, from coordinate 39,171,133 downwards.
ATACGGATTATGGATTGTCTAAGTTCTGAGCAACGGTTTAGAAAATGGTTTAGAAAAAAGTGGAAACAAAAATAAAATAAAAGGATTGTCGTCGACATTAGGAGGCAATAAATTTTCCTTTGAAAGAATAGTAGATTCGTTACCAAGTAAAGTTATATATTCTAGAGAATAAAGACTTTCTAATCCCTGATTAAGAATTAGAAAATAATGAGCTGCAGAAAAATTGAATTAAGGGAATGAACATTTTCTGGCATTATAAAACTACATTTCCAAGCAACTGACTAATTATTATTAATTTTAAATAACTTTATAAATTTTATTAATTACTTCAAAAAATTTAATTAACACGGTACATATATTCTAGCATTTAACTAATTTCTCGGTCATTTAATCATGAAAGCCAATGTCGATTCTCCAACCAGCTTTTTATCCACTTCCAATCGAACGAAATCCAATCACCCATAATTTTATGCACCACATATGCACAAATTGAAAAATAACCCAAAAGCGGAAAATGTCCTCTTCCCGGCATGAAATTTACATCTTCATTATCCAAACCTCTGCTTGGATACATGCATTAAAATTCGAAATACCTCGTTAAAGTGAGCAAACCGTGTTAGTTTATGGTCCGTTAGTTACACCCCAGACACGTTAAAATCTTTCTTGGGCTCAAAAAAACGCTTCCGTATTTTGTGTCTTACTTAAAACCCGCCAGATTTTTAAAAACGATAACGATACAGAAATAACCGGCAATTACTCCCAATAAAAGTTCGAGCACTGGAGTGAAATAGTGAATATCAGACTTTTTTGATCTTTCATGTCTAATAATATTTTTTTAAAAATTGCGACAGTCTTTCAGTTTCGAAAAAAGCTTCCGCATTTTGAGACTTACTTAAAAATCTCTCGGATTTCAGGCTTAGCGTCAGAGAACAAAAATCTGTGAAGTATGGTAATACACCTACGCTAAAGAAGATGTGTAAAGCTCATGAACGAGTCTGAACGAGTTGGTGTGTCGAGTGCAGCCTGCAGACTGCAAGAAGGGGCCCTATCGAGAATTGCAGGTTGGGGGAGGGGAGCGAGCCCTGTAAGAGGGGTCTGACACGCGATGCCTGCCTCGGGGGAGTAATCACGTGGCGGGCGGCGGGGGCGGCCCGAGAAGGCCCCAAGACCCCGCTGCCCCCTCTCGCCACCCACCCACCCCCAACTGCATCTCGCACAACCCCTCAACCGCTCCTCAACCTGCCAGCTAGCTTGCTGACTCTTCTCTTCTCTCCTCGCCTACCTCTCTCTTCTCTTATCTTTCTCGCTCCCTCAGTTTCAAAAAAATCAGTCCCCTCCCAGTCGATCTTTCGCTTCTCCGACCGTAGCACTGCTAGGGGGCACTGTGATTACGCCTGTAGTACACACTGCCGACAAAACGATATGTCCGTGCAATGGCTATACGAGCAGATCGTCTACCTTCTAATGAGTATCGCCTATAAATTCCACCGCGATCCTCACGAGGGTGCATTTCATTTTAAATTCACAGATTCTTTTTTTTGGACTTTTTCAAAATGAGGGTAGTGGGTTCTGTTAAAGATGATATTGAGCAGAAAATCAAAGGACCGGGAATTTTTGTAGACTGGTAAAAAGGGGAATCTTTAATTTTTTCTAGTTGCAAAAACTTTTTCCCGTCCCCCCAATTTCGCAGGTTACATGAGATCGGATAACATTTAGGGGTTGCAAAATCATCCTGAAATTTCTTGCTTAAAATCCATCTGTATGAATGAATTTTCTTGAAATCGTCTCTGTAATCTAGATTTTCCCTATCCTTTTTCTTCAATTTTTGTCTCTTCATCTCTTGAAATCGACTGTCATTGTAAAACTTTCCCTGGAACATTACAGCAGCCTTCACCGGTCATTTTTTTTTCTCTTCGCCTTAAAATTCCTTAAAAATTTACAGGAATCATAAATTATCCTAATTTTCCCTCAGAATCCTTCCTAATCGTAAAAATTCTCCTTGAATTTCGTTCTAGCAGATTTTTCCCTCTTTGATACCCTTTTCTCGAAGTTGCAGCTCGACCAATTCCATAACGTTTCTTATCCAAAAATTAGTCTAATTTTAAGTCCAAAATAATTAAAACTTTACCGATCAATATAGGAGTGTGAGGCATTTGGAACGACATCGATAGAGTTCCGTGAAAGATAGAAAAAGCTTACCTGGAACAGAAATTAAAATTATACTTTACAATATACGACAGCCTGAAAATTAAATATAACTCCCACGAAACACGGAGAGAGCTTGTAAAATTTTTTCATTGACAATTGAGAGTTGTTTTTTGGAACGTCATGTTATGTGCTCTTCTCTTTTATTTCTTATCATGATGATTTTTCAAGGTGAAAAGGGAAAAATAAATGAGCGTCATTCCTGCTGGTACACTGACCCTCTCAGAAACTCTTTCATAAAGTTAATTACACCAGAAGCTAGCGACAGTCCAGAAATGATGAATTCTGAAAACAGGAAGTTGGTGCATCAATCCCCTTCGTGCTAGAAACTATTTACTGCACTTCGTTAGAATCAAACTGCGAAGGTAGCAGGTATGCATAAAAATATGATTGGCTAACGATGCTGCATCTCTTCCTTCTTTCATTTCAAGGTCTAGTATTCTAGGTTGCAAGGTATTCAACCACGATGTCGTGACAGAGGCCCTCGTTCAGCAGTGCCTCTTAAGAACTTAAAGTACGAATTGCAACTACCAACCACTCGTTGGCATTTTCTTCCGCCGTCCCAGAATGTTGAGGATCGCCGGCAGCCAACAACCACCACGTTCAGGAATTCAGCTATATCAGAGACCTGTGATTGCGCGAAACGCGAAAGGGTTCTTGTTCTTGCATACGAAGTCACGCCATCAGAATTTCTCGCCTTGCACATCATGCACCCTGGGGTCGAGATTCTTGTCCGGAAGCATTCGGTAGGGAGGATCCTACGGAGAAGTAAGCGTGTTCGTCTTAAGAAGCTGGGGCATTATCGTATACATGTACTTTAGAGGTATTCAAATCATCAGATGAAACCATTTTTCCTTCTGATCAACTTGCATAGATTATTCTGTTCCTTCAGGGCTTCAAAGAGAAAAGGAGCTATCAGAAGCAGAAATAAATCAGGAGGTGGAACAAAATAATTATCTTCTCCACCAAAGGAACAATTCTTCGAGATTCAGGAATCATTTTTGCAGAACAACCCTAAAGTACTTGCGCACTATATGTATGTATTTATACGCAAGATTGTCGTTGGCAGGGCGGCCGCAAGTAAGAAGAAGAGGCATCGGCAGCTCCGGGGCTAACTATGTAAATGAGAACGGAGAACGGATAGCCTCGGTTCAATAGACCTTCGACCCTTAGGTCCGGATAATTTGTTTACGAGCAACGCACGCGGCTATCCTCCTCCGAATGTGCCTTGGGGTAACCTCGGCAACCATCTCTCAAGATCGTTCGTCCTGCTCCGTTCGGGACGATGTAAGCGGTCGCGCGACCAGGACGGGAGATCCACTGCTATACGATTTACATACGATTACTGACCAAAGTGAAGGCACGCACACCCACGCCTGCACGAACGGACGAACCGACCAGGGTCCATCCACGGTGCATCTCGAGACCAAGACCGGCCGAACCGGACCAAGAGAGCGAGAGGAGGAATCCCGAAGAACTCGGACCCGGACAGTTCAGGGAGGAACGGAGCTGCACGGAGGTTCTGATTCGAGTCCCCGGGCTGTCGGGATGTCGATGAGCGGCAGTCGGCGTGGGCCGCTCGGTAGGACGCCTGCACCCTGAAGAAGCCCACACCCTTCGGGCGACCACTTGGAAACAATGCCTATACGCGCCGGTTTCTGGCTCCCTTCCTTGTAACTTTCTTTTACTTTCCAACTTTTTCCAGACGATCAAAAAGTACTTGGATTTTGCGACCTCGAGTTGATCTGATCGCGTAGGTTCAAGAAAGAGTGTTCACTTCATGCTTATTCAAGGCTAGCGAATTCGACCTCCAGGAAGGGTGGAAGACGAAATAGAGAGTAGTTGTTGTCTAAGGATAATAGTTAATCAAGGAAGGAAGTTTGCAAGTCAACTTTATGGAATCACTACAATAGATCCTAAAACTTATTTTGAAATTTGCCACTGACCAAATGTTGTTAGCATATTTTTTATATTAGGTTTCTTGAACATCGACCTTAATCAAACTGTTGATGTTATTTTTCTTATCCTACATGTTCGTAAATTGATTTTTTTTTTAATTGCTCAGATCACCGACATTTAGAAAGGGTGGAAAAACAAATTCAAGTAAATGGTAGTGTCTTTCATAAGATGAGATTATAATTTATATCTACACTCCCGACTGAAGGTTTGGGCACATTCATATTTTTCCAAATTTGTAAATGGGTGTCATCGAAAATGCAGTGAAAACGTATGCAAAACACAATTTACTAATACGAAATAAAAGACATTTGAAATAAAGTTCTCTAATTTTTCCTCTAATCGTTACTGCTTCATATAATTGCCTCATCATCCACCAAACGATTATGTAACTATCAAGTTTCACCCTCTCGTCTATTTAGTCACATCCCATTTTCCCACATCTCTTTTTAGTTTTTGCCCTCCATGACCTCTCTTTCCCTTAAATTGCACTTTGATATTACAAACTAAATGAGGTCTTTCAAGTCTCTCCCGGAAGGCAATATCACAGTGATAATAAAATCGTTAAAATATAATTTTCTAATTATTAGTAAAAGTCACTTCAAATAAACTCAACAGTCTCCAAAATGAAATTTTGACGTAATGTTCTGATATTTTTTTGCATCCAGATCAGCACACTTCTGTAAGAAGCCCGTAACGAAAGGAATTAAAAAGATTATATTTCATTTCGAAAAAAAAACTGGCAAATAATTTCCTCAATGCAGGAATGACGGCCTTGGACGCAAACCAACGATTGTTTTTGAGCAGCACGAGTAACCAAATGTTCAACGCCCGAGGGTGGAATATTGAAATTGGGAATAATTACTCTATCGCAACCGCAGCACTGACAAGGAAATCGCTTGACGTAGGCACGCGCAATCGTAGTTTTCACCGTAACCATGCGAAAATATATAGAAGTTTCAAATATTTTACGTGTGTCTGGATCAAACACGCGAATTAATGGAAGCACGATAATGGTCAGTGGATGAAATCGTACAATTTGGAAATAAAGTCTTATTTCAAAAATCTACATCCTTTAGAATAAATAGTTTAATGTTTAAACAATGTAAGCATTTTTATTTTTTATAGTAAACTGCGAAAAAATTTGTGTACTCCTGTAACTGCGCACTCAACAAAACATAAATTTCCTCTACGTTTCCTCGGGCTTACTTTAATACTCATGTAATGAAATTTACGGTTGCACATGCCCAACGCACAGAATGTAGCCTGTGGGTACATTTATATTTTTTTCGAATGTAATTAAATAGCATTCGACGAACGCCATTATATTACTTGTTCGTACTTTGCTTTATTCTTTGTAACAGGTGCGAGCGGGTAGATTCAAGTATCTGAAATTGAACTCGCAAAAAGCTTTTCTTCAACGCACTCGCAAAAATTATTCGAACCAATTCTTTGGATATATTGAGGAATTTTTTCACAACTACCTAAGGCTCCGAATCTGACATTCAATTGTGTTATTTTGCTTTTTTTCAATTGAAATCTCAATAAATCGAAAGTTCAATGTAATCACTGCGAATAAATCACGTCCTTTCACTCGATACAATTAATTATAAAAAATAGAATACGGGAGTAAGTGTTAATACTTCTGAAGTATTAGATATACCATTCTAAATACCGTTTAATTTCAACATTTTTCTCATACCTATGGGTGTGTGGTTCTAGGAAACTCTGAAAGTTTTCCATATAGATCGAATTTTAGTCATTAATAGTGATAAGAATAAATGTAATAGAGCATAATGATAAAAAAGGATACGTTAAGAATTCATGAATATACATGTTGCATAAATTTGTGAAAGGTGAAAATGAATAAAACTTCAGTTTTAATCTTTCTGTTCCGATCCTATCGCGAGCTTGCTTTCCTTTCAGACCATATCTAACAGCACATCACGGTAAGTACAGAATTTCACATATCTCGAGACTCTATCTGTATTATTATCCATAATATATAATTGTAGATTGCAAGACAATTACATGACCTTGTTTAATTCTTATTTATACTCTCCAAAAAAATGTTTTGTCCACCTACCCTTCTACGCATGAGTGCATGATAAAGTGCCCACACCCGGCCAGAAAACCTCATGTAAAACATGAACAAAATTGATAAAAAATGGTTCCGGAAGTGAAAATTTTGCAGGTGTAAATTGCCGTAACATGTAGGATGTGGTGTGTCCCTTATAGAAAAGCCGAGCCGCCATGTAAGCGCAGCCGCCATCTTGTAATTAGGGGATCAAGGAGGCATCGCTTTAATGAGCCGCAGGGCGGACAAGGAATATAAGAGCGGACCGCGACGTGCAAGAGCAAAACTCGTAATGTAAAAGCAAACCCAACGGAGATGTATAAGAAAGAAAAAGGCATGTGCGAGCAAAATATTTCATGTGATGGGGAGGGGCAGAAGACGAAGAGATAGAGGAAAGGACAGAGAGCTATGAACAAGAGAGAAAGAAGCAGATAAATATAGAGGGGCAGAGTGCAGGAGATACAAAGCACTTCATGCCATCAAAAAACAGTGCTCTACTCCTTACTGAACCAATCAGGGCACATATTTCATAAATTTTTTATAAAAGTTTTAATTACCAAGTGCATGTTCTCTGCACAATGAGATATTAGTTGTGAAATTTTCAAAACATTTTAAAGTATTTCACAAAGATTTGAAAGATTTCACAAAGATTTCAAAATATTGCAAAATACTTCAAAGATTTCAAGCAAGCGTTAACTTACACTAAAGTATTACATAAATCAAAGAATTCACAAAAATTTCAAAGATTTTAGAAAGATTTCAAAGATTTTACACAGATTTCAAGAAATCTTTTGCGATTTCAAAAGATTTTACAAAGATTCCAAATATTATTTCATCATGACGCACGAAGCGCAGCTTGAACAATGAGAGGAAGATGAGTGAATATACATCGGGAGAAGCGTAGCTGAGTTGGAGCGATGAGAGGGAGAGAGAAGTGGAGAGAAGCAAGCGTCCGGCCTCTCTCCCTCTCATCGCACACAGTGTCTTCATTTACTTTTTACAAACGTCACACATGTTAATTTAGGGTAAAAATGAAATTCAGTTATTCTTAGTGTTTGAAAATAAAAAGTGGTTTTTGAAAAAAGTGTTGTGTACTAGAGGAGGTGGGTTAAATCATTTGGAATATTAAGATAAGTTGCATGTTCCTATATTAAATTCAATTAAAATCAATGTTTCTAGACAAAATTGTCTTGATGATATAAATTTTATAAATTTTTCAATTTTCTGTTACAGCTTAAAATGATTCTGAAATTGTATAATATACCTGTTTTATTTTCCTGTAAAATTCCCCTGATGAGGAAGTCTAAATTGGCTTCGAAACATGTTCGGTCCCCAGTAGTATAAAAAGGACGGAGAAAACAAAGAGTGTGAGGATGGTTTTGATTGACTCTTTCTTTTTTCTCCCTCTTTTCTCTTTTCAGTTGTGTACATTTACTGTGCACCTGTCTCTAATGAGGCGGAAATAACGAGTAGTCAAAAAGTCTACTTTTAATTTGTGAATTTTTTGGGTATTCTCTTTTTGGTACACAAAAAATTTTCATAAGAGAGTAGATTTTATTTCGATCTTATGAAAAAAAAAATTTGGAGCTTGTTTGGGAGAATTCCTTTATTGATCTTACAAGCTTGGAATACAGGCTTCGAAGTTCTCCACTCTTTTACTCTTCTTATATTTTTTTACGCAAGGCTACTCTTTTGCTACTTTTTTCAATGTAGTGATATAAAGATTTGACCATACTAACAAATTTCGGTTTTTCAAAAATAAAAAATAAGTGAAAGAAAGTTGTGTTTAAGAAAACCACTACCTAAAAAAAAAGAAGTCAATCAAAATAGAACATTTGATAGGTTTTTTGAAAAATTATCTTCGTTAAAGATATTATTCAATACCTAGTTCAATTTTTCTATACTGTCAGCGTTCCTAGGATTTTTGGTTCGAAATTCAACTGTTTGGTTAAAAATTAATCTGGGTAGGCTGCGCATTCAACTATTTTGATGAAAATTCATGAATTAATCTATATCTGACTTCAAATAGAAATAGTTTTTTGTCACAAATTCAACTACTTTGTTTAAAGTTGAACTACTTTGTTGAAAATTCATTTGTTTTGCTAAACATTTATCTTTTTACGTTGAAAATAGAACTAATTGGTTGTCAACTCATATACAGGTATTTTGTTGAAAATTCGTCTTTTCTAGTAAAAAAATTAATCTTCTTGGTTGAAAATTCATCTTTTTGGTTGAATTTTGATCATTCTTAGTGGAAAATTCAACTTTTTACTTTGAAACTTCATCTCTCTTGGTTGAAAATCTTATTATTTGGTAGAGAATTTAATTATTTTGTTGAAAATTTTGTTAAAGTCATACTTTTTGGTTGGAAATTCGTCATTTTCGTATCAGTTTCAACTGGTTTG
>JAUMHM010000031.1:39150629-39162390 GCA_032362435.1 Melikaiella ostensackeni | reverse complement strand
TTTGAAAGCGTTCTAAAATATTCTGGACGTTTTTTAATGTCCCAGAATTTTTAAGAATCTTCTACATTTCGAAAGTCCGAATATAAGAGTCAAAAAAAGATCGCGAATATGCTGAGATTTGTTTGCAGATTTACAAAATATTTGATTGTTTGCGGTTCTATATTCTTTAAGAACATTGTAGAATTATTGTTCGCAATGTTATAAAATATTTGAAAAACTTTGATTTTGGAGTGTGCTTACATTTCTTAATCATTACAAAAACATTAAAAACAGTTTATTATAAAGTACTACAGAAAATTCTGTAATCTTGCAGAAAATTCACAGCGGCTCCTAAAATCAATGTTCGGCATAATTCCAAACTTTCATGATCATTGCCAATCGTTCCAAAACTTTATGTAACTATATATTAAAGAAATGTACTTTCAAATTTCTAGAATATTCTAAAAAAAATGCAACATTGCAGAAGGATGCATATTGATCAGCGATATCAGCCTGAATCAATGCAATTCAATTACAATAACTATTATGAACGATAAATCGAAAATACCCAAGGAAGTAAAATTATACGGCACTGGGATCCGAACTCGCAACGGAATGGTTACTTAAATTTGGTCACCTTAGAATATAATCCAAGGAGTAACATATTTATAATTAACTACACTCAGAAAATGTTTCCTTGAACCAAAAATACTTTTTTCTTGGCTACATATGAAAATTTGGTTAATTCAACAAAGTTTAATTGATTGAAACACATTTTTTGCTTGCATCAACCAAATATTTCATCTACCATCAACCAAATCGTTTTCTAAGTGTATCATCTCGAAACATGACATCTTCTTCCCCATATTTCCAGGAAAAACTGTTCTTGAAATTATCTCCCTCTTCCAAATTAAATTGTATAATCCCAAAATGTTCTTATACCCAGGCAAAGCGTGAATTGAATATTTGAAATTTGAAACATTCTATTACACTTTTTGAATGCCGTAACAAAAAATTATATGAAAGTTATGCAGGAAGGTTGGGGCCTTATAAAGTGCCCGGGGACCTAAGAGAAGTTAAAGGCGGTTCTGTTGAGACTCAGGAGTGGGGGGTAAGGACAACGCGGTGGCGAGGGGCATCACGCGGAATGGTACCAGAGGGAGGGATTCATGGATTCAATTGCAATAAAAGCAGTAAGTCGATAATCTTAGACGGAGAGCGTAGGAAGAAGGAGAACTGGTAGGTCGAGCCATCGCACGAGTTACGTATCAAGAATCCGCTACGGGCGTGGCCACATCAACGAGTGCGCAGCTTCTTCGTTTTCTTCTTCTTCGTCACAATTTTTTTCACCTTCTATCCTTTCACCCAACTACTTTGTGCCTTTTCATTAAGGGTTACTTTTTTCGAGTGTGTCATTCTCCTAATGACAACCTCCAAAACTTCTGATCCTGATTCCTGAGAAATATGTGCAGTAAAAAGCTAATGGACAAAGTCAGTAATAAGTGGGTTTTCAAGGAATGTGATGTAGAAGAAACGTTGATTGACAGGAATGAAAGAAATTTGCTGAGAAGCTTTGGTCATGTTTTGAGAATGGTAGCGTACCCAGAGGTAGACCGAAGAAAGAATGGTTGGAATGAGTGAATGAGACTCTACAGCGAAGAGATATAGAGAGTCTTAAAAACACAAGAGTTTGCATTTCAACTATCTTTTTTTCGGTCTGCCTCTGGGTACGCTACCATTCACCTTACCTAAATACACTTGCTTCGTTAAACGTCCTTCATCCATTCTCTCAATATGACCATACCATCTCAGCAAGTTTCTTTCGCTCTTGTCAATCAATGCTTCTTGCACAACACATTCTTTGAGAATCCACTCATTGTTGACCTTGTGATAAAAATAATAAAAAGCATAATGATAGCCACATGTGCAGGAAAATATTAAATCAAGAGCCAGTCACTGATTCGAGCTTGTTGCAGAGTAAATCTATTTGACAGTAAAAAATTTGTCCTCTTATGCCAGAAATTTCCGAAAAAGGTTGAAAGAAGAAGGCTGAGACTTAAAAGTGGGTATTACTGTCGGCGAATTGGTTCTCTTTGAGTCGACGAAAGGGGAATCTATTGCAATAATTACGATAACTGCACGTGAACGATTCGATGAAATCGTCAGAAGTATAGTTTTCGAACCTGGTGGAGGAGGTAAAGTTGAGTTAGATCGTCGGGTGCATTTGGAGGATGTATAGCGTGAATTTCGAGCTAAAAGTGAAACTAAATGTCGAGAGCTGAAGCGAAAACTCTTGACGATTTCAAAACACAGGGCATAGTAGATGACTCGACCCGCGGCTAAAATGTTTTACTTTTCCTCTTTAGTTTTTGACTCAACACACACAAAACTTACTCCGTTTACGCTGTTTCACCTCGTGAATCAGATACAGGTATCTGCAGCATAATATATCACACAAGAACGTTTGAACGTAGGCCCTCGGGACATGCGGGTGTATAATCTTTGCCCGGCCGAGCGGAGCTAAGAGTTTGGGCCCAATTACAGGGCCAGTACCACCGAACGAACGCCTTCACGTTCGAGACTTTCGAGCATCGCGATCTCCTCAACTCTTGCTTGCGGTATTCAAGGTCATAGGAAGAATTCGTAAAACGCAATATCAAATTCGCTGTTCATGGAATTTCAAAATCCTGTTGCTGGATTTGAATTTCGCGCTGAAACTTAGTTAGGGCATCTCTCCGCGGCGCTTTAGCCGAAATATCAATTTCTGAAATTTCGGAAAGGCTGGTTCGAACTACTGGGGGAAGATGTGTCGTCTTGTGACGATAACTAATTAGGCTGGACACCAAAAACTCAGAGCAGATGTCGCCACTCCTTTTGGTTCCTTGGGGTGCACGTTTTCTAGCATTTTCTATTACTTACGGCGAACAGCTGTTTGTTGAAATTTCGGGCATGCGCAATGCAGGTTATTTTTCCACGCATGAGCCAAGTTTAGCGAATAGCTAATCATCCCGATCGCCATGGACAATGCAAAATCATAGAAAACATGCGCCCTAAGGAAAAGTAACTAGAAACACAAGGAATCAATGATATAGATTAGAAACCATTTTCTGAATCAACTTTCTCAATTAAGGAAGTGTAATACAATCTTTGATTGAGACACTTCGAAGGCAATCAGTGGTTGATAAACTGCTCATGTAAATGAAGTGTCTGCACTTCCTCGTAGATAAAACCTCATCAAAGTTCAAATGTGAGGATTTATTTGAATTGTTACGAAAGGTGTGACCGGGTGAATAAAATTGTATCACGTTCCTATTATCGTCGCGCACGTGGATCAAATGATTTATTAATTGCAGAAGGTGGGACTGGGTGCGTTGGTAGTGGTTTTAGGTGGGTTGGGAATATGGTAAGCGCTAATTGCAGGGTCGGCTCTGCTGTCTCGTTATATGTCTTGATAAATGGGAGTCAGAGTAAGCGGAATGTCCTAGAAACGTAGTCACGTTGAATTTGCTGCTGAATATCGATCTAATCGACATGGTACGTGCGTGACGCGCATAAGGAGTTGCACGTCGGCGGGCTATAGTGCCTTCCAGCGAAACTCTTGCGAGTACTATCCTCATCGTCATCAATGCTCTCTTGCTTCACAGGACCATTAGACACCATTTAGAGAGTGTTTAGTATAGTGTTCCCATTAATAAATTGCCCTGTCATTCAATTTAATTCAGTTCAATGGAAAATAATTATTGTTGGAATATGATTTTTCTTTGAAGTTTGATCAAGAAAGCTTCTGTACTTTTGTAGAAAGGTAAAGATGAGGCTTAGGGGGTTGCTAACTATAAAGTTTAATATCAATGGGTGGTCGCTATATATACGCTGTACTGTATGGCTAAGGGCAAGACGGCTGCGTGGAAGGGCTGCTCTTCCTGTCCAGTCGAGGCCAAGACTTCTCGGCCACATAATTAGCCAACATCTATCAGCCCGGAGCTATCGGCTCTGTATCCAGCTCGACCCACCCTCGAACAGACCGTATCTTCTCGCGCATAAAAGGGTGGTTACTCGCTCGACCTGACTTCAACTCAAAACAAAATTTCTAGTTCAACTTGACTTTTTGACTCGGATTTACGCCCTCTCGGAATTCCTGCGTTTAGAGACTATGGCCCTAGGCCTCTTGCACCTCAAAAGTCAACATAAACAAAGTAAGTGTGTTGCCACAACAACCTTTTCAGCCATATTCTCGGCAAGGAGATACATTTAATTAACCAGGAAAAGAAAAAGATTCTTTATCTAAGAAATACTAGGGATAAATAATAAGTATGTTACTGAAATATTGAAATATTCCTATAAAAAGATAATAGTCGGTATATGCCTCAGAATAGTTTAGCTGACACTTTCTTCTGTACGTAAGACAGCCCGAGGTAATAACAAGCTTATGATTACTGCACATCGGTCTTGCGACATAAAAATTAGCAACTAATAGCCACTGGTTCAATACCCGCGGCATGTAAGGCAAAATATATTAATGGCAGTAAAGGAAGAGGTCTCGGAAAAGCGATTACCTGCAGGTAACGTCACCTTGTTCTGTCCGGGATTTAGTTATGGTAACTCAATCTCGAGGGTAGAAAGTTACGGCAGCGAAACGCGTTAAAGCTTAAAACTTTAAGCCGTGTCTTAAATCTAATATCAAACAATCGGAAGTACTGTAAGCAGAGGTACTAAGAAGAGTTGAGGAAAAAAAGAGTTTAAGATACATCACGAAAAACTTGAGTTCATTTTGACCCCAGAAAAATAAAACTGCCACACAACAAAAGAATCATTTTTCAAGAGATAGAAGGTGTTAATAAATGTATTTCGAATTCGGTATCAGTAACAGTATTTATCACTGCCCCCTTTTCAAGACGTTTGAATATTCATTTCAATTAGTTGAATGCATATTAAACTGCCAATTAAGGTCTGTCAGCCGTACGCAGAAGAAAATTAAAGATCGTTTTAAATCACGTTGATCGCTTGACACATTTGCTGTTAAACGAAGAGAAAGTGATTGATAAGTTGAAAAGTGAAAAATAGTGCAAGAAACCAGTAACGCTCGATTGCTTTTTTTAGAATAGTCTGATTGAATCTGATTTTCGATTCTGCAGCTTGCAAATAATCAGTTTTGAAAAACAATTATTTCAATTATTTCGAAACAGTTTTGCGCCACTGTTTGAGCCACTTAGGTGATTGAAAAAAAGAAAATTTGAAAGCGAGAAGGAAAGAAGCACCTGCTGATTGACGACAAAAAATCTAAGCCATTGGAATCAACACAAATGCTACAGCGTACATTTCGACAGCCCTGAGGGAAGAACCGCCCGAGTTTGGATGATGGCTCGTGGTGGACCTTCTGGTTGCTCCAAAGGCATTTAGTATAATTCATGTTAATCGTCCTCAGCACGCGCACAGCTGTCTCAAATCCCACGCGTCATGATTGCGTTTTGCTGCAGGACAGGTATTTTGAATAGTTCAGTTAGCGCTCTCTACTTAATATAGACACCGGGCGTTTATCCTTTTGTGGGGGCACCCTTCATTCCCTGAGCCCTGCAGCGAGAGAATGATTGGAAAAGACACAAAAAATTAGGATTTTGTTGAGCAAAATGCTTCTGTTACTTCATGCACAGTAAAACCGTTGCATATCACTCTGATTATCAATTTCAGATCAAAATGATCCACTTGTGTGGATCCAATATTAATTTTTACACAACTTCATGCATATCTGTCGAGTGGCAGTTGTTAAACTTTTTATTGAAAGTCGTGGGTTAGTTATGACCGACGATTTATTTCAACTTGTTACCAAGTACTTGAATTTTCAATGAAGAAGATTAATTTTCTGCCAAAAAAGACGAATTTCCAACAAATTACATAAATTTCGAAACAAATAGTTGAATTTTCAACTGAAAAAGATACATTTGCAAGCAGAAATGGAATAGTTTAATTTATAGTTGAAATAAAAATGATGTATCTTCAGCCAAAAAATATGAAAATTTTACTAAAAGAGATGAATTTTCAAACCAAAAAGACGAATTTCCAACAAAGAGTTGAATTTTCAACCAAGAAAGATTTTTCAGTCAATAAAATTTTTTTAACCAAATTGTTGAATATTCAAGCAAAAAAAAATCGAATTTTCTACAAAACACTGGAATTCCTAATCCGCAAATAGTTAAATTTTCAAGCAAAGCGATAAAACTTCTACCAAAAAAATGATTTTAACCAAAAAGGATGAATTGTGAACAAAATAATTGAATTTTCAACCAAATAATAAAATTGTTAACCAAAAGAGATGAATTCTTAAACAAAAATATAATAATAGACTCTCCAACTAAAAATAATTAAAGAATTAACTTTTGACGAAAAATAGTTGGATTTTCTTATTGGGTTCTATTAATTCCTTTTGCATTTGAGTGTAAAAAGGAGAAAAGACGAAAGTTCAACAGAATATGGGAATTTTCATCTAAAAGAAATACATTTTCAAGCAAAAATGGTACAGTTGAATATTCAGCTCAAAAATTTAATTTTCAACAAAAAGAAAAACGAATTTTCAACAAAGTAGTTCAATTTTCAACCAAAAAAATATGAATTCTCAACCAAAAGAATAGATTTTCAAACAAGAAAAATTTTTCAGTCAAGTGAGAAAAAATTTTTTTTAGCGAATTGTTGAATTTTCAAGCCGAAAAAAATGAATTTTCTACAAAACAGTTGAATTTTGAACGAAAAAAGGATGACTTTCTGACATAATTGTTAAATTTTCAACAAAATAATTAAATTTTTAACTAAATAATAACATTTTTGACAAAAAAAGATGAGTTTTCAACTGAAATGACCTATCTTCAACTAGAATGGTTGAACTGTCAGTTTAAAAAATTAATTTTCAACAAAAAAAAGAATATTCAACAAAGTAGTTAGATTTTCAACCAAAAAAGATGAATTATCAACGAAAAATACAATAATTGATATTTCAAGAAAAAAAATTGAATTTTGAATAAAAAACAGTTGAATTCGGCCAAATAGACGAGTTTTTAACAAAATATTTAAATTTTTAACCAGAGAGACGAATATTCAACCACACAAATGAATTTTCAGCAAAATAAATGCATTTCCAACAAAATCGTTCAATTTTAAACTAAAAGAGATCAATTTTCAAACAAAAATGAAGCACTAAAATTTTCAGTAAAAATACAATTTTAACCTAAATAAAACGAATTTTCAACAAAATAGTCAAATTTTCAACTAAAGCCATGAATCCTCAACCAAAATAATGGATTTTCAACCAAGATTTTCCAGTCAAGCGAGAAAAGAAATGTTAACCGAATTGTTGAATTTTAAAGCCAAAAAAAAAACGAATTTTCTATAAAACAGTTGATATTTGAACAAAAAAAGAATGACTTTCTGACATGATTGTTGAATTTTCAACAAAATATTTAAATTTTTAACCAAATAATAACATTTTTGACAAAAAAAGATGAGTTTTCGACTAAATTGACCTATCTTCAACTGGAATGGTTGAATTGTCAATTAAAAAAATTAATTTTCAACGAAAAAACGAATATTCAACAAAGTAGTTCAATTTGCAACCAAAGAAGATGAATTCTCAACGAAAAATATAATAATTGATATTTCAATAACAACAACAAAATTTGAATTTTAAATCAAAAACAGTTTGATTCGACCAAATAGATGAGTTTTTAACAAAATATTTGAATTTTTAACCAGAGAGACGAATCTTTAACCACACAAACGTACTTTTAGCAAAATAAATACATTTCCAACAAAATCGTTCAATTTTAAACTAAAAAAGATCAATTTTCAAACAAAAATGAAGCACCTAAATTTTGAGTAAAAATAAAATTTCAATCTCAAAAACGAATTTTAAACAAAAATAGTTAAATTTTCAACCAAAGCGATGAATCTTCAACCAAAAAAATTAATTTCCAACCAAGAAAATTTTTCCAGTCAAGCGAGAAAAGAAATGTTAACCGAATTGTTGAATTTTCAAAACGAATTTTCTATAAAACAGTTGAATTTTGAACAAAAAAATGACTTTTTAACATAATTGTTCAATTTTCGACAAAATATTCAAATTTTTATACAAATAATAAAATTTTTTTCATAAAAGATGAGTTTTCAACTAAAATTACTCACCTCCTACTGGAATGGTAAATTGTCAGTTAAAAAAATTAATTTTCAACGAAAAAGAAAACGAATATTCAACTCTGGAAATTAATTTTTTTCTTTTTAAAATATTTCTATACTTCTGAAAGATTAACAACTTTCTAGAACCAATAAGGAATATTTTAGAAAATTTTTATTTCAGGGTGGTAAAGACATTCCAATTTTCCTATATTGGGCTATAAGTCTCTAAGGCTTTATAAACAGTTCTTTCACCTGCAAAAAGTGTTTTTTCAGATTTACGTAGTTCAAATAATCAACGAAACTTTATGATTTTTCGTTAAAAAAAAGTTATAGGAAATTTCTTCCAACGCTCAGGTTTCAATGTGCATGTAGACGGTCATGACTTGACCGTGGCATAACAACTGACACTCGAAAACTCATGAAAATTCAAGACAGAGAATTGATCTTAAAAATAGGATCATTCCGATACGTAATTTTCGGATCAAATAAAAAAATCCAAAATCTGTTTAAAAACGTTGTATATCATTCAGATCCAATTTCAGGATCAAATTGCTCAACTGGAATTAACTGTGTTACAGGGACAGATTACAGGGACAGGTGGGACACCTTTAAAGCTAGGATTTCATTTTTGAATGAAGCAAATTAGCCTTCATTAAAACCTGCATGAAAGTCAGAAAAAATCAGAGAAGTAGAGAAACCGGTGTTTTGTCAGACAACAACTAACAATCGTCCCAAAAGGAAAGCATTACAAAAGTCATCGGGCAATTAAGGCAGTAGAAAACTATGCATTTAGTCAGACGGGAGGTTTTTTCCGATTGATACATTTTCTTCTGTAAAGCTTTACATTCGCTCGATTAATTAAACTAGTTTTTGGAAGACTTTCGAATTCACTTTTTATCAGCAAACTTGGTAATCTTGGAATTTAAGTTGCAATAGCACAATGAAGGATCAAAGGAGCCGTTCAAAAACTGCGTCACGCTATTCTAAAAACTTTTTCCGACCCTCCCCTTCTTCGTCACAGATCATCGCACAAAGCTTGAAGTCCTTAGGTGACGTCACTAATACAAATACCCCCCCCCCCTTTAAGTCAAAATGTTTTCTCTGATTTCATTTGATAAAGGCCTAAAATAAAACACAAAACATATAAACATAATATGTTAACAGACTTCACAACCAAAAATGATCTCAAAATAGGGGAAAGAGGGTGACATTTCACGAAAAAAGGGGAATAAATTGTTTTAAATAAAGTTAATGTATAGCTGCCATATTAACTCCAAATAAAACGCTTAAGATTTCAAGTCAAAATATATGACGTTTTCAACGAAATAGTTGAATTTTCAACCAAAAAAGATTAATTTTTTACCAAAAGAGTGAATTTTAACGGAGAAAGGCAATTTTTGAACCAAATAGTTGAATTTTCGACCAGATAGTTGAACTTTAAAAAGAAAGGGATGAATTTTGCAATCAAATGGTCGAATTTTCAAACTATAAGATTAAACAGCAACCACAAACAGTTGCATTTTTGAACACACAGATGATTCATTAAACCAAAAAGACGAATTTTTTAGAAGACCGTTTAATCTTCAACCATGAACGATGAATTTTCTACCAAGAACTTTTGTACCGAAAAGTTGAACTTTCAAGTGAAAGGGACGAATTTCTAGCAAAATATTTGAATTTTATACCAAATAGTTAAATTTTCAACCTACAAAGATGAATTTTCAACCGCCTGGTCGAATCCACAACCAAAAAAGGTTAAACTTCAACTAAAAACAGTTGCATTTTGAACCAAATAGTTGCATTTTCAAGCCAAGGAGACGAGTTTTCTATCCAAAAAGGCGAATGTCCAACAAAACAGTCAAATTTTTTACCAAAAAGATGACTCTTTATCAAAATAATTATATTTTGTATAAAATAGATAAATTTTTAACTTAATGTGAGGATCCCCACTTTATATTTCAATCGAAAAAAAATTGTAATTTCAAATAGAAAACAGTCGAACTTAACAAAAAAAAGATGAATTCTCAACGAAAAATGTTATAGTTGATATTCTAAACAAAAAAGATTTTAATTTTTAATCAAAAACAGTTGATTTCAACCAAAAAAGACGAATTTTCAGCAAAATACTAGTATCCTCAAGCAACACCTGTTAATTTTTAACGGCACAGTTGCACTTTTAACCAAAAAAGATAAGATTTCTACCAAAAGAAATAAATTTTCTACCAAGAAAGATTTTCCATTCAAGAGAGAAAAAAATGCCACACAACTTATATAATTTTCAAGCCAAAAAGGCGAATTCTCTAGAAAACAGTTGAATTTTCTACCAAAATAATTTAATTTTCAACCCAAAAAGTCGAACTTTTAACAAAACCGTTAAATTTTGAAGCAAATACGAACAAAACAGTTGAATTTTGAACCTGAAAATATGCATTTTCAACCGAAAAGCTAATTTTCAACCAAATGCTTGAATTTTAAACTAAAAACGATCAATTTTCAACCAAAAATAGAATACTTAAATTTACAGCTCAACAAATTTATTTTTAATCAAAAACAGGGCTGCCACAGACTAATGTACTTGATCAAAGTGCAAAAAGTGACTAATTTAAGCTAAAAAGTGATTAAAAGTAACTTATTTTGAACACAAAAAGTGACTTAAAGTGACTACTGTTCACACAAACAATTAGATGAAATTCTATTTATGAATGCGAGGTTGAATATCAAGGTTACAATTGCTATAATTAATTTAGCAAGTAATGTTTAGACCAATTGTATAATTAATTGTATTACAAGCTAAACAAAGGTCATTCCATTTTATTTCGCCGAAGTCAGTTGCGGCCTAATTTCTAAAAATTTTGGTACTTACTAATTAATACTCAATGTTTTTTGAACTTATCTATCATATCAATTTGATAAATGACTTCATTTTTATTTAGAAATTTAATTTACAAATTGCAAAGTCACAGAAAAATGTCACATTTATGTGCATTATAGAATAAAGAAAATCTCAAATTCTGGAATGCGAAATTGAATTAAATCAAATAGGATGTATTCAACAGTCTTTGAACTGCAAAAGTAACTTTATTGCGAAATAATGGACGAAAATTGTGTTTCAACAACAACTAAAACGTAACTATTTTTCAGCAGTTACATAGCTTTATTCAAATCGTTGTGTTTAGTTTTTTCAACTAAAACTAATCTCGTAAGGTTCATTTTTTGTCAAATTTTTCACAGTTGTAGCCCTTTTTTCAACTTTTCATCCTAGTATATGAAAATTTTCGTTTCGAAATTCCACTTTGGAGTTTTTGTTCATTTTCGCGGATGAATAACTCGTAGGAAGAAAAATGAACAAATTCAGGACTTACAGTATACTAATCAGGTTCCCATTTTTTCCTCCTGAAAATTAAATTTTCAAGTACTTAGCCAACTTCAACTCAGTTATTACCTCGTTTAACCAAATCTTGAAATAGCAACTTTTTGGCCTATTTTGAAAATTGATATTTCGGTAGAAAAAGGCTCAAGATCTAAGATAAATTTTCAGAAGGATGAAATGAAGACCTCATTTGCATATATACTGCTAATCCTGGATTTTTTCATTTTCTTCCCTATCATTTATTCATCCGCGAAA
>JAUMHM010000031.1:39136450-39150529 GCA_032362435.1 Melikaiella ostensackeni | reverse complement strand
GATTTTTTCATTTTCTTCCCTATCATTTATTCATCCGCGAAAATGAACAAGAACTCCAAAGTGTGAGATTTCGGAACGAAAATTTTCATATTCCTGCATCAAAAGTTAAAAAAAAGGGATGCAACTATAAAAAGTTTGACCAAAAATGAACCTTACGAGGTAGATTTTAATTTGAAAAACTGAACACAACGATTTGTATAGATTATGAAAGTGCTAAAAAATAGTTACGTTTTAGTTCTTGTTAAGACACAATTTTCGTTCATTATTTCAATGTTTAGGAGCCCTTAACAAAAAAAAAAAAACGAATTTCCAACAAAATAGTTGAATTTTTAACCAAGAGATGGATCTTCAACTAATAGAATGAATTTTTAGTAAAGTATTTCAACTTTCAACCAAGTAGTTAAATTTGCAAACAAGAAGATTAATTATCTACCAAAAAAGACGAATTCGCAATAAAATACGTAAATTTTTAACCAAAGAGTTGATTCCTAAACCAATAAAATGAATTTTTAACAAAGTAGTTCGACTAAGTTTCAGTTAAAAAGAGTTAACTTCCAAAAAAAAAATAGTTGGATTTTCTTATTGGGTTCTATTAATTCAGTTCCCATTTAAGCGAAAAACGAGAAAAAGGGGAGATGAGGGAAGTTTTTTGAAAACAGAAGAAAAAAGAGGAATTCCTCAAAAAAGGGGTAGAGAGGGGAGCACGGGAAGGAAGGTGAAGTCTGTACTTGGATGCTTCACTTGTAGAATAAAATCACTAATTCTCATTCTTTCAAGCATTTCAAAAAATTATTATTCACAATTATATTTTCCATGTGTGATGTCACATTCTGCATAACCCCTCCCCTCCTACATCACAAATCGTCACAAAACCTGCCCCCCCTTGCAGTGTGACGTAGTTTTTGAAGGGCCCCAAAGTCCCACTTTTTTAAAGAATGACTGCTGGATTCAATAAGAGATCCTAAGTGTAAGAAGATTGAAGGGACGTAGGAGGATTTAATTATTTAATCTTCCGGCCGATAATCCGGGACCTTTTGGTCTCGTCAAGATCGTACGAGCGCCTTTTATGTGAGCCCTGGCTATCGATAACACTCAACACCGCGGCCCACGGTGTCGGTTCGTTTCCTTTTTCAGCAGTACCGTGGCGGACACGTGGCGGCGCGTGGCGCAAACTAAAAAAGACCCTTCGTGCTCTCGTTCATCCAACTTCAGTTGCGGGGCGAATATAATTAACCATCAGTTTTAGGTTTCTTCAGAGGGACACGCTGGTATCGTGAGCTCTTCGAAGAGAAAAGGAACGCGAGAGGCAAAGAAGCGGAAAGGTGAACCTGAACAAGGCAGGGATGTTGAGGAGGTGGGTAAAAGAAAAGAGAGCGGCAGATCGTGCTCAACGAAACGAACACGTTTTACTGATCATAAACAAGGATGATGGTCAGGATACAGAGGATGCAACGCTTGTAATACCGCAATTCCGACATGAACTGTCAGAACTGCAACCAGGGCGTGGCAATAGTGGCGCTCGCCATTGCATTGTCTAGAGGGCTCAGATTGTTATGTACAAAGGATACAGAAATTGTGGTATTTCAACACACCTGCAATAAAAGAGCAGTTTGCTCAAAGCTAAAGTGATTTTCGTACTATGAGTCGAATCATTTTCGAATTTTTCGAGTGAGTTATGACAAAAATGTAATTTTAAAATTGCGATGGAGTCAAAATAGAGGGTAGAGCTTGATGCGAATCTTCGATCGGCAAATCTTGTACTGACGCGATATTGATTTAATTAGAAAAGTAATTGCAGGGTCGAATCTTTTGGTATAGCTTAGGGGGACGTTGATGGCCTGATTGAAATGTTGCGGCGTAAAAATAATCCAATTTCTTCAGGCCGGTAGTTAGGGCGTTAATTAAAGATAATCTTAACCCCCAAAGGTATGAATCGGTTAGAGAAGCGGTAGTTTATGCTTTCCAAGAAATAGTCTGTCCTCAATTCGAGCTTCTAATACGGTGGGATATGAGCGGGAAAATGTGAAGATTAAAATACAAGAAATGAAAAATTTGAAATTGTTAGAACTGTTATCAATTGTCTCATAAATCTCTATGTATTAAAGCTTCGTAATGCAAAAATTAAAATCCATAGGTACTGGGGTACTAGGACTGACGTACAATTAATGGTGCCCGATAATAAACAACAGGCATCGAGTACTCTTCACTTAGCAAGCAAAATAGTCTCGCTGGACACGTGCAAAGCTAAAATCATGATACTGTAAGCTTCACTTTTGTTTGGCTCAAGTATCATAGACTCAAGTACGCTACAGCAACAAAAAAAGGATCTAGGGGTTCAACAACTACACCTAAACGGATCGACACTCGAACTTTCATGCTCGTGCTGGTCGATCATTGAGTGATTTAATGATTCAAGGATTCAAGTTAAAGCGTACAGTATTCTTCTCATCATCAATCATTATAAACATTGAAAAGAAACAAAATCAGCATAATGTATCGATACGTTTTCTAGCATTTTCTATTATTCATGGCGAACAGCTATTCGCTGAAATCTCGGGCATGTGCAGCGGAGATTATTTTTCCACCCACGCCAAGTTCACCCAATAGCTGATCATCCTGATAATCATGAACAATACAAAATTATAGAAAACATGCACCCTAAGGAGCCAAAAGGAATGGCGACATCTGCTCTGAGTTTTGGGTGTCCAGCCTAATTGAAAAGATAAAAACTACTATCACTTTTACAACTATTCTGTCAACTCACTCGATTAATTCTTCATAATTAAATTGGAAAATTATTCAAATTAGCATTTTTTGCAATGAAGGAACTCATATTTTTGGGAGAAATATGGATTTGAGTTATATTTTGCTAGAAAAATGGAAAACAGCTGGTTTGCATTTTGCTCTGCAAATAACGGAAGTCAACAATGTGGCCCAATGTTTCAGTGCACTGGTTAGGTATTTCGCTCTTGTACTTCCGCTTTCCGGATGCCGAGGGCGCCATAGCCTGAGGCACGAAGAGCCAAAAATAACCAATAAGCGGCCAATAAAAGCAGACCGTTTAACGGCCGGACTTGCTCTCTCTCGCGAGTAAAAGAGCTACCGGTTAATTACAGGGTTAACCCTACACCATAGCCAAGAGCCAGAAGGCCTTAATAGATCCGTCTCTCTTCAACGACCGCGCCTTCGCTAAAATTCCGCCTCTCGCGTAATGGTTCCAACCAGCCAAATTTCCTCTTAACCCCATTTTTTATCTCACTGTCGATTTTAATCCGTTTTATATTGATGTAGAGAATGCGTATCTTTTGTCGATCCTCATTTATCAACTTGTCAAAGCTCAAGTCTCGATAGCAGTCGTCTAAAAATTGTATATGTGACAGTCAATGTCGGAAATCAGTCATTGTGGACAATGTCTAGTCAATGTTGGCAATGCTCACTGGAATCGGTCATTGTCGACAATGGCTGGGCAATATCTATCCCAGAAACTAAAATTCTAAATTTTCCAATACAGACCGGTCATTGTCGACAATGCCCGAAGATCAGCGGTCTTTGTAATTTTGCTTCAATTCTTCAAAGTTATGGGGCAATTCGCGAAATCTTTGATAAGGGAAGGCAGGTGCATATGGCGGCGAGAAACTAGAATTCATTATTGGTCAGGTATGTAAAGGTATCCTGTTTTGAAGCCAAAAATTCATTTAGTGACCACGACCAGTATTGTACGTTCATGCCTTAAGAAGTGAAGTGTAGCTGTTGTGAAGCATAAGACGACGAAGGAGAGAAAACAAAATTTGCGCCAATACATTGAAAAATAGTAAAACTGTACATTTGTTAATGAAAATTGTTTAAACAATTAACAGTTGTTGTCAATTTGTAAATTATCATTACATAGAATCATCGGAAAGACTTTCTTAGTTGATTGCATAAAAAATTGAGCATATTAATTGAAAAATATCCAATTTTTTAATAAAAATTGTTTACACGATTCTCAAATAGCATCTATTTTCAATCAGTTGTAATAGAATATTAATTTTATTCACATTTAACACCAAAACTGTGCAGTTCAATGCGATAAACATTGCCAATCTCGAAAAGTAATAGTTTTCAAAGACCCGCCATTGGATCGTCCTCGACCAGCACAAACTAACCCAGTGAAAAGATGTTCAAAATTTGAAGAAAAAAAATTTGAGTTATCTCGAAAACGGTGAGAGATATATGAAAACTGAAAAAAATTTCAGGGTTTATTAAAGAGTTACCTTTCTCGACCACCCAGAACTAACCCAGAAAAATGATTTTCATAACTTAAACGGATTGAATAAACGGATTTTAAAGAATTGAGAGATGGTTTCGGATTCATTTGGATTAGGGGCACGAATTTGAAAGGATTAAAAGGTGGGTTCGGATTCATTCGGATTGAAGTTGGCGTTGACGCACGCATTGAAAAAGATTGAAAAATCTTTCCGGATGAGCTCCGGATTCATTCGAGTTGGACGCTCGGATTGAAAAGGATTGAAAGATAGTTTCGGATTCATTTGGACTGGGGGCACGGATTGAAAAGTTTTAAGAGGTGTGTTCGAATTGATTCGGATTGAATAATTAATTTGATAGATTATTAATAATGCTTAAGGTAGTAGAAGCGTGTATGTTTGGGTAATAGGTTATGAATGGAGATTCATCGTTTGATCCTGCGTGAAAGAAACTCTGACCGAGAGGTTTTGACCTTTGGCAAGTAAGAAGCGTGATTTCCAAACAGATGCTTATACAGGAGTCGTGTGTTCACCGCAGGGGTCGTATCCCGCGGGGTTCTGACTCCAACACCCTTTTTCTTCTTCTTGACTACATGAAAGATGCCCCAATGCAATAGAGCCACATTTAAACTTGTCATATGTACGAGAATTTTCACCTACAGTATTCAAACATCACTTGAATACTTGTGTAGTTGGGTATGCGCAAAAGAAAATTTTTGTAAAAATAATTTCAAAAATCGGGGGAATTAATATGAAATTAAAAAGATATTAAGTATTTTGGCGAGGGAGTAAGATTGCGATCCTAGGTCCTCATCATGTGCAGGGAACTCCATGAAAGTTGAACGTATCAAGGACGATTAAAAGAGGTGGTGGTGCGAACAGAAGAGCAGAGGAAAAAGAGAGCCGTGTTAATGATTTGATTAAAAAATAAACTGAACCAGAGTCGCTGAGACCGCCACTAAAAACTCATTAAACAAGAGATTCCCAAGATGATTTATCGTGGATTGTGGTATACCTACTACCTGCTGGTATTCAGAAACAATTCTGAACCGAGGACATAAATTCTACTATGGTCAGAATCATCGTAATGAATGTTATGTGCTCGAAGGAGTTGTAGATATGTCTGTACGATCATTTACATGAGTTCAAACTTAGTTCAATATACTGTATACAATCTGACAATGATAGATTTTTATTCAATTTTAATGTTAGGTGATTGGAGTTCAATAAATAACCGGACATGTCTTGTAAAATCTTTTCTTTGGTGTACGATTAAATAGGTTAATGTGTAAAACAAGCATAATTTCTGTTTGCAGTCGTAGACGATCTTTAGACGATATTGACCTCTTCGGAACCCGTTAAACGACTTGTTAATTGTATTTTTAGGGGCTTCCTGCGAGAGACCACAGCTCCTAATTTACCGACTCACCCGTATGGTTTATAGGGGTCTAGATATTCCATTTATGGTATAACCGACACCACACCTCGTTAAATCAAAAGGACTGGAGTGCGCTTATGTAGTCGCAGTATCCTCCAATAATAATAATCGAACTAGGCCGGCTTTAGATCTATGGTATAAAAAATATATGGATTTATTGTGAAGTAGTGCAGGCCTCGGACTAACTTCAGAGATCAAAAATAGTGTCAATAGTGTCACAAAGTTGAAAAAATAGTGTCAAAATAATGTCATAAAATGTTTCGAGTATTAAACTTATATACAAATGGAAATAGAGAATGGAAGGTCAGGATATTTATTCTCAGCTTTTTTCGAAATGCACTCTTTACCGGATTTGTTTCTTTTTTTAGCTGATTTGACTATTTGATTTACATACTTAAAAATTTTCTTCATGGTAATCCTTTTTGTTTGTTCCTAGTTCATCCTTGTTGTTTGTTCCTTGTTGATACTTGTTGTTTGTTCCTTTTCCAACCTTGTTATTTTTTTCTTGTTAATCCTTACTGTTTATTTTTTGTTTATCCTCCTTGTTTTTCCTGTTGATCCTTGTTTGTTCCCTGTTCAGCCTTATTTTTTGTTCCTTGTTCATCCTTGTTATTTGTTCCTTGTTCATCTTTGTTTGTTCCCTGTTCATCCTTATTGATCATTGTTGCTTGTTCGTAGTTCACCCTTGTTGTTTATTCCTTGTCCATCCTTGTTTGTTCCTTGTCCGTCCTTGTTGTTTGTTCCTCGTTCATCCTTGTCGTTTGATTTCTTGGGAAAACCCTTTCTTGTTTTTGTGACATCCGAGTAGTTTTTCTTAAATGACTTTGGTACGTCGTCAATTGCAATTTTTCCTTTCCTTTTTCTTTACGCAAATGGAAATAAAGAATAGAAGTTCAGAACATTTTTTCTTAGCCTTTTTCGAAATGCAGTCTTTACCGAATTTGCTTCTTTTTATAGCTGGCTTGACTATTTGATTTACCTTAAGGTTTTCTTTGTGGTAATTCTTCATGTTTGTTCCTACTTCGTCCTTGTTGTTCATTCTTTGTTCAAATTTTTCATCTTTGTTGTTTGTTCTTTATTTGTCCTTGTTCATCCTTGTCGTTTAATTTGTTTTGGGAGTCCTTTCTTATTTTTGTGACATCCGAGTAGTTTTTCTTGAGTTTTGTTGGTACGTCGTCATTGGCACATTTTCCTTTCCTATTTCTTTAAACAAATGGAATTAAAGAATAGCAGGAGGTCAGAATATTTTTTCTTAGCCTTCTTTAAAATGCAGTCTTAATCGGATTTGCTTCTTTTTGCACCTAGCTTGATTATTTAATTTATCTTAAACTTTTCTTTCTGGTAATACTTTTTGTTTATTCCTTCTCCATCCTTGTTATTTGTTCCTTGTTCATCCTTATTGCTTGTTTTTTGTTTACCCTTGTTGTCCATTCCTTGTTCATCCTTGTTGTTTGTTCCTTATTCATCCTTGCTGTTTGTTTCTTGTTCATCCTTGTTGTTCGTTCCTTGTTCATCCTTGTTTTTGGTTCCTTGTTCATGCTTGTTGTTCATTCCTTATTTATCCTTGTCGTTTATTTCTTGTTTATGTGACATTCGAGTAGTTTTTCTTGAGTTTCTTCAGTACTTCGTCATTGGCAAATATTCCTTCCCTTTTTCTTTACACAAATGGAAATAAAAAATAGAAGGAGGTCAAAACATTTTTTCCTAGCCTTCTTTGAAATGCAATCTTAATCGGATTTGCTTCTTTTTGTATCTGGCTTGACTATTTAATTTACCTTAAAGTTTTCTTTCTGGCAATCCTTTTTGTTTGTTCCTAGTTCATCCTTGTTGTTTGCTCCTTGTTCAATCTTGTTTACGCCTTCTCCATCCTTGTAATTTTTACCTAGTTCATCCCTGCTGTTTGTGCTTTGTTCATCCCTGTTGTCTATCCCTTGCTCATCCTTATTTTTTGTTTTTTGTTCATCCTTGTTGTTTGTTCCTTGTTCATCCTCGTTGTTTATTTCTTGTCCATCCTTGTTCTTTGTTCCTTGTTGATCCTTGTCCTTCAAATTCTTTGGAGAATCCTTTCTTGTTTTTGTAACATCCGAATAGTTTTCTTCGAGTTTCTTTAGCACGTTGTTATTGGCAAAAATTCATTTCCTTTTTCTTTACACAAATGGAAATAAAGAATAGAAGAAAGTCAGAATATCTTTTCTCAGCCTTTTTCAAAACGCAGTCTTTACTAAATTTGCTTCTTTCTGTAGCTGGCTCAACTATTTAATTTCCTAAAAGTTTGCTTAGTGGTAATCCTTTTAGTTTGTTCCTTGTTCATCCTTGCTGTTTATTTCTTGTTCATCCTTGTTGTTTTTCCTTGTTCATCCTTGTTGTTTAATTTCTTGGGAGAATTCTTTCTTGTTTTTGTGACAACCAAGTAGTTTTTCTTGAGTTTATTTGGTACATCGTCACTGGTAGAATTTCCTTTCTTTTTTCTTTACTTATTTCCGACAGAAGATTCAGATTCAGCAGCATTCGATGATTTTGGGATAGCTCTACGGATCAGGCTACCAACCAGTTTTCCCCTCTTCGTTTCAATTTCTTTAAATAAATTATGGATGTCTACACCCTTGCGCTGTTGTTTCTTTTTCAATTCCTCAACAGCGGCGAGCATTTCATTTGCCACGTGAATGCCTGTAAAATCCTTCCGATTTAAAGCTTCTTCTCTTTCTTAGCCTTGTCTATCAAACAATTCGATTTTTTTTTCTCCTTCGAGTATTTATTTTTCCCTCTCCTGAAGGAAAAGTGAAGAAGTATTCGCGTTAGTGAACAATTGTGAGAAAATATTGTCTTTAGTGTCACTTTCTTTAAAAAATGTAGTATTTTAATAGTGTCTTCGCTCAAAAAAACTGTCAAATAGTGTCGAGAGTGTGGGGAGTCCAAGACCTGGTAGTGCTTCAAAGAGAAATTAGTCCAATCTTGTTATAATAATTAAACCTTTCTTTATCCAAGTTTTTTTGAAGTTGGAACTTGAATTCCTTTAACATTTTGAAGTGCTTCAGATTCACCTCCAAAATGCGAAGTATAGAACTGATATTTATCGAATTTTCGGCCAAGGAACTCATTACAGCCCTGCCTTAAGCAAACTCACAAGGTGGACGAACTGGCTGTTAATGTACGTGGTACATTCGTCGAACACACCCACAAGTCCTTCTGTCCCATCTTGCTCTTTTCGCCTTCATCACTTGTCCCTTTTCCTCCTGATTTTTTCCCCTCTTTCTCTCTTCTTCACCCTCCTAATATCTCGTGGCTCCAATTAGTTCTGAACGTCGGTCTGGTCGCTATGTCCATCCGTTCGTCCGTTTCTGCCGTTGCTTGGATCGTTCGTAAGCCTCAGCTTCATTAAGAAACGGTAATGCGTTTTGTTTTTCTTCTACCGTTCACCCGAAGAGAGAACGAGCTAGGGACTCTTTTAATAATCCCGCAGCAGAGCCTCAGAGATTTATTATTTTCGGGCTACGTTGGTGGATATGTCCATATGGTTGATGCTCCCGTTGCATTTTTTTAAAACTCTTTCTACATCTTCCACTTTTGGTCCACCAAACTTCTGTTCCTCTAGTGGCCAACACTTTGAAAAATGTTTGGCTTAGGAAGTCCACCACATGCATGTTCACGAAATTAATTTTTTTCTAGTCGGAAATTAAAATATCAGAATACTGACAGATTGAAAATTTAAACATTTATTCGAATTTCCACAATCCTGAACTTGGAAATAATAAAATTTCTAAACATTAGAATACGGTTTCTTCCGCAAGTTTGAGTTCTTGATTTGTTAAGGACGCAATACTCAAATATCCAAAATTCTCTTTTCACTATCTTCAAATTTAGGAACAAGAAACTCGCATTTTAAAATATCAAATTCTATGGTTGACATTTTAGAAACTCAATTTTTTATTTGGAAACTTTGCTAGAAAAATTTGACTGAATTTAAATGCAAATGTATCGGAAGTTTTTGCCACTCACGTATATTAAATTTCATGCTTACAGGGTGCATCAAAATTCAAACAGGATCATTGAAGAATGGGCTCGTTTGACCTCCACTTTAATAATTCACTTCTGTTTAAAAATTGGTATAATTCACCTTAGACTTTCCTTTGTTCAAGTTTTTTGACATTTCAGGTGAATTAATTATCTTAAAATCATATTAGAATCCGAAAATAAAATACAGTTAAAGTGTCTTATAGGTTAGGTCGGGATTTTTTAATCTATCTGCTTTATTCTGTAGAATTAATAGTTTCAAATAACTGTGGGCCACAGTATGAAAAAACCTATACAGTTTGCTTATAAAAATAAACTGAAAATACTATTTTTACGTATAAAAAAATCGGGTAAAAAGGATTTTTCTAACTGAATTATTCAGTTACAAGTGCATGAAAATCACTTTCAGTTACCAGTACCTAAAATTCAAGTCACATTTCTAATTTAAAAGTGCATGAATTTTCAAGAATTTTCAAAGAGTGAACTTGAAGAATTAAAAAAATTCAAAATTTTTTTACTTAAAATTATAGTTGGAATATGCTCATAATTCAACAATCTGGAATTTAAATCATTGAAAATAAACAAACCGAATAATTATCATGTAAACATGAAGATTTTTAAATTGAAACATTGGAAACATTCCGAAATTGAAAAGTTTTAAACCAATACATATCAATTTTATCCGGTTTAAATTGGATACACATACACAATTTAATCAATTCGAACTGAAAATGTATAAAATCTTTCAATTTAAAAAACTTTACCTCGAAAACATTCAAAATTAAATAGTTTAAAACTTGGGAACTTTGAAAATGAAGTTAGTATTAAAAAATTTCAAGTACTTATATTTTAACTAATGGAAATTTGAAATATTCGTAATTGTATAATTCGAATTGATTTCTAAGTTAAACCTTTTGTAATTAAAGGCGTTCAAAAGTAAAAAACTATAACACAGTAAAAATTGGTAAAAAAAACCTCAGAAATATGAACCGGAACCTACGGAATAATTCAAACATGAACAGTTTTTAATTCTAAATATTTTAAATTAAACAATTTTTCAATAAGAACCCTGAGAATGTGAAAACGATTTTATTAAAATATCAAAAATAGAACAACTCCGGATTTGAAAAAGTCAATATAAGTTAAATTAATTGAACCATTTTGATTTTCGAAGCGTTCAAATAAAAAAAAACTTTATTTAGAAGCACTGCAAAATAAACACTTGAAACCGAAACTCTTTACACTTGAGTATTTTAAAACTAAATACTTTTTTGTTAATACCTACAATCAAATGTTTGCACATTTTTCATTTCAAATTATATCGCATTTCCCAAATCCGACTATTTCAATCAAGCATTCGAAATAGAGTAATTTAAAATTGAAACATATAAAATGAAACTAAAATTGCAGTTTTAAAATTCAACAATCTGAAATTTGAACTACAGACAGTTAAACAAATTCAGTTTAAATAATGCTGAAAAAACTGAATATTTTCAAAATGAAAATGAGTACATATAAATACATATTTGTAGTCAATCGCTGTTGACCTTTAGAGAATGTTAGACTCTTTCTCGTGACATTTCACTCTCCAATCGAAGAAGTTTCCATAATCGATGCAATTTCAGTAAAACCACAATACTGGTACAAGGACATCGGTTACGTGCAATACCTATTAAATCGATAAAGTCCTGAATGGGGCCTGCCCGGAGGCAGAAAACCAAACTGGAATATAATAATTGTAAACTACCACATTTAAATACAATTATGCATAATTAAAAGCGACCTATCAGAAATAACCTTATGTAACACAGAAAATTATTGAAATTTCTTGTAAATGGGTCGGAAAATAAAAGCAGCGCGTTGAAGATAATTATAAATTGTATTATAGAGGGAGCTGATTATATCTATCATCAAGTAAATCATTACTATCAGTAGTTTATTTTTACTCCGCTTATATCTATATATTTAATCAATAGTTCAGATATCCTGTGATCTTAGGCTATCAATTGAAGGCATTGTATATGAAAAATATTAAATAAAACTCAACTGACGACAGTAGCTGGGTGGTGATTCTCAACTTGTCGAGATCTTGAATGTTAAGTACGGACGGACGCGGTTAGAGTTCGGATGGGTGACCGTTCGGGATTCTCGTTTAGTCGTGTTTTGGTATACGTTTTTAGAGACCAAAGTGAAAGGCCGAGTT
Source organism: Melikaiella ostensackeni (assembly GCA_032362435.1). Lineage (NCBI taxonomy): Eukaryota > Metazoa > Arthropoda > Insecta > Hymenoptera > Cynipidae > Melikaiella > Melikaiella ostensackeni. The sequence continues at coordinate 39,138,633 of JAUMHM010000031.1, read as the reverse complement.
CGTTAACTAGCCATTTTTGACCAGCGCTTCTCGTTTTATCCATCTAAAATAATATTTAAAAAATTCAAAATTCCATTTTCCATCTAAATTATACGAGATACGAAAAAAATGTTGGAATCAAAATTGTTTATCTCAAAAATTCCTACAAATTTTCTGGACACTGTTTTATCGATGAGACACATAGTTTTTGTTTTGATCATTACAAATGTTATTGAAAATAAAAAATACCCCTTTCCAGCAAAACAGCACGAGATACGAAGAAAATTTCAAGGAGCGACATTGTGTATTTTAAAAAGGTCTGCAAATTTTATTGAAACTGTTTTTTTCATAAGATGCCTAGTTTTTCTTCTAATCGTGAAAAATGTTATTAAAAATAAAAAAATTCCGCTTTCTGGAAAAACTATACGAGATACGTAAAAAATGTTTGAGGACCAAATTGTTCATCTCAGAAAGATCCACAAATTTGCTTGAAACTATATTTTTGGTGAGACGCACGGTTTTTGGCTCAATCGTAAAAATGTATTTAAAAATTAAAAAATCTATTTTCCGGTAAAGCTATGCAAGATTCGAAAAAATGCCGTAGAACAAAACTGTTTATATCAAAAAGATATGCCAATATTTTTCAGACCATTTTTCAGTGCAAGGCATAGTTAAGGACCTCTAGTTTATGCGAAACGTATAATCGTATAATGTCTAAAAATTAAGTATAACTCAGAACTTTCATGTCATATAAAGTTTCCATGCCAAACATATTCAGTTTAATGTCACTTCAAAATGCCTAATTTTATTTTCGTCGTAAAATTGTGGAATTTTCGCATGATAGCGCATAGTGGCATATTTTTTGTGAATTCTATATGTAAAAAATGGCAACAAATGTATTTTTTAATATTTGCATTTTAAAATTCGTCAGCACATATAAAATATAACATTTTCGACTCATTTTGGATAATTTTTAAGAAATTAAAATATAAAAAATTCGAACTTTGAACTTCGCGTAGTTTTTCCATTTAGGTATTACGTAGATTTTTTGAGAGATAGTTGAAAAAAAAATTGTGCTTTAGTATTCGAAAGGAGTACAACCAAAGTTGTTGAGATCAGATAACGTCTTCTGTTCGGTTTTTGAATTTGAAAAATTAAAAGGATTTTCCTGCGGGTAAAAATATTGTGGCGAATTTTTTGTAAGTAAATTTTTGTGGTGAACAACTATACAAAAACAAAATTTTTTGAGCAAGTTATAATATTTTGAAAATTTGCAAAAAACAAGTTTTTCAAATTTAGTTGATTGAATCGATGAAACATGTCATTATTTTGTTGTTATGAGGAGAAAAAACTTTTCGTCGTTTTTGAAACGTTTACATCGCTTAAAAAAGACAAAATTCACAATTTGGAAATGCTTTATAAAGTTCGACAATTTTTTTTACACTATCAAAATACGTGATTCTTGTATTCAAACTGACGAAATTTCCAATTCGGCATGTGCAACTTTTATTTAAATATGTGCAATTAATCAATTTGAAAAAACGTGGTTTTCTTACGTTTTCAAAAAATTGTATCGTGCACAACAATTTTTTTTTCAATTTTTTCATTTTTTATTATCCTTCAATACTAAATTCACACAAAATACTGTCCTTACGCATAGTTTTTGTTTTAATCGTGAACAATGACATGAAAAATAAAAAGCTTAGATTTTTGGTAAAACGACACAAGATACAACAAAATGTTCAATGACAACATTTTGACCGAAAAAAGGTCTACAAATTTCTTGTTAACCATTTTTTTGACCAGATGGGCAGTTTTGTTTTAATCGTGAAAATATGCTATTAAAAATTAAAAATTAAAATTTATGGGAAAACGACACATGATTCAATAAAATGGTAAAATGTTCAACGACAGTTTCCCGCCTGGAACCGAAATCCCGTTAATTAATTAGACTTTACTTTTATCAAATTTAAAATTAAAAAAAAAATAAATGTACTAATCTAATATTTTTTTTATACAATTCATCATTTTAGTTGAAAGCTCATCTCTTTGGTTCAAAATTTAATATTTTATTGAAAATTCATCTTTTTGGTAGAAAATTTATCTTTTTTAGTTGAAAATTCAACTAGTTGGTTGAAAATTGGAAAAAAGTCGATTTTTTCGTCGCTATGTGCAAATAAAGTTTTAACAAATTAATAGTCATC
>JAUMHM010000031.1:39088558-39104770 GCA_032362435.1 Melikaiella ostensackeni | reverse complement strand
ATGCGAACAGATTCTGCTTCTCAACCATTATCCTACTACTTTTATTGACAAGCATATGCATAACAGAATTGTTCAAATTAAGGGTAAAGGTAATAATCAGAACAGAAAAAATGTATAAGATTACAATAGATTTATTACGATTGTCTTACCTTATTTTGGAAAAATCTCAAGTGTCTTGAAACAAATGTTAGGAAAATTGGGGTTACATACGATATATAGAGTTCCATTCAAAAGTAACTTGATTGTTACATTGGGTAAAGACAAATATGAGAAAATATTATGAGAAAAAATGTTCATAAGAAAATAGATTTTATTTTGATCTTTAGGAAATTTCAAAAGAGAGACATTAAGCAAATATTGGTTCCAATCTGCAGGGTTGCCTGTGAATACTTAAGATTTCTTCCAATTGAGGTGTTAATGATTGACTCAATTTACCAAAAGATATCTATTTTGCTTAAATATAGTTTAAAAATTTTAGGAAGTAAGCAATTTTTCAGAAATGTGTTACTGGTTTAGGTTATTACCTTTTTCTTTTTGAAAAATGGAATAATCTGAATAGATTGGTTTTAAATCAGCCCACATAATAACTCAATCTTAATAAAATTATAATCAATACCGTTTGGACTGAGAATGTAAGGATCAGTATCAAATTTTGTAAATCAGTCAAGCTCAGCTAATTCCACTTTATTATACTTAACGCCGCTGTTTACTGTGAGTCTCTCACTGCAGTCAAGTACTATTCTCTCCAACGAAATATTCGGTTCCACTCGCATACACCCCGTGGTTGCTATGCCTATTTGCGCGGATGCTTCATAGACTGCGGGAGCAAAGTATTAATTCGGCAGCGTGTGCTCCTTGTTATTTCAAGCAAAGACATAGCCTGCCATTCAACTTTGCCACGCGGCAGATTCATACTTTATTGGAAAACGTGCAAATAGACCAAATACCTCGAACACTTTCCCTAAGCAAAGCTCTTCACGAGGGCCCATGAATATCCAAAATCCTTCGTTTCAAGCACATATTAAAAAGGGATCATTTTTGTTGTAGACCATATTGCTCCAGCGATCTTTTGATTCTCGAGATTATAATGATCTGTTCAATCAGATCATTTTGATTTGCTTTCAGGGTCATCTGTCAGCCTTAACAAAATGGCCGCTAGTTTTTGGCTCGGATGTCATGACCTGAATATTTTGTCCAAACGCGTGCAAGTGACAACTAAACTTAACAGAAGAGATATTCTGTTATCGAGTTTCGTTACTTTTTAACTTTTCAAGTACACTGCACGATCAGAAATTATAAAAAACTCGCATATGAGCTGAAGTACTCCAAGAACGTTGGCCATCTCGGCTTGACTTGATTATACATGACCTCGAATCGGATCATTATGACCTGAAAAATCGATCATTCATTCCGGCAGATCAAAATGCTCTTGATTTCGATATCATTTTTGTTGCATATCATATCGTATCATTTTGAACATTATTTCCAACCATTCTTTCTTCGGTCCACTTTTGGGTACGCTTCTATTAATTTTACCTTAATACACTTGCTTCGTTAAACGTCCTTCATTCATTCTCTCAACATGACCAAACCATCTTAGCAAATTTCTTTCACTCTTGTCAATCAATGTTTCTTCTACACCACATTTCTTGAGAACCCACTCATTACTGACTTTGTCCATTAGCGTTTTACCGCACATATTCCGCAGGAATTTAATGCAAACCATGTTCACTTTATTCCTAACCTTTCCTTTATACGTCCAGGTCTCACTACCATACAGCACAGTGGGTGCAAGCACAGAATTATATACTGCAATTTATATTGTAATTTTAGCTTTATTCGTTACATTGGTACTTGGTCTTTTCGGAGACCTAAAAATGAACGGTAACGCGGAGAAATTGATAAGCTTATGCTGAGAAAAATGCTTTTTTATTACAAATACTTGGTTCAGACAAAAACTTATCCACATGTACACGTGGTGCAGAGGCTAAATCCACAGTATGATTGACTTTGTTGTAGCGAAAGAGACTGAGAGGACTAGTGAAAGATAAAAAGGTTATGAGAGGCTCTGAATGTGGAATGGATCACTACCTCATTGTTTCAAAAACGAACCTAAGACAAGGATGGAAGCCAAGAAAAATTAATAATAATAATTTTTTTTTCAAATTAATTAATAATAATTAATAATAAATCGAAGCAGACGTGAATTAAAATAGAGAAATTGCAGAAACCAGAAGTACAAATAGTATTATTATGAAAAGTTGAATAAGTATTTAGGTCATCATAAAGAAGACTGAAAGACGGAATTAAATAATAAATTCCAATATTAACACGTGCCACCGGGCACTTGAAAATCCCATATATTTGACATGGGAAAATTTTGAATTTTCGAAAAATTGGACTGATACTTCAGGGTTTGATCGAAAGTTGCCAAATTCATTAAGGGTTGAAGAGGGATGTTTCTGGAATAAAACCATATCAATAATTTTCATTTTCTACCCCCCCCCCCCCCACATCGCCCCAAATATGACCCAAAAATCAAAAAACTACATTTTGACGTATTATTGTTAATTTTCAGCATTTCCTGCCGTCATTTTTAATACAATTAATTACTAATGGACAATTTGAATATCCCCCATAACTACTGAGAGAATTTTGAGTTGTTTAAATCAATGTATCTTTTTTAAACAATTATTTCTTTCCAAAAAAATGTAAAAAATAATCATATTTTCTGAATGAACTGTAATAGTCGGTCATTGTTTGGAATAGTAAATTCTTTTAAAAACATTATGTATTTATTCAAACAGTTAATTATTGTTTATTTTTAAAATTTATTAAAATCGAGCCAGAGATGTCCATTTTTTTCTCAAATTGGCATCCTATGCTACTTACTGTTGAATACTTAAATAACTTTGATACTTATCTTCTAATGTTCAACAAATTTTTATTTGTTCAAACAATTTTTATTTGCAATACAGTCAAAAAAATAATTGTATATGTTCTATTTTATATTATTTCTTCAAAGTTTCCGAAAGAAAACTGCTTGAGCAAATAAAGATTGTTTGAACAAATATAAATTTGTCAAACATTAGGAGAAAAGTATCAAAATTATGTAATTATGCAACAATGAGTTGCACAGAATACCAATTTGAGAAAAAAGTGGACATCTCTGGCTCGATTTTTAGAAATGTTTAAAATTAAAAATAATTAATTGTTTTAATAATCACATAATGTTTCTTAATGACTTTACTACTCCAAACAATGACCAACTATTACATTTCATTCAGAAAATACGATTATTTTTTACATTTTTTGGAAAAAAATTGTTTCAATAACTAACATTTGTATAAACAACTAAAAATTGTTTAAAAAGTCATAGGGGATATTCGAATCGTCCATTAGTAATTTTTTGTAAAAAAAAAATGACGACAGAAAATGCTGAAAATTAACAATAATACGTAAAAATGTACTTTTTTTATTTTTGGGTCATATTTGGGGCGTTGTGGATGAGTAAGGGAGGGTTAAAAATGAAAGTTATTGATATGATTTTATTCCATAGACACTCCTCTTCAATCCCTAAAAAATTTGGCAACTTTCTATCAAACCCTGAAGCACCAGTCCAATTTTTCGAAAATTCAAAATTTTCCCATGTCAAATATATGAGATTTTCAAGTGCCTGGTAGCACGTGTTAATATTGGAATTTCGAAAAAAAACACGGATTTTCTTTCTCCGGAAATGAAAACTTTTGGGGTTGTCTTACACTCTACGGGATGACATCTTCAAAAGTGCATCTAAAATGTGCAGTAGTGCGGTTTTAGGAAGAAAGACTGGAGATGTTTGGTAGAATGATGAAATCTGCGTGGCTGTCAACGAGAAAAGGCTATATTTCTCAAAAAACAATCACTCTATAATAAATATCCGATGAGAATCTAAAATAGGGTTGCTAGATAGGGACCGTCCGTAAACTACGTTACCAATTTGGGGGACGGGGGGGGGGGGGCAAAAACTACGGTTGGTTACATGGGGAGCGGGAAAACAGTGGAAATAACGTCACAAACAAAACTTAATTATAAACTTAACAAAATGAATTAATAAATTTCAACAAATTTTCCGAATTCTGCAAAAAATGGCCCTGCAGCGGTACAGTTCTATAATAACTTATGGAATTTGAAAATCACTTCAAAAACTTCCCCTTCTTATCGTTTTAATTAATAGAACCCATTAAGAAAATTCAACTATTTCTGGTTGAAAGTTAATTTTTTTGGGAAAAATCTACTAGTACATTTTTAGTTCGAAACACTTGGGAATTTATCTTGCTTAGTTAAAAATACTTCTGATTAGTTAAAAATTTAACTATGATGTTAAAAATTCAAATATTTTGTTTAAAAGTCATCTTTTTCGGTCAAATATTCAACTACTTAATTGAAAGTTGAACTACTTTGTTAAAAATTCAATTTGGAGATTCACCACTTTCTTTGAAAATGTAACTATTGTGTTGAAAATTCGTTTCATTTTTAGTTGGAAATTATTATTTTTCATCGAAAATTTGACTATTTCATTTTTGGTTGAAAATTTATCTTGTTTAGTTAAAAATTCAACTATCTGGTCGAAAATTTACCTTTTTTAGTTAAAAATTCAACTATTTGGTTGAAAATTCATGTGTTTTGTTGATAATTCGTCTTTCTTGGTAGAAAATCAATCTTCTTGGTTAAAAAATCATCTTTTTGGGTTTAAAGTCAAACTAGTTAATTGAATGTTGAATTCTTTCGTTGAAAATTCACTTTTTTAACAATTCATCATTTTAGTTGAAAATTCATTTCTTTTGTTGAAAATTTAAATATTACGTTGAAACTTCGTTTCATTTTTGGTAGAAAATTAATTTTCATAATCAAAACATCAACTATTACATTTCTGGTTTAATATTCATCTTTTTAGTTAAAAATTCAACTATCCGGTTGGAAATTTATCATTTTTGGTTCAAAATGCAACTGCTTGGTGAAAGTCAATCTGTTTTAGTGAAAAATTTAACCATTTTGTTGAATGTTGAATTCTTTTGTTGATAATTATTTTTTGTTTGTTGAAGATTCATGATTTCAGTTGAAACTTCATATCTTTGGTTGAGAATTAATTTTTTTTACTGATTATGTAACTAGTCCATTTCTTGTTGAAAACTTATATTTTCAATCAAAAATTTATCTTTTTCAGTTGAAAATTCATGATTTTAATCGAAAATTTAACTATTCCATTCTCCGTTGAAAATTTATCTTTTTTAGTTAAAAATTGATCTTGCTTATTTGGAAATTCAACTATTTGCTTGAAAATTCATGTATTTTGTTGAAAAATCGTCTTTTTTGTAGAATTCAATCTTCTTGGTTTATCATTCATTCTTTCTGATTAAAAATGCAACTGGTTGAAAATTGATCTATTTTTGTTGAGGATTGATTTATTTTGTAAAAAGTTCGTCTCTTTGGCTTGAAAATTCAACTATTCGGTAGGAAGTTAAACTGTTTGGTTGAAAACTTACCTTTCTTGGTTGAAAATTCACCTTAGTAGGTTAAAAATTTATCATTTATGGTAAAAAAGTCATTTTTCTTGGTTGAAAATTAATTTTTTTGTTGAAAATTCAACAGTCTTCAAAAAAATTCGTCTTTATAGCTTGAAAATTTAACTAATTGTTGCTAATGCAACTGTTTCGATTAAAGTTATTTTTTTTTTTTTTGAAAATTCGTTTTTTTTTGGATCGAAAAGTCATCTCTTTTGGTAGATAATCTTTTTTTGTGACGTAGATATATTGGCAACTAAACTTACTGAAAACTCGAAAAAACGCAGAATGAATGGCGGCTACGTTACTTCCTGGGGGGAGGGGGGTGGGGGTCAAAGACGAAAGTACGATTGTCAATGAGGGGTGACGGGGGAGGGGATCAAAAATAGACCAAAATTGGTAACGTAGTTTATTGACGGCCCCTTAGGGTAACTCACAGGCAAAGTTGTTAATTCAAAAAAATATATTTAACGTGAGCACATCGACAATAAAGCTTAAGATCTGATAAAACATTAATTTTCACACTACTATGAAAATATTTCTTAGTTTTGACAAGTTCAAGTATTCAGATCAGTAAAGTACTTCATGCTGAAGTAATTTGCAGTGCATTTGCAGTACATTTTGTCACTGTAAGTTCATGTTTTCTCTGAACAATCTTAACAATAAACTTTTTCTACATATTGCTAGATCAAAATACTATTTTTGTACGATAGGAACTTGTATTGAAGTCGTAACTCATCTGAAGATCGGATGCATAACGAATTTTCTTGAAATTAAGCTGAGTATTGTGCTTTGTTCTCAAACTTCGGCATCGCTTTTCGATCCTACGTCTGATGTCTAATGAATCCGTCCCTACTTTTGGAATGACACATATGCGAAGATTCAGCTGTAACATCTTTTACACACCTTTCAACATCTTGGTTGTGACATGAAAAGTGGAAGATATCATCCTTCAGCATATGCGATACATCGTCCAGAAATTGTTTCAGCTCATTTTCAGTGAAGTGCATTGTCAATGGAGGTTCCATCACTTTACACTTCTGCCAGTTGATAATATCAACATAATCTTCAGCTCCAAAACTAAGTTCTGGAACTTGAAACTTTCTCAGCACTTTGGAGCTGGATTTTCTAGCAGATAGAATGTGATTAACAGCTTATCATCTCACATTCAGCCTTTTATTGTGTGAGATCATTTTCCAAGTATCTACTTAAAATTATGCTTCAGTGCAGATTGATTGGAGCATCTTTCAGTTTTGCGTTACATTTAATGTGGAACCACATAGACCTTACCACATAGAGTGATTAAAACGAATGCCTACGCAGCGCATACTGAAAACATCATCATCGCTATGTTGAGTGATAAAAGGCTAAATGTGAGACAACTTCTGTTAATCACACTCTATCTGATAGAAAAAATTAGCTCCAAAGTTATGAGAAAGTTTGAAGTTCCAGAGCTTAATTTTAAAGTCGAAGATTATGTTGACGCCATCAACTGGCAGAAAAGTAAAGTGACGGAACCTGCATTGACAATGCACATCACTGAAAATGAGCTGAAACAATTTCTTTTGGACAACGTATTGCATATGCTGAAGGATGATATCTTCCACCTTCCATGCAACACACAAGCTGTTGAGAGGTGTGTAAAAGGTGTCACAGCTGCATCTTCACATGTGTCTGATCTCAAAAGTAGGAACAGATTCATTAGAACCCAGATACAGGATCACAAAACAATGCCGAAGTTTGAGAATAAAGCACAATACCGAGCTTAGCTTCAAGAAGATTCGTTACGCATCCGATCTTCGTTACGAGTTCACTGCAGGTTTCTATCCAACAAAAATTCAACCAAATCTTAATGTATATACAAGAACACAGTTTTTTTCAAGAAAATTTTTTTCCAGTGTAAAGATAAATACCTACAGAAGAACTTTATTATTTGAGCGAACCATCAACATATGCTTTAAATTCTTAAACACACCTATGTAAAATATATGTATTCATTTAATTGTTTTCAGCTTACTTGCTGAGAACAAAATGATCGGAAAGATTATGAACATTCATAGAATAAATCTACATAGTACAAGCTTTAAAATACTCACTTTTAAACAAAAAAAGAATTACTGGTTTCGAACATATTGGCCAAGATAGAACATAGTGAAGATCACGATGCTCACTTTTTGCGTTCATTCAATTTTTCATAAGAAATTGTTAAGTAAGTATGTTGCTGATGCTCCAGTTAATTTTCATTATAATAATGGCTTTCTTGGCAAATTTTGATTTGAATGAGCTATTAATGAAGTTATTTTCTCTATTTCTTATGCAGATATCGCATTTAAAGCGCAACAAGGTGCGTAAGTTGCATTATCCTGTTTTACGGCAAATAACTTGGCAATCTGTGGAGTTTTTTATGATTTTTAGTCATGATTTTAAAGCTAGTGATCTAAATTTTCCGTTTAAAGTTTATCACAATCTTTAAAGGCTATTTCCAAAGTGCGAAGTTACTTAAACATTTAACTTTATACTTTTCTTAGCTAGCAATTTAGACTTCTTAAAAAAAAAAGAAATCTCAAAAATATAATAAGAGAAATTGCGGCATCCTTCACACATTTCGCCTTGAGTAAAATCTTCTCATTCAGATTATAAAAATGATTTATTTCTAGTATACATTTTCCATCTCAGTTTTCATCGCCTTTTGCCTTTTTACGGTCAGTGGTCACCCTCTAAAAAATTAATTCAATCGATCTGATTTAAATTTTCAATGGCAACTTTATCGAAAATCACATTAGTAGAGGGAAATCAACACTAAATGTAGTTTACTGATACTAACAATCTTAGCTAGTGCCAGTAACAATCCAATTTCACCCGGGTTAGATAAACTCGTTTCCCCTATACGACAAGGTCGAGGTCTTACGTTTCCGGTTGCCCTGTGCAGTTTCCTACAGTTGCCGAAGGGGATCCAGACTCGGGCCATACTGTGTCCAACACGTCCTGGCAATTAAGAAACTTTTTTAGCAAACACTTTCGATCCGTTTACATCACTCTGCCCTAGTGACTGGTTTTTTACTCACTAATCGAGATCAAGAACATATGAAAGTTTTTTGCCTCGACGGAAAGATTCGTTCCGGAATTTTTTCCTGATTTGAGCACTTCACGCTTGGGTAAACCGCATATGGGGATGGAGGAAAACTTACTGTAATCGTAAGTAACAATATGTGTACGTCTATATTAAAACAGTCTACTTTGTCTCTTGTCAATAAGGGTCAACTTGAAGCTGAATTCTGTCTCAAGTTGACCCTTATTGACAAGCGACAAAGTGAGCGGTTTTAATATGAACGTACACATATTATTGTTACTGTAAGCAAAAATGCTCATGTTACTGAAAATTTGGAAATTATACTGCAAAATCTTATTGTTGATACGCCCTGACTGATGGATAGCTATTATTTATGAGAATGATATACGTTACACCCAGAAAAAAATGTTCTTCATTCAACAAAATCGTTTTGTTGACTGCATTTGGTTGATTTCAGAAAACATTTTTGTTAAGTTAACAAGATTTTTGTTAAGTTGACTATATTCGTTTGCTTTAATTAATAAAAGTTTTTGGTTGAATCGTTTTGTTGATTTAAGAAAACATTTTATCGACTAAACAACATTTTTTAGTTGAATCTACCAAATACTTTGAGAGAGCATTTTACTAGAATCAAGCAAAATGTTTGCTTGATTCAAACAAAGTATTTTGTTGAAAGCATCTTAAAATCATCTCGGTCATCCTTATCAAAATGAGTGATCCGGAAACAGAATCGAATATGGGCACAAAAATTCTAAATTCCTCTTCAATTATTTCCAAGATTAGTCATAAAATAATAAATCGAAACGGTTTTCTGTAAAAGAGAGAGACGCACTTCCTATGTTTATTCTTTTACGTGTTGTCTGGTACAGAAAATGTATTATTTTATACGGAAAAAATGTATTATTTTATGAATGATCTTGCTGAAAGTATGCGCTTGTGTGATTGAATGAAAATACGCAAGATTACGTGTTGTCTGGTACAGAAAATGTATTATTTGATACAGAAAAAATGTATTATTTTATGAGTGATCTTGCTGAAAGTATGCGCTTGTGTGATTGAATGAAAATACGCAAGATTTTCTGAATCTGCTCGATCACGTACCTAAGATTGCATGATTAAGTTTTTGATAAATCAACAAAATGATTTTTTGATTCAAATAAACAAAGGATCCCGCACAATTTACATTTCAAGTGGCTTGCCGTGGAAATGTCTCGTCTTGTGATATTTAGTAGTTTGATAAACTACTAAATAAATGGCACAAGATGAGACAATTTCACAGTAAGCCATTTACTATATAATGTAAATTGTACGGCGTCTTTTATGGTTAGATGAACTAAAAGTGTTGGTTAAATTGACCAAAATCTTTTCTTAGGCCAGGAAAAACACTCACCTAAATGAACTAAAATATTCCCTTGGATCAATCAAAATTTTTACTTGGATCAACTAAAATGTTTGCTTGGATGAACCAAAAGATATCGTCTAATCAAACAAATTTTACTAACCAAAAAATTTTATTAGGCAAAGCAAATATTTTGTTGATCATATAATAACCACATTCTTGGGTAGAATCAACCAAATTTTTGTTGATTCATCCAAATATTTTTTGGGTGTATGAAGTTCACTAGGCCTGCATCGCGTTGGCAAGTTTATGCGATTAACTTTGTCAGGTATCGGAGCCCGACGCTTGGAACTAATTGGATTATCCTTCCTGAATGTACCCAAGATACCAAAGATTCGCTCCTCTCAAATGCAGCATGAATATTCATAAACAGTGAAAAGGAACTATTGTTATGGCTCAAACTTCATTCTTAAAAGGCAGTAGCGCATTATAGAGAGGGGTTGAAGATTAGATTCACGAAATTTTGATAAAGAAGACGTTTATCAATTATTAGAGTTTTGAATAAGAAGGCTAAATCCCAAACTATCATTCTTGATGCCGATTCGGATCAAATGATCAATGTAGTCTAAATAGCTTTAATTATTCTGGCGGCCTCTTTGATAAACCATATTAGGGTATCTAGCGACCTGGGGAATCCGGGAATTTTGTGCAGCTTGAAAAATACGGGAAACTGTCGGGAATTCATGAAAAGATCCGGGAAATCTATGGTCATAAATTTAAATGAGAAACTTTTTTTTTCTGCTTGAAATTATTATTATTTTTATTATCATCAAATTATAAGATTCGGTGGTAGAAGCGTGTAACGAGTTGATTTATTATCAGCTAATCTGAAGGTGAGAAATCTTTCTTCCCTAACCAAAACATGACGCAGGCAATAAATTTGTCTATTAATGCCAGCATAAAAGTCAAATTCGATAAGTTTGTTATTCATAAACAAGGTATTTGTGAAAGAGAATTTTTATTTTTTCTAGCAAATTTCCGATTGTATTCTGGTCCTAAGTTTTCAAGCGCTCAATAATTTTCACGTATAAAATGGAAGCTCTCAACTATTTAATTGAACAATTTTAAATTCAAATAAATTTGAAATTTCAAACTTTTATAAATTGAACAGTTGAAAGATTTCTGATTAAAAAATATAAATCCACGCTATCATTTTTAATGCTCTACATTGTAGAATGAATCTTTAAGTTTCTAACTGTTAAAAACTATTTAATTATGAATCAATTTTAAGTTAAGTACAATAAAAATTAAAGTGCTTTTAATTTCGTTCAAAAGTGAACATTTTTAAAATAAGTCGTTTGAAATGAATAATTGTTTACCTGCTATTTACACATCAAAATCGAACAATTTAACTCAAAAATTAATAATTTAGAAAAATGAAACAATTACAATTCTAAAGTTTAATGTTTAAATTTAACACTCTGAAATTTTAACGATTCAAGGCTTTATGTTTGAAACAATTCAGATTCAAATTGTTTAGTTTTGAACATTCGATTCATAATTGCTTATTTTAAATAAACAATCAAATATTGCTGAATATTGAAGAAACGTCGTTTTTTTAATTAAAAAATTTCAAACTAAATGGGTCAAAAATGAAATCTTTTAATCAGAAACAATATTTGTTCAGGATTTGAAATTGAATAAAAGCATTTAATTATAAAACAATTAATTTGAAATTATTCGAAAATTGAAAATAGTTTATGTAGTTTCAATCGGACCTAAACTGGAAAATTTTCTAACTAAAAGATTCCAAAATTATGCATTGCAAACTGAACGATTTTATAATTGAAAAGTTGACAACTGAACTTGACATTCAAAAAAAGTTGAAATCGAACTTACTTATAATTGCATTTATATGTAAAATTTATTTTTAAAATAATTGAACAGGTTCTTCTTCTAAAAATTTGTAAAATTCCAGGTCAAAAGATAAATTTACTGCCATTTTCCTGTTTTTCCCAGTCTCAAAAAATTCCCGCTCACAGAGAAAGCTTCGTAATAATACAAATTATCGAACTTCATTTTATGATAACTCGAAAACACGTCAAGCTAGAGTCATGAAATTTGGAGGGATTGTACTCCTAAATAATGCCCATTATTTATTTGGCCTAGAGCCGGATCGGATGAAAAATTTTTTTTTCGATTTTATATATTTTTTAAATCGTTTTCGATGTGAACTTTTTTGCAAATTTGATTATATTGAGGAAAACAAAATTTAGATAGATTTTAAGAAAATACATCCTCTTTTAACAAAGAAGTTTGAGGTTCATCCGTTAAATATCGGGCGAATGGCAAATAATGAATTTAAAAAATTCGAAATTTTAAGAAATTTTTATCCCAATATTGACAGTAATACCAGGCTTTGTAAATGAAATTTTTTTTAACATGAGGTGGTATACACAGATTTGTGAAATTTTCTAACGTTTGTGAGAGAAAAACTTTCTTAATTTTGGAAATATACCAATATTGTAATTACTAAATTTATTTGTTATGGTGAGAAATCGATTAATGTATTCAACAGGCCATAATTTGAATTATGATATATACAGATACTACTACTTTGCAGCGATTCTTTAGCAATTGCTATACTATTTTGATCCAACACATGTAAGGTGGAAGTTTTTCCAATAAATTAAAAAAAAAATTTTACACTTTTTTTATGTTTTGTTATGAGTGATCATCAATATTTGAAGAGCGAATATTTCACATATAATTTTTTATTACAAGTTCAAGAACAATAACAAATTGAAACAAATATTAAATGAAATAACAATAACAATTTGATAAAACAATGAACTTTTTCATACCATTTTTTCAATATACACTACCGGCAAGAAGTACAAGACTACATGTTTTTTGTTAGTTGCATAAAATTATCTTATTTTGATAATAAAACAAATTACCTCTTTTGCTCAAAGTAGGATAAAATATGTACATCATTTCTGCTTCCAATGACACTAGGTAATATTATTTTTGACCAATATTTAAAAAATATCGCGAAAAAAGTCAAAATAAAACAATTTTATTGGGCTTATTTCAAAGGTAAATTTCCATAATACCTGTATGTTATCAACGTTCTGACAAAACTGTGCTGATTTTTCCTTGGATTCTGCCAAGATCTGAACTTGGAACAAATAAGTCGTAATAATTTTAAATTGTAAAGTCGTTTATAAATCATATGATGCTTTGACTTTTTATTTCAAGCCTCACTACCAAGTCCTCCCAAAAAAACCTTAATTCCGATCCGGGAAATCCAGGAATTTGAAAGCGATATTCCGCTAGACACCCTGGTTATACTGCAGCAATACTTCTCAGTTATACTATAGCAATACTTTCCCTATTCTTGCCCTATACTTCAATCATACATTGTTATACTTTATCTGTATTAGAACACTCTCATACGATTTCCCAGATGTTTTCCTAGATAAATCCCATTGAAAAATTTATCTTTTCTCAGATAAATTTCATTCCAAAATTTTTTTTCCCGGGATCCTTTTTTAGGTCAAATCGGATTAAATGATCTATATCGTAGTTTGCATAGTTTAAATTTTTTTGGTGACCTTTTTGATAAACTATATGTGTACCACTTAAGCAATTACAATAATAATATCAAAAAGGAATTAGAAGTTAAGCTGCAATCATCTGCTAAATGCAGATATTTGCGATGTCAGTACAGAGCACATCTAATAATCGTTGATCAATCTTTGTGAGCTGTAAATCCCCTTCAAAATATCAGTGATACCAATCGGACTAAACCCTCCACTAATTCCCTCTAGATGCAGCTATTACTGTTGTAAATTAGCAACGGTTGATGTTCTGTCTCGTATGCGATATGGATAGTGGATATGAATCGGTTGATACCCCCAGAAAATTATTTGGTTGCATCAACTAAATTTTGGTTGATTCAGCCCTAGAATATGTTAATAAAGTGTTTAACAAAATATCTGGTTAACCCAATAAAATTGTTTGGTTAGTAAAATTTGCTTGATTATACCACATCTTTCGGTTGATCCAAGCAAATATTTTGGTTGATTCAAGTAAAAATTTGGGTTAATCCAAGCAAATATTTTGGTTAATCCAAGGGAATATCTTAGTTCATTTAAGTAAGTGTTTTTGTAGGCCTAAGAAAAGATTTTTATCGATTTAACCAAAACTTTTAGTTCATATAACCATAAAGGACCCCGCACAATATACATTGCAAGTGGCTTACCGTGAAATTGTCTTATCTTGCACCGAGAAAAATCGAATTAAAAACCTGGTGATCAGTGATAGAAATCGACTACTCAACGTAAGATAAATCAAGGAATTCATTTTCACGTTGTGCCATCTTATAGAGATTGTATTGGACGGTTTAGACTCAGGGTTGACGCTAGAGCAACGAAAGGTCGGGCAGTCTGACACTCTTTGTAAGATAGCGTTTAGACTCGGTGGTAGGCTCTAGCAACGAATGATTCGTCAGTAAGGTAGTCAGGTACTCAATGAAAGATCGGATTCTTACAAAAGTAAAAAAATCAAACAGGGATGCATGCATACGTTGTTGAATCTCAATAGGCCTTCTATTACAGCAGCTCGAAACAGATGATGAAATATAACGATAAATTTCCAAAAAAATTATTTTATAAATTATCACTGCACTTAATTTACGTTTAAAATTACACAATTACACGCACGGTCACTTACACACATAATCGCTTGCTCAAACGCTTCGAAAAATCGCACCCGCTGGGGATTCGAGCCCTACCTAAACATCCTAAACCGAAACCTTATAATTATATCTACTAGCGCACGCACTAACCGACTGAGCTATCGAACCGCTTTATTGTGTGCTTATTATTTAGTAGTTTATGGAAATACTTAATATTACAAGACGAGACAATTCCACGGGGGGAAAGGTCCAATTTTTCTCAAGGCCATGTTAAAGTTACATACACTTACTATAGAAAAAGTGTTTCGCAAGGGGCGGGAAAGGGGTTGAATTGATAAAAAAAAATGAGTACAGGCTTCGAAGTTCCACACTTTTTTACTTTTCTGATACTTTTTTAGGCAAGGCTATTATTTTGCTACCTTTTCAATAAAGTAATACAAAAAATTGACCGAACTAAAAAATTTCAGTATATAAAAAATAAAAAATAATAAATAAAAGAAAGGTATCCCTCGCAAAATTACTTTGCCTAAAATAAAGGAAGAAATCAATCAAATAGAACATTATTTGGCAATAGCTGCCGCTATCGAAAAAATCGACTTTCTTTAAAAAATTTTTTTATGGATTGAAGTATTTATTTATTAAATTCTCATGTAAAATTATGTAAATGAAATTTTTTCAAGTACTTCTTTTTAATACAAAATTCAACGGTTGAAAAATGAAGAAAATGAAAAAAAGAGTTTTAAACAGTTGAATTTTAGTTAATTAGGATTAGGATAAAAATGAGCAGAAGAAAAACAAGAAATTTTTAATAGTTTTCAACCATTTGAAGGGATTTCAAAGGATTTAAAATATTTTAGGCTAATATTTTATTTTAAATAGATAATAACCATTTGGAGGGATTTCAAAGGATTTTAAAGATTTGAGGGTAATATTTCGAATCCTTTGAAATCCTATTAAATTCAAAATTCAACTGCTTAAAATTCAGTTTCAAACTTTCTTCGATTTTCAATAGGTTGTTGAATTTTCAACAGTTGAAATTTCGAGAAAAAAGCGAATTTCATATTAAAAACAAGTGTTAAAAATTGTATATTTACATAATTTTACATGAAAATTTAATAAATAAACATTTCAATCCAAGTAGATTTTAAAAAGTCGATTTTTTCGAAAACGGGGCGCCGATTTTTTTCATGCATTTTTAGCAGTTATCAAATCTTTTTTTTTTTGGTTAAAAATTCATCATTTCATTTGAATTTCGTCGTTTCGGTTTAAAAATTGACTACTCTTGGTAAAAATTCAAAAATCCTATCATTTCGTTGAGAAATTCATTACTTTTCAAAAATTTAACAATTATTAAAAAGTTATAATTTTTTCATTAAAAAATCGTCTTTTTGGTTGACGATTCAACTGCTTTGTTGATAATTGGCCTTTTTGGGTACAAAATTCAACTGTTTTGTTAAATTTTTATTTTTTTTATTTTGAAACTTCATCTCTTTTGGTAGAAATTTCTTCTAATCATCTTTTTTGGTAAAGAATTCCTGTTTTGTTAAAAATTCCTCTT
>JAUMHM010000031.1:39045186-39081779 GCA_032362435.1 Melikaiella ostensackeni | reverse complement strand
GGGGTAAAGAAACAACAAAGTTGTTTCGATATCGAATCCGACCAAACAAGAAGACCCGAAGGTGCTCCTTGAAGGAGGAAATTTAAAAAAAAATCAAAGAATATAAAATTTTTCATTGCGTTCACACGCATCTGACTTTTTTAATTATATAGAATTACTTTAGATAGCCTTTACAACTCTGCGTACAAATTTATATTTATGAGAATAATTGCTGCAGTTACTATTTCTGTTCCAATCAAGTTTGAGATAAATGTTCTGTAAATACAGTGAATGGATTTAAAAATTGATTAAGTTACAATTTTGGAGAAACTGATATTATGAAAGAAACATTCATTCATTATTATGGATCATGTAAAAAACCCCAACAACATAATACATTATTATTTTTAAAAAAGCTTTGGATCTTAATCATGACTTTTTCTCTATTTTGCTTCAAAACGTTGTACTTTTCTCAAAAATTTTAGATTCTCGTCCAACATGGTCACTCGGTCAGTGGTCACTCAATTTCTCAGAAAAAAAACCGGTCTTTGAAAATTTATTCCGATCATAAAAATCTATAAATGAAGTGAAGTAATTCTAGATTTTATTAGAAAGTATATTCAATAATAAACAGTCAAAATTATATCATTTGCTTAAACACTGAATGAAATAAATTCAAATACGAAGATATCAAAATTAGACAATCTTCAAATGAGAGGCAATAAAAATTGTACACTCTCTAACTGAAAGCCGTCCAAATTTAAAAAATTTGTATTTTAGGGCCTTCAACTAAACTAAAAAAATTTTAATTCTAAACTTTTCAAATTGAAGAATTTCGGATAAAATGCGTCGAAAATGAAATAATTTTGAGTGTGAAGTGCTTGGAACTGTACAATTTCAAATGAGAAGTTTTCAATATTGAACAAACTAAAATTTAAGCCTTTCAAAACCTTCAAAGCTATCAAAATTAGACAATTTTCACATGAGAGGCATTAAAAATTGTACACTTTCTAACTAATCCTTCGATCCATCCAAATTGAAAAATTTGTATTTTAGGGCCTTCAACTAAACTGAAAAATTTTTAATTCTAAACGTTTCAAATTGAACAATTTCGGATAAAATGCGTCGAAAATGAAATAATTTTCAGTGTGAAGTGCTTAGAACTGTAAAATTTCAAATGAGAAGTTTTCAATACTGAACAAATTAAAATTGAAGGCTTTCAAAACCTTCGAAGCTATCAAAATTAGACAATTTTCAAAAGAGAGGCATTAAAAATTGTACACTTTCTAATTAAAAGCCATCCAAATTGAAAAATTTGTATTTTAGGGCCTTCAGCTAAACTGAAAAATTTTTTATTCTAAACGTTTCAAATTGAACAATTTCGGATAAAATGCGTCGAAAATGAAATAATTTTGAGTGTGAAGTGCTTAGAACTGTAAAATTTCAAATGAGAAGTTCTCAATATTGAAAAAATTAAAATTTAGGCCTTTCAAAACCTTCAAAGCAATCAAAATACGACAATTTAAAAAAAAAATTGTACGCTTTCTAACTAATCCTTCGATCCATCCAAATTGAAAAATTTGTATTTTAGGGCCTTCAACTAAACTAAAAAAATTTAAATTCTAAACTTTTCAAATTGAACAATTTCAGATAAAATGCGTCGAAAATGAAATAATTTTGAGTGTGAAGTGCTTAGAACTGTAAAATTTCAAATGAGAAGTTTTCAGTATTGAACAAATTAAAATTTAAGCCTTTCAAAACCTTCGAAGCTTTCAAAATTAGACAATTTTCAAATGAAAGGCATTAAAAATTGTACACTTTCTAACTAATCCTTCGATCCATCCAAATTGAAAAATTTGTATTTTAGTGCCTTCAACTAAACTAAAAAATTTTTTATTCTAAACGTTTCAAATTGAACAATTTGGAATAAATTGTGTAATCTCAAATGAGAAGTTTTCAATATTGAACAAATTAAAATTTCAGGCCTTCAAAACCTTCGAAATATGAAATCTAAAATTTGATACTTCAAAGCTAAACCACATTAATGTCGCTGAAGTTCACAACATTTGCAAACAAAAATTAAAAAAATTGACAAATACGTTTTAGCCATCTACGCACTCTAATTCATACAATTTTTTCTTAACTTTAATTTTCCCCCTAACCGATCGGTTTCTCGGATTTTATTTCACAAATTAATTTTATTTTATGTCGGGCAACAGCTAAAAAAGTTTCATCTCAGTATCCCTATCGAAAGACGGCTATTTAGAAAGATTCATTCAATTCACAAAATTTGTCAAAATTTTAAAAATTCCAATTTTCCTCTAAACGCTCGGTTCTACGATTTCATTTCATATATTACTCGTATTTGATGTTGAATAGCAGCAGGAAAAGTTTCATCCCAATATCCCTATTAAAAGATTGCTATCTAGACAAATTTATTATATTTTAAAAAGTTATTAGAATTTAAAGAATTCTAATTTTTCTCTAAACGCTCTGTTTTCGGATTTGATTTCATGTATGACTTGTATTTGATGTTGGACAACAGCAAAAAAAGTTTCATCTCGGTATCTCTATCAAAAGACGGCTATTTAGACAAATTTATCGAATTAAAAAATTTGTTAAAACTAAAAAAAAAGATCTAATTTTCATCTAAACGTAATTTGTGAAATAGAATTCGAGAACCGATCGGTTAGAGGAAAAATTAAAGTTTTAAAAAAATGTAAAAATTAGAGCGCGTAGATGGCTAAGACGTATTTTATATAGCGTGATTACCGTCCAAAATAATTTATTACTTTATTTTATTGCTAACAAATTTATTCCCGTAATTTGAAAAAAAAAATTATATTTTTTTTCATGAAAGTTGTGCGCTTCAGTTACATCAATTTTAAACTTTCGCTTAGCAATGCGTATTTTTCAATAAACAACTTCATATACTTTTAAAAGTTTATATTCAAGCCTACTCATTATTCTTTTATAATTATCAGGAATTTATAATATTTTTTTAAAGTAAATCACTGTGATTTTCCTTTGTTTTCCTACGCCACAAAATATTGCCGATCAGTATCCGGCTTTGAGGACCACAATTTCATCGTTATTTCACTGAAGTAATCATTAACTTTAATACATCGCAGATTCTTCACAATAAACTTTTTTCATTTATCCGTGAGTCCCAATATGAATCTCCAATTAACAGTTCCGAATAATGAAAATCCCTAGACTCTTTTTTCACAGAATAAACATAAACGAAAGCCATTTTTTTAGTGATTCTTCTCGTTTTCATCGATAGAGTATAATAAAAACTCCATGTCAAACCACATAAACTGCACATGACTTGAGAATGCCGACAAAACATTGCATAACTTATATGCAAATGACGAAATGAATTTGCAAGTAAGTTCTTCAGGATGGCCACTTTTATCGCTGGAAAAAGTTCCCGGTCATTTCCCGCTTTTTTCTCGGTTCACAAAATTTTTTTCAGGTCATTGAAATTAAAAAGTTCAAGCTGGTGAAGCTGAAGATTTTTTCATTTGAAATAATTAAAACTAACCACAAATTGAAGCAGACAAAATTAAACTCTTCTGAATTTTCAACTTTCCAAATTAAGTGATCATTATCTGATTATCTTGAAATGTAACATTCAAAATGGTAAACTATTAATTTCACAAACTTCAATTATATAAATTAAATGGTAAGGGCTGGTCAAGATCTCCATCTTTCATTATTCAATAACCAATTAAAACAAAACATTTTAAAATACAGAAATTAAATGTCGCCACTTTTATTGTCGGAAAAAATTCCCGGTTTTTTACATTTTTTCTCGGTCATTTCAATAAATATAGTTCTCAGTAACTAAAATTTAATACATTGTCTTTTCTTACTCGATAAATATTTGTTGATATATTTTTATTGCCATTATGATATTTTATTATGTGATCTTATTGAAATTAAAACTAAGTTTTTTCTAATAATTGAATCGGCAACGAAAAATGCTTCAAACATACTTTAATACTGGAATAGAATAACTTTTTTAACAGTATGAAACCATATTTCAGAATTCTCAAATATATCTCTCTATTTGATATTCTGCACATGAATTAAATTCATTTCATAATAATTAAGGATAGATAAAAATCGGCACGTTTTTAACAAGGTGAGAAGATCTGCTACGCTTAAACTTAAATATACACTACCGACGGAAATTATCTGCACGCTTGTTTTCTGAGCTGTTGCTAAAGTTCCTTCATTTTTATAAAAACGACCCGAAAAGTTTTTCCTTATAATATACGAAAGGTAATCAAATTCTGCGATTAATAGGCACAAGTTGAAGGCAAAATATCAATTTTATAAAAAGATATTGCAAAAAAACGTCAAATTTCGATGATTTCGAAAAATTGAAATGACTATAGAAATAATCAAAAATTTATTATGTTCTTGGGCTCATTTTAAACAGTAGGGCTAAGTCAGGGTAAGTAGCTTAAAAAGTATGGCTAATAGTATTTTTATAAATTATTGTTAAGATATCTTTAGAATTTCTTCCCTCGATTCTGCCCTGGGGTCAAAGTTGGAGCAAGAAAGTAGCAAAATTTCAAAAATGTGTAAACACTTAAATAATGTTTAAACACAGTAAATCCCAGAGATATTTTTTATCTGAAATTGGATAAAAACGTGGCAAACAATTGACTACATATAAAGTTGTGAATGTGGTTGTGAACCCATCTCCTGATAAAAATTAATCGACATCGGATAATTGTAGTTGTCAAAAGTTTGCAACATTTTTATCCATCTTCAGATAAAAAAATATCTCTGGGATTTACTGTGAAGTCATCATTTTTCATATTTTAATGAATTCCAGTAATATTTATCAAAATACTGTTGTTTTGAATTTTTTTAATCGTGTGGTGAGTACAATCATTATTTGAAATTTCACGACTTTTTTGCACAAAGTTTAACCCTAGGGTAAAATATAGATTTTTTTAAAATATCCTAATAATTTATCGAAATGCTATGGAAGCGTACCTTTGTAATGAGCCTAAGCACTTCGAAAGATGTTAATTATTTGTAAAGTTATTCCAATTTTTCCAAAAAAATCGAAGTTTGACGTTTTTTTGCAATATATTTTTATTAAATTGACATTGTGCCTTCAACTTGTGCTAAGTAGGCGCAGAATTTCATGACCTTTCGTGCCATTATGAGAGAAAATTTTTTCGTAATAATATTATAAAAATTAAGGCACTTTACATTTTTTATGAATTTCTTTTTCAATGATCTCTACAGATTTTTGTGTGGTTTTCAGTATAAGTTTACCGTTTTTCATTAAAAGTCAAGTTCAATTCTCGGTCATTCCCCATTTTTTCCCGGTCTTTACAAATTCCCGTTCATTTCCCGGCTTTCCCGGTTTCCCGTTCCAGTGGCCCCCCTTTTCTTGAACCCGCTTTTGAATATTCTCCTCGACTTAAAAAAAATCATTACCCTCGCACAAAACTCACCTCCTCTCACTCTCTGGATCAACTAAAGACACTCTGCAATCACAAGAGTCCGTAAATGCGAAAGGACAACAACAACAACCAGCGATAACAACAATAAACCACACGCCGACCCTTGAAGACACCACCAGTCACCACCTTGACCATAAACAACAAAACAACAAAGGGAGGATGAGATTTTCGTACAGGTAGCACAGAACAATTGCATTAGACAGTACGCACTCGCGCCCGGAGATACTCCCGCATACATGCACACACGTATATTCACGAAGGTACACACACTGCGTACACCTAATCCTCGAAGGAATTAGCGATCCGATGCAAGCTGCATCAGACCCCTTACCATCTCTTTTTCTGGACACCCACCCCTCTCCCTCCACCCCTACTCTTTTCTCGCTCAATCGGTCTTTCTCCCCTGCTCTTTCTCTCCACTCATGTATCTCCGGCGACGGTGAGTCTGGGCAGCTAATCGCGAGGCGATTTCTGGAGGGGATACCAATCCTGGCTCAAACTGAGGGAAGGCAGAAGAGAATAAAGATCAACTGTTCCATCTAGTATTGCTCCAGTTCGTGCATTAACGCTCTATTGCAGGCCTGTACAAAGAGGAGAGATTTGCTCGAAAGTCACATGTTACACTTCCACCACAAAGTCTCTCTATTCAGCTCGGGAGGTCTCGGGTGGTGGTCGCCTTCGTGAAGTAGAATGGGGGGTCCACTGTTGCAGACACGTAATGTCTCGAAAGGTGCTTCATTCATATTTTCAAATCAATTCAATTATCAATGAAACCATATTCCTGTGATAAAAAAGTTTGATTTTGTAGGACAGGATGTGAGGAAAATTTGTGTTTCATTTGAGGTACATTTTACAACTTCGAAACGTCTCTGCGGCACTGAACCCCCGAATCTACGTCACGAGAGCACGCGACCGAACCACGACTATGACTATTAGTGAGCTCAGGCCAGTGAAGGTGGAAAACTAACATCTGGAAATCGGGCAGTTTCGAGAAAAATTCCTGGAATTTCTCCTCCTCGGACAGGCCTTCTTCAACTGTTTTTGTAAATGTCTCCTCGTAAGAAGAAGAATTGGAAATTTTAAAAAGAAGAGATGGAAATCTTAGGAAATCACAAGTCGAATTTAGAAACATAGGAAATACACGGGAACCTCCGTTTAACGGCGGTCTCGGGTATAACCTGCTATAACCGTGAGGCTCTTCCAAGAATTTCTACGATGTAAACAGTCAAGGCCGTATGAACCATTACTAGTAGGAATACATAATATTAATTAACTGTATTTTGTACAAATGTAGGTTTTGGCTATCATAAAGGAACTACTCAACTCCGCTGTGCTCACTCAACATCGCTCTCGGCTCCTTGGACCCCCTCATCAAATATGCGAGCTGGCTGAAATCCTACGAACACGGTAAATGGCGGGCCGTTAAATGGGGCTTCCAGTGTATGTGAGAAACTGCAGCATCCATTTGTGAGAAATTTTTGTACATGATGCATAGAGCTCCAACAAACTTCACAATCGCGCAATCTACATTTATGATGATAACTCAAGAACGACTGAACATTTTGATTTTATTGATCTCATTTAAAAGCTACAATTTGGAAATTCATACTGATGAAGTTTCAGATCTTCAAGAACACTTCTCCGAAACATAGAGCGACTTGCATCCAAATGTATATTGGGACCTTATTGAAACACGGTTTCGCGTTTATAAAGGATGGACTCTTTTTAATAATGAAGACTAATTAATAAAAAGGAGATTTTCCGCGTGTATTTAAAACTAAATGCGAAATATGCTCGCGAGTATTCGAACTGCCCGCTTTGTGGCTACGGAACTGCTCAACTCCGCTGCGCTCACAGCGCATGGATTTTCGTGAACAAATGAAGCTGCAGGTCGCAATTCTCAACCGATTCACTTTTTTAAAAATATTAAATTACTAAGGTTAAGATTCGGAACAAACGCAAGGTTACCGATATTTTATTATGTTTATGTAAAAATATCATATTAATAAACAGTTTGGATAAACAGGAAAAATCAAAGTTTTACTTTTTTAATGGATTGAAAACACTACAAATGAATTTAGAATTGTCAAAAGTTCATTCATAAATACTTACCCAATGTAAATTATTTGTTCATCAAACAAAATAAGTTTAATTAAAAATATTCACACACAAATGCCCGGGCTTAATTATTTTTCACAGTAAATTGTAATTAATATAAATATCAAATGGGATTTAAAGCTTTTCAATACTTAATCCTAAATCTTTTATAAAAAATTAAAATTTTTAATTTTTACAAACAAATTTCGTAAATAAACATCAAGATCTTTATTTTTTCCGGCAAATACTTTACTATCAATAATAATAAAAAATTATATTCGATTATAAAATTTCACAGGGATAATAATTTGTAATTTTAGTTATTAATTCTCATGCTTGAAAACAAAATACATTAACAATAACCATTAATATACAGTCTTATGAGACAAAATAATTTTTTGCCAATATTTTTTGTTTAAACAAAATCAAAAATCCGCAATCTTACGTTTGTTTTTAATTTTATGTTGAGTAATTTGAAAAAGAAAAAAGTGAATCGGTTGAGAAGTGCAACCTGCAGCTTAATTTATCAACGAAAATCCATTCCTGAACCACTGTGCAACGCCTCTCTCTCTCGACTCCTTGGACCCCCTCATCACGGACCGAAATTCTCGGAACAGTCTGGGCCAAGGGAGCTTAAGTGATGGTCCAAGTGTGAAAAAAATATGTAAAAAAAAATACGAATATTGCAAGCATTGCTACGCATATTGTATGCTTATACACGGCAGTTGAAGTAATACACCCCGAAAACACGAAGTAGAGCAATATTCCTTGTAGCAGCTCATCTTTAGTCTTTAATTCCTTCCTGCCACATGCAATATTATTCCAGTTCGTCTTTGAGTATACTACTTCAACTCTACGACTTAGACTATTATACAACGCAAAACGGAACTAGAGCAATATTGCATGGACCAGTTTCGAAATGAACGGAAGTGAAGATGAGATCGGAAGTAAAGATAAGAATGAAAGTAAAAATGAGAACGGAAGTAAAGATGAGAGGACGGAAGTGATTTTGTATCGTACCAGCACTGCACGTGGCGCGTCGCGACGTCGCACTGTGCTCGAGGCAAGAGGCGCCGTGGCGCCCGCGTCTTGTCCCCGGCGGGGGTGTGGTACCGCCTCCAGTCACATGACGTCCCTCCGCCGTCGATTCCGCCGTCGCTCTCGTCGTGACGCGTACCTGCGTACACGCCCGGCATAACCTACAATCGCACCCAGCGCAGGCTCATCTGCGCACCCACAGTCGCTAGTCCGGTCAAGTACCGCACGTAAGCCGCCACCGCATATCTACGCTCGCGGTAGCGCGCCTGCGCATAAAAAATTGATTCCCCTACCTCATCCCCACGATCACGAGCCATCCCCACTACAAGAACAACCCCTACGCGACAGCCCTTCTCATCCAGCTCCCTTTCTCTTATTTCTGATACTCTAGATGTCGAGATATTCCAGATTCTAACTTATATTCCGTTCTATTCCACCCCACACCGTTACGCTGAAGATCTTACTTCCTTTGCCACTTATTCCTCTACTCTGCGGGCTCTAGGAGTAAACTTGTTTATTCGCCATAATTTTCCTCACTCAAACTGTAATTAAATTGGAGGATATGCAAATTGTCAAACTGCTACGTGAAGATTGTATGTGTTGAGCAAAAAGCGAGTTTTCGTAAAGAAAAATCCGTGTGCAAAAATATTTATACGTTCCATATTGGATTATTGGAATTTCCATAACAATTTCATTTACAAAAGGAATACTATTTTTATTTTTTTATTTTTCATCCAGTTCGAAATAAAATCTACTTTCTTAGGAACCCTTTCATGCACCAGAAACAGAACACAAAAGAGCTCACAAATCCAAAATAGACTTCCGCCTACCTCCTTTCAGACTCACTGGAGACAAATGTATAACAAAAAGAAGCAAAATTCTTCCTGCAATGCATAGCATTTGCTCATGCTCCAAATTTCACACCCGTCGGCAATCGCCTATTTTGCGCACTTGTATCAAAAATATCTATTCTCCGTCTTTTTTTACAATACTAGGGCCCCAACATGTTTCGAAGCCAATTTAGACTTCCTCATCAGAGATAACTTGTAGGAAAACGAAAGCTATAAATAATGAAAACTTATATTAATGAAACTTAAGTTGCACATACCAAAATTATGATAGAAAACAAAAATCAATGTATCCAATTTAATAACCACATCCCAAACTTTGTTACATCTCGAGAGATCGCTTCTTAAATTAAAAGTTTTGTTACCTTCTCTCTCCATAAATATAATGTCTCCCTGAATCCTCTCTTTTTTATTTCTCTCATAATGAAGGATTTTGACATCATCTCAACTGAAATCATGATCATGTGTGATTCTATGTATTGAAAGGACCGAGTGATATTCAGGACTTCTATGAAAATGATTTTGGTTTTCACCTTTCCTTGTTCTACGTGACCTCCGTGTTTGCCCTATATAAACTGCGCCACACTCTATATATTTATATTTATATATTACGCATTATTTATCTAGTTTCTCATACCTATCTTTACCCAATTTTACAATCACATTACTTACAAGGAATCTGTATTATCTTTGATGTTGATAACAACCGATCATACAAGATGTTTTCACAACACCGGGAAACAGGAATCAACAATTTTAATGTCATTCTGGACTAAACAGAGTTTTAGATTTTCTTTTTAATTATCTGTGAAAAAAGATCCTCTTTCGCTCCGCTGGGAATCGAACCCAGTTTTCCGTGATCCAAATGATTCGAAACCAATGCATAACTTTTCTTTTGGTTTTGCTCAATCCAAACGTGAGCAGTGAAGACTATGCTCTCAGAATGATGCCAATGAGCGGCTTGAATTTCTTTCTGATGTTTGAGAGCATAGTTTTTTGCGTAATCAATTTGTATGCAAATACATATCCCATTGGCACTTTTTATACAGACCTGAAAATAATCTCCCTGTGTTCTTCTGATGAACGCGTGAGTTAAAAATGGTGTTGGCTCATCTTGCATTTCTTGAAAACACTTTGATGTACTCCATAAAAATTCTTCCTCATTGCAGGTACTTGCCTTAACTATCGACTGTTTTACTTTGAATACAATCGCGTCCGGATCTCCGTTATATTCGGAAGGATCGAATCCATCGATGAGATTTTTGCATAGGCGACATCGTCCCATCATACACGTTTCATTATCAGAATTGCAAGTTGAGCTGTTTACAAATTCCTCAGGATCAGTTGGTATTCTGAAATAGGTGTTCATGGCATTGATAAGGAGGTACATATTCTCATGGATTTTATAAATGCACACTTCATGAGGAATGTGATTAAAACTATCCACAAAAGGCGGTTTCAAACTGTGAAATTTTGCGAATCCATGCTTTAAGTCTGGATTCTGCTGAACAAAAGTGGTATAAGCTCCGCGATAAGACATCAGCATGTATCTTCTCGAAACGTAAGTTTTCTGGACTCTACCATTTTGATTTTTTGTTTTAATTATTTTCCTGTCTTTCATACAGGTTGTCTGCCAAGTAATTTCTGGTAACTGGGAAAATTGCACTACAGCTTCTTGTAGTTCAACTGGTGCACTAGTTGCGTTCATGTGTTTCTTACGGACATCATTTTGATCAATAATTATCAATCCACTCTCTTTTGCTAGTACTAAAAGATGCTCTCTTTAAACGGCATCTAGGAAGACTTTTTTTTAGCCCTCTGAACTGCTTTGCCTAAGGTCTGCACGCGGCTGTAGCCTGAAGGATGAAAAAATTGAAAATTTACCACATATACTACCGTGCAAAACAACAAAACCGTTAACTACATTCTTCAGGAAATTTAAGATGTTAATAAATTTAAGGTCGTACAAACCCCCTCTTTCATTCGTTGTATGATTTATAACAGAACAATAGTAATTAAGGCTTTAATAAACAATTTTATTTCGCCCGCATCTGCAAAATTTCTAGTCATACAGAATAAAAGACCTATAACAAGCAATACAGAAGAAGATAAAACTGTAACTACATGAGCTCGTGCAGAGCATCGTCGTTTGTTTCAAGACATCCTCTTCTTTTCCTTGGGTTAGGAAAAATACATTTGCGCCTAAATCGTAGTTCTACAAGGAATGTAGTTCGCGGTATTCTTGTATTGCACGGCAGTATAAATGAAACCAAAAATTTTATTAAATAGTTTGTAATAAATTAAGAATAGTTAGAGTCTCAAAAAATTCATTAGAAACTTTCTCAAGAAACTGATTAGAATATTGTATTAAATAAGTACCAGCAGTGTTATATGTAATTTAGTTTCAACACTTTGATAATGATAGATTTATTGTAGAGATTGATTGATTAGTGTTTATTGTGAAGTTATTGTGAAGTTATTGGACACCTTGTTCCGACATTAATTCAGATGCGGTTTTTGGTGGATTTTCCTTAAGATCTCTAGCTTTTCGTCTTCTTTGAATCTCTTTTAGGGCATGCTCGTTCCGAACTGATCTGTTTTTATTTTTCATGTTTTCACGGGCAACTCTTATTCTTTCCCTACTTTTTGCTTTGTCCTCTTTACCGAACCCTTTTTCCTTCCAACATTTTCTGTATAAAGCTTCTCTTTGCGCCGCAGAAAGAGAAACTTTTTTTGTTTCCATGTTACTTCTTTTAAGAACTTAATTTTATATTTGTCACGAATAAGTTCAATTCTTAGTGTACACTAGAACGATTTATTCAGGTTTGAACCTGATTTCCGACTGACTAATGTTTCAGATAATGTGAAATATCTGCTGTTAAGCTTTTCACGAATGTAAACATACTTTACAAGATCATTCATTGCAGTTTTCTTGTTTTTTTTCTATTCCACTTTAACTTTAACGCATCAACTGTATTTGTGCGTCACGGCAATGAACTACTCAATAACCAGATAAATATGAGTCTGAGCGCGAAAATGGTCATGAAAAAAAATTTTCAGAACAAAAAGATGGCGTTTCATATGCGATTACAAGTTTATATGATGAACTGCTAGTGCTGTAAGAAAGTGAATACATATTTTTGCGTGACACACAAGCACGGATTTAAGCAATTTTTGAATGAGGTTAATAAATAATTACAAACATTAAATAGCTCTGACCTCGATTGAATGGGATTAAAGAGTATTATGAATACAACATAAGAAATAATTTGTATTTGACCAAGCAATGCAGTTACATGATATATAAGTAACGTCTTCCTAGAAAAGAAGTAGAAAGTTGGGTACTTTCTTTTAGGATCCATCGAGCGCTTTTAGTGGGTAGAGCACCCGACCGGCAATCGGAAGATTTGGGTTCGATTCCCAGCGGAGCGAAAGAGGATCTTTTTTCACAGATAATTTTTCAATCATATTACTTTTGAATGGAACTCTGTACATATATCGCGTGTAAACCTAATTTTCTCAACATTGATTGCAAAATACTTGAACTTTTCTAAAATAAGGTAAAACCACCGCGTTGAGTCTATTATAATTTTGAATATTTCTGTTCTGTTTTGTTATTTTTACTTTTTATTTGAATAATTCTGTTGTGCATAAAATTTTTCAATAAAATCAATCGAATAATGGTTGAGAAAAAGAATCTGTTCACAGAATTCAATATTTTTTTCATGAAAATTTCGGATGCGACAATTCAAGAGCTCTATCAATCAAATTTTTAACAACTCCTATTTTGGTTTGAATACAATGATTAAAATTGAATCTCTTGTTCTTCTCGAACAATTGGTTTTTCTGTGCCATTCTGTGATAATACAGCTCTTATCAGTTTTCACTGAAGTCAAATCTGGAAAATTCAATTTATCTTCAATAACAGTTTCAACAATAATATGTAATCTTGGATGTATACTATTAAATGCACTTAAGAGGGTATTAACATTTTGTGCATGTGCATACACAAAGTGCAGAATGATCAACATATCTTGCATAAAAATCAAAATCAATTTTTTCAAAAATTTCATTTTCCAAATCCTCCATAACTATTTCTGCAAGAATCGGAGACAGAACTGAGCATATCGAAGTTCCAAATCTTTGTTTATAAGGTAGTGGAACTAGTGGTCGGACACCAACCAATGGTCGGCTACGCGTCAGTAATTTCAGTAATTTTAGTATTAGTTTTGATTTTCTATGAGAAATGAGCCTGGAAAAGTAGCCAATTTATAAATATTTAACTCACCAGTTAGCAGTAGGCTTTATTTTGACTGCCATGATGGATATCAAAAGATTTTCTTGCTCTGAAAGTCCTGGTGGACTATATAGTGAATTATATGAAGATTTTCGTGTGGAAGGAGAAACTGGCCAAAAGACTGGATTCACTTCTTTAGTAAAGTCTTACGTTCGGCCACCTGGCCAACCTTAGGGTTTGTAGATAATTTTTCTGTAATCCTTTGGTCGACCATGAAAAAGTGACGTTTAGAGGTTATGTTTCAGTACTGCGTTTTCCCACAGTGTATTTAAATCAACAGAAACAACAGAACAAAAATAATTTTTTGGAAGTTCACTAGATGGCACTAGTGATTAATTCCATTAATTTCCTGAACGACCTTAGGCCTCAGGGTACAAAACTGGCCAACCAAA
Organism: Melikaiella ostensackeni; assembly: GCA_032362435.1. Lineage (NCBI taxonomy): Eukaryota > Metazoa > Arthropoda > Insecta > Hymenoptera > Cynipidae > Melikaiella > Melikaiella ostensackeni. Next base: position 39,067,633 of record JAUMHM010000031.1, on the reverse strand, counting down.
GGATTTTCGTGGTCGAGCTTGGGTGATTTATGTACTTTTTTCCCCAAATTCATGGAAGGTTTTCTGTGGATTCTAGTTCAGGATTTAGCAGTGAGGGGTTCTTGAATCTTTTACTATCTTCAAAATTTCTATAAATCGTTCGCAATCTGTGTCATTTAAGAGAACTCATTCCAGATTAACTTCTTAACTCGGTTCTTGTAACGTAATTTAACTACCACATCATTACCCTGAAAGTTAAGCCAGAGTAAGTTCGAAATTAGTAGTTAAATTGCATACACCTATGGAAAGCCCCAGAGCATCGTGTAATCTGCGCATGTGTTTATCCATTGGTCCGCACACGAGCTTGTATATATCCTTCGCTGATGCTTCCCGTTCGATCGAAATGACCATCTTACCCTAATTACCTAATTAGGGAAGGAGATGATCTAACATGCATATTGCGTAAGTAATTCCTATCTGACACAATGTACAACCGCCCGAATTAACAACTTTTGCTCATATTTAACATCAATTTTAAGTCTACTGCATCTGCCAATGAGGCATGTCGGCGACATTTAATTTCCAGACTTTTTTCTTTATAAGTTAACAATTTTGGTATTAATTTTACACTTACAATGAGAAATCGCGTGAAATTTACAAACTTCAAGCTTTTTTTGGCGATTTACTCATTTTTATTAAATCATTTATATTTAGGGGTGGTTCTTATAAGTTTCGCGGGATTTCTTACCATCATCATTCTTTGGAGGATTACTGAAGAGAATTTCTGAGGAAAAGAAATCAACAAAAAATTCCAAAAAGTACGGCGTCTTTTGGCTTTTTTTTGGTCATTATCAAAAGGGGGTGGTTTCTAAGGGTTTCGCGAAATTTCTTGTCCCCACTATCATACAGGGGATTATTAAAGAGATTTTTTCAGGACATAAAATCAGGGAAGATTTACAAACTTTTTTTTTGAGATTTACTGATTTTTGATAAATTGTTTATCTCTAGGAGTAATTTTTATAAGTTTTGCGGGATATCCTACCACCATTATTTTTCGGGGGATTACTAAAGATAATTTTTTAAGGAAAGAAATCAGCGAAAAATTAAAAACTACGGTGTCTTTTTGGTGCTTTTTTGGTCGTTTTTAATGGGGGGGGGGGATGGTTTTTAAGGGTTTTAGGGAATTTCTCACCTTCACTCTCACCCTCATTCGGGGGATTATTAAATAGATTTTTTCAAGAAATAGAATCAAGGAAAATTTACAAACTTGAGGCTTTTTTGGCGATTTACTGATTTTTAATAAATCGTTCATCTCTAGGAGTGCTTTTTATAAGTTTCGCGGGATTTCTTACCACCATCATTTTTCAGGGGATCAATAAAGAGAATTTTCAAGGAGAAAACATCAGAAAAAAGTTACGAACTACGGTGTCTTTTGGTTGTTTTCAATAGGAGTAGTTTTTAAGGGTTTCAAGAAATTTTTTACCACCACTGTTATTCAGGAGATTATTAAAGAGATTCTTTTAAGATATAACATCAGGGAAAATTTACAAACTTCAAGCTTTTTTTGGCGATTCAATGATTTTTTATAAATTGTTTATCTTTAGGGGTGGTTTTCCTAAGTTTCGCAGGATTTCTCACCAGCATCATTCTTTGGAGAATTACTAAGAAGAATTTTTAAGGAAAAGAAATCTGCAAGAAATTACAAGCTACGGTATCTTTTTTTTTCATGATTTTCAATGGGGGAAAGGGGGTACTTTTTAAGGGGTTTGCGAAGTCTCTTATACCCACTATTATTCTGGAGATTATTCAAGAGATTTTTTTCAGGATATAAAATGAGGCAAAATTTACAAACTTCAGCCTTTTTTGGCGATTTACTAATTTTTGATAAATTTTTTATCTCTAGGAGTAGTTTTTATGAGTTTCGCGGGATTTCCTTTCACCATTATTCCTCGGGAGATTATTAAAGCGAATTTTTGAGGGAAAAACATCAGCAAAAAGTTACAAACTACGATGTCTTTTGGTTATTTTTTTGGTCACTTTCAATAGGGGCGAGGAATTTCTTACCCCCACTATTTTCGGGGGATTATCACAGAGATTTCTTCCGGATATAAAATTAGGGATAATTCACAAAACTTAAGCTTTTTTTGGTGATTTACTAATTTTTGATTTTTGATTAGCTTGTCGAATTTATAAAAAAAATTTTTTGATTTTCAAGCGTGCATTTTTGAATTTTGCGTATAGCATTCCGCGCAGCGTCGCGTGGCGCGACGGGACACGGCCGCATATTATAGCTTCTGCGCATCGCTAACGTAACGTATGATTTTCAGTATTAAAAAGATATTAAAATTTATTAAGTTTTGAAAACCGGACACAAAAAATGTCATTATAAAGTATAAAAAGAAATTAGAAATAGGGGCAGAGGGGTGGAAGGGTGCCGTTGGTAAAAGAAATTGGTTGAGGTTGATGCAAAAAGAAATTTTTATAACAAAAATAATGCAAAATTTGTGCCTGTATCTCAAATAACCACGAAAATAAGACAGTCTCTGGAAAAACTACCTAAGTCGATGTTGACATTTTTATTTTTAAAAATTGTTGTATACTTCCAATATTCGATTTTATGCTTTCATTTTATTTTCCGTGAGTAGTTTTTCCTATTGTAAATTTTAAATGTTTTTAAAGTGTCCTATAGTTGAATAATAGGTATGTTTACACGAAACATCTAGATGTTACAGATGTTAAACATCCATTCTTCTTCGTGTACCAATAATTCAATACCTACCCAAAAAATTTTCAAAGACAAATATACTATTTTACGTGACAAAGTTGGACCTACAAATGTTATCTGATCAGTACAACAAACCTAAGCCCATAAACTGAAAAAAGTAAGGGTAAACTGAAAAAAGTAAAGGTAAACTAAAAATAAGTAAACATTTCTTGTTCATGAAACGTGTCCTTATGGAGATCCATTCACGAGAAGTAAAGCAGCCCATTATTGGTTTAGAAGCTGGAGGGTTCGCGTGGTTCGATGATCCGTCGGTAAATCGTTAAACGATGCGAAGAGGCCTCTAAAAGGATCGCTGAAAGATCGATATTGATACCCATTGATCTGAGGAACCACAAATGCTTGTGACCATCAAGAATCCTTTCAGGTCGAAAAAGAGCCCTCAGGGTTGTCAGGTGCTTCCAATCCCTGCACATTCTGGCTTTATGTATCGATCAGATTTTTCTCAAAACATCGAAAGCCCATTGAGTAGTTTTTTTTCTCTAAGGGCGGTGAAGAACTTGTTGACTTAAGAGCGTGGCGAATTGGCCTCTCAAAACATTTTTCATCAAACTTTAAAGATTTCAGAAAGCTGCAGTCAGGGACCTATATATCACACACTCACCTTGTTTGATTCAATGGATATCTATTCTATTTTTTTTTTCAATAGGTGCTTGACCTGTCTTGATCTTCTATTTTAATTTTAGATACGTAAGAAAGGTATATAAAATTATATACGAAAAAACGAGGAATGTATTACTTTTTTGAGATACGTAAAAGATTAATAATAAAAATCATTTTTCAACTACCTTTTCGATGAGGAATAATACTTAAGCGAATTCTGAGAAAGGAAAGAGTTGATAAAGCGAAAAAGCTTATACGAGGGATCACTGTACTTCATCTTTTTTACCTGATTCCCTTTTGCCCCTTTTTCTCTCTTAAATTTGAAAAATCCCCTAAGACACCTAAAGTCGAGAATTTTTACCCAGTTTTTCCCTTTTTACAAAGTTTTGATTCACTTTTTAAGAATTGTAAACAGAAATTCAAGCAAAAAAATCTTAAAAAAATTAATGTGGATACTATATTAAATCCAATTTGAAACGATTTGAATTCCTGATATTTCAAACAAAAATATTGCATTTTTAACTAAATAGTTAAATTTTCAACAAAAAAAGATTAATTTTTTACCGAAAAAGACGAACTTTCAACAAAATGCATAAATTTTCAACCAGAAAGTTGGATTTCCAATTAAAAGCGATCAGTTTTCAACTGAAAATGTAACAGTCAAAATTTTTAGTTGAAAAAATTGATTTTCAACCAAAAAACGAATTTGGCAACGAAAAAGTTAAATTTTCAACCAAAGAGATAAATCTTCAACCTGAAAAAAAAATTTTCACAGAAGTTTAACTTTACGACCAAGTAATTCAATTTTCAACAAAATAGTTGAATCCTCAAGCAAAATAGATTAATTTTTAACCAAGCAGTTACATTTTCAAACCACAATTCTTCAACCAAAAAAATGAATTTTTAACAAAATAATTAAACCTTCAACGAAGCAGTTGAATTTCCTACCAAAATAGTTGAATTTTCCTCCCAAAAATACATTTTTTTTAACAAAAAGAATGGCTTTTTAACAAAAATGGTAATAAATTAAATTTTTAAATCAAAGTGACGAATTTTCAACAAAAGAGTTAAACTTTTAACCAAGAATGATTATTCAATCATGGATGAAAGAATTGTAACCAATATGTTGAGTTTTCAACCCAAACAGACGAATTCTCTACAAGGCAGTTAAATTTTCAACAAAAAAGATCATTTTCAACCAAATAGTAGAATTTTCTACTAGAATAGTTGACTTTTCAACACAAGAAGAAAATTATTCTACCAAACAGGATAACATTTCAAAAAAAATTGTTGAATTTTTAACAAAATAATTAGATTTTCAATCAAATGATTGAATTTTTATCTAAACGATATAAATTCTCAACCAAACAGTTTCATTTTTAACCAAAAAAGATGAATTTTCAAACCAAAAAGACGAATTTTCAACAAATGAGTTCAACTTTCTACCAAGAATGATTTTTCAATCAGGAATAAAAGAATTTCAACCAAATTGTTGAGTCCTCAAACCAAACAGAGGAATTCTCTACAAAACTGTTGAATTTTCAAAAAAAGAATTAGATTTTCAACAAAAGAATTAGATTTTCAACCAAATAACTTAATTTGTATCTAAGCAATATAAATTGTTAACGAAATATTTGTATTCTTAACAAAAAAGATGAATTTTCAAACCAAAAAGTCGAATTTTCAACAAGTGAGTTGAACTTTCTACCAAGAATTATTCCTTATTCAAGAATAAAAGAATTTCAACCAAATTGTCGAGTCCTCAAACTAAACAGACGAATTCTCTACAAAACAGTTGAATTTTCAACAAAAGAATTAGATTTTCAATCAAATAACTGAATTTGTATCTAAACAATATAAATTGTCAACCAAAAAGTTGCAATTTAATAAAAAAGATGAATTTTCAAACCAAAAAGACGAATTTTCAACAAATGAGTTCAACTTTCTACAAAGAATTATTCCTCAATCAAGAACGAAAGAATTTCAACCAAATTGTAGAGACCTCAACCCAAACAGACGAATTCTCTACAAAACAGTTGAATTTTCAACAAAAAAGATCATTTTTAACCAAATAGTAGAATTTGCTACCAAAATAGTTGAATTTTAAACCCAAGAAGACAAATTTTCTACAAAACAGGATGACTTTTTAGAAAAATTGTTGAATTTTCAACAAAATAATTAGATTCTCAACCAAATAATTGCATTTGTATTTAAACAATATAAATTGTTAACCAAACATTTGCATTTTTGACCAAAAAAGAAGAATTTTCAAACCAAAATAGTAAAATTTTCCACCAAAATATTTGAATTTTCAACCCAAAAAAACAAATTGTCTACCAAACAGGATGACTTTTTACAAAAATTGTTGAATTTTGAACAGGAAAGTTCAATTCCCAACTAGAAGATTTTTCAGTATAGAAAAAAAATTTCAACCAAATTGTTGAATATTCAAGACAGAAAGACGAATTTTCTACAAAACAGTTAAACTTCCAAAATGAAACTATGAATTTACAACAAAAAGTGAATTTTCAACTAAATAATGAAAATTTTAATCAAAAAAATATGAATTCTCTACCAAAAATATAGAGCAGACTTTTCAACCAAAAATGGTTGGATTTTCTTATTGGTTCCCATTAATGCAGTTCGCCTTTAAGTGGAAAAGCGAGAAAAAGTACAAAAATACATTGGAACCCCGATATAAGTACTGTTTCGGGCATGGCATAAAATGGCATTGACTCAAATCTGGGTTCGCTCGAGCCCAATCAGTCAGGGCCGTTTGAACCAATTCCAGTCGGAATACATAATAATAATTAACTGCGTTTTGTACAAGTGTAGATTTTTGTTATTATGAAGGATGGATTTTTAAATAATAATGACTAATAATGAAAAGAGAATTTTCCGCGTATAAAAAAAAATACGAAATATGCACGCTTCGTGCCTACGGAACTGCTTAACTCACCTGCGCTCACTGCGTCTCTCTCTCTCCCTCTCTTTACCCTTTGGACCCCCTCGTCTTCGACCGGAATTCTAGGAACAACCTAAGTCGGGACCTTATATCGGGGTTTCAGTGTATGCAGGAGAATATCCTATTAGGACCATCTAATAAAGTATAATTAATATCTAGTGGTGTTTTCGTTGTTGATCCACTAATCCCTTCGAATTTGTTTAAACGAGCTTTCGTTCCATGACGAGGAGCCTCTTCAGGTTAAAAAATTATCATCTCCTTCATTAGCTGAAGAACATACCACGACGTTTTTCATGTAATGAAAGTTTTTCACAGAAAATATAAGATATTGGAAAATATAAAACATAACCTGCAAACTTAACGATTAGACGCTTGCATCGGAGGATAACATAAAAATTCACATTTCTTATGAATAATAAGTAGTTTAAAGCTTATTTTTTGAGAAGTTATTTTTCTCCAGGTTTCGCGTTAACATTGTAAAATTTACATAAACATTTATCGTTGGCCAACACACTCAGTTAGACGCTTACACTGGAGAGAGAATGTGAAGTCACGTGGGGCTATATCTAAACCTCTAAGACAAGATGGACGCTTGGCGGGAATTTTCAATAAACAGTAAGACGATTATTATAGTTTTTCTTTCTAATTGTTAGTCGATATAATAAGACTATGATAGATATTACTAAGTAATTCAACATCAGATTTCTTATTTACAGAATTGGTATTCTTGACAAAAAAAAACATTTCTTCAAAATTTCCTCTCTAGTTGTTTTTATGACCTAAAATTTTTGTTTTTCGAATAAAAACTTATGATCATTAACATACGAGTGCATAACCAATGCAGTGCCTCTTGCATCTTTTTGCAGTCGTTATTATGTTCTTTGATTATAGATTTAATGTACCTTTTTGTCTGTCCGATATAAACCAAGCCTCATTCACAGGGAATGCAGTATATCACATGCGTTTTTAAATCGAAAGAAGTGATATCTTTGTTAATAGAAAACATCGAAAAATATCTTTTTGATATGTAGAAACTACTTTAGTATTGAATTTTTTAGAAATATTAATGAAAGATCTAGAAAATTTCAATAACTCTCAAAATATTATCATCTCTAAATTTTGAATCAGATAGTTTGATAGCTTTATCAGTAAGACTGTAGATTGTATTAGTCTTTTTACGGAACCAATCGATAATAACTTTATTGTTTTCTCGAGTGATAGTAACGTCCAAAAAGTTTAGTTATGAATTGTTTTCTATTTCAATAGTGAACTGGATTCTGGGATGGTACGCATTAAAAGCTTCCAATAGATCGTCTAAATTATTCTCAGGTATATTGAAAGATTTAATCTTATCAATAAGATCCTAGCTATTTTTAAAGAAAAAGTATTACTTTTTCCGATAATTCGATTAATGGGTAAACTAACATATTCAGATAATGAGAGTAACAGAAAAGCAGAAAACGAAATGAATAATCTCATAGGATTTTCAGCATTATGAATTTTAGGCAAACCGTAGAATTTTGGAGCAACTGAAATGTAGCTTTTTAAACATCTAGTCGTGTCCTTACCGATGTAACCACTTATTTGTATTTTACTAATCACTGAATTAAGATCATTTTTGATTTTATTAGTTCGATCTTTTTCAAGTTTTTTATGAATGACTGGGTCCGATAAAAGGATGTAGCATTCACCTAGATAGTCGTTTTTGTTCATGACCACCGTAGTGTTGCCCTTATCGGCTCTTGTGACAATATCTTGAATGTCTGCTATAAATTGTTTTTTTTTATTACCAAGAATATCAATTTCTGATTTAACACTGTTGTTGTAGTTATTATTCAAATATAGCAATAATAGATGGCAATAACATAGAAAGCAGTAATAGATGATATTGTTTCAACCCGAAAAGGCTCCACATTGTCGAGCGAAAGCTCGTTTAAATAAATTTGAAAAGATCAGAAGATCAAAAGCGAAACATCACTGGATATTTTGCTTCACTGATCAGCAACCTAACATCGAATAATAAAATATAATTAATTTGGAGCTAATTATTATATGCCTTGGTTTTACATATTAGCAAACTGCGTATTTGAAAGAATTGCTATCTTCATAATATTGTTACTTTCTTGAATGATAATAAAAAAATGTTTACTGCAATCTTTTTTTAGCTAAGATTTTGAAATCCTTGATATTTTGGAATTTTTTTCTGATGTATTTTCATCAGTAGAAAGTGCTGAAATGTTCAACGGATTTTTCAAAGCTAGTTAAAAAAATGCTTAAAGCACAAGTATGACTGGAAAACTTGCTGAAGAAAAGGCGCTACTATTAGATGGCACTTTCGTGCAATATTCACGAGATACCCATATGATATAAAAAGTTTTTATTAATAAATTAAATCCCTTTTTAATCCATTTTTTAACCCCCTTTTCGAAAAAACATCCTCTTTTTTACCTAAAATTGAACAACTGAACCACTATGATTCCTGTTATACTTCAATCTTCTCACTAGAATATAATGCAAATTGCAGATTCACATATAACGTCTGGACTGAACTCGTGCTCTCCGAAATAAAATTTCTTGCTACTTTAAATCTGCAGTCTTTCAGGGTCCTTTGAAGTTCGAGCGAATATTTTTCTTCGGGGAAGCGGCCCCTCGAATTGAACGGAATATCGATAGGTTCTTCCAGATTTTTAATTTATTCAAGCAATATTTCACCCACGTAGAATACGATTTGCTCGAATTGAAAACTTCAGAGAAGGAAATATCTATTGGGTATCATAAAATGGGGCTAAGCGGGACACACGTGATTTTGAATTTTGCGAATTATATTGCATTTTCTGGTTGAAAAGCGGGTGAAGACCCTGTAATGTAAGGTGGGGTACACGAAATTTTTGCATTTCATGACCTGGCAATTACTTTCTTTTAATGTAAACCGGGTGTCTCGCTTTGTCCACATGTCCCGCTCACCCCCGTGTTACGGTATTTCTTACATCAATTTACTTTGGGAGTTAATTTTTATCCAATAAATGTCTTCTAAAAATTTCTGACAGCGAAATATTCACTTTTTCAAGAGCTCGGTCTCTTCTTCAGTTCTTTGAGACTTCGTGCGTGATCGAATAACATTTTATAAGGTATACACGCACTGGCTTGTAAAATTACTGCCCCATAAAAAAGGCACGGAACGGTATAGTCGTTACTGCTCTACAGCTCTTAATTCGTGATAAAACATTAGTTCAGAACTTATTTGAGAATTCATTCGAACGCCCACAGTGCGAACAAGCTTCGGAATCTGCAGCGCGTGGAATTTCTATGTAAAGTGTCCAAGCACTTATTTTCAAAGCCGTGAGTGTGGATTTATTTATTCTCGAGATTTACCTTCCATAAGGCAATATTCAGGAGCGGAATTAATGTCAAAATAAGTAATATATCGTAAATATAAATCAAGACTTCGCAAAAAAAGTCTCATATTGAGCGTAATTTCTGTCTTGATTTTAGGGCTGATTTTTTTTTAGACCAACGATCGGGACGATAAACAAACTGAAAAATAAAAATTCTGTTTATTACAGTTAATTTGAATCAGTCAAACTCTCGACTGATTTTACTGACCAAGTATGTTTTGACTAAAAAAATCAGTCATTTCCGCTGACAGAATAAGCAGATGAGTCAATTTTTTTTACTGCTTCAGAATGTTAAACTCACTATTTTTAAAAATAAAATTCAATGATTTATTCAGTGCAAATTAATATTTGAATCGGTTAATTTTGTATTGGGTAGTGTTCATTAATTATTACGTAAGGCTTTTTGGGGTGCAAGGGGATCTGGAAAATCTTACGGACGCCTACGTGAGTGGGGAGGGGGGAGCCCAAAGCATTTTTTACGTAAGTTTACTCTTTCTAATTATTTTTTTTAAATTTGCTAATTAAATCAGTTTTGTCTGTTAAAATTACTTTTTATACTATAATACACTTTATATCATGATTTCTTTTATTTTTTTTTAATGATTAATTCCTTGAGATTCCGTGAAATCTTTAGAAAAGTGTATCTTTATATCATGATTTCTTTTATTTTTTTTTAAATTTTTTTAAAAAATTTTTTAATTCCTTGAGATTCCGTGAAATCTTTAGAAAAGTGTATCTTTATATCATGATTTCTTTTATTTTTTTAAAATTATTAATACCTTGAGATTCCGTGAAATCTTTAGAAATATTACGAGATTTCAACGGATTTTTGAATATTTTAAGGGATTTCAAGAGATTCAGAAATATTTCCACGGATTTTAAAGATTTCAATGAATTTTAAAGAGATTTCAAGGATTTCAAGGGATGTCGTAGTACTCCGAAATATTTCACGGAATTTCAAGGGTTTTGAAATATTCATTAAAATTTTTTAAAAGCAATCGAAACTCCACGTAATCCCTTTGAATTCTTTATATTGTTCGGAAATCCTTTGAAATGCTTTAATTCTTTTGAAATCGTACGAAATCCTCTAAAATCCGTGGATTTACTTTGGAATCTTTGCAAATCTGTTGACATCATTGGAAATTCTTTCAAATCCATTAAAATCTTCGAAGTCCAATTAAAATCGCCTGATATCCTCCAAATTCATAAGAAAACTTCGGAACCTATCAAAATCCTTTGAAATTCCGTGATTTCTTTTGAGATATTACGAAATCTCTCCAAATTCCTTGGAATTCCTTAAAATCTTTTGCAATCCGCGGAAGTCGTTCTTAAAACCTTAAAATCTCTAAGAATCCGTCAAAATAATTCGTTATCTCTTGAAATCTTTTAAAATCCTTTGAAATCCCACAACTTCCTTCAAAAATATTTCGAAATTTCTAAAAACTTGTTGGAATCCCTCAAATTCCTTTATAATCCGCGGAAATCGATCTTAAAACCCTTAAAATGCCTAAGAATCCGTAAAAATCCTTCAGTATCTCTTTAAATCCCGTAATTTTTCAGAAAATATTTTTTAATCTTTAAAAATCCCCTGGAATCTCTTAAAATCCTTTTTTAATCCGCGGAAATCGTTCTTAAAACCTTAAAATCCCTAAAAATCCGCCTGAATAATTCATTATCTCTTGAAATCTTTTAAATTCTTTGAAATCCCACGATTTCCTTCAAAAATATTTCGAAATTTTTAAAAATTTGTTGGAATCCCTCAAATTCCTATATAATCCGCGGAAATCATCCTTAAAACCCTTAAAATGTCTGAAAATCCGTGAAAATCCTTTGGTATCTCTTAAAATCCCGTGATTTCTGTTTCAAATATTTTGAAATCTTTTAAAATCCCCTGGAATTTCTTAAAATCCTTTGTAATCCGTGGAAATCGTTCTTAAAACCTGAAAATCCCCAAAAATCCGTGAAAATAATTCGTTATCTCTTGAAATCCTGCAAAATCCTCTAAAATCCCACGATTTTCTTTAAAAATATTTCGAAATTTCCTGAAATTTCTTGGAATCTCTCAAAATTCTTTGTAACCCGCGGAAACCATTCTTAATCCCCTTAAAATGACTGAAAATCCGTAAAAATCCTTTGGTATCTCTTGAAATCCCGTGCTTTATTTGCAAATATTTTGAAATCTCTTAAAATCCCTTGGAATCTTTTAAAATCCTTTATAATCCGCGAAAATCGTTCTTAAAACCCTTAAAATGTCTGAAATTCCGTAAAATTTTTTCGGTATCTCTTGAAATCCCAAAATTTATTTGCAAATATTTTTTAATTTCTTAAAATCACCTGAAATCTCTTAAAATCCTTTGTAATCCGCAGAAATTGTTCTTAAAAACCTTAAAGTCCCTAAAAATTCGTCTAAATAATTCGTTATCTCTTGAAATCCTTTGAAATCTTTGTAATCCCACGATTTCCTTCAAAAATATTTCGAAATTTCTCAAAATTTGATGGAATCCCTCAAATTCCTTTATAATCCGCGGAAATCGTTCTTAAAACCCTTAAAATGTCTGAAAATCCGTGAAAATCCTTTGGTATCTCTTGAAATCCCGTGATTTCTTTTTCAAATATTTTGAAATCTTTTTAAATCCCCTGGAATCTCTTAAAAGCCTTTGTAATCAGCGGAAATCGTTCTTGAAACCTTAAAATATCTAAAAATCCGTCTAAATAATTCGTTATCTCTTGAAATCCTTTAAAATTCTCTGAAATCTCACGATTTCCTTTAAAAATAATTCAAAAGTTCTTAAGATTTGTTGGAATCACTCAAAATCTCTTATAATCCGCGGAAATCGTTCTTAAAATCCTTAAAATGCCTGAAATTCCGCAAAATTCTTTCGGTATCTCTTGAAATCCCAAAATTTCTTTGCAAATATTTTTTAATTTCTTAAAATCACCTGAAATCTCTTAAAATCCTTTATAATCCGCGGAAATTGTTCTTAAAAACCTCAAAGTCCGTGAAAATTCGTCTAAATAATTCGTTATCTCTCGAAATCCTTTAAAATCTTTGAAATCCCACGATTTCCTTTAAAAATATTTCGAAATATTTCAAAATTTGATGAAATCCCTCAAATTCCTTTATTAACCGCAGAAATCGTTCTTAAAACTCTTAAAATGCCTGAAAATCCTTAAAAATCCGTAAAAATCCTTCGGTATCCCTTGGAATCCCGTAATTTCTTTGCAAATACTTTGAAATCTTTTAGAATCCCCTGGAATCTCTTAAAATCCTTTGCAATCCGCGGAAATCGTTCCTAAAGCCTTAAAATCCCTAAAAATCCGTCGAAATCCTTCGGTATCTATTGATGTCCCTGAAAATCGTATGAAATTCCTGGAAAAATTCAGGTTCTCTCTAAAATTGTACTAAGTAATTTCTTCAAATTCTAGAAATCCTTTAAAATCACTTAAAATCTGTGAAGCCTCACGTAATCCTTTGGAATCGTTTGTCATACCTTCAAACTTCTGTAATCCCTTGAAATCTCATGAAATCCATAAAAAGCTTTCGAAATCTCGTTTACATTGAAAATAATTGATATATTCTTGATATATTTAGTAGAAATATAAAAACTTACGTAAAAGAGGGGGGCGGGGGTCACAAAAATCTTACAAATCCTTAAAATAGGGGTGGGGGTCTAGAATTTCCAAAATCATCCTCACGTAATTAATGGATGTTCCCTGACTGGATACAGTGAACAGTACTAATATTACCAGTTGAATTAGCTAACTCCCTTAACAAAATCTATTACACAAATCAATTAAAATAATTGGTTTAATCTGCGGAATTCAGAATGACTGAACTGATCAGTGGAAATAGTTGAATGTAGTTGAAGCGATAATAGGACGAAATGATGGTTTACTTCAGAATGACTGTCGCGAGACGGGAACCCGATTCAAAAAGGGCCCGAAGTCGGAGATATATCCGTTTGCTCTCGCCTCTCTCATTAGTTGGCACTTCGCCTCAGGCTTCATCTCCATTGCTGTGCGTTAGTTTAATTTGGGAGGAGTATGCGTGAGTAATGCTTGTGCGTGGACACACGCACGCTAACACATGCTTGAGTGCGTAAATGTGTTTGTCTTCACGAAAGAGTAACTTGCGTCAAAAATGTCAATTGCTTCAACTTAGAAATTGGACCAACATCATACGAATAGCCTCTTGAAGAGAAAACGGGAGTATGGCCGATAGAAAATCAATTTGTATACATTATTATTATTGTATCTCTTACTAGCCCTCTCAGTCTTCCATCCGCTGCAACAAAGTCAATCATACTGTGGCTTTCACCACAAGTATACATGTGGATCATTTTATGTCCGAATCAAGTACTTGTAATAAACAAGTCTTCTTCTAAGCATAAGATAATCAATTTCTCTGCGTTGTTGTTCGTTTTTGGGTCTTCGAAATGACCAAGTATCCTGTCGGTACCTTCGCGTTGCACATCAACCCAGCCATTCATATCTCCGAGTAAAATGATTCTTTCCCCAGGACCGCAAGTACCTATAATATCATTTAAAGAGTCCCATGAGGCATCACTTACGTCACTACTGTCACGATCAACTTATGAATAGCATGCAATAATAAATAGCCTTCTGATTCCCACCTCCAATCTCAACCATAATAATCTAGGAGATACACATTCATACTTTTTGACATGCTGTTTTGCTTCTTATTCATAATCAGAAAGACTCCCTGGCTACCATGTAATTCATTATCCACTCCTAACCAAAGTTCGAGTCCATTTTCTATCTTTCTTATCTCACATTCCTTCTTTTTTGTTTCCGGTACGCACAAAATATTTGACGCGCATTTTATTCCGGAATTCCCTTTGCTTAAGATCATTTACACTCCTAGCATTCCAAACACCCAGTTTCCATCATCGCCTAAAACTTTTTCGAGGGCTTGCCTTTCGTCAACAGAACTTTCAATTCTATCCGAAATAAATTTTTATGAATTAACTTTCATAATAGAAACTGGTGAAGTCAAAAATTGACAAGATTTTGGTTCAGGTTAAAACGGCTAGTTTCAAGAAGGAATGCATCGTATATGCAAATTTGAATTGAAATTTAGGAAGATCGCGTCAGGATTTCGGTACAAACGTAGACAGATGGGTTCACACAAATAGCGTAGGCGGCACGCATGTGAAAAATTGCATGGAATTTTGCGGACAGTGCGGGCAGAAGCACGAAACGGCGTAATATGGGAATGCTAGTCGGTTCAATTTTAAGTGGAGAACAAATACCCCTCTTCGCGGCCTATTGGGCTAGACCCCAAATTATCGTGGAATTCAAAGACTTCGCGAAGATGTGCAGCTCGAGTTAGCCCGCTAAGCGCTAAGGTGCCTCGTCCGACGAATTATGCCGAGATTCAACGCTGATTACAGCACACGCCTGCACGAGAGATCTCTCGATTGACCTCCAATCGAGAATCCTCAAGAGAGGACCTCCACAGAAGGTCGATGGGGTCGAAGTTTAAAAGATCAAGTCTCTACGTTGATCTCCAATGGAATGTTTCCTTCAGTAAAAAGAAGGTGCAAATTAAAAAAAGGGTTTTTTTCTGACAGAGGGTAAATCATTGGAGCTATTATTGACGCAAGTGACCACTCGCTAAGTATAAATGAGTGGAATTTAACTGATAATTAGTAGCGTACTTTTGGCTGTTTGAGTCAGTGAAAATTCAGTTGAGAATCAGGGACTATTTTCTGAAATTCCAGATTGTTCTTCACTGGATTCCCAGTAGAAAGTTACTTAAGTTCCAGTAAAAATTCAGATACTTTTCTATTGGAAGGCAGTCGAGTAGCTGAAATTTCAGTAATCAGTCACTGATTCCCAGTCAGTTTTCACGGTCTCAAGTAGCTTGTACTTATTCACTGATTAGAAACTCGACTGGAAAACCAGGAAATGTCGAGAATTTTTTTTTAATTCCTAAGTTTTAGTAGAAAAAGTTATCCAATTACTTGAAATATCACTTAATATCATATAAAACAATGTGATATCATTTCGTGTATCCCAATGGGCAATTTTACAATTTGAAGAACTTCTAATCTGAAATTGTTGAAATTTGAAGCTAATTATGAAATCATTCAATTTTCAATGCTTGATTTTAAACATTTTTTTTAAGTACCTAGATTTTAAATTGTTTAATTCAAAACGATCATAACTAGAAAAAGAACAATTCTGAATGTTTATTTCAAGCCCGACAGCGAGTCATCTTTTCACTTTTGGAAGAATTTAAAATTCAAAACTTTTATATAGATTAAAATATAAAAGATTCTTTGGTTTCAAATTCGAATTTCTCGAAATTGTTCAATTTAGAAATGAAGTACTCAAAAGTTAGAAAAATATTCTTTTATAATGTCCCAAGATTAAATAATTTTAGGCCGAAACTTCATTAATTAGAAAATCACAAATAAAAAAATATTAATTTAACCCTTCTGTATAACAATTTGTTTAAGTTGAAAACATTACTAGTTGAGATTTTCGTAATTCAAAACCTTGCAAATTCAATAAATTGAAAATTTGAACATTAAAAAGTGAACAGAGCAATCAAAATTGCATAATATCAGATTATCATTTTTATAAGTAGACAATTTTAATTCAGGAGCACTTAAAATTGCACAAATTCCAACGTGATTGTACAATTTTTTATTGAAATCCTTCACAATCAATTAATTTTAAATTGAAGACGGCAAAAATTAAACAATTTCATTTCGGTACTTTAAACGTTGGACGATTCGGAAATAGTAGCTTGTAAAATCGAATAATTTTGAACACATACTTTCAAAATTATAAAAATTTCTGTTTCGAATTGCAAGGAACAATTCTAAATAATAGAAAGCATTCAAATAAGAACAAATCTTAGATTAAAAAATAAAACATTTTTTGGTTCAAATTCAAATTGTTCAAAATTGTGCAAAACTTTTAATGCTTGAATGCTTCTATATTCCTTATATTGACAATCGAATAAACTAAGGCTAAAATTTAGAAAATTTTATTAGACAATTTCAAATTAGAAACGCATCAAGTTGTACAATTTTTAATTGAAACGTTGAAAACTGTCTGGTTTGAAATTCAAATTGTTAAAAATTGTACAATTTGCAATTATTGAAAACTTTCAAAATGAATAATTTAATATTTAAAATTTGTAAATGAGACAATTTCAATCGCTCCATCTTGCAGGAGCACGGAAAATAGGGGATGTATTAGGTGTGAAAAGGGCCTGAAAATAGCTTAAAATATGGAAAGCAACTATATGCAGAAACTAGAAAAATTTGCATTAATGTAATAAAGTCAATTTTGGAGGGACTTTAGTAAATTTGAGTCAAACATAGAAAATTTTCAAATATTCATCCGACCCCAAAGTACAAAATTTTGTAAGAACATTCCAGATGAACAGAGGATCAAGAGGAGGAACAACAGAGAATTTTTGAGAAAATTTTAAAAATGGTGGTCCGATGAAAATTTGAAATTTTCCTATGTTTGCCTCAAATTTACTGCAGCAGCTTCAAAAATTACTTTATCACATCGATGCAAATTTTTCAACCTTTTGCATACTTACTTTCATAGTGGCTTTGAAATTTTCAGCCTTCTAGGAAAAACAGAAAATTTTTCAGAAACTTTTAAATTTAGGTTATGGTTAAAATTTGAAATTTGTCCGATGTTTGCCTCAAATTCACTACAACACCTTCGAAAGTGACTTTATTACATCAAAGCGAATTTTTTTAGCTCTCGCGTAGTTACTTTCATAGAAAATTTGAACTTTGCAGCACCCTAGGAACAACAGAGAATTTTTTAGAAAATTTTAAAAATAGTGGTCCGATGAAAATTTGAAATTTTCCTATGTTTGTCTCAAATTTACTACAGCACCTTCAAAATTCACTTTATTACTTCAATGCAAATTTTTGTAGCTTCTGCATAGTTACTTTCATAAAAAATCTGAACTTTGCAGTATCCTGGTAACAACAGAGAATTTTTCAGAAAATTTTAAAAATAGTGTCCTGGTGAGAGTTTGAAATTTTCCTATGTTTGCCTCAAATTCACTGCAGCACCTTTAAAATTTACTTTATCACATTGATGCAAATTTTTCTACCATTTGCATAGCTTTTTTCGTAGCTGCCTTAAAATTTTCAGCTTCCTAGGAAAAAAAGGATTTTCTTAGAAACTTTAAAATTTAGGAGTTGGGTCAGAATTGGAAATTTTCCTGTGTTTGCCTCAAAATCACTACAGCACCTTCGAAATTGACTTTATTACATCAATGAAAATTTTTGTAGCTTCTGCGTAGTTACTTTCATAGAAAATTCAAACTTTGCAGCGTCCTACGAACAACAGAGAATTTTTTAGAAAATTTAAAAAATGGTGGTCCGATGAAAATTTGAAATTTTCCTATGTTCGCATCAAATTCACTACAACACCTTCAAAATTGACTTTATTACATCAATGCAAATTTTTCTACCTTTTGCTTAGTTACTTCCATAGGAAAAAAGGAAATTTTTTAGAAACTTTCAAATTTAGGAGTTAGGTCAAAGTTAGGAATTTTTCTGTGTTTGCCTCAAAATCGATACAGCACCTTTGAATTTGATTTTATTACATCAATGCAAATTTTTTCAACTTTCGCCTAGTTACTTTCATAGAAAATTTAAACTTTTCAGCATCCTAGGAACAACACAGAATTTTTTAGAAAATTTTAAAAATAGTGGTCCGGAAAAAATTTGAAATTTTCCTATTTTGCCTCAAATTTACTTCCAAATTGACTTTATTACATCGATGCAAATTTTTCAACCTTTTGCATAGTTACTTTCATAGCGGCCTCAAAATTTTCAGCCTCCTAGGAAAAAAAGAGAATTCTTTAGAAACTTTCAAATTTAGGAGTTGGGTCAGAATTGGAAATTTTCCGATGTTTGCTTTGAATTCGCTACAACACCTTCAAAATTCACTTTACCACGTCGATGCAAATTTCTCTTCCTTCTGTACAGTTACTTTCATAGCTGCTTCAAAACTTTTAGCGTTCTAGAAATAACAGGGAATGTTATTACAAAATTTTGTATTTTAGGGTCGGATGAATATTTGAAAATTTTCTATGTTTGACTCAAATTTACTAAAGTCCCTCCAAAATTGACTTAATTACATCAATGCAAATTTTTTTAGTTTCTGCATATAGTTTCTTTCCATATTTTAAGCTATTCTCAGGCCCTAAATTTAAAAGTTTCTGAAAAATTCTCTGCTTTTCCTAGAAGGCTGAAAATTTTAAAGGCGCTATGAAAGTAACTATGCAAAAGGTTGAAAAATTTGCATCGATGTGATGAAGTAAATTTTGAAGGTGCTGCAGTGAATTTGAGACAAACATAGGAAAATTTCAAATTTTCATCGGACCACTATTTTTAAAACTTTCTCAAAAATTCTCTGTTGTTCCTAGAATACTGCAAAGTTTAAAATTTCTATGAAAGTAACTACGCAGAAGCTACAAAAATTTGCATTGATGTAATAAAGTCAATTTTGAAGGTGTTGTAATGAATTTGAGGCAAACATAGGAAAATTTCAAATTTTAACCATAACCTAAATTTAAAAGTTTCTGAAAAATTCTCTGTTTTCCCTAGGAGGCTGAAAATTTTAAAGCCGCTATGAAAGTGACTGTGCAAAAGGTAGAAAAATATGCTTCGACGTGATAAAGTAAATTTTAAAGGTGCTGCAGTGAATTTGAGGCGAACATAGGAAAATTCCAAATTTTCATCGGACCACTATTATTAAAATTTTCTAAAAAATTCGCTGTTGTCCCTAGGATGCTGCAAAGTTTAAATTTTCTATGAAAGTAACTATGCAGTAGCTACAAAAATTTGCATTGATGTAATAAAGTAAATTTTGAAAGTGCTGTAGTGAACTTGAGGCAAACATAGGAAAATTTCCAATTTTGACCCAGCTCCTAAATTTCAAAGTTTCTAAAAAATTCTCTGTTTTGCCTAGGAGGCTGAAAATTTTAAAGCCGCTTTGAAAGTAACCATGCAAAAGTTAGAAAAATTTGCATCGATGTGATAAAGTAAATTTTTAAGGTTCTGCAGTGAATTTGAGGCAAACATAGGAAAATTTCAAATCTTTCCGGACCACTTTTTTTAAAATTATCTAAAAAATTCTGTTGTTCCTAGGATTTTGTAAAAAAAGTGTTCTGAATGTGTCGAAATTCGCGAAAATACGTTTCTTTATTTCAACCATTTTCAGTGCTTCTGTTTAAATTTGTCAACAGTTTATTGTCCTAAATGTAACATTTTTTAAGTTTGATAGTTCTTCTTTGGAATTGTATAATTTTAAATGCATTTCATTAGGAGATTGTATAATGTTGAAAGCTTGCATTTTGTACATAATTAAGTGTATGTAAGTTTGAAATTGTTCAATTTTAAATGTTCAATTTTAATCACTTGAGGTTTAGAACCATTCCGCATTAGATTCGTTAATTCTGAATTAGAAAATGTAAATAATCACAAAGAAGGTTTGAAAACCAGAAAAACCTCGGGAAAAGACCAGGATTTTTTTCTAAATATTGAGTGGTCACTGGCAGCCCGCTGGATATCGTTTGAAACTAAATATTTTTACCATACTCAGAGTGCATAGTGAAACAAGAATCATATCAGTTTGTGTTATTTTTAAGGGTGTATTTAGAGACATGGGGGATCCCTTAATAACGGATTCAGTGGGAATGGAGATGTGAATGTGGATCGTTTCGTGGCTTAAAGGCGGTTCACCAGTTTGAATCCCATCACGTTTGTCGTACGAGTAGATGAGTATAACGAGAGGAGGATAGATGATGCGTGGAGAATGAACGAGAGAAGCATAAACAATGCAAGTATCCAGAAACGAAGGGGTTCGAGCACTTGGCACGTAGGGCTCCCGTCCCAGTTATGTCCAATTACCAGCTGGGCGCGTATCTTCATGGGTGGTCCTACACGCAATTGTTGTGTTTCTCTATTGTTCCCCCGTGTGATTGGACCCATTGTTTTTCTCCTCCTTGTAATTATCAAATCCGAAGAGTCTCGAAAAAAACAACCACATCGATCCTTTCTTCAATTTTACCTCGGTCAAACAAAATTATTGCTCTTGCAGTGGGTGGAGTCCTGTATCCATTCCTACAGTAAAATGCTGAGAAGTTCGATTGTCGTTTACCGTCATATCCAATTCGCCGATAATAAGTCCGAAATTTCTGCGGTGTAAAGGACTTTCTCCCACTTTGTCTATCGCATTTCCTTCTCGCCTAAGGCTCGAATAGTATATTATATATCCTCATAGAATAAAGATCCTTTGACAAAATTCTCCCCGGAGACCCTCTTTAGGGACTATACGGCCACCAGGAAATAACGGAACAGCGTTAGGATATTGCGTTACGATGAAGTCATCCCACAAGACGAATATACATAGCCCAAATGCCATGAGACCCTTCGAAGAAGCAGTACTTTGCCAGAATAAATGTGAGCTAGGTGGTCACTTTTCCAAAATTTATTACATTACTATTTTTATGCCTTGTCATAATTTTCACAACTGCTCTGATAACTTTTATATAAGTTTTAAATATTGGAAGAAATCAGAAAACCAGAGAATCTCAATAAGGTCTCTTAAGAATCTGAAAAACTTATTCTTCGCGGGGGCTTGGTCATAACCAATGAAGACATAAACCCATGTCCGCGCGTAATTTAAAGTTCTTAACTCCCAGTAGGTGGTTGACCACCACCTGGGGCACGGGACACCTTATCGTGCCAAGGGCTATATAACAACTTTCTCTTTCTCCGTTTTTTCCTCCTTTCTCTCTCTTTCTTTCTTCCTTTCTAACATCTTCATCTTTCTCTTTTCCTGTTGATCTTTCACCATTCGTGACACGTTGCTGCTGTGCCAATCGAGTGTTTAGCCACTTTTCAACGGCTCTTATTGCAAAAAGAAATTTTGGCTCTCGTGATGTCGCGACATTTACACCATCGGCACGCTTAGGTACACGTCATCAAAAGAATGCTCCTCTTTCTAAACATACCGAGCCATTACTTTCAATTTATGTTCCTGACGATTCTTAAATCGACAAACTTGCGACGACCGCCCGCGGCTCATTCGACCAGGCTATGTGATATTTATATATAAGTTTGCACATACTTATGCAAACCGCCCGAAAGCACGGCATTTGCTGATGCAACAAGCCAAATTTTCCGCGTTTATGAGGTGCGAGAACTTTCTTTGCAATTATAAGTTTTTCCAAACGTAAAGTCAAGCCAATATTTCTTATGTTTTATTATTATTATTATTATTATTATTATTATTATTATCATACATCGCGATTCACACATAACAAGAACAGAATTATATATTGCAAGCCCTAGCTTTATTTGTCACATTGTTACTTCTTGTAATGGCTCATACACTGTCGATAATCTTTCTACCCTCGTTTATACGTCTAGATATCTCTGTATGTATCTTTTCGTCAGCAGTAAATAAACTTCCAAAATAAACGATATCATCTACTTGATCTATCCTCTCGTCGTTTAAGACAATGCTGCATACTGTTTTTTCACCCGTATTTTCAAGCACATATTTTTTTTTCATTCGCGTTAATCTTAAGACCCATACTCTTCATGCTGGTATCCAGGCTGCTCATCATTTTCTGCAAATCACCGACTGACTCTGCCGTAACTATCTGATCATCTGCAAAACGTCATATCAGATCACGCA
>JAUMHM010000031.1:39029683-39040068 GCA_032362435.1 Melikaiella ostensackeni | reverse complement strand
AAACCAATCGCTCAGTTGTCCATTCGCTGTTACACTCGCTATACTACCATTATACAAGTATAATGCTTTTATTGCTGTGAGAAGCCAACCATTCACTCCATACTCTTTCAGGACTTCCCAAAGTTTAGATATATTCACCTTATCGAAAGCTTTTACCAGATCAACACATGCAAAGAAAACTTGACTGTTTACTCTGAAACTTTTTTCTGTGATCTGTCTTAAGCTAAATATCTGATCCGCACATGATCTCCCTAGCATAAATCCACATTCGACTTCCTAGATCCTTTCCTGAGTTATTCCCACCAATAAGTAATTTGGTAAATATTTTGCCCGCGGTAATTAGTAGGCTAATCGCTCTATAATAAGTACAGTCACCTTTATCGCCCTTTTACTTGTAGAGTGGAACGATAATCGTCTTTCTCCAATGATTTGGAACTTCACCGTTCTCAGCATACATATTCATGAATTCGCACAGCCGCACAAACAAATATCCGCCACCGCTCTTAAGCATTTCAGCGGTGATACCATCCACACCAGCAGCCTCACCATACTTTATTTTCTTTATTACGGATTTAATATCGTAGAAATCGATCCTTCTTCCACCACCTACAACCGAATTGTCTAACGTATCTTCTTCTGTGTCACAGTTGTTATGGTCCATAGCTGGACCTCCATACAATTTCTTGAAAAAATCACTCATATGGTACAGATTTTCACTTGGTGCAAGTCCCATTTCGTTTCACCATCAGCATTCTCAACTCCGACTAACTCAGTGTTAGTATTTCCTTTCCTAATCTTCTTAACCCATTCACAAAATAATTTCTCATTTCCTTCAAAATCATTTTACATTTTTTTATCTTCTTCCGCTTTGATTTTATCCTTCCTTCTTTAACTAGTTTTATCCCTAGAATCGTTTTCTGGTCTAGTCCTCTCCTCATTGCTAAGACCTTTAATTTTCAGCTTTTTCAAGTCCGCTTGCTTTTTCTTGTTAACAACCACGCGGATTTTATCATTTCAGCAAGCATATCCAGTCTTTCTTCCTACAGCCGCAGTACCGCCCATTTCAGATGCATTATTCAAGATGCTGTCTCGTAGTATTATCCACGATATACTATGTGTACTTCTGGCTTCTGCAAACACTTTATTTTAACTCGTGTCTGCTTTAAATTATTAATAATTCTTCTTTTCCTTCATCCATGCTTATTTTTGAAACTACGAGGTAGTGATCCGTTCCACATTCAGAGCCTCTCATAACCCTTTTATCTTTCACTAGCCCTCTCAGTTTCTCATCCACCACAATAAATTCAATCATACTGTGACTTTCGACTCTGCACCAAGTACGCATGTCTATCATTTTATGTCTGAACCAAGTATTTGTAATAAACGAGTCTTTTTCTAAGCACAAGCTAATCAACTTCTCCCGGTTACAGTTCATTTTTGGGTCTCTGAAATGACCAAGTAACCTATCGGTTCCTTCGCGGTGCACACAAACCTAGCCATTCATATTTCCCAGTAAAATCATTCTTTCGCCAGGATCGCAAGTACCTATAATATCGTTTAAAGTATTATGATCACGCTGAACTTTGGCGTAAACCAAAAAGTTAGCTGCTAAGTTCAAGATATCACCGATTTTTTAAATTTTGGCATCGCTGTGGTGCCTTCCTTTCTCTTTTTGTCCGAAAGAGAAAGTTTCGATTAGAGTTTCTGGGAAATGTTTCTGGAGACCTAAACTAATTCAGTGAAAGTCAGTGTCAATATGTCCGCTCGCGATCCCGTAATGCACGCAGTGTGCACACATCGAGTTACTAGAATTTACATCGTTGCAAAGTGTGCGCATTTGATAGAACAACACTTTTGTTAATCAATTTTTTCATAATTACTGTGCAGTAAAATTTTTTGTTCAAAAAGGCTGCTTTCTAATTGACGCTTATTCTACAGGTGAAAAAAATTTCATGTAGATTCATAATCAGATCGACTCCTTGGGTACCATGTGATTCATTATCTATTCCTGACCAAAATTCGAGTCCATTCTCTATCTTTCTTTTCTCACATCCCTTTTTCTTTGTTTTCGGTACACATTGTTTTTATTGTCTTTAGAGGTCAACCATTCACTCCATCCTTTTTCAGGAATTCCCAAACTTAATTTCTATCCACCTTATCATAAGTTTTTTCCAGATCAACAAATGCATAGGAAACTTTTTTGTTTACGCTCAAACTTTTTTCTATGATTCATCTCAAGCTAAATATTTGATTCTTGCATAATCTGCTTGGCATAAATCCACATTAAACTTTTCAAATCCTTTCTATTGTTATTCCCATGACCTTACCAATAGGTATTTTGGAACTTCATCTCAGCAAACATATTCATAAATTCGCTCAACCACACAAACAAATATCCGCCACCGCTTTTGAGCATTTCAGCGGTGATACCATACCAGTAGCCTTACCATTCTTAAGTTTCTAAATTACGGATATAATGTCGAGAATATCGATTCTTATTTCACCACCTACAACGGAATTGTCCAGCGTATCCTCTTCTCTGTTACAGTTGTTATACTCCATAGCTTGACCTCCATAGAATTTCTTGAAAAAACTACTCATACATTTTGACGATGTAACTTAAATATTTTTTCCCTTGCAAACAGAAAATCAATTCTGATTAGTTCTCCAGGAAGGTAATATTTTCAATCATCCATGCAAAGGTTTAATATATACATCCATCCAGGGAGAATGTTGTCGCTTATTTGAATCGATCCGCCATGTCGAAGCCACAAACCCTTCGAGTGCTTTTCCTTTCTCAAACAATGGCAATACGTTCTTTGCGGGTCACTGCCTTGGCATGATACTGGAACCAGCGCGAATTGGGGTGCCGCGTGGAGGTATAGGGTGAAATTTAGTGCGGCGTGAGGGGTCCTCCGAATTTTGCCTAAGGCGAGGTTTATAGCCCTCCTTGTGAATCTGGACTTGTGCGCCAGAATACACTCTCGAAAACTCGGTTCGATCCACCAGGTTCGGCGATATAACCATGCGAGAGTGTCGATTCTTCAGGAAATACTCTTCATTCATTTTTCGGGTCCACCCTTATTCCCGAATTATGCCCTCTTAGCTTAAGACCAAACACCTTTAACTGTGAAAGCTGATTTGAGATTGTGCTTTTACTTCCCTTTCTTATTCATGAATGAATATATTCTTCCTCCCTATTTCCAGATTCCAAAGAACCTGAATCAGAAAATCGAGTATTGGAAATTTGAAATCCCTGAAAATTTCGGGAAATCGTAATTGAAAATAACGTTTAAATGATCATTTTTACCCCTACATCTGCTCGTTACGAATAAAATCGAAAAAAGTGGTCCCCAGGGAAGCTGAAAATTCGAGCGATTCAAAATGATCGTCTTCGTTCATTGGGTAATAATAGTAGGAGTAGAATAATTTCATCCGTGATTTTTACGTTCATGCCCCAAGGCGTTAGGGTGAAAGTTCCTATACCAACGATAGCCGTAATAAATCATAACAATGGAGTATTAAAATCGGTGGTTTGCTTCGCCACATGGTCCGCTTTGTACTTGCTCTCCAAAAACACATCTACTTCCGTCAGCAATTCCTCCCTTACACAGTCAAATTTCTAAAAACAAATCTCCTCAGAAAATTATTAACAGAAAAAATTTGCACAAAAACAAAATACAAAATGTAAATTAGCGGAGATCAGAATCGTTTTAGCATTCCATTTTCCGCTACAAGGATTTATACTGTATCGTATAATTCATTATGGAAGGAAAAGCTACAATAAGCAACAAAAAAGCCCTAATTCAGTCATAAGACATAAAAAAATTGTTTAAAATCGCAAGGCGGCATTTTACTTTGCATAATAAAGGGTGCGACGGTGTACGGTTCCTCTTGGAATAACGAACGCAAACTTTATCTCGCGAAGCAATTGTAAGTTTCGCCGTCGAGGAAAACGGAAAAAACATTTTTCCTTTAACATCTAAATGGGCAAGCTTACTTCAAAGCTGGTTATCCAGACTTGTACTTGCCTTTTACCTTTTATTTTTCCACCGACCAAGAGGAAGAAGAAAAGGAAAAGAAAAAAAAACGAGCAACCGTTGAAAGAATAAGCTTTCCAGGAGGTGAAGCTTATGTAAGAACGAACGTTTTATTCTAATTAATAGCAGACAAGTATACAAGTTTTTCCTTCCTTGATACCAAACAGTAAGGTTTAATTAAACACAACATGAGTCTGAAGTTAGGAAAAAAACCACGCGGAGAAAAATGTATAGCTGAACTAGCGATATTACTATTAAAGAATCGCATTTGAAGGGAGGCAGTACAGAACTGGATAACCAACATTTTTTTGAAAACGGTTTTTTTGCATAAGAAATTCTTTAAAAATCCAATACACATTGTGTGAAAAGGATTTCTTCGAATTCCCATTTTTAATTCAGTAATAAAAAGACATTTTTACAAGTCAAATCAGCGACACTTCAGATCGGGAGCATACTTTTGTTTTATCTTTAATTGGTGAAGAAATCTGATTTGTTGGTTATCTAGTACTGTACTGCCACCCTTAAGTTATGAATCTTCGAAAGAAAGATATTTATGTAGCTCTATTAGAAAATTAACATAGTGCTAGTTAAATAGGGAAAATTTTCACAAAGTTTTGAAATTTATAATTGATTTCACAGTTTACGTCACAATTATGAAGATCATGAAGGCATAACCAAAATAAAAATAAGTGGACTAAAACTTCTTTCAAGAATTTTATATATCTTTTAAATTATATAATTTCCCCGTATTTTTTGCTGTCCAAAAAGTTAATTATGAACTTTCGATTTTGTATGGCATTTGAAACTGACGAAGTCACAGAGCTAAATTTAAGATATGAAAATCCGCGAATCGGGGATCCAGTTGGCTGTTTCAAAACCAAAAATTATTTTAGTCAAATATATCTTAGTTCTGATGATTTTTCAAATTTATGAAAATTCTTGGAAATTTATGCAAAATTTGGGAAAGTTATGGAAACTGTAAAAAATGGAAATGTTTGAAACTTTCGGAAACCTATGGGAATTTTTCAAAATTGATAGAGATGTTTCGGAATGTTTGAAGCTTTTGAAAATTTATAAAAATGATTGCAGCTTTTGAAATCTGGGAAACTTTTTGTGGGTAATGAGAATTTATGGGAGTTTTTGAGCTTTCAAGTTTTATTAAGGGTTGAGAATTCAAATCACATTTATGAAGTAATGACTGGTCTTTTCCAATCTTAAAAACCAAACTGCAGGAGGCTGGTGCCCTCCTCAGTATATAACACAAATCGATCAAAACTCCTTTGGTTCTGGCTTTGTTTTCATACTTTCCTTTCAATGACCGAAGTTTGGTGGGACTGACGTAACGAATGGTAACACTACCTCATGACGATTTAGGTACTTGGTATGGACATGAGTTTATACTTATGGAAAACATTCCTCGCATCAAATTGATAGTTGAGCGTATGCTTCAAATACTGAACAATACAAATAACAATGTAGCCTCGGATAGGACTGTCACTTCTGTCAACGGAAGGCAGGCCATCCAAAAAGTTTCAGGTGATGAATGGAGATTGGGTGTTTGGAATGCTAGAAATATAAATAATTTCAAGGAAAGCGGATTGCGGGATACAATGCGCTTGAGGAAGCTAGATATTTTCTGTGTACGAGAAACAAAGAAGAAGGGATGTAAAATAAGATAGATAGAAAATGGACTCGAACTTTGATCAGGAGTAGATAATGATTCACATGGTAGCCAAGGAGTCGGTCTGATTATGAATCAAAGAGCAAAACAGCATGCCAAAATGTATGAATATGTATTTCCTAGATTATTATGGCTTAGAATGAAAGTGAGAATCAGAAGTCTATTTATTATACCAGCAACGCTTCAGTCGAGGGTAACAGTAGTGATGTAAAAATTAACTTCTGGGACTCTTTGAATGATATCATGGGTACTTGTGATCCTGGGGAAAGAATCATTCTACCCGATGATATGAATAGCTGAGTTATTGTGCAAGGGAAGGTACCGATAAGGTACTTGTTCATTTCGGAGACCCAAAAACGAACGGTAACGGGCAGAAATTAATTATCATATGCTAGGAAAAAGACTTTCTTATTGCAAATACTTGGTTGAGACATAAAATGATCCACATGTATACTTGGTGCAGAGGCGACAGTCACAGTATGATTGAATTTGTTATACCGGATGAGAGTCTGAGAGGGCCGGTAAGAGATACAAGGATTATGAAAGGCTCTGAATGTGGAACGGATCACAACCTCATAATTATAAGAATTAACCTAGGTTAATGATGAAGGAGAAGAAGAATTAATAATGGGTCAAAGCAGACGCGAGTTAAAAATAGAGAATTTATAGAAACCGAAGTACATATGGTATATCGTGAAAACCTAAATAAATATTTAGGATATCATGAGGGAGACTGGAAGACAGAATTAGGCAACAAAAATGTAGAGGTTGCATGAATAATACTACGGAATAGCATCTTCAAGAGTGCATCTGAAGTGTGCGATACTGCGACTGTGGGAAGAAAGACTGGAGATGCTTGGTGGAATGATGAAATCCGCTTGGTTGTTTACACGAAAAAAGCGAGCTCGAGAATGCTGAATATGAAAGGACTTAGCGGCGAGGAAAGGACTAATCTAGAAAATGATTATAGGAATGAAAACAGTAAAGCAAAGGTACTAGTCGAAGAAAGCAAGGATAAAATCAAAGCAGAAGAAGATGAAAAAATGTAAAATGATTTTCAAGGAAATAAGAAATCATTTTGGGTATGACTTAAGAAGATTAGGAAAGAAAGTACTAGGACTGAATTAGTTAAAACTAAGTGTTAAACACTATTTCAAAAGGGCAGGTGAATGAATCATTTATATCCGAAAACTTTGAAATAATACAAAAAACTTAGATATTTATTCAACACAATGAGATTACACTTCCTTATTCGTCTACCAGTCTACTCTCCCTTTCTCGTACTACGCACGCTCTCTTAGCCCTCTCTCGCGGTAAGCGCCAGTTCTGTTCAAATTGAAATCTCGACACTAAGAATGCTGATTGTGAAACGGTAAGGGACTCGGACCAAGTGAAAGACTGTATGAGTGATTATTTCCAGAAATTGTATGGAGGTCAAGCTACGGAGCATAACAGCCGTGACACAAAATAAGAGGATACGTTAGAAAATTCCATTGTAGATGGCGAAAGAAGAATCGATATCCGCGACATTATATCCATAATTAGAAAATTGAAGAATTGCAAAGCTTCCGGTGTGGATTTTATCTCCGCTGAAATGCTTAAGAGC
This sequence comes from Melikaiella ostensackeni, assembly GCA_032362435.1. NCBI lineage: Eukaryota > Metazoa > Arthropoda > Insecta > Hymenoptera > Cynipidae > Melikaiella > Melikaiella ostensackeni. The sequence continues at coordinate 39,032,741 of JAUMHM010000031.1, read as the reverse complement.
GATGACGGATATTTTTTTGTGTGGCTGACCGAATTTATGAATACCTGTGCTGAGAACAGTGAAGTTCCACATGATTTCACAGAACAAATGAAGTATAAATTTTGTTGCAGGTAGTTTTGCGCTTTTACCTATTCATATGGGTAAAAGATAAACATTACCCTGAGCTGGGTTTGGGTGTCATAATATTAAGAGCTTTCATTTCCAAAATAAATTTAACAGCTATTTGAAGACGTCACGGCCGTCTTGAGAATTCCAAGCCTATCCATCCCATAACTCGCATCGATGAAGTGCAGTAGGTTGACGGTGTAGTCTGTACTGAAACAACCAATCGGATAAATTCGGGTATGAACTTCATAAAGACGATCAAGGAAACTTTTAAGAGATGTCAAATGACCCTCGGGGTAAACATTGAAAATTACTCTCGCAATGTGAGTAAAAGCAGAAGAATTACCCGATATGGAAGGGTAAATATTACCCCCATAAGGTAATTTTTGTTGCAGGTGATCTTTTCTCAGAAATCTGGGTGAAGATCACTTTTGGTTTTTCCTGTGTGCAGGAAGACGATTATCGTTCCGCTCTTTAAGAGAAAGGGTGATGAAGCTGACTGTACTAATTATAGAGCGATTAGCTTACTAAGTACCGTGGGCAAAATATTTACCAAAGTACTCATTGGTAAGGTCATGGAGATAACTAAAAAAAAGGATCTGGTAAGTCCAAAGTGGATTTATGCCAGGGAGATCATGTGCGGATCAGATATTTAGCTTGAGACAGATTATAGAAAAAAATTTGAGAATAAGCAAGAGTTTCCTGTGCATTGGTTGATTTGGAAAAAGCTTTCCATAAGGTGTATAGAACTAAACTTTGGGAAGTTCTGAAAGAGTATGAAGTGAATGGTTGGCCTCTAAAAGCAATAAACCAACAGATACTGGTAGTAAAGCGAGTGTAACAGTAAATTGACAACCAAGCGATTGTTTGAATTCAAGCAGGGAAATAGGCAAGGCTACGTTATGTCTTCCTGGATGATCAATAAATACAGGTACACGGATGAATGTCTGAGAATGGCTGTCTCAGACGAAAAAGGTGTTGATCTCGGGACAATGAAAGTACGTGGACTGGCGTGTGCAGTCAGTCAGTTTGAAGCTTTATATGTAAATCGTGATATATGATGGCTCTAAGAAGCTCTTCACCTGGGGGGATTGCTAGAGAGATTGGTCAGCGACCCATGTCGGAGCGGTGTTTTGGAAAGAGTGTGTCATTTGAATAAGTAATACGCGATGACTTCTAGATTAATCTAAGACCCATCCCTTTCCCTACACATCCCTTACTTACCCTTACCATATGAATTCCTTCATGATCAGTAGTATAACGAGGCTAGAACCGAACATGTTATGCTTACCCCGAAAGGGATTTGGCTTATTAGTATAATAATAATAATAAAGTCCATTAATCGGGGATACAGTTCTCTGTTTCAAAAACAAAAATCATTTCAGTCAAATATAAGTATAAATATTAGTTTTGCTGATTTGATTTTTGACATTTTATCTGTTTAAACTACACATTTTTTTCCGTGTATATTGGGAACTGTTTTGAAGAAATTTGTTTGCGAATAAAGGCTGTCGAATTGAAAGTTGAATATATTGAATTTCACTTTTTGTTTGATAGATTTTGAGAAAATTTTAATAATGAAAAGTCAGCAAGTAATTTTGAAATCAGGTTTTCTCATTTTTTTTGTGGTTGTGACTTGCTGGTTCGGTTGTCTGGATTTAGTATTGAAAACCAAATGGAACTAATGTCACTAATATATCACGAAGGGGACCTTAATGCCCCGCCTCGCTAATATAGCATAACGACCATCTTAATCATCGAGCCGGGCCCCGCGGACGAGACCATTCGGCTAATGATCTTGGTGCAAAGCAAACACACGCCTATGTGCGAAGAAGCAAAATCGTAAAACGAACTGAATCGGCCGTTATTATCCACACAGTTGTACACGAGTTGCAAATCATTTTTAGCAGTCAAAACAAGAAATAAAAATAGAATTGATAGGGTGTAATAAAAACGCTGAAAATGTCTTTTTACCTCCTGTTATAGACATTTTTCTACATGGGGTTTCGAATTAAAAACAAGTAAATTGGGAGAATTCCCCGGGTAACAATCATAAGTATGGGATTAATCAGTCATTCACTTTCCGAAGTATAAAATATGTATGGCGAATGGGACAACCCCATATTTCAAGGATATTGAAATAATATAGCTAAAGTATAGCTAAAGTAAAGCTGAAGTATAGCTAAAGTATAGCTAAAGTATAGGATATACTTCATCTAATCTTGAGTCTGGCTAAAGTATCGCACACAACATTTGTTCATTTGTTTTTTGAGATATCTGAGCAAAGGGATAAAGGATAATGCATTGTGAATGACTCCAAAAATTTAAAAATTTCTCGATTAAGTAATTCCGTGAGAAAAATGTGGAACAAATATTGTCCGTGAGTGTAACAAAAAAAAAGCCAGTTAATAAAATCTTCAAGGTTTAACAGAATTAGTGCCATTTTAACCTCAGGAGAACTGATTCAGAGCTAAAATTCAACATCTCAATTTTTTAGTTTTATGGAAAATCATCAAAACAAGAGGATGTATATAAGAAGCTTATATTCTTCTCCTTATTATTTTGTATATACGGGTAAGAGATGCAGTAATTTTTTATTCCTTATATTTTAACGAATTTCTTCATGTTTTACTTAATTTAGAAGTTACAAAAAATATTTTTATATGTTGGAAAAACCATAATTCTGCATCTCTAATCTAGTGTATTTCAGATCTCCAATGTTATCATCAAGAATACATCGCTTGTTTCAGGTTATCTTTTTCTTCTATAACTATAATTCAGCTATACATACTATAGCCATAATTTTCCTATACATTAGGCACACTTTATTTATACTTCTGACATACTTCAACTATACTTTACGAGGTGTGGCTATTAAATAGTCCTACTGATTTTTTGCCGCTTCTTTGGGGGCCCTCACAACATCAAGCAGAATCTACTATTGATGTGTTCT
>JAUMHM010000031.1:39011466-39023862 GCA_032362435.1 Melikaiella ostensackeni | reverse complement strand
CGAAAAAAGTCATTGGGATAAATTGTTCGATTTTTTAAGTACTACGAATAGCCGTACATATAATTTTAAAATCTTGAAAAAAATGGTCTCAAAAATTTTGAAAATGCTCCAACTTTTTGAATTTTTATCCAAAATGGCTGGATAACGAACTTAACTTTCAGTTTTCGACACCAAAAGAGTGTTCTACACAAATCTAATGGCTTCTCTGATGAGAATGTAAAAAGTGACCTATTCAAACCGTAAAAGTGACCAAAAGTGACTAATTTCTAACCGTCACTAGAATTTACTAAAAGTGAATAATAATCTTCTGAATTCAACAGAATTCGATGGAATTATAAGAATTCCAGGTGAATTTCAATTCATTCAGTATAAATTTATAAAAAATCAGAATGAAATTAAAACAGTTGAAGCTAAATTAAAACAAACTCAAATGAATTGAAAAAAATTTAAAAATTCCCACTCATTTCCGTAAAATTTCAGTGAATTTACAAGAATTCAAGGTAACTCAACATAATTTAAGTGAACTGAAAGAAATTCATAAAATGAAAAAAAAACAATGAATTAAATAAAATTTGAGTGAATTCAGAGGAATATAAGGAAATGAGAAGACTTCGATGAATACCATAAAAATTCGAAAAAAGTGACCTATTCAAATCGTAAAAGTGACTAATTTCTAACCGTCACTAGAATTTACTAAAAGTAATAATAATCTTTAGAATTCGAAAGCATTCGATGAAATTAATAAGAATTCCAGGTGAATTTCAATTCATTCAAGATAAATTCATAAGAAATCAGAATGAATTTAAAACAATTGAAGCTAAATTAAAAGAAATTCAAATGGATTGAAAAATATTTAAGTACTTCCATTCATTTCAGTTAAATTGGAGAGAATTTACAAGAATTTAAGGTAACTCAACATAATTTAAGTGAATTGAAAAAAATTCATAAAATGAAAAAAAAAACAATGAATTAAATAAAATTTGAGTGGATTTAGAGGAATATAAGGCAAATGGGAAGACTTCGATGAAAACTATCAAAATTCGAAAAAAGTGACCCATTCAAATCGTAAAAGTGACTAATTTCTAACCGTCACTAGAATTTACTCAAAGTGAATAATAATCTTTTGAATTCGAAAGAATTCGATGGAATTAATAAGAATTCCAGGTGAATTTCAAGTCATTCAGGATAAATTCATAAGAAATCAGAATGAATTTAAAACAGTTGAAGCTAAATTAAAAGAAATTCAAATGGATTAAAAAATATTTAAATACTTCCATTCATTTCAGTAAAATTGGAGTGAATTTACAAAAATTTAAGGTAACTCAACATAATTTAAGTGAATTGAAAAAAATCACGAAATAAAAAAAAAAGATGAATTGAATGAAATTTTAGTGGATTTAGAAGAAAAATTAGAAATTAAAAAAATAGAGTGAATTTTCAAAAATTCAGGGCAAATTTAGAATAATATTCAAGTGAATGGAACACATTTTTTGAAATTCAAAAAAATTCCATTGAATTGAGATACAGGTAAATGGGACTGAATAGAATCATTGAATTTAGAGGAATTTAAGGAAAATGAGAAGAGTTCGATGGAATTCATAAAAATTCAAGGTGAATTTTTAAAATATTCAAAAAAATTCAGAATAATTTAGGACAAATTATTTAAAATTTTAAGTGAATTCTAAATGAATTTAAATAAATTAAAGAAGAATTTCAAAAGTCCAAAATATTCCATTAATTTCAGTAAAATTGGAGTAGATTCAGAATAATTTGAAGGAATTTTAGAGAATTGAGGGAGATTGAAAAAAATCATGAGTATTCCAAAGAATTGAGTATAAATAATTAAGAATTCAGGTTAAATGTCAAATTAATTAATGGAACAAATTTTTTAAAATCCGAAAAAATTGCATTGAATTTAGATAAGGGGCCGTCCATAAAGTACTTTACAAATTTTGGGTTATTTTTATCCCGCCGTCCCCGCTCGTTGCCAACCGTAGTTTAGTATTCAACCCCCCCCCCTCCCCCAGAATTTAACGTAGCCGTTGGCTAGACACGGATTTCATGTTTATTCTGCATTTTTTTTTGTTTCTAATGAGTTTTGTTGCCAATATGCCTACGTGACCAAAAAAGATTTTTTACCGAAAGAGATGAATTTTCAATCCAAAAGACGAATTTTTAACAAAAATGACGTAATTCTTCACGAAACAGTTGCACTAACAACCAAATAGTTAAATTTTCAACAAAAAGGTTTTTCAACCAAGAAAGATGAATTTTCAACAAAACACTTAAATTTTCGAACAAAAAAGATGACTTTAACAAAATAGTTGAACTTTCAAGCCAAAAAGCAGATTAATTTTTAAACAAACAGTTGCATCAATAACCAAAAAGATGAATTTTCAACCACGAAATTTGACTTTCTACCAAAAAAGACGATTTCTTAACAAAATGCATGAATTTCAAACATAATAGATAAATTTTTAACTCAAAAAGATCAATATTCAATTTTAAAAAATCGATTTTCAACCAAAAATGCAATGGTTGTATTTTTAGTTAAAAAAATTAATTCTCAACCAAAAACGAATTTTATACAAAATAGTTAAATTTTCAACCAAAGAGATAAATTTTCTACTGAAATTATGAATCTTCAACAACAAAAAATGAATCTCCAACAGAAAAGTTCAACATTCAACCAAATAGTTAAATTTTCAAACCGAAAAGATGATATTTTAACCAAGAAGATTAATTTTCTATTAAAAAAAGAATTATTAACAAAATACATGAATTTTCAAGCAAGTCGTCGAATTTTCAACTAAAAAAGTAAATTTTCAACCCAAAATAAGTTCGTAATGTTACTTCAAGGAGAATTCAAAAAAATGTAACGGATTTCCAAAGAATTTAAAAGAATTCAGTATAAATTCATAAGAATTCAGGGTTAATTCCGAATGAATTTCAAGAAATTTCAAATAATCCAAAATATTCTATTGATATAAGTCAAATTAGAGCTTATTTAGAAGGATTCGATAAAATTCGCGGTGAATTATAAAGAATCCAGTGTGAATTAAAAAGAATTTAAAGAAATTCAAAAAAATTCAAAAATATTCAGAAATAGTTAGGCCGGAATTCAGTAGCAGTTAACCCTTCAGTTCTTAGTTTCGATTTATTGAAAGAAAAGTGACTAAAGTGATCTTCTCATTTAAAAAATTGATTATAGTGACTTTATCTCCAAAAATTGACTAAAGAGTGATTTGAGAAAAAATGTAACTAAAAGTGATTTAATCAGGCCTGCTACAGCCTAATGTACCTAAAAAATGGGAAAAGTCGCAAATTAAAGCTAAAAAGTGACTAAAAGTGATCAATGTTCACAAAAAATGAGAAAAAACTCCCGTGATGTGAATGGAAACACTTGTCTACTCGACAATTTCGAGTCAATTAGATATTTATTATGCAAGTAATGTTCAGACTAATTGTACAATTAATTTTATCACAATTTTAAAAAGTGTCATTCCATTTTATTTCGACGAAGTCGGTTGCGGCCTGATTGTTAAATTTTTTTATAGTTACTATAACAATACTCAATATTTTATTTATTTATTTATCACAAAAATTTAATAAATTATTTGATTTTCATTTAAAAATTTAATTTACAAAATGCAAAAGTACAGAAAAATGTCACATTCATGTGCATTATAGAATCGAGAAAAACTCAAATTCTACAATGCAAAATTAAATTGAATCAAATCAGAATAATTATCCTTAAACTGCAAAAGTAACTTTAGTAGGGAATAATGAAAGAAAATTGTGTTTAACAACAACTAAAACATAGACAGTTTTCAGCACTTTCATAGCCTTATTAGAAACGTTGTGTTTAGTCTCTAAGAATTAAAACTCACCTCGTCAGCTTCATTTTTCGTCAAATTTTTCACTCTTGTAGCCATTTTTTCAAATTTTTATGCAGAAAAACGAAAATTCCCATTCAGAAATTCGACAGTGAAGATTTTGTTCATTTTCGCGGATAAATAAGTCGTAGGAAGAAAAATGAGAAAAATCAGGATTTACATTATACCATATGTAAACCAGGTTCTCATTTCATACCCCTAAAAATTGAATTTTTAAATATTTAGCCAACTTAACTTAGTCATTACCTCGTTTAACCAAACCTCAAAATAGCAATGTTTTGGGCTATTTCGAAAATTGATATTTCAATAGAAAAAGGCTCGGAATATAAGCCAAATTTTTAGGGGGATAAATCTAAGACCTGATTTATATATACTATTCTGGATTTTTTCATTTTTCTCACTTCGAGTTATTCACCCGCGAAAATGACCAAACATGAACCTCACGATGTAAGCGTTAATTCAAAAAACTAAACACAAAGATTTTGATTCACGTCTGATTTGATTCAATTCAATTTTACATTGTAGAATTTGTGTTTTTCTCTATTTTATAATGCACATAATTAATGAGACATTATTCTGTACTTTTGCAATTGAAAAATCAAATTCCTATATGAAAATAAGGTAATTTAATACATTTATGTGATAAATGACTTTAAAAAAAACAATGAGTATCATTATAGTTAAGTATCAACATTTTTTTAAATTGTGCCGCAACCGCACTACATCTTAAGGTATCGTTTTTGCTGCAACTGTATTCTATTGATACGAAAATCTGTATCAATGAAAATAAACAAAAAACTTACATTCTTGGATCATTTTGTTGCAGATCAAATTCATATCTTCAGATTTAGTGTGATGCTATACAATAGGAATTAGAAAACCAGGAAACCATAAATTAAAATCATTTAAATTTTAATACTGAATAGCACTTTCATGCTTGTATTGCTATACAGTGACTATAGTGACTTTTACTTTTGAAAAAGACTAAAAAGTGTTAGAAGTGACTTAAGTAACTGTGTAACAGTCCTATAAAAATTGTAAACTTTTGCAAAACACTTCGTTTTCTATATTCAATGATTGTCCTATTGTAGAATGGAAAAAGGGACTGGCGTTGAACAATATTGACCAATCGAGAAGAAAGATTTTTATATCAAACACTTTCTACTGCTTTACCCAGCTTTATTTTATAAAAGATCAAGTATGGGCATGTCGATCAACAAGGTGGAGGTTTCGAATACACCCAGAGAATACCCAACTCTTTGTTAGTCAGTTATCCAGTGGCAAAGAAAACTGAAATCCAGTCCCTAAGGATCGAAGGAGAAACTGCTCGCCAATAACAAGAACCCTTGGTCTCCCACGTAAGCCTTGATCCTGTTAACAGGATCATCCCTATTCTGCTAATACATCGGCTGCCGTGGCAGGATGTGTGATATAATTCTGAACTGGATCCAATCACGAACATTTTCATGCTACGTCATGTATATTGAATTTATTCGAAAAATAACAGAACCTTCATTAAAGCCTATAAATATATATTATCTGTAAACACCAATAAAACTTTAATCAAATTAGTTTTTATTTTGACGGTGAATGCCAGTTAATCAATTTGATGCCGAAATGGGATCAAAATGATATGCAACGCTTTTATACAGATTTCGGATTTTTCATTTAATCAGCAAATTGCACATCAGAATCATCTGATTCTCAAGATCAGTTGTCTGTCATGAATTTTCATGAGTTTTCGAGTGTCACTTGTTATACCACGACCATGCCTACATGCACATTGAAACCTGAACGTTTGAAGAAATTTCCTAGATTTTTTTCAACGGAAATCATTAAGTTTTGACGAAAACTTGAACTACGTAAATCTAGAGAAACACACGGCTAACTTTGATTAATTTCAACCCAGAAGTGCTTGCACATCCAGTTTTTCTTTTGCATGTGTTTTGAGGATACCCCCCGGTTATGTTAAGCCAAGAAACCAATGAAATTATACCCTTACTAGGTGTTTATTATGTGTATTTTAACCAATTCTTCCAAAAAAATAGAAAAAAATCGATGAAAATCGACTAAAATAGCATATAATTTAACGGAGTTCATGAGAATGACTAAGGAAAGGATCTGGGAAGTCCAATGTGGATTTATGCTCAGGAGATCATGTGCGGATGAGATATTTAGATTTAGACATATCATAGAAAAAAGTTTGAGAGTAAACAAAAGAGTTTTCTATGCATTTGTTGATCTGGAAAAAGCCTTCGATAAGGTGAATAGATCTGAACTTTGGGAAGTCCTGAAAGAGTATGAAGTAAATGGTTGGCTTCTAAAAGCAATTAAAACAATATATAATCGTAGTTCAGTAACAATATGAAGAACATGTTCCATGAGAGTATTAAGGTTTCTGAGCTTCAGAGTAAGGAAAAATTAGTCATCTCAAGAATTAGAGAAGTATAATTTTGAAGGATTCAAAATCTCATTTTTTTGACGACGGCGCAAAATATGAATACTAATCCATAGTTGAAAATTTTGCCACTTCCTGAAATCTATAGAATTATACGCTTACCAGATGTTTATCTTGTGTTTTTCAACAGATTTCTCTAAAAAAAATAGAAAAATTCGATAAAAATCGACTAAAACAGCATTTAGTTTAACGAACTTCGCCATTTAACGGTTTAAGCATTTGTTTCTATTTCAGTAACAATGTTGAACTAATAGTTCAGTAAATCTGTCATTTTTGTGGGAAAAAAATGACCGAAGCTAGTTTATTTCATATATCGTTAGTGGGGCATGTGAATAGCATGAAACCAAGTTTTCGAGACTCCTCCCTTTGGGGGTTTTGAAAAATGTAAAAAAAATTTTGGATTTGATTTTCCGTGAGAACGGTAGATCGTAAACAAAAAATTTTCAAACAAAAATTGTAGAGGACTCTATTATCCACAAATTATGTTATGCAGTCGCTGCGCTACAACCAAAAATGAACAAAGTAGAAGGCGCCAAAGTTGCCAAAAATCAGTTTTTGCTCTTTTTCAACCCGAAAAAAAAATATTTTCACGTTCGAAAGGATTGGAAAATTGTAGAGCAGGAAAAAAACCTCTTAAAATGATGAGAAAGTTTTTTTCTTGCAATGCACCATTTTTGAGATACGGCGCTTTGAACTTCTAATATCAGGTTATATTCTTGAGAAGTGCAGTAAATTTGTCTTTTTTTTGGGGAGGGGGAATACCCGCAGCTATTTTATTTCATAAATCGTTGCGGCTTGTCACGGAGACAAATTTTCCAAACAGAAAATTTAGAGGACAGTATTATCTACAAATTATTTCATGCGGTTGCTACACTTTAACTACAAATGCACGAAATATAGGGCGCCAAAGTTGCCAAAAATCAGTTTTTGCTCTTCTTCAACGGGAAAAAAAATCTTTCACCATCGCGGTAGAAATTATTTCAATTAAAAAGGTTTTTTCCTGCTCTACAACTTTTAAATTACCGCGATGGTAAAAAATATATTTTTCCCGTTGAAAAAGGGCAAACACTGATTTTTGGCAACTTTGGCGCCCTCTTTTTCGTACATAAGTGGATGGGGGTTCGAGATTTTGATATTAGGTTATTCAAATGCCCCGGTAACGATTTATGAAACAAAACAGCTGCGGGTATTTCTCTTTTTTTTACAATAAAAAAGACAAATTTACTGTACTCAAGAATATAACCTAATATTAGAAATTCCAAGCGCCGTATCTCAAAAACGGTGCATCGCAAGAAAAAAAACCCTCTTATTGGTTTTAAAGTTTTTTTTCCTGCTTCACAATTTTTCAATCCTTTCGACCGTAAAAATATTTTTTCTTCGGGTTGAAAAAGAGCAAAAACTGATTTTTGGCGCCCTCTATTTTGGTTTCGTGCTATTTACATGCCCCACTAACGATTTATGAGATAAAATAGCTTCAGTCATTTTTTTTCCCAAAACCAATTTTTTCATGGCAGATTTACTGTACTATAAATGCTATTTTAGTCGATTTTTTCAATTTTTTCAGAAAAATTTGTTAAAATACACAAGATAAACATCTGGTGAGGGTATGATTTTATAGTTGCGTCGTTTTCGAGAAAAATGAGATTTTTAATAGTTAGAAATGATGTTTCTTGAATTTTAGAAACAAAACCCAGGAAAAAGGAAACGATTAAATGATTGATTTAGTGAATCGGTTTCTTTCAAGAAAGCGGATTAGACGATCGTCCCCTAAATCGAAATGACGCGTTTGAATCGGACCTCAACATTTGAATGATTTCAATCTGCTAACTCCGATTCAGATGTCGTAAATGAGAAAACTCTGATTGAACAGACGTTTTTTAAATTCAGTTTCAATTTTTTTGAGTCGGATCAAAATTTTTGAGACTGTGCTCTCATATTTCACAAAAAATTCAAAAATTGTAAATTAGCGAGCGAGTGAAACAAATTATATACCAGAGTGTCAGATGGTGTTACGCATAGCTATTTTGAACAAATATAAGACATATCCGTGAAATAGACGCTTAATAAATAAATGAAACGTTAAATTTGGAATCGTAGTGAATCGGTCGCTATCGGAAATGGCCAATTCAGATAGCGGATTCACTAAGGCTTCAGACCGATTCAAATTTCCCACTCGGTTCTTTGCTACTGGAAAACCAATTTTTCTTTAATTTAAAATTCAGGAACCTCACTCGAAAATTCAACAATTTGTTTAAAAAAATTTTCCCCCCTCGAATGGAAAATCTTTCTTGGCTGAAAATTCAACACTTTGTTGAAAATTCATACTTTTGGTTTCGAAACTCATCTTTTCTTTGGTAAAAATGTAATATTTTTTGGTTAAAAATGCAACTGTTTGGTTGTAAATTAATCTGTTTTAGATAAAAATTCAACTATTTTTTTGAAAGTTCGTCTTTTTAGATGAATTGAACTATTTTTCATCTTCAATTAAAAATTTTTCTGGTTGCAATATCAACCAATATATTTTTCGTTGAGAATTGATCTTTTTCGATTGATAATTCAACTACTTGGTTGAAAGACGAACTACTTCGTCAAAAATTCATTTTCTTAGTTGGAGATTCATCATTTTAGTTAAAAAGTCATTTATTTGGTTTCAAGTGGAACCACTTTGTTGGAAATTCGCTTTTATTTTTGTTGAAAATTGATTTTTTTGACTGAAAATTAAGTATTCCATTTTCGCTTGAAGATGTATCTTTTTGATTTGAAATAAATGTATTTTGTTGCAAATTCATCTTTTTCTTGTTTTTGCACTTGAATGCGAACTAAATTATTAGAACTCAATAAGAAAATCCAACTTTTGTTGGTTGGAAGTTAATTCTTTGATTATTTTTGGTTAAAAAGTTTACTATTATATTTCTTGGTTAATTTTTTTTTGGTTGAGGATTCATCTTTCTGGTTGAAAATTTAACTATTCTGTTGGAAAAATCGATTTTTTTTTGCTCGGAAATTTATGTTTTTATCTGAAAATTTGACAATTCAATTTCTGGTTGAAAATGTATCTTATTTAGTTAAAAATTAAACTATTTGGTTGAAAAGGTATGTATTCTGTTAAAAATTTGTCTTTTAGGAAGAAAAATTCAACGATGTCGTAGAAAATGAACTTTTTTGTCGAAAATTCACATTCGCTGATTGAAAATTCAACTGTTTTGTAGAAAATTTGTATTTTTGGCTTGAAAATTTAACAATTTGGTTGAATTTTTTTCATTATTGATTGAAAAATCTTTCTTGGTAGAAAATTCGTCTTTTTGATTTGATGATCCATCTATTTCGGTAGAATTTTTTCCTTCTTTGGTTAAATTGCAACTGTTTAATTAAAAATAAATTTTTTTATCTGAAAATTTAACTATTCTATTTTTGGTTGAAAATGTACCATATACTTCTTAGTTGAAAATTCAACTATTTTGTTAAATTTTTATGTATCTTGTTAAAAATTTGTCTTTTTTGTCTAAAAATCTATCTATTTTGGTGAAATTTTTACATTTTTTGGTTGAAAATGCAACTGTTTGGTTAAAAATTTATCTATTTTAATTGAGTATTTAATTATTTTGTTCAAAATTCATCTTTTTTGTTTGAAATATCAACTATTACATTTTTCGTTGAAAATTCATATTTTTCGGTTGAAAATTCAACTGCTTGGTTGAAAGTCTAATTACTCTGTTGAAAATTAATTTCTTTTGTTGAAGATTCATCTCTCTGCTTGAGAATTTTACTTTTATGTTGAGAAATTCGATTTTTTTGTTGAAAATTTGTCTTTTTGGGTTAGAAATTCAACTATGTCTTCGAAAATGAACTTTTCTGTTGAAAATTCATATTTTCTGTTTGAAAATGCAACTATTTTGTAGGACCTGCCTTTGTTGTATGTAATCTATGCACAAACAAAACACTGTACCACATTTTAAAGGAATGCCCGGCTTATCACTTAGAACCAAGTCCAAGCACTTCTAAAACGGACAGCAACGTCAATAAAATCAATGAAATCATTTGGAAAAACAGACGCTTAAGCCTCAAGATGATAGCAGAGATAGTCAACTATTAAATGAGACCGTCAGACAAATTTTGCATGACAATTAAAACATGAGGAAAGTATGTGCCAAGATGGTTCCAAAAAAGCTCACGGCTGAGCAGAAGGACCGTCGCGAAGGTGTCTATTTGGACACTCTTCAGATAATCAAAAATGACCCTAAATTTTTGGAAATGTCACGTGTGACGAAACTTGGATTTTCCAGCATGATCTAGACACTGAAAGGCAATCCATGCACTGGAAATATCCTGCGTCTCCGAGAATGAAGAAAGCGAGGATGAGCAGAACAAAATTCAAAGCGACGTTGATTGTTGATCAAAGGAATGATTTTGATTGAATAGGTTCCTGAAGGTCAGACAGTCAACCAGCATTACTGAAGAGAAGTTTTAATCAAATTTAGAGAAAAAATTTGGAAAAAACGGCTGGAACTGTGGGATTCGCGTGATTTGTTCTTAGATCAAGACAATGCGCCGGCTCACAGTGCACTTTCCGTAAAACAGTTTTTGACTCTAAAAGGCATCACTGTTCTGGATCAGCTACCTTGTTTACTGGATTTAGCACCCTGTGACTTCTTGCTCTTTCCAGAAATTAAAAGTCAACTAAAGGAAGCCCATTATTAGTCCGTAGAAGTGGCGAAGAAAAAAACAGCAGAGCTACTAAAGGCACTCACAGATGATGAGCAACAGCACTGCTTCGATAGGTGGAAAATATGTATGCAGGCATGTGTGGATTCTGGAGAAGAATACATTGAAGGAGAGCATCAAGCACAGACAAAACTAGCGGTCATAAATATAGTATAATAAATAATACATAAGATATTGTACACAAAGATAGACTATAATTGTATAAGGTATCGTACCTTGGAGCAATAAACGAATTGAATTGAATATCCCAGGGTTTACTGTATCTTGATGCGGAAAAATGCAGAAAAATGCAGCAAATCGTGGGAGAGGTACGTCTAAAGAGAGCCGAATATTTGGCCGGGTCTAAGTGCAACCCTAAAACTTGCAGACTAAAAGCAGTAGAATGTATAATTACGAGGCATAAAAGTAACCATCACCCACTCACCAAGCACTTGTTGTAGCGTACCGTTTCGGGTCGTCGCACCCACAACCGCAGGTTCCCATCGATCTCTCCAAGTTCGAGATATTCGGCAATTTTTTTAAAGCCGATTACGGTTACGTGAGTGGTGGTTCCTCCCGCTATAAAAGCGTTAATGACGACTGTTGCTTCAGCGGGTGGAATCATCAGGAATTGAAAACATTTCTGAAAAGTATCCGTTCACTTTTTCGTATTCCACGCTCTCTCCCACGCGAACTTCTCTCCCGGTTCCGGCATTTTCGTAACGATTCCACTTCTCGTGTCTGAAGAGTTTTTTCAGGTACTAACATATAATACCACCCGTTTTTTGTTCAACTTTTGCCTCTATCGACAATTAACCTTTTCCGGTGTGCAAACAATATTTCACATGCTCCACAAGTCATGAAATGTTAAAATTAAAGAAATAATGAGCAGAAAAAAGGAAAATTTTATTCCGAAACAGGTAAATGATATTCTGATTCGGTTGATCGATTTGCAGAGCTAACGCAGACTAATTTACTTGAAAAGTGAAAAAAGTGACCTATTTGAACCTAAAAAGTGACCAAAAGTGACTAAAATCGACTGTGCATTAATAATGTGACTAATGAAATTTTTGAGAATTGCAGGTGAATTTCAACGAATTTTGGATAAATTCATAAGAATTTAAACCAAATTTAAAACATTACAAGCTGAGTTCAAAAAAACTGCATGCTTCGCGGGCACATTCTCATCGCGCGCTTCGCACTCGGTGTTATATGTTTTTGATGTACAAATTACTAAATTTGTTTTTGATTTAAAATGAAAAATGAAATTTATTTACTTAAGGCTCTATCGGCCTTAAGGAATACATTCTCATCATAATATTCGCGCACGATTTTCTGCGC
>JAUMHM010000031.1:39001287-39011366 GCA_032362435.1 Melikaiella ostensackeni | reverse complement strand
GAAGATAGTTCAGTTGTATATTTATGTACAAAAAACGAACAAATTGTTATATTTTGCAAATTTTTTAACGACAATTTTTTTTATATTTTTTTAATATCAAAGCCAGAGGACTCGAATTTTCTCGCCGATAGTAGTCTGACGACTGAACGGCGGCGACTAGATATCACATACCGCAGGCCTGTCCAGAGAGGAGAAATTTGCTCAAAAGCCATATGTTACACTTCCACCTCCACTTCTCCGCTCAGCTCGAAAGACCTCAGGTGGTAGTCACTCTCGTGAAATAGAATGGGAACTGGACAGTGAAGGTAGAAAACTCACATCTGTCAATTGAGCAGTTTCGAGGAAAATTAAAAAAATTTCTCCTCTCTGGACAGGACTGACGTATCTGGATTTGGGCACTTGATGCTATCGAATGTCTACATCCAAACGTCTCTTTCCTGTTTCTCCCTCTTTTTTCTTTCATGTTTGTATATTTATTGTGCATTTGTCTCTAATGAGCCGGAAAAGCGGGTAGTCTCGGAGTCTAGTTTTATTTTCTGAACTTTTTAGGTGTTCCTTTTTTAGCACACCAAAAATTTTCATAAGAAAGTAGATTTTATTTCGATCTTTGAGAAAAAAAAGCCCACAGGATTGAGTACGTCTGGCATGGCTTGGAGGCTTATTATGAGAGTTGGAGGGGGGATTTTGGATATGCAGAAACCCGGAAAGTGTATACATGAACAGGGTTCGAAGTATTCTATCGAACTAAAAAAAGTATCAAACAAGTATCTTTCAGAAGAAGAAAGTATACTCAAAAATAAAAAAAGTATTAAAGAAGTAACCGTTTCAAAGCAGTGAAAAATTAGTCTTTTAAATAAAAAATAGTGTAAAAAATACATTAAGCGAAGGATGTTTTCCAATCTGCTGGGCTGCCTATGAATATTATTAAGATTTCTTTCAATTGAGGAATTAATGATTAACTCAATTTACGAAAAGATTTCTATTTTCATTTAACTATTGTATACAAATTTGAGTAAGCTAGCAATTTTTAGAAATATGTTATTGTTATGGATTATTACCTTTTTTATTTTGAAAAATTAAATAATCTGAATAGATTGATTCTAAATCAATCCACATGATGACTATTATTTACCAAAACATTATTTGCAATAGCGACCCGTTTTCGAAAAAATCAACAATTTACAAAAAAAAATTTATAGATTGAAATGTTTATAAATTAAATTCTCATGTAAAGTTATGCAAATATAATATTTTTTTACCAGAAGACGAATTTTCAACAAGATACATGAATTTTCAACCAAATAGTTCAATTTTCAACTGAAAATGATAAATTTTTGAACAAAAAAAAAATGAATTTTCAACAAAGTAGCTTAACTTTCAACCAAGAAAGATTTTAATTTCAAATATAAAATAGTTTGAACACAATCAATTAAGACGCATTTTCAACAAATTTGTTAAATCCTTAACCGAAACAGATTAATTTCCAACCAAACAGTTGAATTTTCAAACAAAAAAACATGATTAAAACAAATTTCTACCAAAGGAGATAAAGTTTCAAAATTAAAAGGCGAAATTTAAACAAAAAACTTGAATTTTCAAACAATAAAAATTTTTAATCAAGAAAGATAAACAATTTCGACCAAATTGTTGAAGTTTTAAGCCAAAAAGACAAACCTTCTATAAAGCGGTTGAATTTTTTACAAAAAAGTTAATTTCCAACCCAGTAGTTCAATTTTCAACCCAAAAAGACAAATTTTCAACAAAACAGTTGAACTTTCAACCAAAAAGACGAGTCTTCAACCAAATAGTTCAATTGTTAACCAAACAAGATAATTAGAAGCAATTTCTATCAAAAGAGATGAAGTTTCAAACCACAAAGACAAAATTTAACAAAGTAGTTGAATTTTCAACCTAAAAAGATTTTTCAGTCCAGAAAAAATAGCAATTTCAACCAGAGTGTTGTAGTTTCAAGCCAAGAAGTCTAACTTTCTACAAAACAGTTGAATTTTCAAACCGAAAATATGACATTTCAACAAAAAAGGTAATTTACAACCAAAAAGTTCAATTTTCTACAAAAATAGTTCAACTTTCAACCCAAAAAGTCGAATTTTCAACAAAACAGTTGAACTTTCAACTAAAAAGGTGAATTTTTAACCAAACAGTTGAACTTTTAAACAAAAAGACGATTTTTCAACCTGAAAGGATAACTTTTTACAAAATTGTTAAATTATCAACAAAATAATTAAATTTCAACCAGATAATAAATAAAAATAATAATAATAAGATTTTAAAATTTTAACCAAAAGGGATAAGTTTTCAAATATTTATTTATTAAATTATCATGTGGAACATGTAAATATAATATTTTAACGCTTGTTTTTTATATAAAATTCGTTTTTCCTTGAGTTTTCCACTGTTGAAAATTCATCTATTAAAAATTGGAGAAAATTTATAAGTGAATTTTAAACAGTTGACTTTTGAATTTGATAGAATCTCAAAGGATTTGAAATATTACACTAAAATCTTTAAAATCCTTCGAAATCCCTTCAAATTACTGAAATCTATTAAAAACAAAATATTACCCTAAAATTTTTAAAATCCTTTGAAATCCCTTCAAATGTTCAGAAACTATCAAAAGTTTCTTGTTTTTCCTACTAATTTACATCCTAATCCTAATTAAATAAAATTCAACTGTTGAAAATTCAATTTTCAATTTTTTTCAATATTCAACAGCTGAGCTTCGTATTAAAAACAAGTGTTAAAATTTTTATGTTCACATAATTTTACGTGAGAAGTTAATAAAAAAATACTTCAATCCATTAAAAAAATTTTTTGAAGAAATCCAATTTTTTCGATAACGGGTAGCTATTGTCAAATAATGTTCTATTTATTGATTTCTTTCTCTATTTGAAAAAGAGTAATTTTGTTAGGCATATATTTCTTTCATTTTTCATTTTTTATTTTTTAAAAACTGAAATTTGTTAGTTCTATCAATTTTTGATATCACTTTACTGAAAAAAGTAGAAAAAAAGTAGCTTCACATTGAAAAAGGTATCAAAAAAGTAGCTTCGCCTAAAAAAGTATCAAAAAAGTAAAAAAATGTGGAACTTCGACGTCTGCATTGAGTAAAAATCCAATCTAATTTAGGATGAATTAAAAAAAAATCAAGAAAATTCGAAGGAATTCAGAAGAATTCAAGAAAATTCAGATATAGATATACCTGAATTCAATAGTGGTTAATCTTTAGATTCACTACTTCCATTTATTGAAACAAAAGCGACTAAAGTGATATTTTTATTTTAAAAAGTGACTAATAGTCATTTTTATTTAAAAAAGTGACTAATCGTCATTTTTTCTTAAAAAATTGACTAAGAAGTGATTTGAGAAGAAAAAGTGACTAAAAGTAACCATGTGGCAGCCTGGTCGATTTGTTATGATCATAGAAAAAAAATTCTTAATTCAAGCTCAAAAGTGGGCTTGTTTCGAGATGTAATATAAACTAGCCACGAGGAAGGACAGGCTTATGCACTATACATGGAGACAAGGTTCACTGAAAACAATCTGTTATATAAACTAGACTTTTTTTTGTGATTCGCCTGCTTTGACATTTAGATTTTTAGTATGGCTAACGATGGAGCTAAATGATCTTCCGTTCCACCATCTGTCATGTCGGATTGTTAACTTGGTTAGTTCACGCATATCAAATCGGGCAGGGTGTGGCTTAGCGCAGAATGGGCAGCTCTATAATACGATTTGGATACATGGAGAGTCCTGTGGGATTTCGTGGCCACGTAGAATCTTCCCTCTGTATGATACGATAAACGATATGCATATGTAAATATTGTCACGTACCATTTCAAATTGACGAAAAAGTGATGGAACCTAGCTCGCACGCGCCTAAAATCAACCAGTTTCCTAAGAGTTCTCACCAGGATTTGCATACAAGTGGTATTTCACGGGGTTTAGGGAAATTAGATTTTAAATACATCAAACATTAAAAGCCATAACATTTCTACCCAAAAAGAGGACCTACTAAAAAGTGACGCAGAAATATACTGGTTTTTCTGAATATGATCTAGTCTTTGAAACAATAAAGCAATTTCGATTATTGTAAAATCAGCCTAATAATTTTTTAGTTTGAGAGTTTGTGTCAAAATGATGAATTCACAGTAAACCCCATGTGCTTGAAGTTCTGAACGTTCAAATTAACGAAATTTTGTACTGGTGGCTTCGTAAAATTAGAAACAGTACTTAAATGCTTGTTCATTTACATATAATTATTGAGAAGAATAGATTATCAAAAGAAACTTACTATTCATTCTTTTAGAATGTATTTGGAACAATATTTATTTTTTTATTAACGTACTTCTGACTTCCACTTCTGGAAGATTTATAACTTCCTACGGCCAATAGAAAATGTTTTAGAAAATGCTGAATTTTTTACAAATAGTTACAAATATTTTTACAAATAGTTAACTTTTAAATTGAAACAAATAATTTCTAACCAAAAAAACTGACTTTCTACAAAACAAATAAAATTTAATCAAGAAGACGAATTTCCAACTGAAATTATGATTTTTCAAACACAAAAATTAATTTTTAACAAAAGAGTTCAACTCTCAACCATATTATTAAATTTCACACCGAAAATATATACTTTCAACCCAGAATAATTATTTTCTACCAGAAAAGGTAAATTTTTAACAAAACACATGAATTTTCAAGCAAATGGTTGAATTTTCGACTAAAAAAGGTAAATTTCTGACCACAAATAGAATAGATCAATTTTCAATTAAAAAAATTAATTTTCAACCAAAAAAGGGTAATCAACCGTATAGTTGAATTTTCAACTAAAATGAAGAAGCTTCTACCAAGAAAGATGAATTTTCAACAAAACACATGAATTTTTAAGCAAATAGTTGAGTTTTCATCTAAAAAAGATAAATTTTCAACAAAATAGTCCAATTTTCAACCGAAAGAATGAATTTTCAAGTAAAATAATGAATTTTCAACCGAGAAAATGAATTTTTAACAAAGTAGTTGAGTTTTTGAGCAAAAGCGATGAATTCACAAATAAAAATGTAAAAGTTGATATTTCATCTAAAGAAACATTTCAATTTAAAGTTAAAAACACTTGAATCAAGCAAAAAATATGACTTTTCAACAAAATAATTAAATTTTCAACGAAATAATGAAAATTTATACTAAGAAGGCTGGAATTTTGAATTAAAAATATAATAGTGGACTTTCCAACCAAAAAAGAATTAACTTTCATCCAAAAATAGCTGTATTTTCAATCCACGAGATGAATTTTTAAACAAGAAGATTAATTTTCTACCAAGAAAGAAGAATTTTCAACCGAATATTACAAATTTTAATCAAAAAAATTAGTTCCCGACAAAGGGGTTCAAATTTCAATCAATGAGTTTAATTTTCAACCAACTAGTTTAATTTTTAGCAACAGAAATGGGTTTTCAACCAAAAAAGATGAATTTTCAACCAAGATTAATTTTCTACCAAAAGAGGTGAAATTTTAACAAAATACATGAATTTGATACCAAATAGTTAAATTTTCAACTAAAAAGGTAAATTTCTAACCAGGAAGAGAATAGATCAATTTTCAGTTAAAAAAATTAATTTTCAACCAAAAAAAGGGTAATCAACCAAATAGTTAAATTTTTATCTGAAAAAGATAAATTTTCAAGAAAATATTTTAATTTTTAACCGAAAAGATGAATTTTCAAGTGAAATAATGATATTTCAAGCAAGAAAATGAATGTTCAACAAAATAGTTTATTTTTAACCAAAAGCGATGAATTCAGAAATAAAAATATAAGAGTTGATATTTCATATAAAAAGCATTTTAATTTCAAATCAAAAACACTTGAATTCAAGCCAAAGATATGACTTTTCAACAAAATAATTAAATTTTCAACGAGATAATAAAATTTTCAACTGAGGAGGACGCAATTTTTAATCAAAAATATAATAGTGGACTTTTCAACCAAAAAAGATTCACCTTTCATCCAAAAATAATTGTATTTTCAATCAAAGAGATGAAATTTTAAACGAGAAAATTAATTTTATACCAAAAAAGACGAAGTTTCCACAAGATACATGAACTTTCAACCAAATAGTTAAATTTTCAACTGAAAAAGACTAAATTGTTACCAAAAAAGATGAATTTCAAAATCAGGAAGACGAATTTTCATTAATAATGCTGGAATTTTAATCAAGAAATATTTTTCAGTCAAGAGAGATAACTGACAATCAGAAACATAATTTATAGCCTAAGAAGGATGGAATTTTTAATCAAAAATATAATAGTGGACTTTCCAACCAAAAAAGAATGAACTTTTATCCAAAAATAGCTGTATTTTCAATCCAAGATATGAATTTTCAAAGAATAAGATTAATTTTATAACAAAAAAGACGAAGTTTCTACAAAATACGTGAATTTTCAACCAAATAATTTAATTTTCAACTAAAAAGAACAAAATTTTTACCAAAAAAGATTAATTTCAAAACCGAGAAGACGAATTATCTTTAACAGAGTTAGACTTTTAATCAAGAAAGATTTTTCATTCAAGAGAGAAAACTGAAAATCAAATTGTTTGATTTCCAGGCGAAAAACAAACAATAATTCAAGAAAATAGTTGAATTTTCCGCTAAAGAGATAAATTTTCAACTGAAATAATAAATCTTCAACCAAGAAGATAAATTTCCTACCAAAAAGAAGAATTTGTAACCAAATATTTAAAACTTCAAGCAGAAAAATTAATTTCTGACAAAGAAGTGCAACTTTCAACCAATAATTTTAACTTTCAACAAAATAGTTAAATTTTTAACCACAGAAATGAGTTTTCAAACAAAAAAGATGAATTTTCAACCAAGAAGATTAATTTTCTACAAAAAAGGTGAAATTTCAACAAAATACATGAATTTTATACCAAACAGTTGAATTTTCAACTAGAAAAGGTACATTTCTGACCAGAGATAGAATAGATCAATTCTCAGTTGAAAAAATTGATCTTCAACCCAAAAAAGGGTAATTAACCAAATAGTTGAATTTTTAACTAAAATGATGAATTTTCAACCAAAAAATAATAATTTTATCACAGTTCAACTTTCAACTAAGCTGTGATTTTTTATCCAAAAAAGATAAATTCTCAAAGAAAACTGTGATGGTTGTTATTTCAAGCAAAAGAGATTTCAATTTTAAATGAATAACAGGTAAATTCAATCAAAAAAGACAAATTTCCAACAGAATAGTTGAAGGTTCAACCAAAACAGGTTGATTTTCATCTAAACAGTTTCATTTGTAACCAAAAAAAGATTGAATTTGAACCAAACGAGACGAATTTTCAAACCAAACAGACGAATTTTCAAACAAAGAATTAAATTCAAAACTGAGACAAATTTTTCAAACAGGAGAGAAAAAATTTTCGACCAAGTTGTTTAATTTTCAAGCCAGAAAGGCAAACGTTTTTCAGAACAGTTGAATTTTCAACCCGAAAATATGAATTTCCAACAAAATCTGTACATAGAAAAAACAATAGATAAAGTTTACATCAATTCCAGATGAAAGGACAGCTGTAACAAAAATTAATCTTGTCGGTTAAACTTCACATGAAGCGGAGATAATTTCATGATTTTAAACTTCCCTGGGTAATCTTTTTGCTGACTGCTTTCGCCTCAGTTTCTATTCTAGAAGTAGCGAAAATTAAGACGCCTGCGCTATCTATCGTCATTTGAGTTCATTAAACTGGAGCAAAATGGCGAATCCCAGCTGTCAGTTGTTTTTTGCTAAGTGGTGGAAAATAAATTGTAGTGTGTTTACAATAACCTAATCTATTTCAGGGGAAATTTATAAGCAAGAACAATGCTTTATTTGTGTTTCTTGTTATCGATTCTACGTTCTACCTCAATTTGCTCACTCCAGCGTGACATAGTTAGATGACGTCAGAATTATTCTCCTACCCTTGGTTCTACCAAAAAGCGAATATTCAACTCTGGAAATTATTTTATTTTCTTCATAAAAGTGTTTCTTTAGATTGACATAGTCGAAACTTAATGATTTTTCGTTAAGAAAAATGTAAGAAATTTCTTGAAATGCTCAGGTTTGAATGTGTATGTACACGGTCATGACTTACAATTAGTCATGGCATAACAATTGACACTCGAAAACTCATAAAAATTCATGACAGGCAAATGATCTGGAGAATCGGATAATTCCGATGCGCGATTTGTTGATCAAATAAGAAACCTTAAATTTAAATAAAAGTGTAGCATATCATTTTGATCTAATTTCGAGATCAAATTGATCAAGTGTGGTGAAATTTAGATATAGTGGCGTTTCGGTAAATTTTCATGTGCAGCACTGAAAAAGGAATTACACGAAAATCTATCCAGCTGCGAAGGGATTGATAACAAACGATAGGTATATTTTCCTAAACGCACAGCAGAAGGTATTTTGCATGGACTGGACTGTTTACCAAACCTCTCAGTACAATACAAGGTGCAGCTCAAGAGAATGGATAAAAAAAACATTCTTGTTATTAATGTATGTATAAGTTCTACGAGTACATCAAACCCTCAAACTAATATGCTTCATATACATACAATTTTAATTGCAGTAACTTACAGAGCTAAACTATAGTACACATACATAAATAAACCTATTATTATGACTAACACACATATAATTTCATTTCGTTGATAATATTTTCTGTCGAATACTTCCTTATTTATTACATTATTCACCTTAATTATTGCCTTGCACCTATTACATTGTACGACTTGAAAAATTACAGTGCTACTTTATATTTTTAATATACATCACATAATATACTCTTAAAAAACTATTAAATACTACTGCTACTAGACAAAATTATACCGAAACACCACTATATCCAAATTTTACCACAACTTTCGGTAATGATTACCGAGCAAATTTTCTCCGTGTAAAGAGACCTAATACTTCATCGCACAATCTAATTTTCGTTCCAATTTGTAAAATTTTACACAGGCAATTAATGGGCCCGTAAAAGGAATGGTCGAATCCACCTTCGTGATCGACGTGTCTGGTCTAGCGTTCGTCTTCCAATGTGGGAATCGATCGTGATCTATGATCGCCGGAATTCCGGCCAGGGCCTCGAAGATCGCTTAGCGTGAAATTTTGCTGCGGCATTGTTCTCACAATTATCGTGATCTACGGTTTTAGGATCCAAGAAACACGAAAGTCTCGTCCGAACTGCTAATCTCTGTGTTCGACGAACCCTTTACTTTGGACCCCGCACCTTTTGCCCCACACGCGTACATTCATCCCAAACGGATATACGAAACGTCAGGATCGGATTCCCCAAAACATTCAGCTCCAACTCTAATAGCCCGGGAGCCACATAGAAGAGATGGTATGACCTAAAGGGTCCCCGATTTTTTTATGGATATTGTGCAAAATGGTATCCTGATTCCGTTTGTATAAGATGATTTCACAAATTCATGGTCGTTCTTAGTGTTGCCGACGGGCAAGAAATACCGAGGAACGAGACGCGACGAGAATGGCACACACCCGCTGTCTAAGTGTTTTTCGTTTCGTTTTGTCTCGTCTTGTCTCATTGTGTACATACATTTCCCAAATACTTGAGTTTTTAAAGAGAAAAGGCTTTTAAATTGACGCGACGATTTTTTTTAAATTTTCGACAGGAAGGCGAAAGTTACCATGTTGAAAGTGTCATATTACACCTCAAGTTTCTTGGACTAAACAGTCTAACACAAATCGTTATCGAGGTTTTACCTCTTAAAAAGAGAATTTAGGGAAGTTTAGGAGCGAGTTAATTTTTGATTCACTGTTGAGTACTTTTGTCACATATGCATTGAATGATCTTTTCTCATCTTCAAGACCAAGCTGCAGGAGACTGGTGCCCTCCTCAGTATACAGCACAAATTGATCATAACTCCTTTGGTTCTGGCTTGGTTTGCATACGTTCCTTTGCATGATCAAAGTTTGGTGGGACTGACGTTATGAATGGACACTCCACCTTATAACGATTTAGCTGCTTAATTTGGACATGATTTTA
>JAUMHM010000031.1:38958926-38977039 GCA_032362435.1 Melikaiella ostensackeni | reverse complement strand
TTTTGTACACGATTGAAACCCGAAACACCTCCTTTCATCATAATGAATCATCGTGAAAGCATTAAATCTATTATTAATTACCAATTAACTTTTTCAAAAACAAGATGTAATAGCCCTTCGCATAATTTAATTATCTTTCCATTAAAAAAAGAAACGTTCAAATCGGATCTAAATTGTCCTGGTGAAAATAAATTTGTTCATGGGTACTGATTTTGCCACACTGTGGAGGAGTACGGTGAAAACGGTGAAGCGCGTCCATTTACGATTTTTACGAGCGTGGCGACGATGCGTTTGTCCAGTATAAACCAAACCACTATTCAACACAGTTTCTATCCTGACGCAAACGCCTGCGCCCACGCGCATTCAGTTTTGCGTTCGAGCATGTCTAAGCCTTTAAGGCTCTGGCTCAGACTTAACTCTTCATGTCGAGGTCTAAGACGTTTATACATCAAAAAAGTCCCAGTAACTGGTATATCTAAAGCAGTTTGACCTATAAGAAGTCAAAAGCAATTTGAATTTTCTAAACGTTTAAACGATGGGAAAACAAAGAAAACTGTATTTTTCGCTTTCGATTTCTGATGTGAAATTGCTAGCTACTATCTCAAAAGAGTGAAAACTACAGGTTGCACTTGGAGTTACAAAGTTTCAGTACTGATTACGGAAATGCATCTCAGAGCCTTGTCAACACACTAAATACACATAACTATTTGGAGAAGGTTGAGTGAAAACAAAACGTGTTTCCTGTTTCAGCTGTTTGTAATAGGAAATTAATTCCGTGACGGAAGATATTTAGTTTATGTCACAGGCATATGAAGCAATTATACACTGCGCAGAATAAAAAATATATTTTGAATCCTGCATTAAAAGTTATGATATAATAATCATCTTTCAGACATTCTAATTTTCAAAAAATATCAAAGTACACAAAATTCCACCGGAAAATTTGTACAAAATAATTAGTTTAAAGAATATTAGAAAATTATTAAAATTTCAACAGCTCATAAATGTCTTTCGTTGCAATAAAAAAAACTTCTTGCATACGATTAAAGATTATGCTCTTCAATTCAAATGATATCGATTAATTTTAAAATTATTTCTTTTGTGCTCTTAAACACGCGTTTAGAAAAAGACAAGAATGTCCGGGAGTGTCAAGATTGCCGCAACCACAATCACTCAGAATGTCCTTTTCGCTTACAACCCTCATACGTCCCAAGAGAAAACCCTTCCTTTTTCTTCGCAGATATACAGATATATAGAATCGGATGCAATCGATAATTTGTATGTCGTTCATTGCAGCCTCAGCTTTTCTTCTCAACTATTCCAAGAGAAATTGATATATTATTCGTGAATAATAAAACTGTAGGTATGAAATATAAAGTCTTTTCTAGCGTAAATTTAACATTATCTATAAAAAAATTAAGTTTTAAATATTGTATTCATCCGTAATATTTATTTCTGAATATGAAAATATACTTTCTTTCGATGTTTTATTTACGGTCGAATAAATCTAGAAAAATAATTTTAAGACTCAG
This sequence comes from Melikaiella ostensackeni, assembly GCA_032362435.1. Lineage (NCBI taxonomy): Eukaryota > Metazoa > Arthropoda > Insecta > Hymenoptera > Cynipidae > Melikaiella > Melikaiella ostensackeni. The sequence continues at coordinate 38,975,507 of JAUMHM010000031.1, read as the reverse complement.
AATCAATTACCACCAATGCTTACAAAGTATCGTCAGCCAGCTTTTTGTGCAGGGTTATCTTGAAATGTGACTACTCAGAAAGCTATAATTGAATTTTAACTGCTTCCTTTAACCTGAACTCGTTTCACGAAACTTGTCGCAAAAGTATCTCTTTTTCGACCGCAAATTGCAATCCCTTCGTGCGAAAGTTAATCTGAAGAAAACTGATTCTGGTTACATTAATTGTAAATTTCTGAAGAAACTGAGTCTAAAAGAGAAAGACTTTAATTACTGCATACATTCTGTGATTTACCTTTCTACTTGTAAATGAGAAAGGACGGAGTCTCTTAGACTGCCGTGCTTTTACCGTTGGACTAATGATTTGCAAACATCACCCCTCGGTTCGTTCCTCTCATTATGAAGTTTTTGCCGGGCGTGTTGCGCTTGAACAAGGCAGACATCTCCAAGACACTTCAGAGGGTTAGCTTTCCTGCAACTACTTTTAGTACAAAGGAAATTTGTTTCTAATATAACTACTTCAATGTAAAATATCTACATTATTACGATTGGATTTAAATCTCGATTGAAACTTAATTTTTTGTAGGTTAACTTAGAACCAATCTTTTCAGATTATTCCATTTTTCAAAATAGAAAAAGGTAATAATCCAAAACAGTGACATATTTCTGAAAAATTGCTAGCTTCCTCAAATTTGTATACTATGTCTAAGTAAAATAGATATCCTTTGGTAAATTGAGTTAATCATTAATACCTAAATTAAAAGAAATCTTCATAGTATTCATAGGCAACCCTGCAGATATGAACAAATCTTTGCTTAGTCTCTCTTTTAAAACTGAAAGATCGGAATGAAATCGACTTTCTTATGAAAATTTTTTGCGTACTAAAAAGAACACACAAAATTTTCACAAATCAAAAATAGACTTTGAAACTACCCACTTTTACGGCTCATTAGAGACAAATGTACAATAAATGTACAACAAAAAAGAAAAAGAAAGAGTCCACCAAACCAATCTCTCACTCTTTCTTTTCTTCGTCTTTTTTATACTACTGGGGACCAACATGTTTCCAAGTGAATTTAGACTTCCTCATGAAGGGTAATTTATAGGAAAACAACAGGTACAAATAATGAAAACATTATTAGATTAGAAAACCATTATTACCTGAAAATAAAACAGAGATAATTGATAGCAATTATTATTTTGGTACATATTTAATTCCTTGATTGAAAACGATATTTGCATAGGCAAAAATTTTGAATAAAAACCAAATTCAATTATTTGAATTCTTTAATTGAAAACTGACTTGCACATAGACAAAATTCTGACCTAACCTACAGTCAATGTATCCAATTAATGACTCCATCCCAAATTTTGTTGTATTTCGAAAGATCTCTTTTTAAATAATTAGCTTTGTTACCTTCTCTCTTTATAATATCTTGCACTTCTATGAAAATTATTTTTATGTTCCTCTTTTCTTGTTCTCAGTGACCTCCTTGTTTGACATATATGAACAGCATCACATTATCTACATTTAAAATTGTAAATCACACATTGTTTATCAAGTTTCTCATATTTATCTTTACCCAATTTTGCAATCAAATTACTTTTGAATGGAATTCTATATATCATATGTAAGCCCAATTTTCTTAACATTGACTTCAAAGTACTTATGATTTTTCCAAAATAAAGTAAGACAACCGTATTGAATCTATTGTAATCTTGTATATTGTTTTTGTTCTGATTATTACTTCTGCTCATAATTTGAATAATTCTGTTATGCATATGTTTGTCAATAAAGGCAATTGGTTGGTCATATCTCAAACCCTTTTCCAGATTGCCTTTCAAATAATACATGTCAGTGACTGCTCTCAGAAAAGTGGTTGGTCACATCTTGAACCCTTTTCTAGGTCGCCCGTCAAAAAATAAGTGTCAATGATTGGTCACAGAAGAGTGATTGGTCAGATTTCGAACCCTTTTCCAAGACGCCCTTTAAAAAATACGTGTCAGCAACTGGTCACAGAAGACTGATTGGTCACATCTCGATCCCTTTTCCAAATCGCCCTCTAAAAAATATATGTCAATGACTGGTCACAGAAGAGTGGTTGGTCACATCTCGAACCCTTTTCTAGGAACCTTTTAAAAAATAAGTTAATGACTGGTCACAGAAGAGTGGTTGGTCACATCTCGAACGTTTTTCCAGGTCGCTCTTCAAAAAATACATGTCAGTGACTACTCACAGAAAAAATCCGTCTCTTTTTTTTTTTTTTTTGATTCGGACAAATTTGGGGGATGAAAGCATGTAAATTCCGCAAACAAAATTTTGGACCATCCTAAGGTACATAGTTTACAATAATAATAATAATAATAACTAACTCCACAAATTAAACAAGAGTTTTCAGATTTGAAACGTATTAGATATCAAACAAGAAAATACATGTTGCAACTTGCAAGCCGTTCGAGTACCAATTTTTAGAGGGTATAGAACATTTTTCTTACATTGTTCATTTTCTGTACAAAAGGGAAATATTGAAATAAAAATATATATCTGAAATACAGAATCCATAAATAATCAGCAGAAAATAAAGATTTCGAAAACCAAGTTACAATTGCCGAATAAAACTGATTAAAACTTTTCCAAAGTAATCCTAACCTCATTTTTATGAGTGATATGAAATCTATGAAATGGATAACATTTGCATACTCACATTGGATTTTTACATTCCTCACCTTTGTTACACATACTAAAAATGCTAGCCTCCCATCACATTGTTAAAACAAATTTATCACTTCACTTTTATTACGATAAAATGCAAAATAATAATTTTCACTTACCAACTGACTTGAACCAAACCGCCACGAACCGTGAAATGCGTCAAACTTCATGCTTAGGTTGCCATCTTCAGTACTTTGAGGAACTATGTTCGAAAATATTCTTATTTTAGTTCAATTTTAGATCTGGAATGATATTGAAATAATATTATTCAACAATAATTTGCAATATAAGATTTTAAAATTGTATAGCACTTTTTCTGACCAACAAATTCACGAAATACTACTAGCGGTAAATGATTTTGTCGGTAGTGCAGATTGGAACTCAAATTTAAAATAGAGGCAATGAAAAGTTCTACCTTGTCGATAAGACAGAGAAGTCGGATGCTAAACAAAGAGAGCTGCTGAGCTGTCAACTTTGTCGATTTGAAGGTTAGTTTTCTCCCGTTTATCATTTGCGGTCATTTAAACAAATTAAAAAAGGATGGATTTAGACACGGCAAGTGATAATACGTCTCTGGAGGATAAAACGGAAGATTTTTGTGATAATCCTACTAGAGATGCTTTGACAGAAGGACTTATGAGCCTTCTAAAACCAACTGTAGATCAACTTGATGAAAGGATTCGAGCAACAAGGTGATCAAATACTTTTAAATTATCAATTAAATCAAAATTGCAAACAAATTTACATCCAACGGTACATTTTTTGATAATTTGCAGTATTGTTCACCTAATGCTCAGTTTCTTTTCGATTTAAAAGGCCACACTGATCCAGATATAAATTTAGAATCCAAACTAGGTGTATGAAAATAGAAATCTTAAAGTATTAATTCTTATTTTCAGAATAAGTCAAATTGAATTGAAGCAACAAATCGATTCACTGAATGAAGAGCTACTGAAATTATCCGAGGGTTTGCAACAACCCCTGGAGTTGGACTCTTATGTTAAAAAACTTGTAAATGCCAAACAAAAGGTGACGATAGTCAGCAATATTCTGCAGACTACTCAGGATCGGTTAAATAAAATTCATCAGGCCATTGAAAAAGAATCAGCTAAGAAAAAGGCTTTACTCAGCCACAGTTCATCACAAAGTGCGGATACTGTTTCTCAAAAATCTGCAAAGGACGGAGAGAGTGAACAGTCGTCTGCAGATGTTCAACAGTGAACAGGAAAGGTAATCAAAGTTTTTAATTTTGCAATCAACTTTAATTAAGGTGGACGTTGGCTACTGGCTAGAAATTTGTTTCCGAAATTGGAAAGTCCGCCCTTTTTAATTAACGTTCATCAGGGAAACCGGAAAAGGCCAGGAATTTTGTTCATCGGGAAAAAACCGGGAATTTGATTCAGTGACCCGGATTTTTCATTCGATTGTACTAAAATGAATATTGAAAGTGTTTTGATAATTTATTACTCTCAGTCTGTTCAATCACGAAACGATCAATGAAAAAGGCTTTATATTGTCGATAATGACGATAATATAAGTGATACTGTTTGCAATTTTTTAAAAAGATTTTCTTAAGTTTTGAAAGTTTTCAAAATCTTGAAATCCGTTAAACACTCAAACTCGTAAATGAGTATTTATAAGCATTTATCTGAAATGGTAAATGTAAATTTTGTTCAAATCAAACAGAGAAAGATTTACGTTTTAAAGTAACAATATAAAAACTGTACTTATGATTTTGAAAGGGAATTTTGGAAGAGATATTTGTAATTCTGAATTTCAAAATGGAATTTTCCAACAGAATTATTATAGTTCTAACATAGAACAGGAAATTGTTGAAAAGAATGATAATTTTAAGTTGGTTCAGAGAATTTTCCTAAAGAATTATAGTTATACCTGGATTTGAGAAAGAAGTATAATAAAGTATAATCCTGGCGTGGAACAGTGAATTTTCGAGAAAAAGGATAATTTTGAGTTGGAACGGGAAATTTTTCGAAGCAATTATATGTAATTCTGAAATGGATCAGAGAATTTTCGAAAAAGAATTGTAATTTATAACTGGAAAACAAATTTTCCAAAAGAATTATTATTCTGACTCGGGAAATTTCGGGAAGAATTGTAATCTTGACTTGGAACAGTGAATTTTCCAAAGGAATTACAATTTTGACATGGAACAGAGAATTTTCGAAAAGAATTATGATTCTGATTTGGAACAGGGAATTTTCGAAAAGTACTATAATTCTGACATGGAACAGGGAATTTTTCAAAAGAACGAAAAGTCTGAGCTAAGACGTGGAAATGTCAAAAAGAAGCGAGGGGTTAATTATTCCTGCAATCTGGTGTACACTCTGTCTGCAATCTTATGCATTTCCGTGCAGTCTTATGTAATCCCGTGCAATTTTTTACAATCCCTTTTAATCCCCCCTGACGAATGAATATTACAGGCAATTCAGTATAGGTATATAATGATTTTCCTGTGATGAATTTCTTTGAATTTTTTCGCAATTCAGAAAAACCATTATAAAATCATTATGCGAAAAGCAGTATAGAAATAAATAATGGTGAAATGTTGAAAAAATTGATGCAAGAAATGAAGAAACTACAAAAGAATGATTTGTTTATTTACTTAACGTATGATTTCAAATTATTTCAAGGAATTTAACAGGATTTTACGGATTTCAAGGGATTTCACAGAATTCCAAAAGAGTTGAAAAATTTCAAATACATCAGTGGATTTCAACGAATTTCAAGGAATTCCAGAGAATTTTCACGGATTTAAAGCGATTTCGTAAGATTTCAAAAATTTCCAAGAATTTTGTAGGACCTCCAAAGATTTCAAGAGATTCCTTGAGAACTTTAGAAAATAAATAAAATGAAATGAACTTTCGAGGGGTTCCTAGCAATTCCAAAGATTTCATGGGATTCTAAGGTATTTCAAGGAATTTCACAAGATTTAAAGGATTTTATTAAATCTCCAAGGATTTCAAGGAATTTCAACGATATCTAGGTATTAGAATGGCTTTTTTCAAAGACAACTTTAATGAATAAGTTTAATTTAATTCATATCCAAGGGATTTCAAATGATTTGTACGTATTATAATGGATTTCTACGATTTTCAAAGATTTCAAGGGATTTTACGGGATTCCAAAATATTTCAGGAGATTTCAAACATTTCAAGTGTTTTCGAAGAATTTCATAGGATTGTCAAAGATTCCAGGGATTTCTAGAAAACTTTGGAAAATAAATGAAATTAAAATTAATTCCAAGGAATTCTTAGCGACTCTATCGTTTTTTTTTTAGAAAACTTTTATTAATAAATTCAGTTCCAAGGAATTTCAACCATTTCACAAGATTTAATTTAATTTATTGAATTCAAGGATTCCAAGGGATTTTAAAGATTCCTAGGGATTTGAACGTTTTTTTTTTAGAGAACTTTAATGATTAGGTTCAACTTAATTCATTTTCAAGGGATTCCAAATGATTTTCACTTATTTTAATAGATTTTTACGATTTCCAAAGATTTCAAGAGATTTTCAGGGATTTCAGCGACTTTCTAGAGAACTTTAGGGAATAAATTAAATTTTGTTTTAAAGGATTTCTACGGATTTCAATAATTTCAAGGGATATGAAAGAATTAAAAAAATATCAAAGTATTTTAAAGATTTGAAAGGAATATACAAGGGTTTTAAAGATTTCAAGGAATTTCAGAGATTTTAATGGATTCAAAAATATTGCCAAAGGTATCAAGGTTTTCAAGAGAATTGAAAGAATTTTCATGGTTTTCGATTTCTGTCTGAGGTAAATCATTTCTTTGTAGTTTCTCTACTTTTAACATTAATTCCTCTAATATTTTTATATTATTTATTCTGATGTTGATTATCCTATAATCAACATCAATCCTTTGCAATCTTGTGCAATCTTGCAATCTAGTGTACAGCGAAAATCCGAGTAATTAACCCCTCGAAAAGAATTATAATTACGAGATCGGAAAAATGTAAAACTGACCGTAAAATGACCGGAAATTCAAAATATCTGTCTGGTAGGTACTCTGTTAATTAACGTTAATCTTGAACTAATTTATAAAACCAATATATTTTTTTAATGCAGGATTTCGAATGGAGACTCCCATTGTGAAATTATCAGAGGAGGAAAGCGAAACCGTTTACGAGCCATCGGAAGATTCGTTTCTTCTCATAGACGCACTGGAGACTGATTTAGATTCCATAGAGGCCATCATGCCAGGTATTTGTTTAGAAATCGGTAGCGGTTCTGGTGTGGTTATCACTGCACTGGCGATGGCTCTTCGTGCTCGTTTTCCATCGTACTTTATGGCCTGCGATATAAATCCCCATGCTTGTAAAGCTACTCAAAGAACAAGCACCACAAATTCAACAAACGTTGATATAATCCAAATGGATTTAGTAACTAATTTTCTGCCGACAAACTTGTTTGACATAATCGTTTTTAATCCTCCGTACGTTGTCACAGAGCCTCTCGAAGTTTTTGACGAAAGATTAATTTCAAAAACATGGGCAGGTGGACTGGAAGGTAGACAAGTGATGGAAAGACTTTTCGCGCACATTCCACGTTTGCTATCAGAGAAGGGAATTTTTTATTTACTTGTGATCAAAGAAAATGATCCGGCGTACATCATCAAACATTTCGAAAATTTAAGTATGGTTGGTTCTATTATAGCTGAAAGAAAAATCAGGGGCGAGCATTTATACGTAATAAAATTTGTTAAAGATACTTAATGAACAGTTGTAAAGACGTCTTTGAAAAAGTGTAAAATTATCAACACTTGTGCAGTTCAATTGTACATATTGGATAATATAATTTTTGGTGAGAAGGATGTAAATACTAACATGTATATAACACTAATTTAGATGGTTGTAAAATAAAAATTAATAAAATTTAAAAATTGTAGACAAATTTTATTGCTCTATTATTAAAACATCTTTTACTTATCATATTGTCCGAAATTACACAGATTCTTAAACTGAATACTAAAATGGTATGAATACTGTTGTAAACATTGCTAAAATAATCCTAATGAAAAGCACTAATGTCTTCATAAATAGTTAACCACTAATTTGCAACTCGAATATTTTTACACCTTCTGTGATGAAGTTAATAATTAAGATCTAAGAAGAATTTCCAATTAAACCATTGGATCGGCTCATACAAAATTATGGCAGTGAGTCCTCTAAAGAAGCATTTGTTCCGCGCACTTACTGCAAAGTCTATCATAATTTACTTTTTCGATTATTTTTAACTTCGTATAAAATTATACTAACACTCTGTTTGTGATTAAAAGCATAAAAGACGAATTTTATTTTGAAATTGAATGCCACTTTCTCCGAGTCCTTTATTCTAGGCAAGAAATTTTTCTTTGCTCTAATTAGAATAAAGAATTGATTGCTTAGTACACGTTTCATAGAAAAGTTCACTCTTTTTAATTTTCTACCTGTGCAAGAGTTACGATACTACTGATAAATTGTATGCTTTCGATCTGTAGATCCTTTGTAATTTTGAGTACAAAATAACAGCACTTATTGTGCTTGATACGACAGCAGTAAACATCATAGAAAATGCGGCATAAAATCCACTATTGCTTAGGCAAACGTTACTGGGTGAAGCAACTTCCTCTACAATTTCTTCATTTATATTCTCCAAAGCTTGACTTGCCATCGGACTTAAATCCTCTGGCATTACAACTCTGAATCCACGACCAACTCTCACAGCATTCGATGCAAGATTAGCAGTTGAGTTCACTGGAGAAACGAAGGTTACCGATCGACGTCGCCTGCCAGGGTCAATTTGCTGAAAAGTAATTTTAATATAATTAACAGGGTGTCTACTGAATGGGATAACCGACATATAGCCGGGAATTAAAATAAAACCGGCAATTAACCGGGAATACAAATTCAGACCGGGAATCAATTTCAAAGTTTCTGAAAATGTGATATTTTTTATTTATCGTTATAAGAACTTTATAAGAAGCTTTTTTTTACATTTCTTTAAAATCAACTTACGTTCACACAAAACGCAATATCGAGTTGAAAATTTCGAAAACTAAATGAAAAGCACTAAGGAGCATTTGTCTGGTCCTAAATTTTTATAATTATGAAAAAAGTTTTTTCCTAAAAAATTTTTTTTGCTTTTTCTATGATTATAAAAATTTAGGACCAGACAAACGCTCCTTAGTGCTTTTCATTTATTTCCCGAAATTTTCAACTCGATATTGCGTTTCGTGTGAACGTAAGTTGGTTTAAAAAAAATATGAAAATTTTTTTTTGAGGTTTACGCTCACATGGCTTTAACCTCTGAACAAATGGTATTCCATAAGAGATATAATTATTAATTGTTATGAAATTCTACTTTGTTGCGCAGACCTTTTTAATTTGAACCCTTTCATAATTTTTGAAACGTTTTTAAAAATATTGAAATTTTAATCTTTTGAAATCTTTGTGAAATGATTTACAATCTTTAGAAATCTTTTGAAGTCTGAATTTCTGTGTAAAAGGTTTGAAATATTTGAATTCTTCTGAAATCTTTTGAAATCCTTGAAACCTTTTGGAATCTCTCAAATCTTTGTAAAGTTTTGAAATCTTTGAAATATTTCTGAATTTTTTCAAATCTTTGCGAAATTTTGGAAATTTAAAATATTCTGAATTATATCTAAGAATTATTCACTAATCTTTGCAAAATCTTTAAAATCTTTGAAATCTTTGTGAATCTTTATGAATCTTTGTGAAATCTTTTGACATCTTTGAAATAATTGTGAAAATCTTTTGAAATCTTTAATATCATTAAAAATCTTTGTTAAACGATTTACAATGTTTTGAAATATTTTGAAATTTTGAAAATTTTCAAAATCTTTGTGAAGTGATTTACAATCTTTTGAAATCATTTGAATTCTTTGCGAAATCATTTAAAATCTTTTTAAGTCTTCAAAATGTTCGGAAATCTTTGTGAAATGATTACAATCTTTTGGAACCTTTTTAAGTCTTTGTGAAATGATTTAAAATCTTATGAAATTTTTGTGAAATAAGTTACAATCTTTTGGAATCTTTGTGAATTTCTTCGAAATGTTTGAAATCTTTGATAACTTTTGAAAACTTTGATATCTTTGCGAAATCTTGGAAATCTTTTTAAATCTTTTGAAACCTTTGTGAAATTATTGAAATCTTTGTGAATCTTTATGAATCTTTTGGAATCTTTGAAATCTTTGTGGAATTTTGGAAACTGTGAAATCTTTCTGAAATCTTTGAAGTCTTTGCGAAATCTTGGAGATCTTCTGAAATCTTCTGAATTATATCTAAGAACAATTTACCAATATTTGAAATCTTTGCGAAATCATCTGAATTATATTGAGGATTTATTTACCAATTAGAATATCAATCTTGGAAATTTTCTGAAATCTTTTGAAATCTTTGTGAAGTTATTTAAAATCTTTAATATCATTAGAAATCTTTGTTAAATGGTTTACAATGTCTTGAAATGTTTGAAAATCTTTAACATTTTTCAAAATCTTTGTGAAATGATTTACAATCTTTTGAATACTGTACGAAATTATTTTAAATCTTTGAAGTCTTTGCAATGTTCAGAAATATTTGTGAAATGATTAAAAATCTTGTAAAATCTTTGTGAAATAATTTACAATCTTTTGATATCTTTGTGAATTCATTTGAAATCTTTGAAAACTTTTAAAATCTTTGATATCCTTGCGAAATCGTAAATCTTTCAAAACATTTGGAAATCTTTCTCAAATCTTTGAAACTGTTGCGAAATCTTCTGAATTATATCTAAGAATTATTTAACAATCTTTGAAATCTTCGAAGTCATTTCAAAATCTTGGAACTCTTCTAAAATCTTTTGAATTATATCGAAGAATTATTTACCAATCTTGGAATTTTTCTGAAATCTTTTGAAATTTTTGTGAAATGTTTTTAAATCTTTTAAAATCTTTGTGAATTTCTTTGAAATGCTTATACCAAAGAAATTTAGAATTCTATCTAAGAATCACTATTTACGAATTAGGATGCCAAAATAATTAACCAAAGATATGTTTATAAAAAATAATAATTGTCATATTAACCAAATCTCCACGTATAATTATGACATCGAAACTCCTGCGAGACAAGTGGAGACAAGGTTTGATGAGAGTAAAAGATTTGACGTACGTTTGACAGTTCTATAACCACAATGAATTTTTTCAACCAATCAAACAAGAGACTTTCATAATTTTGTTTCGCTACAAATAAATTGGTAACTTTTGATAGGCCAATTTTTATTTCGACTCCAACTTTTAGAGTTAGGTTTTGGAATATACTCCTGAATTAATGAAAATATAAAGCAAAGAATTATGTTTTCGAACTTTGCGGCTTCTATTTTTAATTTCAAAAACTACCTGATTTGCTTCTGGGCAACCTTCGCAATCAGTTTTGCAAAGTTCCACGTTGCATTCAATAAAAAGATCCATTACATCCGGAAACTTGAAGGCTTGGAAGAAAGCATAAGCAATTAGCGATGCACCAGTATTTCCAGTTTCTTTCGTCTTTTGGAAGGCGCCGAAGATTTTCGGTTTTAAGATACAACCCCTTTCGTCGGTCAGTTGCACCACGTTTGTGGATGTCTCATCTCGAGCAATGCAATCTCGAACCTGATGATTATAAAAAATTGAAATAGGTAATAATTTTATTTCATCTGAAAATTAATTATAACTTTAAAAGAATTTCAAACCTGAAGATCAAAGTCATTATCTCCTTCGACAGATACAACTAGTGTCATAGTTTCTCCGATCTTGACAAGACCATCAGCCGCTGGAGCAAACGGACCCTTTCCGATTTGAATATCCAATTTGGCCGAGGCAGTATCTCCACTGAAGGTCACAATTTCCTGATTCAACATATCCACAGAAAGGCTCACAGTGAGAGCTTTATTGATATTTCCTTCCCACAAACAACGTACTCTTCGAACCGTGTCCCAGACTTCCTGAATTCCTGGTTCATTCTAGAAATAAGAAAAATTTTGAATAAAATACATTTTTTATTTTAAATACAAAAGCAGTGGGACAAGAGATTGATCACTCTTGAAATTCGATGAACAAGCCTTCCTGAAATCTTCGAAATCTTTGTGAAATCATTTGACGTCCTTGAAATCTTTTGAAAATTTTCGAAATCTTTTGAAATCTTACAAATTTCTTAATTCTTTGTGAAATCGTTGAAAACTTTGTGAAATCTTTTGAAATCGATTGCAATCTTTGAAATCTTTTTTAATATTCGAAATCTTTTGCGTCTTTTGAAATCTTTGAAATCATTGTGACTTCTTTTAAATCTTTCAGAACTCTTTGAAATCTTTAAAATCTTTTGATATCTTTAAAATCTTTTTAAATCTTTGAAATATTGAGATCTGGCTTACTTGTATATTTGTCAAGACTTTTGAAATCTTACAAATCTTTGAAATGTTTGTGATATTTTTGTGAAATCTCGCGAAAGCTCTGAAATCTTTGCAAAACCTTTTGAAATCTTCGAAATTTGGAAAACTGGTTTACTTGTGCATTTATCGAAATCTTTTGAAATCCTACAAGTCTTTGAAATCTTTGTTTAGTTTTTTAGATCTTTGCGGAATCTTTTGAAATATCTTGAAATATTTTGAAATCTTTCGAAATCGATTGCAATCTTTGAAATCTTTTTTGATATTTGAAATCTTTTGCATCTTTTGGAATCTTTGAAATCATTGTGACTTCTTTCAAGCCTTTCAGAACTCTTTGAAATCTCTGAAATCTTCTGAAGTTTTTAAAGTCTTTTAAATCTTTATGAAATCTTTTGAAATCTTTCAAAATCTGTTGAAATCTTTAAAATCTTTTGATATCTTTAAAATCTTTTCAAATCTTTGAAATCTTTGAAATCTAGAAAACTGGTGTACTTGTGCATTTGCCGAAATCTTTTGAAATCTTACAAGTCTTTGAAATCTTTGTTTAGTTTTTTCAGATCTTTGCGAAATCTTTTGAAATACCTTGAAATATTTTGAAATATTTTGAAATCTTTTGAAATCTTCGTGAAATCTTTTTAAATTTTTTGACACTTTTGTGAAATTTTTGTGAAAGCTTTGAAATCTTTGTAAAACCTTTAAAATGTTTGTGCAATGAAAGGAGGTGTTTCGGGTTTCCTGAAGAAGTGAACTGCAATGTTCACGAAACGTCGGCAAGATTCGTAATTTTGCACACGATTGAAACCCGAAACACCTCTTTTCATCATGCTGGAGGTTATTGATGAAGTTGGAACTGAAAGAATATGATTAGTGATCACTGACAACGGAAGTTCAATGATCAAAGCCCGGCAAATCATCAATGAAAAATACTCACACATTGCGGTTTACAGCTGTGCTGCTCACAATTTAAGTTCCCTAATTGGCAACATCATGAAAATAGAAACTTTTAAAGACTTAGAAGTCAGTACTAAAGAAATAGTAAAAGAAATCAATGGATTTCATGTCATAAGAGCAACATTCGTCAAAATACAAACTGAAATTCACAAATCTGAAACGTTTAGAAGACCGGAAGTCTCACTTAAATTGCCCGGAAAGACAAGATTTGGTTCTATATTTTTTTGTGTAGAAAGCGTTCTATTCAACAATAAGGCTCGGAAAACCTTAGCTATAACCGAAAACGTTATTTTGAAAGGTAAAGTACGACGTAACATTCTTAATGAAAATTTTTGGTGCGGTTTATTAGGTCTACATGAAATCATTGCTCCGGTCGTTAAATGGATAACGATATTAGAAGGAGACAATTGCACTTTAAGCTTGGTGTCAGAGGCCTTTTTTGATATAGAAGCGTGCTTTGAATAAGGACTTCCAGAATCACCTATTTCTGTTGAAGATGAGAAAGCAATCCGTTACAGTTTTGAAAAAGAGCTTATTCTTCACTACAAACAATTCATTTTGCGGCGCACCAATTGGATCCACGATTTATCACACGAAAAGTCAACTGTGATGCGTCTACCAAAAAGTATGTATTAACTAGAGATCAGATTTTGCTAGGAAATGAAATGATTCAAGATCGGGTCTCTTATTTATATGGCGAGGATGTTAATGAGACTGTTACGTTCCAGTCGTAATTTTTAGTATTGTTTGATTGGAGACTATAAGTATTAGCATAAATTCAACTGAGAAAATATTATGTAAAGATGACGTTGTAATAAAGGAGTTTTCGTCGCTACAGAATTTACTTCTGTCCCCATATTGTCACTTAAGAATGGGCCCAACGGCCGGTAAACGGCACCTTGAAATTACGTTTATGACTCACTTCCAAACTTCTGTAGTTCTGTCTCTCTCTCACAGGGACATCTATTTTCCCCACTATTGTAAATTTCGATTTTTCGATCTCATAGCCTCCAAACGGAGCTCTGTAATTCAATCACTACCGAACCGTCGCAATGTACACTTCAAATTAAATGTATAGTAAACTTGAAGTCAAGACTTTCGTTTTCTCGCATGCTCCCATTCCCATCGTGAACTTTTTTATACTTCCGTTAAACTGAACGGAGTTCAAAGTTGGTCCTTCGAGCCAGATATGGTTAAATCAGATTATAGTGAAAATAAAAATTGTGAACAATTGAATTATGTGGAAGTCTACTATTGATAGTGTGATGGAGTGATGGTGATCAGTGAACTGTGTTATGAAAACGGTAACTGGGAATGGCATTTAGATACACTGGTGGTAAACAGTAAAGGTACAGTGACGTAAGCGTGTCTCGAAAAAATAATCTTTGTGACTAGTGACTTGTGATCGAAGACGTTCAATAGACCAGTGCACTGTGAACCTCACAGTGATTCTCGGACATATGGTATGTACACATACAACTTTGAATAGAAAATACGGTAAGGAAACACTCTGAAGCTCCTCGAAACAATCTCGTCGTTGATGGATCTTCAAATACCGTAACCAATCTATTCCATCTTGTTTTCGTTCCTATTGCTTAATTATTGCTCAAACGTTGATTTTGCTCATACGTGTCGCGTCGTAAAACAAAGGGTTCCATTCGAACAACTACAATGTCAGAAGAAAAACGGTTGGAAATTAATCGCGGTAATGCCAGGCGGACATAGACAAATTTCGAAAAGTTTTTAGAAGAATTTGAAGTGTCTCGAGATCGTCCACTCCTTGAAAGAAGATGGGAAGATCTTGATTAACAAAGAGAGATCTTGCACAAGTGTCAATCCGAAATAGAATTACAGAAGATGAATCAACTTCCGATTTAGAATTCGTAAGAACGGAATGTGATGAACGATATTACGAGGCATATAGAAAAGCACAATCGTAAATAATCTCGAAAGATCGCAACATAAAAATAAACTTATCTTATTAAACCTACCAGTTTTTGAAGGTAATTATGATACTTGGCTCGGGTTTCACGATTTGTTTAAATCCTTGATCGATAACGACGCGAGATTAACTGATATAGAGAAACTGCTTTATCTCAAAGGGTGCCTGCGAAACAAAGCATCAGAATTAGTCTCACCGATAGAGTTGTCATCAGAAAACTACACGGTTGCATGGGAACTGTTGAAAAATAGGTATGATAATTGTCGGGTCATTCGGGAGAATCGTTTTAGTGAACTATTAAAGCTTCCTGTTATTTCTGAAGAGTTGTCGGTTCGCGCACTGCATAATCAAATGCAGAAGCGTGTAAGAGCATTCAAGGCTTTAGGGGAAACAACAGATTCGTGGAATTTAGTGCTAGTTGTGATTATCAAAGAAAAGTTTAATAATTTTTTACGCGACAAATGGTCAGATTATAGTTCGGAATTAGAAATGCCTACGTTCGATGACATAATAACTTTTCTGCAACGTAGAACTCAAATCGAAGAAACTGAAATTTATCAGAGTATAAGCAATGTGCAAAGTGGAACTGATAGAAAAATATCAAATTTGCGACCGTTCCAACGATCTTAGCAATCTTACGCGTCAACCACGAATTTTACATGCGTTTGTTGTGAAGGAAACCATGGAATTTTAGCCTGCGAACCTTTTAGAAAAATATCGCCACATGATCGATACGAAGCAGTAAAAGAGGTAAATCTGTGTCTTAATTGTTTAAGAGCAAAGCACAGGGTTGCTGATTGTTCTCCATTGACGTGTCATCCATGTAACAAAAAACATCACACTTTGTTGCACTTTGAACAGGTTGAAGAGCAGCAATCGTCAGCTCCAAAGCTAAGTACGTCGAAGTCGGAGGAAGACAAACCTTCGAACCAAATACCTATAGTGTCCAAGCGGGAACTGAGTCCATACTTGCCACCGCAATTGTTGATCTTGTTAATGCACAGGGTAAGGTTAGATTTTGTCGAGCGTTTTTGGATTCTGGGTCCCAGCCAAATTTTATAACTGAAGAAGTGGCCTCATTTCTAAACTTTTCTCGAAAATCTGTTGACATTTCTGTCGGCGGAATAAAAGACACCAGCGCGGAAATTAATGCCGCAGTGTCAGCAACATTGAAATCTCGATACAATAATTTCAAGAAGGATCTTAGTTTTTTCGTTCTCTCGCAAATTACTCAGCCGATGCCTGGTAGACAATTGAATATTTCTGAGCTTGATATTCCTGGAAAAATTATCCTAGCAGATCCTGAATTTCACGTACCATCAAAAATTGATATTCTCATTGGAGTGAAGGTGTTCTATAAATTGTCTATAAATTGTCAGTAGAAGAAAAAGCGTGTGAGAAACATTTCGTAGAAAACATGCAGCGTAACATTGACGGTCGATATCTGGTGCGATTGCCCTTTAATGACAAAAAGCATATGCTCGGGGATTCATTTCCTATGTCATCACACAGGTTTAAATATCTAGAGAGACGGTTGTCTAG
>JAUMHM010000031.1:38947318-38958826 GCA_032362435.1 Melikaiella ostensackeni | reverse complement strand
TTTTGCACACGATTGAAACCCGAAACACCTCCTTTCATCATAATGAATCATCGTGAAAGCATTAAATCTATTATCTTTGTGCAATCTTTGAAATCTTTGTAATCTTTGTAAAATCTTTTGAAATCTTTGTGACTCCTTTGAAATATTTTGCAATTTTTTGAAATCTTTGAAATCTTTTTGACTTCTTTAAAATCTTTCCGAACTCTATGAAATCTTAAAAATCTTCTGGCGTCTTTCAAATCTTTGCAAAATCTTTTTAAATCTTGTGAAATCATTTAAAATCCTTAAAATCCTTTCTCATCTTGAAATTCTTTTAATATCTTTTAAATCTTTTGAAATCTTTAAGAAATCTTTGTGAAACATTTTGAAATCTTTGTGACTTCTTTGAAATATTACTGAAACCTCTTGAATCTTTGCGAAATTTTTTTAATCTTCTGGAATCTTTGCGAAATCTTTTCATATCTTTGTGACTTCTTTGAAGTTTTTGAAATCTTTCTGAAATCCTTGCGAAATCTTTAAAATCTTCTGAAATTTTCTGAAATCGTTGAAATTTTTTGGAATCTTTGTGAAATCTTTTCATATCTTTGTGACTTCTTTGAAGTTTTTGAAATCTTTCTGAAATCCTTGTGATATCTTTGGAATCTTCTGAAATTTACTGAAATCGTTGAAATCTCTTGGAATCTTCGAAATCTTTGTGAAATCTTTCGAAATATTTTGCAATCTTTGAAATATTTGAAATCATTTAGAATCTTTGAAATCTTCTGAAATCTTTGTGAACAATTTTGAAATATTTTGGGACTGTTTTTTGTTTTAGTGACTTCTTTGAAGTCTTTGCGAAATCTTTGAAATCTTTGCGAAATCTTTTTAAAGTTTTAAAATTAAAAAATTTTTTGAAATCTTTGTACAGTCTAGAATCTTTGAATTCTTTGTGAAATGTTAGTGAAATCTTTTGAAATCGTTGCAATCTCAAAATCTGGTGTACTTGTGTATTTGTCGAAACCTTTTAAAATCTTACAAATCTGTTAAATCTTTTGGAATCTTTGAAATATTTGTGAAGTTTTTGTGAATTCTATGTGAAAGCTTTTAATCTTTGTGAAATCTTTGAAATCTTGAAATCTGGTATACTTGTGTATGTATCGAAATCTTCTGAAATCTTTTTAAATCTTTTGGAATCTTTAAAATATTTGTGAAAGCTTTGAGAGTTTTGTAAAATCTTTGGGAATCTTTGCAGTCTTTGAAATCTTGTGTACTTGTATATTTGTTGAAATCTTTTGAAATCTTACAAATCATTGAAATCTTTGTGCAGTCTTTGAAATCTTTGTAAAATTGTTGAAATCTTTGTAAAATCCTTGAAATCTTTGTAAAATCTTTGTGAAAGCTTTGAAATATTTTTAAAGTCTTTGCGTGAAAGCTTTAAAAGTTTAGTGAAATCTTTGGAAATCTCTAAAATCTAGAAATCTTTTGTAATTGTGTATTTTTCGAAGTCTTTCGAAATCTTACATATCTTTGAAATCATTGTGCATTCTTTGAAATCTTCGTGAAATCATTGAAATCTTTGTGAAATCTTTAAAATCTTTGCAAAATCTTTTGAAATCCTTGTGACTTTCTTAGATGTTTTCTGAGCTCTTTAAAATCTTTGAAATCTTCTGAAATGTTTGTGAAAACTTTTGAATTCTTTTGAAATTGTTTTAAATCTTGGTGACTTCATTGAAATCTTTGAAATCTTTGCGAAATGTTTTAAATCTTTGTGAAATCTTTTTAAAGTTAAAAATTTTTTAAATTTTTGAAATCTTTGAACAGTCTAAAATCTTTAAAATCTTTGCAAATTCTTTGAAATCTTCTGTAATCTTCATGAAATCTTTTGATATCTTTGTGACTTCTTTGAAATTTTTGAAAACTTGCTGAAATCTTTGCGAAATTTTTGGAAACTTAAAAAATTTTCTAAAATCGTTGAAATCTTTTGGAATCTTTGAAATCTTTGTGAAATTTTGGTCAAATATTAGTGAAAGCTTCGAAATCGTTGCAATCTTGAAATCGGGTGTACTTGTGTATTTGTCGAAACCTTTAAAAATCTTACAAATCTTTTAAATCTTTTGGAATTTTTGAAATTTTTGTGAATTCTTTGTGAAAGCTTTTAATCTTTGTGAAGTCTTTGAAATTTTGAAATCTGGTATACTTGTGTATGTGTTGAAATCTTTTGCAATCTTTTTAAATCTTTCCGAATCTTTGAAATCTTTGAAATCTCAAAATCTTGTGTGCTTGTATATTTGTTGAAATCTTTTGAAATCTTACAAATCATTGAAATCTTTGTGCAGTCTTTGAAATCTTTTTGAAATCATTGAGATCTATGTAAAATCTTTGAAATCTTTGTAAAATCTTTGTGAAAGCCTTAAAATCTTTGTGTTTAAGCTTTAAAAGCTTTGTGAAATCTTTTGAAATCTCTGAAATCTAGAAATCTATTGTACTTGTATATTTGTCAAAATCTTTCGAAATCGTACATATCTTTGAAATCATTGTGCAGTCTTTGAAATCTTCGTGAAATCATTGAAATCTTTGTGAAATCTTTGGAATCTTTGTAAAATATTTTGAAATCCTTGTGACTTACTTAAATGCTTTCTAAACTCTTTGAAATCTTTGCGAAATCTTGGAAATTCCCTGCAATTTTTTGAAATTGTTTGAAATCTTGGTGAAATCTTCGAAATCTTTCTGAAATGTTTGAAATCTTTGCGAAATCTTTTAAATCTTTGAAATCTTCTGTATTTTTTAAAAATCTTTTGAAATTCTTGTGACTTCTTAGAAATTTGTAAAATCTTTCTGAAATCTTTGCTAAATCTTTAGAATCTTCTAAAATGCTTGAGATCTTTGTGAAATCTTCGAAATCATTGTAAAATCTTTCGAAATCTTATAAAATATTTAAAATCTTGAAATCTGGTATAAAAAGTCGAGTGGTTAAGCCCTCGCCGTGGGACTTTTACTGAGGGCTTAATTACCTGCAAAACTAAAACGTTTTCCAAGTAAGCCTGGCCAGCTTCTCCTTCGAAATCATTGATGAATTGTGTTCCACAGGAATCCATGCTCACAGTGAAGGAGAATTTCGTATTTCCGGAATTCGCTTCCACGTAACGACACTCGGGCATCATATAGAAACCCTAAAAAAATATCTCCATCAGTATCTTTTACTCTCTTTTATTCTTGAATGCGTGGTGGAAATCTTTTTTACCTTTGAATATATTATTCCATCATAAGCTCGGTTGAACTCAATATTTATAGTCATCATAGTTTTGCTGCACTCAACCTCGAGGCTGTGAATATGAGGTGGGTGATTCAGGTCATCATCACCTAAATAAAAAACTATTATTTTTTGGACCAATCTAATATTACTTAAGTTTATTCTAATATTTAAAAATTCTATAAACATTTTTCGTGGAAGATGAGTAGTTTTATGTCTTACCTCCACCTGGTGCAACGTTGTTATCAGGTTCAGGCGCTGGTCCTGGTCCAGGAGCAGGTTCAGAGGCTGGTCCCGGACCTGGTGCAGGTCCAGGTTCTGGTCCGGGTGCGGGACCAGGTTCCGGTGCTGGTCCAGGAGCGGGACCAGGTCCAGGCCCAGGACGGCCACCGCCTGGCTGCGGTGTTGGGAAATTAGGCGTTGGTCTCGGTTCTACTGATGGGTATCCACCACTGGGAGGTGGCAGATAAGTTGTGGATGCCGGCGGAAATCCGCTCGAACCGGAAGCTGCTGAGGATGAGGATCCAGTGAATGGCGGGGATGGTCGAGGTGTGTAAGGATATCCATTAGTTGAAGAGAAGCCGGTCTGCACGTTGGGTGTGTAAGTAGGCCTTGGAGTGGAAACTGGCGAGGAAGAGTATCCATTGTTAGAAGAAGAGTATGGTGGTTGTTGCGACGTTGCAGGTTGAAAAGGTCGCGGCTTTTCCGGCGGTCTTTGTGTAGTATAAGGTGGAAGATAAGCGTTATCCTGCTGACGTGCTAAAACAGATAAATCAATACCTCATTTTTGTATCTTTCTAGTGATGATATAAATCCTACTAATACTGAAAGTTTATAACAAGGATTCTCTATAAATAATAAAATGAGGGCATTACTTTTTCTCACGCTCTGCGATTGGTATATATTTTGAATCCATTCGAGAATATTTCTGGCCATTATGTCAGCTGCTTTGTCTGCAGTGGCGCGTGTGGTTCTAGAAGGAGCTAATATTTTTTTTATTTAGATTAATAAATCAATTGTAAGTTAAATTTAGGAGAAAGTGTATGAAAAAAGCTTACCTGCTTCTGAGTTAACGAACAATGCATGTTCATATTCTTCAGTGACTACTAAACCGAAGAAGGTCACAACGAAGGCCGCCACAAAGTACTTCATTGTGGACCTGAAATTATTTAATTATTGATTATTATATAATGAATTTGACAAACTATTTGATTTATGAAAAACTTTTATTAAAATCCATCTATCTGATAAAGGAAGTTGATATTTTCTCCTGTCGCCATGAAGATACATATCAACTTTCCCAAGCCTGTCTGTCCGGGTTTGCGAACCCTGGAAGGTCGATTCGGAAAGAAAAATTGAGGAAGAAACATTTGACATGTACAATTGTACGTACACATTGGTAAGAGTCAGGACATTGTAAATTTACCACATAGATCTTGAGGAGTCAACACTCCTGTTGTTCATGGAAAGTAGAAAGTGGTCATTATGAAATTAATGGGCATGATAGCACGTTTTGGAAGGGTGACGTCATTGTTGAGTGGATGGAATATATGGTAACGGGAGAAAGACTCGAGTGTCTGAAAAAACCCTTCAAAATCTTTACAGACGCATCTGAGTAGATGAAGAGCTGATAGATGTCGTCGGGTTTCCGAAGACATCTAAAGAGATTTCGTAACAATTTCAACGAGATGCTAATATTTCCAAAGCCTATGTGAAGTCCACATCATCGAGTCATGGGCATGGCATGAGCTGTCAGTCAATAAGTACTTTCAAATATATAAGGATAAAAGAGTAACTTCTACTCGATGAGAATGAACTATAATCACGGGATAGAAAAAATGTTATTTCAGTGACTCGAAATACTTCAAGTCCTTGAGATTCTTTCGAAATGTAGTTTTTTTTTCTCATTCATGAAAGAGAAATAAGGCAAAAATGAATATCTGAAGATTACGATCATAGGCTTCCCTTCCTGTTATTTTTATACTGATGGAATAACTTTCTGAACTTATATATTCTTCCTAAAATTGTCTTTCTCATCGCGTTGGCTGGGAATGTACATATTACGTGTTTAATTTGAACTACTTGATCAAGAAGTAAACAAGGAGAAAGAGAACAATGACGCTCTTGCAACAGTATCGTTACCTAAACTTTTTTATAGTTTCATTGACCGTCATTTTAAATGCCAGTAGGCCGAAAGACATGACCCTGTTTCTTAATAAAAAAAAGTGAAGAGTGTGTAATTACTGGTTGAGCATTATAGTTTCGTAAACACTTTGCACCTTGTTTTATCTGAAAAATAGGAATGGCGTAACTAAAAACGTGGTAGTCCCCCTGCAAAATTTTTTTGGGAGGCCCCTTTAAAACAAAGAGCAGTTCATATAATACAAAGTATTGCCCTATTTTAATAAAAAGAGCGAGGTATAAATCGCTTGGTAGTGAAAACAATTTTCCAATAAATTAGAAAAAAAAAGCTTAGGGGTTATCTACAAATTACGTAAGATGTTTTTCTGAAATTTTGAAACCCCTTCTACCCGTGTTAGATAGCGTAAGATTTGCTCTGACACCTCCTCCTCCCGGCCCCCAAAATATTTCTAAGATTTCATAACCTCAGGGACCGAGCATACATATAAATTCTGTTAATTAAGCAAACGTAGAACCTTAATGAATATAGTTTTGGAACAGAAAATTTCTAGTTTTCTAACATAATATTTTTAAAGGATTGAGAATGAAGTTCAGTGCTTATTTAAACTATTATTCGTTAGTCTATAAATAAGCTACCAAAAAAAAAAAAATTTATTCCTATTTATTTTTCACAGGCTTTGGAGTCTTTCCCCTATTCTCCACCATTCCCCTTTTTTCTCGTTTTCAACTTGAATGCGAACTGAATTAATAGAACCTAATATCAAAATCCAACTTTTTTTGTTTGAAAGATAATACTTTTTGGTAGAAAATTTAATTATTTTGTTAAAAATTCAACAATTTCGTTAAAGAGTAATCATCTTTGGGTGAAAATTCTACTGCTTTGTTTGAAAATTCGTCTTTTTTTGTTGAAAATTCAACAGTTTGATTGAATTTTTGTTTCATTCTGTAATTAATTTTTTTTTCTTTGTGTAAAATTCAACTATTTTAATGAAAATTTTTCTTCTTCTGTAAAAAATTAATCTTTTTAGTTTGAAATGCAACTTTTTGATTGAAAATTTATCTGTTTCAGTTATGGATTAAACTACTTTGTCGAAAATTCATCTTTTTTGAATGAATTTAACTGCTCGGTTGAAAGTAGAACTACTTTGTTAAAAATTCATTTTTTTGGTTGATGATTCATCATTTAAATTGAAAATTCATCTCTTTGGGTGAAAATTCAACTATTTTGTTTGAAAATTCGTCTTTTTTGGTTGAAAATTCGACAGTTTGATTGAATTTTTGTTTCATTCTGTAATGAATTTTTTTTCTTTGTGTAAAATTCAACTGTTTTGATAAAAATTTGTCTTCTTTGGTAAAAAATTAATCTTTTTAGTTTGAAATGCAACTTTTTGGTTGAAAATTAATCTGTTGTAGTTATGGATTAAGCTATTTTATCGAAAATTCGTCTTTTTGAATGAATTCAACTGCTCGGTTGAAAGTGGAGCTGCTTTGTTAAAAATGCACTGTTTTTGGTTGAAGATTCATCATTTAAGTGGAAAATTCATCTTTTTGGTTGAAATTCAACTATTTTATAGAAAATTTGTCTTTTTTAGTAGAAAATTAATCTTTTTGGTTGAAAATGCAACTGTTTTGTTGGGGATTCAACTATTTTGTTGAAAATTCTTTTTTGGATGAATTCAACTGTTTTGGTTTCACAATAAAAAAAAATTCTTGTTGAAATGTCGACAATTACATTTTTCGCTGAGAATTCCTCTCTTTGGTTGGAAATTCATCATTTAAGTTGAAAATTCATCTTTTCGGTTGAAAATCAATCTTTTTAAATGAAAATTTAACTATTCCATTTTTGGTTACAAATTTCTCTTTTTTAGTTGAAAATTCAACTACTTGGTTGAAAGTTCAACTATATAGTTAGCAATTTTTGTATTTTTTGAAAATCCGTCCTTTTGGTAGAAAAGTAATATTTTTGGTCAAAAATGAAACTGTTTGAATGAAATTATGTACTTGGTTTTAGTTGAGGATTCAACTATTTTGTTGAAAATTTGTTTTTCTGGTAGAAAACTAACCTCCTTGGTTGAAAACTCAACTATTCATTTGACAATTCGTGTATTTTATTGGAAAATTCGTCTTTCTAGTAGAAAATTAATATTTATGGTCAAAAATAAAAATGTTGTGGATTTAGTTGAGGATTCAACTATTTTGTTGAAATTTGGTCTCTTTTGGTTGAATTCAACTTCTTTTTATTTAAAATTAAAATCTTTCTTAATTAAGATATCAACGATTACATTTTTCTTTAAGAATTCTTGTCTTTTGGTTGAAAATTCAAGCCTAATTGGTTAAAAGTGGAACTACTTTCTCCAAAATTCATTTGTTTAGTTGAAAATTCAACTATTCTGTTGAATATTCGTTTTTTGGTTGATATTTGAACCAAGCAAGTTTTTAAAATCAAAAACAGTTTTTTCGACCACAAAGCACAAATTTTCAAAAAAATTATCGAATTCTCAACCAAAACCAATTAATTTTCAGCCAAACAGTTGCATTTTTAACCGAAAAAGATTAAATTTCTACCAAAAGAGATCAAATTACAAATCAAAAAGGCGAATTTTCAATAAAATAAATAATTTTAACAAAAAAAAAAAACGAATTTTCAGACAAAATATTCAAATTTTTAACCAGAGATGAATTTTCACAAAAAAATGAATTTTTAATCAAAAATGGATTAATTAAATTTTCAGTTAAAAAAAATTAATTTTCGATAAAAAAACGAGGTATCAACAAAATAGTTAAATTTTCTACCAAAGAGATGAGTTTTCAATCAAAACTATGAATTTTCAACCATGAAGATCATTTATCGGAATTTTCCGTAAGAGTAACCCGGTCAAGTATTCCGCTAGGGCGAGAGTCACGGAAAGTTCCGTGACTTTAGCCCTGAATGAGCTGGAAAGGGGTTGGTCTTACGGAAAATTCCGTAACGGTAGACAGTTCAAATAATTAATGCAACTTAACAAACATAATTGTCTAAACAACTTATCATAATAATATTCTTAATTTTATTTAATAATTTTAATAATATTCTTCTTGAATAATGCTAGAAGGTTGCGGTTTTAACTGAAATATTCAGATTTTCTTTGACTTTTTAGTTATGAACAAATAATAAATGAACACCAACAAGAATTTTTTCAAAACCTTTTTGTTTAAATTCATATTTTCGAAACATTATCAAAAGAGTAAATATACTTTATTCCAAAAGAAAATGGAATACTATTTAAAAAATAATTCTTGTTGATGTTCATTATTATTTGTTCATAACTAAAAAGTGAAAGAAAAGCTGAAAATTTCAGAAAAAATCGCAACTTTCTAGCACCAGTCTAAAACAAGATAGTTGTAAATAATAATAAATTGTTGAAACAATCATGTTTGTTAAATTGCGTTAATTATTACCTCACTCTAAGTGAATAGTGAACAAAAAGTTTAAAATTTTAAAAAACCCCAACTTTCTAGCATTATTTAAAGGAAACGTTTTTAAAAATGTTAGTAAATAGTTTAAACAATTATGTTTGTGAAATTTCATTAATTATTACCTCGATCGAAGTAAAAAGTGGACAAAAAGTGGAAAATTTCAGAAAAAACCCTAACTTTTTAACCATTATTCTAAGAGAATATTATTTTCAAAAAATAATCAATTGTTTAAACAATTATGTTTCTTAACTTGAATTAATTATTACCTCACTCTAATTCAAAAGTAGACAAAAGGTGGGAAATTTCAGAAAAAACCGCAACTTTATAGCATTATTCTAAGAGAATATTGTTATAAATACATAGTGATAAATAGTTTAAACAATTATTTTCATTAACTTCAATTGATTATTGCCCCACTCTGACTGGAAAGTTGAGAAATTCGAAAATAACCACGGCTTTCTAACTCCATTCTAAGAGAAAATTGCTTTTAACAATAATAAATTGTTTAAACAATTCATTTAAACATTTAATTATCAGTTTAAAGTAATACATTATGTATCAGAAACAATTTTCACTAAATTAAGTCGCAAAAAAATAATTATTAGTGCCAGAAGTCGCAAAACCCAATTGTTCACTTATGGGGTTTTTTGGGACCCTTTAAAACAGACTTATGGGGGCGAAATTCCAAAAGTGTTTTTTGATTCCCATTCTATGGCTAATTGTAAAGAGAAATATTGAGGGTCAACTCTATACACCTAATATTGATGATTCTGAGTAAAATTTACAAAAACGTATTTTTTTCTTATGGAAAATACGTATTAATCTTCATGGGGCTTGCGAGCCACTAAATATCTTTTTTTTTAATCGCATTAATTTTTTTGTGGATTCGCACGAATTTAAGGGGCGGGGGGGGCGGAGAGCATGAAAATTAAAAAAAATCGCAATGCACTTTTGGGCCACCCTACTGGACACACCACCTTATAAATAGTTACATTTCTCACATCAGGTTGGTACTTGGATGTCTACTTTAAATAATAAACAATACAAATAATAATGTAGCCTCGGAGAGAATTGAAACTCTTGTTGACGAAAGCATGCCTTCGGAAAAGTTTCAAACGATGAATGGAGATTAGGTGTCTGGAATGCTAGGGATGTAAATGATCTTAAGGAACGGGATTTGCAGAACTTTGATCAGGAGTAGGTAATGAGTGACATGGTAGCTAAGGAGTCGGTTTGCTCATGGTTGAGTGTGCAAAACAGCATGTGAAAAAGTATAAATGTGTATCGCCTAGATTATTATAGGTCAGAATGAAAGTGGAAATCAGAAGCCTATCTATTGTAGCGTGCTGCGCTCCAGTTGATAGTGACACTAGTGATGTAAAAGATACCTGGGACTCGCTAAATGATACTACAGGTACTTGCGATCCTGAGAAAGAATCATTCTACTCGGAGATATGAATGGCTGGGTTGGTGTGCGACGTGAAGATATTGAAATAGAACTTGGTCATTTCGGAGACCCAAAAACAAACGGCAACGGGGAAAAATCGATTAGCTTGTGCTTGGAAGAAGGCTTCTTTATACCAAATACTTGGTTCAGACATAAGATCATCCACATGTAAACTTGGTGGAGAGGCGAAAGCCACAGTATGATTGACTTTGTTGTAGCGGATGAGGAGCTGTGAATCCTAGTGAAAGATACAAGGGTTATAAGAGGCCCTGAATGTTGAACAGATTACTACCTCATAGTTTCAAAAATGAATCTAGGTGAAGGTTTAAGGGAAATAAGAATTAACGATAAGTCGGAGCAGGTGCGGGTTAAAATAGAGAAGTTGCAGAAACCAGAATAATTGTAATGAGAAATATTGAGGGTCAACTCGATACACCTAATATTGACGATTCTGAGTAAAATTAATGTAAAATTAATAAAATTAATGTAAAATTAATAAAATTAATGGAAAATACGTGTTGAACTTCATGGGGCTTCCGGAACCTCTGAATATAATTTTTGTTCAAAAAAGAAAGAAATACGCAATTTTTTTTGCGGATTCGAACAAATTTGGAAGTGAAAGCATAAAAATTCAAAAAAAAAATGCAATGCATTTTTGGTCCCCCCTAATGGTCACCCTACCTAGGCAAAAATTATGGCGATGGAATTGCAGATGGTTTTCTAGCTTATAAATAATTGAACTTGACGATTTCATTCAAAGAATTTGAATAGAGCAGGAAGATTAATGTGCCAAGGATCAAAAAAAAAAGTTCTCTTCTGATGCGTACGACCTTGCGGGGCAACGACTGCTTTCCAATCTTCAATCTGCTTTAGTTTGATCGCGACCAGGTGAAACTGAATCGTGACGAGTCCGCGTTAGAGGATTACTATATTACACTATACATGCTTTCAGAATTGTTCAGAACTCCTGGCAAGCGGCTTGGTACCAAGGAGAGTTCGAAAAGTCAACCGAGGAGTCGTGCACGATGAGGCGAAAGGTGAAAGTAGCATCCAGCGGAATCATCATCCTCAAGTTGTACGTCCTCAGATTCGCTTGTGGAAACTCGCGAGTCTCATGACTGAATTCATTAAGTCGATCTAGCAAGTGCCATTTTGCAGGAGATGACAAATTAAATGTTGGGGACCGTCCATAAACTACGTTACCAATTTGGGGGGAAGGTCATGCCAAAAACTA
>JAUMHM010000031.1:38859350-38896639 GCA_032362435.1 Melikaiella ostensackeni | reverse complement strand
CTTTGGTTGAAAATTAATCTTTTTTAGTTGAACATTCATGCTTTTTGTTAAAAATTTAACGTCTTCTAAAAAATTGTCTGTTGGTCTTAAGATGTAAATTATAAACTGTCACTCGACAGATATGAGTGAAGTTGTGTGAAAATTAAATTTGGATATATATGTTTCTAAAATACAAAAGTAACTTATAAAAAGTTACATTTTGCATGGGTAACGATAATGTTAACTAGTTACTTTTTCCATAATGTAAAGGTAACGATAACTAGTTCCTTTTAAAAAGTAACTTACCCATCACTGAATTCTTGGTGATATGCCCTGTTTTATAAATTAGTTGAATTTAGTTTCTTTTAAAACTCACGGTTTCGTCTGTCCATTAAGTCCAATTTCTCAAGCCTAAAAATAATTCCAGGTCCAGCGAGCCGTGTCAATGTTATCTAATACGACAGCCATTGAAGAAGCTTGGTCCAAACTAAATCACAAATTTGATTTGATGTACAACAAGAGAGCTTTTGTTCATTGGTACGTTGGAGAAGGTATGGAAGAAGGTGAATTTAACGAAGCCAGAGAAGATCTCGCAGCACTCGAACGGGATTATGAGGAAGTCGCTCTTGAATCTCCGTCAACCCCAGACGTTTCTTCAGAGTACTGATCACATTAAACAGGATGGAAAACCTGGAAAATCTATGAAAATTAAAAACTTTCTAGAAAGTGTAAAGATTATAAAGCATCTCTTCGAAACTCTCTGAAACTAAGATCTTTTTTTAAAGGTATCTACAATCAATGAAATGGTAGAAAAAGTGTATCAGTAATCACCTAATTTTTTATAATAATTTACAAACTAGACTGATGTTAGCTTAAGAAGCACATTCCAATTATGATTGCATTTAAAGACTGTCCGTCAATCCAAATTTTTGTACGTCAACTGTGATCTTAATTATACCAAAATTATAAGTTTCAACTTCGATTTTCGACTTCATGGATCCATTGATTTTATGTCTAATGTACTATTTATAATTATACACGTTGGTACACAAAATATACACCCTTTTATTTTCTAGATCTTAAGAGTGTTTTTTAACCCCTTACTAATTAGTTTATATTCTAAAAGGCTACAAAAAACAGTGGTTTTTCTTTTTATTAGTTTTTATTCAATAAAAATTGAACCTAAGAGCCAAGTAGGAAAAATCAATTTCAAGAAAGTGTTTGTTTGGAACGTGAATGAATACAGATATGTAATTTCGTAAAGCAAAGACAGTATGACTCATAGTTATATTTTATAGACTGCTAAATGCTACCAACTCAGACATTCTCTTGTATACAGTAAAAAATTTTGAAGATACACACTTAATGGAGGTACAGTCACGGATGACATACTTAACTGCAAACTCCGATTACAATAACAATTTATTGAAACGAAACTGGGTCCTATGATTCTCAGTACACACCTTTAAATTGTTTCAAACGTGAATTACAATTTATAAAATTATATTTTATATAAGGTAATGACACCAATACCCGTCCAAAAGCAGTCGTCAAATGATTTATTTTTCCCCATTAAAATAATTGAAACAGTTCTTTCAAAAGCAAAAATCATTAAAAGTTTAAAATACTCATATGAGAAACGGAAAAAAGTAAACCGAACGATTATTTGAAAGGATACTGGACTTGCAATTTGGCAGACCTACAATGATTCGTATTCTTCAATCACGTCACTCAATTTTAATTGAAGTTATTATGCGCAAATAGTTACGTATGCAAGCACTTCAGTTAATTATGTACACATCTTAATTTGGTAAAGTAGCATTTTTCACATCCACTTAAGAAGATTAAGATTTACTTGATTCCTAGTTGTATACGTGCTTAAATGAGGGGTACTGAAAATCTTAAAACTTCAGTGTCCATCATGCCACAAAAATTGGCTATAAAGTATTCTTTAATTCACAAAAAGTAGTCAGTTTGAGGCTTCTTGCTCGGAATTCCTCGGCTTTCCTGGGGCGCAGCCTCAAATATCGTAAAGTCCCTTTGAAGATGTTCGTTTAATTCTAAAATCGCAGCCACATTACCGCACCTAGAAGGAAAGTAAGAAAAATTAGGAACGAAAATTAGGGCTCGATCTCACTTTAGAGATAAAAAATAGTGTTGAGTGGCATAAATTTTGGAAAATAGTAGCAAAATAGTGACATGAATTTTTTTAAATAATAAACTTATAATATAAATCGCGCTTCAAATCAATCTTCCAACGAAGAAAATTGGATCAAACTCTATACGTATAGAAAAATACATGAAATAATAAACAATATGTAGTAACTTGAATCATCTTCTTTTTAGCATAAAATTCTATGGATTTGCAAATTATATTTACACAAGTGAAATAAATTCTTAAGCCCGTTCATTTTTTTCAAGTTATAAGGCATACACAATTTGAACAAAACAGTATATTAAAGAAATTACATGAAATTATATTGATAATTTTGCATTCTATACAAGTGTTTTGAATTTATAATAGATTACATTGTGTAAATTCTTTTTTGATGAAAATTCTTTAAATTTGATGAAATTTTGCATAAAACTTCTTATTTCAATTTATTATTCCAGGTTTGCTACGTCTAAAATATTTCTTTCTAAAATTGTAAACTCATCAACTTGCATTATTTTCAAATGAGACAAGTTTACAGTTCACATGCAATTTGAACTAAAGTTACCTGAATAAAATTTGTTTGTTAACTGAAAGGGTTTTTCAATATGTAATAATTTTAGGTTCTATTTTTTTTTTGTAAATTTAACTTCTTTCAAAGTCGAAAAATTTTATTTTTCTGTTCCGTTTAATTTCAACTTCATTCATTTCCAAACTAGAATCTTTTCTATTTGAATTCTTATTTACTGTGAAGGATGTCCAAGTTGAACTATTTTCAAAACTTTGAAATGTTTGATAATTATAAAATATGAATACTTTTATTTAGTATTGTTCATTCATTAAGCCATTCACATTCAAATATTGTTAAATTTGGAAAATATTTATTTGAAAATTCTTCAATTCTAAGCTTTTTTAATTTTGAACGCTTCCAGTTTGATATTTTATAATCTTGAATGTGATTCAATCAAAGTGATCATTTTAAAACTCTTTCAATTTGATATTTAAATCATTTTTGAATGATATTCAATTAAAAATATATCGACAATTGAGGCTTTCATTTGAAAATTATACTTTGAAATAATACGATCCAAATATGCATTTGTTCACTTTTTAATAATCGAATTTGAAATTATTCGATTTTGGACGTATTGAACTTTAAAATGTCCAACCAATAGGAGGTAAAAATCAAAATGGTACCATTTTGAAACATTTTTCTTCAAAAATTCAAAAATGTACAATCCGAAGCCCAGGAAATAAAGAATAGATTAATTTAAAATATTTGAAATTAATTTCCCTGTATATCAGGCCTCAGACTCATTAAAAAAATTCAAAATAGTGTCAACAGTAGTATACATCTTGAAAAATAGTCGCAAAATAGTGTCACGCCATTTTTTAAACATTAAATCGAGGGGTTGACTATTTTTGCAAATAGTATACAATATGAATCTCCCATAAAATCGCACCTTGAAATTTTTTAAATCTCTTGAAATTTTTTGGAATCTCGTAAAATACCCTAAAATATTTCAAATTCTTTGAAATCTATTAAAATTTTTTAAATCTTGAAAGTCCTTGGAGATCCTATAACATGGCTTAGGTCTGGTAAAATCCCTACAAATCCTTTGAAATCACGTTCATTATCTTGCAATCTGTAATATCTCATAAAATTTCTATAAAAATATTTTAAACTTTGAAATCTTCTAAAATCAGTTGGATCTTCTTGAAATCTCTTAAAATCCCTTATAATCTTTGAAACTGTCTGAAATCCCTTGGAATCTTTTAAAATACTCTAAAAGCTTTGAAGCTCTATAAAATCCTTTCATTGCATTAGCGAGCTATTTGAGAAAATAGTAGCATCAGTGCCTTTTTTCAAAATAGTAGCAAAATAGTTGCATCGTTAAAAAAATTGTCAGCAGTGCCATGAGTCGAAAGCCTGATATATAAGCCTTTAAGACTATCTTTCGGTATATATTTCTGTACTTGAGATAATCGACATTATTTTAGACAATCAGCGAAAAAGTTCGAAAATATTTATCAAGGAAACGTAAAAAAAATAGTGGCATTAGCGGCCAATTACCAGAAAATAGTGGCATTAGTGACATTTTTTTCAAAACAGTGGCAATACTCAAAAAAAGTGTCAAATAGGTGAGGTGAGTTCGATCCACGGGAAAGCTTAAAATAAAGCCTGCAATAAATTATTTATTTTTGAAGACTTACCTGTAACAGTAATTAGGTGCAGACCAGACAGTTAAGACCGTCTCATTAAAATGCCATTTGTATCCTTCCATCACTAACTGATGCGCTCGACAAATCATATCGATATCGTTAGCAGAATTGAATTGTGCTACGACGTCACTACCAAACAAATATCCGGCTCCTCGAGGCGATACACCCCAACCCTGAGTGTCTTCGGGATCCGACCACAAGAGATCACACATTGGACCATCATGAGGTACCTAAAAATTTCAAAAATTATTTACTGCTACTTCCTTTTACAGAAAAAAAATTTACAGAGAATTAAGGCAAAAATTACCTCTTGTTTTCTGTCTATAGTGCGGATTTGATCGAGCGTCTGTATGCTCGGAGACAAACCACCGTGGACGCAGAATATCCTTCCATCAATAATAGCCGACAGAGATAAATAATCGAAAATCTCCGTGCAATGACGCCACACCGTATTGCTACCGTATTTACGCAAACATTCATCATAGAAACCATAGACTTGCGTGATTTGTCTCGATTCGTGGTTTCCTCGGATTAGTGTGATTCTATCTGGATAGCGAACCTGAAAGAAATATTCAATTCAGTTTCTCGTATATCACTTTTCATTTATACAGGATGTCCAGCAAAATTTCGTTTTCAAATTGCCGGATCGAAAT
The DNA here is from genome assembly GCA_032362435.1 of Melikaiella ostensackeni. Taxonomy (NCBI): domain Eukaryota; kingdom Metazoa; phylum Arthropoda; class Insecta; order Hymenoptera; family Cynipidae; genus Melikaiella; species Melikaiella ostensackeni. The sequence goes on along the minus strand of JAUMHM010000031.1, from coordinate 38,891,632 downwards.
TAACGTTTTTCTTGGTTTTCTCTTGTGATATGTGTCTTAATTTCGTACCTCATTATTAGTTTAAAAAAATTACTAAAAGACACTAGAAAAGTTTTCAAAATTAATATTCTTTTATCAGGATTGTTATTATTTTACCAAGAGGACCGGCTTTGGAATAAGTTTTCAAGAAAATAGCTTGAAATGAAAAGTCAAAACATTGTACGTATCAGAAGAATGAGACATTTATTACTTCTAAACTAAAATTTCAGACAAGGCAAATCAAACTTTTAAATGCATGTAACATATCAAAATCAATGAATTTATAAACGATTTTATAATTAAAAGTTATTACGACTTATTTGTTCAAAGTTCAGTGAAATATTCGATCTTCAAATGGATGATCACTCAAAACGAAACATACAAAAAGTATGACCAAATTTTAAAAAATTTATTGGAAAAACTTCCACCATACACGTGTTCATTAAAAATAGTATAAAAATTACTAAAATAAATACCAACATGAATAAAAAAGAAAATTTGAAAAAACTTTTATAAATAAACATTTTTCAGTACAAATAAATACTGTGATGTTCACAGAAACATGAAAATAATTTATTGGAAAAATGCGCTTTTTCGACGTTTTGGAATTTGGAATTTTTCAGTTGTTTACCCTAAAACTAATAGTTTTAAAAAAACTTTTTTTATGTCAAGTTCAATTGTTAACTTTTTTAAATTAAAAATCTTTTAGTTTAAAAATTTTCCATTTTAGGTCTTCATTTTTAAGCGTAAATTTTCAATGTAAAAAATTCTAAAATGTAGTTTTGAAGACCTAAACAATTATAAAATAATTAAAAGCGGTTGTAATAAAAAAATTTTGATAAAAAAACGTTTCAAGATAATCAACTGTAAATATAAATTAATTGATGATTTTTAAAATTGAAATGTAGTTCGAATATTAAAAACTGAACAATAATTAATTTTACAGGACGATTCTGAATCTTTTCAAATTGAACTGTTTCAATTCGAAAGCCTCAGTAGTTAAACAAATATAAACGTCCGATTGAAACTATATAAATTATTTTCACTTTTCGAATAATTTCACATTAATAGATTCATGATTAAATGTATTTATTGAATTTCAAATCCCGTTCAAATATTGTTTCAGTATAAAATATTCAATTTTTAACCTATTCAATTTGAAATTTTTTAATGAGAAAAAGGAAATTTCTTTAATATTTAGCAATACCTGATTGTTTATTCAAAATAAGCAATTATGAAACAAATATTCAAAACTAAACAATTTGAATCTAAATTTTATCAAATATAAAGCCTAGAATCGTTCAAATTTCAGAGTGCTAAATTTAAACTTTGAATTATAGAATTTTAATTGTTTAATTTTTTTGAATTATTAATTTGCAAAAGAAATCGTTCAATTTTGATGTATAAATAACAACTGAATAATTATTAACTTAAAACAACTTATTTAAAGAGTGTTCAGTTTTAAATAAAATTAAAAATCGTTTAATTTTTATTGTTTCTAACTTGAAATTGGTTCAAAATTATATAATTTTTAACATTTGGAAATTTATTTATTCATTCTACAATGTAGAGCATTGAAAATGATAGTTTGGATTTATATCTTTTAATCAGAAATCTTTCAACGTTTAATTTATAAAAGTTAAAAATTTATTTTAATTAAAAATTGCTCAATTAAATAGTTGACAGCTTTCATTTTATAAGTGCAAATTATTTAGCGTTTGAATTAAGAAATTTTTAAGCTTCAATCCTTCAATTTTAAAAGTTAAAAATTGAAAAGACAGGGGCCTTTCTTCTACCACTGTAGCGACTACCCTGTAAAAACTCAGGACCAGAATACGATCGGAAATGTACTAAAAAAAAAATAAAGACCCTTTTTCTCAAAAGCCTCGTTTATAAATAAAAAACTTATCGACAAAAAAATAGCAGTAAGAAGTAAGAAAATAAGTGCACAAGAAATTTCTCTGAGTTTGTCTTTTACGCTGGCATTAGTAAACAAATTTATTGCCTGCACCGCCATGTTTTGGTTAGTAAATTTGAAAGATTAACCACCTTCTGATTGGCTGATAATAAATCGACGACGTTCAGCTCGTTATAAGCTTTTACAATTGAATCGTGTAATTTAATGATAACAAAAATAATAATTTCGGGCAGAAAATAAACATTGCTAATTTAAATTGATGACCACAGATTTACCGGATCTTTTCATGAATTTCCGGCATTTTCTCGTATTTTTCAATGTGCACAAAATTCCCGGATTTCCTGGGTCGCTATACACCCTGTTTATAATCATATTTTTGATCAAAATAGTTTATTACCTTCAGAGCCAGAAGAAGCAAAAACGTTTCGACACTGTAGAAACCTCTGTCGACGAAATCTCCCATAAAGAGGTAATTCGTTTCTGGTACGTCGCCTCCGACTTTAAACAATTCTTTCAGATCATAAAACTGACCATGAATATCACCACATACCTGTAAAAAATTAAAGCTTGTTTATATTATGTAATTAATGAGGCCATTGCTAAAATCGAAAAACAAAATTTCAGTTCCTGACTCAAAACCTCGGGTATTTTATGATTTTATTTCAGAGAATAAAATATAAGTCCTTCCCTGTTTCCAAGTCCGCTCAATACCCTAAACAATTGTTTTACATTTCAGAAGATGTTGAGAAATATAGTAAAAAAAATTTTGCTTACGGTAACTGGAGAATCAACTCTTTGCACATTGCTTTCTTCTATCAGGATTTCTCGTGCTTTTGCACAAAGAGCCTTCACTTCTGCCTCTTTGATGATTTCGCATTTTTTCAGCTGCTCAATTTGCCGATCCAAGTCGCTGGAATCGGACATCTTAACGAGTAGAGTTTATCCCCTAATAAAATGTAATGCAAAACTTAATTAAATTGATCAAAACTTAAACTCTATATGAATCAGAAAAAACTAATCGTATACTTCAAGAACAAAATACTTTTTAAAATTTTAATCAATTATTAAAAGCGTGTTTTTAATTATAAGTTACTTATATTTCAAAACACGCTTTTAATAATAGATTAACATTTTAAAAAGTTCTTATTTAATAACTTCCTATTCAGCTTGAAAGTTTCAACTATAAACTAAAATTCAACACACATCAAAACTTTTATTGCGACAGACTGAATCAAGTAAATGTTAGTTTACAAACTAAAGTAATTGGTCATCGATACTTATGAAGTTGAGAGAAGCGAATAAAATTTAGGTCACGACCTAAATATAATCATTTGTCATATTCAAGTTATACTGCTCCAAAAAAAGTTGACATTGAAAGCTGAGCTATAATATTGATTTTGCCATCCTGTAACCTACTCTCAGAAAATAAAGAATCCTACATTAAATTATCTTTGTTCAACAATTAATAACAAGCGAGAGTCCTTCTACTCATATAATCTTTTAATTTTTCTACTCATATTTCTCTAGTTTAGAATAAAATTATACAAATGAGATGCAAATGGACCTGCTCTTCGCAGTAACTTTGCGTAAGATCACGCTATATACGGTCATCTTCCAACTAATTGATTGCATTAAGAAAAAATTAATCACCATTGTATAATTACATAATCTGAGAGACCTACAAAAATTAAAACAAAAACAATTTGGGCAAACAGCTTCTTCAAACACAAAAAATAGATCAAACAAACGGAACAAACGCACTCAGTCATCGTTCTTGAACGTACATCCTAACAATTCTAAAACATATTTCTTCAATAATCTCAAAAATAGAGAGAGTAATAAAGATAAAAAATCAGCCAATTAACATTTGTTTATAAGCAGTACGAAAATAAATTACAATATAACTATATAAAACGCAGACATGCAGCTAACTGAAAAACAACCTCCGATTTTCTACCAATGAACGTCTTAAGTAAAAAAAATTACAGTCATTTGAGGATGATGACACTGAAAAGAAACCCCCTTAAAAAATTAAGTTATAGTACGAAGAGGATCAACACAAGATAAAGCATCCCATTTTATGTCCATGATTGGGGAAAAGTTTGTACGCGGCATGTAAACATTTCAAGCGAAAAGGCAAAAATATTTGGTTTTAAAAGACGAAACTTTCTCGAGGGTGGTTTTACATATTTTTAAAACCAATTACCTTGTCTGTTGATAATTTGTAGTGTACTGGAAGTGTTAAAAATGCTTTTCTAAATCACTACAAATAGACTTTCATCTCTCCAATTCCATGACCATCCATGACACACTGCCACGAAGTAAAGTTGTGTAGATGAGAAACTCAACTTCCTCTCGGTAAGACCGGGCGGCGCCTATTCAACGGCATTTATGCCAAGTTTTATGTACTAATACTGAAATTGAATATCTTCTCATTAATTTGAAACTTTTTTTCAATATCTGCAATACATTTGTATTATCTAAAAAATCTTAAAACTCTTCAGAACCAATAAATATAACTTTTTTTCGTGTGCATTAAGTTATTTATATATGCTAGTAGATAGCGCTGGGATCGATTTCCGCCTGAATACGAATTTTGATTACTTTTGGGGCAATTTTTGACAAATTTGGTTTCTTTTTGGCCGGAGTTTAATTTTAAGATATTTGCGAAAATTTGAGTGATATAGAGATAGCAACCATAAGAAAATAATTTCAATTAAAATTAGACAATTTTTAAAAAATAGTTTTAATTTTGTTCATGGTGAAGAGAGCTTGGGCCAAAATTCCAACAGAGGGCGAGCAATTTTTCTCTTCCGAAGATGAAATAAATCTGTAAATGTTTAAAAGGAGAGACTAGCGACGAATTTGACAAGATCATACTTCACAGGATCATTTCTGTAGTATATCTTCACATCCTCTCTATTCAACAATAGAGTCGGTGCAGCCACGATGATGAGTTGTAGCTCTTCTTCTTGAGCGTGAGAGGTTGCTGGAGAAATCGACGTGTTCGAAGTCTTCAGTACTCGAGGATCGTTCGCCTTCTGTATTTTATGCAGATGGTAATGGAAGTTAGGGCTTTCTGAGTGGTTTTTTGTTTGAATTAAACAAAAATTAAAAAATTCAGATCTGTATTAAATTTCAAAGTTTAATTATATTGTTATTACAATCAGGGCTGCCACAACCAGTGATGCCAATGTGGGAGCCCTGAGCTATTGCGCTTGCCTGGCTTGCATTAATCGCACGCTGGTTAGCCGCAGTTGGCGCAAATTTCAAAATGGGTATTAAATACAATTCTTGTAATTAAAATAAATAATTATTGAAAAATTCACAAAAATGTAAATAAATTGTATAACTTTTGATTTCATACAAGAAACAAATTGATAACATATACTTTTCTGAATAACAATTTATTTTCTTTGAATTCCATAGACTAACTAATATTCCACAAAACATTTTTTAATACATATAATTTATACATTATTGGCCACAACTTAATTTACTTGAAAAAAGAGTTCTATTTAAACCCAAAAAGTGACTAATGTGCATTAATTATGTGACTTAATTCTCTTTTGAATTCAAAAGAATTCGATGAAATTTATAAGAAGTCCAGGTAAATTTTAACGAATTCAGAGTGAATTCGAAACAATTAAAATCAACTTCACAAGAGTTCACGGTAAATTCAAATAAATTGTCAAGAAATCAATATTAAATTCATTTTCATTTTTTTCATTCATTTGAGTGAATTGAACATGTTGAAAATTAAAAAATTTTCATTCAATTGAATAAATTGGAAGAGAACAGAATTCTGTGCAAATTCGATAGAATTTAAGTGAATTGAAAAAATCCAAAAATAAAAATAAAACAACGAATAAAATAAAATTTAAGTGAATTTAGAGGAATTTAAGGGAAATGAGAAAAATTCGATGAAATTGATAAAAATTCAAGTGATTTCAAAACAATTCCAAAATACTTAAGAAATTCATTGAGTTCAATAAATTTGGAATGAATTTAGAAAAATTCAAAAAGAATTTGATGAAATGCCTGAGAATTCAAGGTTAGTTGAAAGACATTGAATTGAGTGAATTTAGAAGAATTCAAGCGAATTCAAAAGAATTCAGGGTGACTTCCAAATGAATTCAAATAAATTGAAAAAATTTAAAAGGTCCAAATATTCCATTGACTTCAGTAAAATTGGAGTAAATTTAGAAGAATTCAAGAGAATTCGAAAGCCTTTGATAAAAATTCATAAGAATTTGAGTGAATTTAGCAAAATTACTTTGACAGCCCAGTGGGTAAAAAAATGGAGGACGTATTTACGACATCCTTACAACATTTTTACAGCGTCGCGAAGGCTTTCTACGTCCGTGTCGTAAAGATATCTTTAAGATATCTTTAAGACATTTTAATGTCGCAAAGATGTCTTTACGTCATCTTTAAGACACAACATACGACGTCTTCGCGACGTCGTAAAGATGTCATAACGATGTCGTAGAGACGTCCTTCAATTTTTCGCCCACTGGGAGAATTGAAGTTAATTTTAAGAAATTAAAAAAAGAACAGTGAATAAAATGAAGTTCTATGAAATTCACCGTAATTCAAGGTGAATTAAAAAAGAAAACAATTCAAAAACATGAAAAATGAATTTAATTCAGTAAATTTGAAATGAGTTTAGAAAAATTCAAGAAAATTCAAAACAATCAGGATAAATTCAAATGAATGGACAAAAATTCAAAAATAAAAAAAAAATATTGAATAAAATAAGATTCGAGTAAACTCAAAGGAATTTAAGGGAAATGAGAAGAACTTGATGAAACTGATAAAAATTCGAGATGAATTTAAACAAAAAATTTAATAATTAAAAAATTCATTGAATTCATTAAATTTGGAGTGATTTTACAAAATTCAAGGGAATTCGAAGAAAAGCATCAGAATTGAAGTTGAAAGACTTCAGGGTGAATTAAAAAAAAACTTTTAAAAATCCATTGAATTGAGTAAAATTTCGTGAATTTAGAAGGATTCCAGTGAATTCAAAAGAATTCGATGAAATTCGTAAAAATTCAAGATGAATTTCAAAGAATTTAGGGTGAATTTAAGACAATTGAAAAGAATGGAACAAGATTTTTAAAATCCAAAAAGATTCCATTGAATTTCTGAATTCCTGTATTCAATACTGGTTAACCCTTGGGTTCTCTATTTCAATTTATTTTTGAAAGACAAGTGACTAAAGTGATTTTTTCATTTTAAAAAGTGACTATAGTGACTTTATCTTAAAAAAGTGACTAAAAGTGACTTAAGTAACTTAAGTAACTGTGTGGAAATCCTGTTCATTTGACTAAATATTACAAACTTGTATCATTGTATAACTCTTCTTAATTAATTTGAATAAAAAATAAATTAATAGCAGTAGTGGTACAACAAAAAATGGGAGAGTTCTCAATGCTTCAAACTAGAATTGTTCCATTCGAAAAATTCTACAAGAAGTTCATTCATTTTATGATATTTTTCAATAAACAAACTTTTGAAAAAAATTATGTTTTTGTCGAGGGGCTGACAACTCGACCGATTGGGTGTACACCTCGGCGTACATCTACTTCTGACTTCAGTATACTTCAGGATATTTCAATTACTTCAGAAGATTTCATTAACTTCGGGATATTTCAAGAGAAATCCAGTGATTTCAAGTGTCTTCAAGTGCATTCTCGTGACTTCATGTGAATTCCAATGACATCAGACATTTAAGGAGATTTCAAGTGACTTCAGGAGAATTCAAGTGACTTCAGATGAATTCAAGCGATTTCAAGTGACTTCAGGAGAATTCAAGTTACTTCAAGTGAATTCATGTGAGATCAAATGACTTCAAATATTTCAGGAGAACTCATGTGACTTCAAATAAATTCAATTGAATTCAAGTGACTTCAGGTGAATTCAAGTTACTTCAGATATTTCAGGAGGCTTCAGGAGATTTCATTACAAGTGTACACCTGATTTCGAGAGTTGTCAACCCCTCCGTTTTTGGAAATACTCAAAAATTGATACAAATTATAAAAAAATGGAAAACCCAAAATTTTTGATTTTCATAAAAATGGACATTTTAATCATTAATTTTTTGTTAAAACAAACCATAAGTTCAAAATGTTTCTTAAGGATTGCTCATTTGCTTTAACTTGACTGAGGATACTTAATTATAGCAATGATATTCTTCAAAGCTCTTTATTCGCTCATTTTCCCCAAGCTTCCTGAGAATACTTAATTACAGCAATGATATTTTTCAAAACTCTTTATTAAAATTTAACAAACTTTTCTTTATGTATGTAAATACTCATCTCTACTATACATTATTATTTTAAATGTTAAAATGAATTTCATCGGAATTTTAATTTGATAACAATCAAATCAACGCATTTAAATAATAAATATCAATGTTGATATTTAAATAGTCAAAGGTTCATAATCAATATTAATTAGTATCTCGTTAAAGAAATAATTTAACAGATAATCGAACACATTTCTTATAATTGTAATAATTACACTGGTATGTAAGAAAATACTTACGAATTTTACATTTATTTAAAGATACATTCCATTAACTAAATAATCGGCATCGTGCGCATAGGGCTCGTGCCCTCGACGACCTCTTCGCCTCACCACGCGTAATCTGCATGCTATTAAAACTGCCATCACCGCAGATACTGATAATCCCAATGCCAGCGAAATTACTGCACCTTTCGGTCTCAAATTTTCGTTTACGCTACTATTAAAGCGAAAATGTTGAGCGACCAAGTTCTCCTTTTTTGTTTCTTTTAAATGCTCTTCTAAAATCTTTTGGTCTACCTGAGGATCTGTAAGATAAATTTTTTTCAAAATAATTCTTTCTCTTTTACGAAAATTCTTTAAAAAATCAATGTAAAATATACCGACCATCGTCCTTTTCAACTTCAACAATTTTTACACTCGCGTGCCCTTTTTCAACTGATTTTGTCTTCGTTGCACTTTCATCCTTGTGTTCCACTTGAACAACTTTTGGATTTTTAGACTCATTCGTCTCGTTACTATCACTTTTCTTGGTAACATTCGCTTCCTTTTCTGAGGTCTATCACGGGAATAAAAAAAAACAATTAGTAAAGATTTGAAGAACAGGGTTGCTACAGAACGCTGGCTTAAATTCCATGACTTTTCTAGGTTTTACGCGTCTACTTGTGAAAAAATGCAATCAATGCTATTCAATTTCAACACATTCTACTGATCGTAGACTAATTTACCATCAATTTCTTGTACAGTTATTAATCAATGCAAATATAAGGAACTTTTCAATAATTATTAAAATCTAAAAAATTCTCATTAATATTATTATAAAATTTAAAAAATTCCGGAATTATAATTACATTATTTTTTGCCAGGTCTTCCAGGTCTTGTAGCAACCCTCAAGCATCTAAAGCTTAATGAGGGTGGCCGTTTTAATCGAGGGAAAAATTCCCGATCATTTCCCGGTTTTTTGCCGGTTCACAAGAATTTTTCACGGTCAGTGAAACTGACCATGGGTCATTAAACTGCAAAATTTTAAATTTGAAGCTTCTATAAATTGAACAGTTCAAAGCTTTCTGGTTACAAAATATAAATCCAGGCTATCATTTTCAATGCTCTAAATTAAAACTAATCCTCCCTTTCCACTCAAATTAATAAAAAGTATAATAATAAAACATGTCCCTCTTCTAATTCAGTACAAAATTAAAAAAAAAAAGGTTTGACCCCTTTCATCTAAATGTTGAAAATGCCAAATTTGCCCTTCGTCCACTTAATAGAAATGATAAAAACAAAAAAAGTGAAAACCAAAATTCCCTCCCTTCCAACTCTATAAAAATGTTAGAAAGAAAAAAATTTTCTTCCTTCAATTCAGAAAAAAAAATGACAAAAATGTCGTCCCAACTCTATAAACATATAAACATTATCAAATGTCTCTCCTTATATGAAAAGGAAATTAAAAAACTAAATTTCCTCCCTTTCCACTCGATAAAATCTAAACAATAAAAAATTATCCATCTTCCAAATCATAAAATATTAAATGAACAAAACTTTATCCCTTCGAACTCAATAAAAATCTTAAAAATAAACAATATTCCACTTCCAATTCAGAAAAAAATGAATGAGCAATATTTCGTCCCTTCCAACTTGATAAAAATCTTAAAAATAAAAAATTATCCTTCTTCCCATTCACAAAATATTAAAAACCAAAATTTTGTCCCTTCTAACTCAATAAAAATGATGAAAACAAAAAAGTACCTCCTCTAATCCTGAAAAAAATAGCCAAAATTTCTTCCGTTCCAGCTCGATGAAAATCTTGAAAATAAAAAATTATCCTTCTTCCAATACATAAAATATTGAAAACCAAAATTTCTGCCTTTCCAACTCGACAGAAATCTTAAAAATATAAAATGTCCATCTGACAATTCAACAAAAATTAAAAAATAAAATTTTCTTATTTCAAACTCAATAAAAATGTTAAAATACCAAATCTGCCCGCCTTCCACTCAATAAAAATGTAAAAAACAAAAAAGTTCCTCTTCCAATTCGGAAAAAAATTAAATACCAAAATTTCTTTTCTTCCTTTTAAAATTAGAATTGTGAAATTCCAATGTTTTTAATACATACATTCTTTCAAGACGAATTATTTCAATATTAATTCGTTTCAAATAATTGTTCATTTGTTATTTATACATCAAAATTCAACAATTTCTCTCACAAATTGAACACTTAAAAATAGAACAATTAAAAGCGTAACGTTTAAAACTTAAATTTAACACTCTGAAATTTTAACGATTCGAGGATTTCTATTTCAAACAATGTAGTTTTGAATATTGGATTTATCATTGCTTCTTTTAAATGAACATCAAATATTGCTAAATATTAAAAAATTGTTTTTTTCTTCTAATTAAAAAATTGCAAACTGAATGGGTTAAAAATGGAATATTTTAGACTTCAAAATTGGAAGCTAACAACTGGACTTAAAATTTAAAAAGAGTTGAAATCGAACTTATTTTAAATTGCATTATATCGTATGATATGAAATTTGTGATATTTCAAGTTATTGAATAGATTTTTCTTCTAAAAATTTGTAAAATGACCGGTCAAAAAAAAAAACTTCACTGTCATTTGCCGATTTCTCTCGTCTCAAAAAATTCTCGGTCATTTCCTGGTTTTCCGCTTCAACGGCCACCCTGAATTCAAAAGATAAAAAATGAATTATACTCACTTTACAAGGTTGGGGCGTGGATGTCGATCTTATATTTTGACGAACGATTTCTGGTTCGACATGATGTTCAACAGGAGCAATTGATGGATGAGGCTGCGGTTGTTTTTCTTGCCAGGTTTCATGATCTGATTGTTGATAATAGGGCACGAAGGATCTACTCTGATCGACATTTCTAAAAATAGAAACATAGATTATAAAACATTATCTGCATAAAAACGTATCTTACACTTTTTAGATATTTCGGTATTTAATTGGCTAGTTTCAAGCACTTAACCGAAATTAACTTACCCATCTGGTGCAGTTTCTTCTACAACTCCAGGCCTCTTGTGATTGAAAATATGTGGTTGCTCTGCAAAAAGTGTAAACCTTTGCAAATAAAACCTAAAAAAAAACCCGAAGGGTTGACCACTCGACTTTTGAGTGTACGACAGATTTCGAACATTTCAAATATTTTAAAATACTTCAAAATATTTCAAAGATTTGGCAAAGATTTCGAAGATTTCATGAAGGCTTAAAAAGCTTTCGCAAAGATTACAAAGATTTCGTAAAGATTTCAATTTCAATTACTTGAAAAGACGTCAAATATTTCAGATACCGCGCCAACCGGGGCTATTATGGTATATTTTGGGGTAAATATGGGACAACATTTACGCTATATAAGTCCATTGAATTTTACTTTTTTGGGGTAGAACTTTCTGTATATCCTATAAACAACATTTGTAGGATATATAGCAAGATCGCACAAATGAAAAAAAAATCCTTCGGAGTAATACCGTAAGATCATGATAGCTCCCGAAAATCAAAATAGCCCCGGTTGACGGTACCAAAATATTTCAAAGATTTCACTAATGCTTGTACACCAGATTTCAAGAGTGATCAACCCCTCGGAAACCCCTATTTTATCAAAAACTTAAATACAATACATATTTATACTTGATCTTACGTTCGTAAACTGGAACATTATTTTGCTCATGAAGAGGATAATTGTACCCATTGTAGCCTTCTTTATTTTGCTCATAGTAAGGCTGATAATTCCAGGGATAACTCTGCGACCCATAAATTGCATGAGACTGAGCCTGAGGTACACTTTCTGGGTCTAATGGATATGGAAGATTCTGTTGTGGAGGCAAGACTTGATGTGTAGATCCGGACGGTTGCCAGGATTTAGGATTGCTTTCTTGCACATGTCCGTAAAGAGGTGCATAAGATTTGTGGTGCTGAAGCATTTGTTGATACCTCAAGACATCAGGAAGAGAGGGTAGCACTGGTTTTTGCACAACTACTGGAAGAGGGGCTGGGAATGGTTTTTCCGTGGGGCAATGAAGCTCTCCAGCTTCATCTGAACCATCCGAGCATTGTGGTATTCCATCGCAGACATTGTATATCGCGATGCAATCTCCCGTTGTTCGACATTCAAACTGATTTCTACTGCAGACTGAGATATAAGATTTAATTTAATTACTTGTTATTTAATCATCTATGGTAAATATATGATAAATATTTTAAATACCTGGTTTAATAGGTGCTGGAGTCGTCACAACTGGAGCTTTTGTCACTTGAGTAACAACCACGGGAGGTGATTCGTTATACGAATACTCCTGAAGTCCTGGATCAACGTGCTTTCTATCGTAAATCAAAAAACAAAATAATTACTTAGCAAAATTCAAAATCAAATTTGAATATAGATTCTAAAATAATAACAATACCTCAGCGATTTGAGTTCATGCTCCTGAGTTCTTCGAATCTGTTCTTCCAACTGTAAAGCTGTCTGTGGTTTATAGTTCGTAAGAACTGCGCTACTATAATTAGCATGATCCGTAAATTTGCACTTAAAATCCTGAGGAGGGCCACAGTGAAAAAGATAACAACTTCCAGGTTTCTAGAAAGACAAAATAAAATCAATACCAATAATCTAATAAAATTGCACAAATTTACATAAAACATTTGAATGAAACCGTGCTTACTTTTTCCTCAAAAACAAAGACATCACACTGACCAGTCACACAACAAAATCTGATACAATCGCTTTCCGAGTTTACGTCAATCTCGGTCAGATATTTGGCTCCCATTTGCTGAGAATCCTGTGTTCTGATAATTTTGTCCTTGTGAATAACGAAACCGTCGTAGCACGTTTGTAAATTGCCATCAGGGCGCTTTTCACTCTTTTTTACAATACCCTCACAGTTGACAAATAGAAATATCGTGAGAGAATTAATTATAACATATAAAACTCGATGAAGCATGGTTGTGTTACGAACTTCTGAGTGTCAAATGGCACATGCTCTTAGGCCTCCGAAGCGCGATCGATAATAAGGCCGCTTAGGCTAATTTTGTCTTAAGACTACCAACGCAGCTGTAGGTTATAAAAAAAAATATATGTCGCACGTAAAGATATCGATTATTAGAATTTTGCGAGAGATTGTTGAAAGCCAGAGGAGAATTTAATTAAATTTCGTGCAAGCTTTCAGTTTCTGAAGAGTATACGAGCTGTGCGTTTTACGCACATCTATAAATTCACGCATGCGTTCTCATTGTGATATAAAGCGATAAAGACAGATGGATAAAACTAGTTTTGAGTACATTAAAGATTTCAAACTATTCCACTTGAAAATTCGGTGAAAATCAAATTAAGCATAATAAAAACTACTGGTGTATTAGGCAAACTATTTTATTGTAGAAAAATGCTTTCAAGTTTCAAGTTATTCAAGATTTTAAACTATTCTACTTTAAAAATCTGTGCATATTGAATCAAGTATATTAAAAACTACTGGTGTATTAGACAAACTAGTTTATTGTATAAAAATGTTGGAATCACATGAAGTAGATTTGAACTTAACTTTAGAAAATAATGTCATGTTGGAAACTTTAAAAATTATTTAAGGCTTAGAATTTAACAGTATGCACACCATCATCATAATCATCCTCGTCGTCAGAGGATCCATCCAAAGTAGCTAAGGGTTTTGCTAGAGCTACACCAGTCATGCTGCGACATTCAATAAGAGATCTTCCACTGTTTAATAAAAAAGCACAAAAAATGTATATTGAATTATTCCCATTAGAGAATGAGTCCCTAGGAAATTCTTATATTAAAATATTCGGACTACCAGAGTGGCTAAAATTGGATAAATTTTTTCAGTCTTTTTCAATTTATTATTTGAAGTATTCAAAAAAGAATTTCCAAATGAAGTAATTTAGTTAAAAACTGAACAATTTCAAACTTAAACAATAAATACGTTTACCCGACGGGTGATTTTAAATTCCCGGTCATTTCCCGGTTTTCCCCAGTCAATTAATCATTTATTTATTTACAAACTTATGAAAGCGCAATGTTCATTTTCAAAATATAATATACTTCCCAAAAGCAGTTAAAAATTATATTTTTTATGAAAAAGAAAATAATTGAAATACACGAACGCCACTTAATATGTGGACACCCGTTTGGTTAGCATTTAGAATCTGTTTTTCTCTGAAAATATAGGTTGAAAAATATCTAGATTCTCAATAAAATGATGACAGGATGAAATCATTTAAAACTTTTTAAAGAATATATTGAAATAATAGCTCAAATTATGTTTAATTAAATTTTAAATAAGACCCAAAATAATAAACATTTTTCGATGTTTTTGTGCTCATTTAAAAAGTAAATTTCTGTACAATCGCAGTAAATTGTCAGAAATAATTTGAAAAAAAATTTTCTTGCATGATGCAAGCAGTTCAAGTTGGAACAACAAACAGAAAAATATTAATATTCTCTTCTGCTCCGAATAAAATTTTTTAAATATATGAAATAAGTAATCATGAATTATTTATAAAAATTCTTTGAAATATGCATTCTAAATTTTTTTACAATTATCAATCGGCCTTTTTTGCCTATTTTATAAGTACTCGTAAATTGCAAGATTCATTAATTTTAAGCTTGAGTGTACTCCTAGAACATCCTTAAAATATTCTTAAATCTTCAATTCTTCAATTTAATAATGTGACAATTTTCACGATTTTAAAAACTCTTTAATTACTTTGAAAGTAAATAAAAAATGTTCAATTAAACGCGTTGGGATTAGAACTGTTCAACTTCAAACGCTTTAATATGAAATTTGATATTTTTAAAACCTTCCATTCACAATGGAATTTGAAATTGTAAGTTGAAAGTACTTATAATTGGTTAATATTTAATGTTTAGTTTTGATACTCTTAAATTTGTAATGACTTTCTCTTACTATTTTCAACTATTAAATTTTCAAAAATTTCCAATTTTACACATTTTTAAAAAATTTAGAACGCTTTTAAGCACCTTCTTCTTTAAATTGTTCATTTTTTACAAATTCTATTGGAAACCACACTTTCAATTTTAATATTGATCAATTCCAATCAATTCTGAATGCTTTTAAGCTAACATGGGCAAATGTTAATCTATTTGTATTTTTAATGTTTAAATGTTTCAAATTTCAAACAGTTAAATTTTGATATTTGACAAATGGAGATTTGTTCAATTTTAAACTGTTTAATTGAAAATGTGGAAAATAAAGGATTTCGAAAGTTTCATTGTGATATTTTTTAGTCGACAATTTTTTTGTTTGAAAATTGTCCAATTTTAAAGGTTCTCAGTTTTAAATGTCTGAATATTGAACAGTTCAATTCCAATTTGGAACAATTGTGCATTATACCTTAAGACACTTTATTTAATTTACGTTCACAGATTTAAGGAATATTAAAAATCTGTTAAAAGATTTTTTTTAATATTTGGATGAACCCCTTCAACGCTTTGTGATCTCTCGTGACCGATGTGATTAAGATAACATACCTATGAAAACACTTCTAATATGCATTTTAGTCCACTCAAGACAAAAATCCCGGTCACTGAATCAAGTTCCCGGTCATTTCCCGGCTTTTTCCCGGCGAACAAAATTCTCGGTCATTTCCCGGTCAAGTAGGCGCCCTGATACTGTACAAATTCAAAATTTTGAAAAATTATATAAGTAATCTACAAATTAAAAACATTTGAAATTCTACAATTTCAAAGTAGAAGCCATCAAAATTAAACAATTTTTATTTCGAGGTTTTCGAACAGAAAAAAATTAACTCACTTTCCGTGTTTGTCCCGATCTCAAAGAATTCATCTCAAAGAATCCTCGCTCATTTCTCAGCCCAATAGCCACCCTGGACTACTTTAACACAACATAATTTTGGTACATTGCAAAATGAAAATTCAACTTACTCTGGACCCCTGCTAAGTTTGTAATATCCCTTGTGAGAGTTAGCCTGAGAAAGTCTCGTTATAAACGGTTCATCGTGACTAATTACAATTAGTTGGAAGCTCTTCTGTTGTTGCGACCGTAGATTAACAATACTGGAAAAAGTAGAAAAAAGAATTAGTTTATCCCTAAAAATTCCCCATTATTCCCACGAAGAAATTACATCATAACTGAATAAAAACTTACGTGCATAAAGCATCTGCCAAACTTTTAGAATTGGACTCATCCAAATTAGTCGTTGGCTCATCCAAAGCCATCACGCCACACTCTCCACAGAAAGTTTCGGCCAGTGCCATTCGGATTATTATAGAAGTTAAGACCTAATGAAACGCAATGTATTTTAGTAAAAATTCTCTAAACTAAAGATTCTAAAAAGATTATTAAGTCAAAAACCCTTTGTCCTGCGCTGCAACGGCCTTTCATGTCCATTTCCACTCCGTTTTTCTTCTGAACCAGCTTGTAATTGTAAGTTCTTCTGGCCGTATCTGTCCCTTCAGTTGCGTTTGTTCGAATTTGGATGGTTGAAGTATCATTTCCAGTGTAGACAACGTTCCACATTCTATCCATGATTTTGTTTACTGTATTCATTCGTTCTTCGTGATACTCTATCATAGAAGCATCTAGTATTCTGCTATAAATCCTCAAATTTTCCACGGACTCATGAGTAGCCTACGTATGAAAAAAAAAAAATTAGAAGTAATACTTGTTAAACTGAAAACGATATTCTGGTTAGATTAAAATTAAATTTAATTACCACTAATTCAATTGCCTTGTACTTGAAGTTTTGATGAGCGTTCTTGTAATCACTTCTTCTAAGTTCACCTTCCAGCTGCTTAATATTTTGCCTCAATTCTTCTTGTGTTCCTTCGATCTTGCTTCTCTACAAAAAAAAAAAATCGGTTCGTCAAACAAAAGTTTGAAAAAATGCAAATACAGACGCTGAAAAAGTGCACAATTTACCTGATTCATTAATTTCTCCTCCTCTTCCCTTAATTGTCTTCGATCTGCTCGTACTCTTTCGATTTGGAAATTTTTAACGCATTCTTGGAATTGTTCCCATTGTTTCTTTAAACAATCCAAGTCTCTTTCTTTTGTTCGAAGTGTGATGTTATCCATCAATGTTCTTTTGCTCAGTTCCTGTTGCGTCATATCCTCCCTAATGCTGGCAATTTTTTTCTCAAGAGTACTCTTACTGTCCTTTAATGCGTTGATCATCTCGTCATAAATTTTCACTTTCTCTTCTACACGCTGCAATTTTTCTTCAGTTTGATTCTCAACAAATTTCTCAATTTCGCTTTGAATTTTGCTCAATTCGTACATACGTTTGGAGACTCGATCTATTTTTTCTCTGTCACTTTGGAGACTTTCGTGATTTTCCGTCTGAAATAAGGAAATAGTTATTTACTAATAACATGGCTAAAATTTGTATATACACATTAAAATGAAAAACATACCTTTATTTTATCCATATTCTGAATAGCAGTTTCAAGTTCGTCTTCAGCTGAAATGAGTTTGTGACGTAAATCCTGAATCGTTTTCACCAACGCATCTTTCTTTGTCGACAATTCTTGTGCCTTATCATGAAACTGTTGAAGCTTCTGCAAATTCGATGAAAGTCTTAATTTCTCTTCTTGCAGCCCAAGCCGCTGTTCTTTCGCCTTTTCCAATTTGTCACAGTGACTATTTAATGCAGCTTGCATACTTTCAATCTGTTCTCTACACTCTCTCATTGAATTTTTTAACGTATCTCGCTCTTGCTGTGCTTCTTCCATCGTTTTATCGAAATTGGAACCTTTGAGATAAAATAAGAATTTAATATCCAAATATTTTGCATTTAAAATTGTACCCTAAACTCTTACTGATATTTTTTGGATTACCTGCACTCGAAATTTGACGTTTAACTGCTGTAATTTGACGATCCAATTTCTCTATATCATCGAAAGATTGATCCCACAATACGATATCGCTGCTCGTATTTTTCCAGATTGTTAACTTCTCTTCTGGATCCTTCATTTCAAAAACTAGTTTCTCTTTTTTTTCCTCTGCCTCTTTAAACTCCTTTTTCTTTGTTTCAATCACTTCCTTAGCATTGTTTAGTTCTGTTCCTTCAAATTTCAGTATTTTTTCAACGGTAGATTTTAACTGCAAAAGCGAATCGTATTTTTTCTGTTCAACTTTTAATGTACTCTCGCAATCTTGCAAAGCACGAGGCACTGATTCTATGTCGCGCTTCATTTTCTGTGACAAGTTTTTCGCTTCCTGGTCATTTTGGAATCCGCGATTACATAATGGACAACAGGGTTTTTTAGAATCAACTTTTTCTAAATATTTCTTGTAGGCAGCTCTTTGATAAGCGTACATTCCTCTCTCGTCTTGGAGAGATTTTACTTTCTTCAACTGTTCCACCACAGCATCATCGTAATTATTGTAATCACAATGTGCGGATACCTTTTCCTTGTCATCTAGAAAACAATTGTTTATCTGGTTGAATATTCTATGTGTAGGAATAATCCAGGTGCGAACGACTCGACTTTTGAGTGTATAACAGATTTAAAGATTTCCTAAGATTTCACAAATATTTTTAAAAATTTCACAAAGATTTAACAAAATTTCACAAAGTTTTCAAAAGATGTCACAAAAAATTGAAGGATTTCACAAAGTTTTTAAAGATTTTAAAGGATTTCAAAATATTTAAAAATATTTCAAAACATTTCACCAAGAATTAAAAGATTTCAAAGATTTCGCAATGATTTCACGAAGGCTTGTACACCACATTTCAAGAGTGATCAACCTCTCAGCAATAATCAAATCTTATCATGCACGTACTCTTTAGCTCATCTTCTTTTTGCTTTAATTCGTGCATATTGTGCTTAATCGATGTCTTTAAACTTGTTAGCCGATGCATCTCTATTTCCAGTTGTTTTGTCAAGGTCTCTTTTTTTGTAATCTGTAATTAAATACATATAGTAAAGAAATAATAAAAGAAAATAGCTGAAAAGTATGATAGTTAACTTTGTAAAACATTAAATAATTACCAATTTCTGATGAACTTTATCCAAAGTGTTTCTCAGTTTTTGCATAGGAACTTCGTCTACACCTAAAAGAACTTTTAAATTAGACTCATATTTCCTCTTAATGGACTCCAAAGTTTTCTCTTTAGCTTCACGGGTTGATTTGTTCAAATCCAACTCAGCCTGCAACGAACTATGCTGATGTATCAATGATATCTCTTCGTCCAATTTTTGAATCTCATTTTCTATTTCGTTCCTTTTCTTAGACTCTTCGTTTATCTTAGCTTTAGTAGCATTCACGTCCATCTTTTTGCCTAGTGCTTCACATCTATTGTTTACTTCCCGAAGTTTCATTTCAATTTCGTTCAATCTCTTTCCTGCTAGACCCGCCTAAAGTATAAAACCATGGTTAAATTTATTTTTCGAATAAGTTATATTTTCAAATTTAAACATCAATAGGTACTTGTGTAATTTCAGATTGGACAGTGGTGATTTCTTTTCTGATATCCGACAATTCCTTCTCCCGTACGTTTGTTTCAGATTCGACTTTCGACTTTTCTGATCTCAGAACATCTATTCCTTGTTGCAGACGTTTCTCTTCGATTCCTTTTTGCTGTCTAGCATCTTCTGCATCACGTTCGAGTTCTTCCAATTTGTTTTTCACGGTTCGTAGGAAGTCGTCAACTTCTATAAACATAAAGAAATTTTATTTCAGAAAATGGAATATCTACTTAATAAAACAAGGGGAATCTGAAGTACTTATTTCAAATATATATTACCATCTTCTGAGCTGTTGTTTAAAGAAACGTTTACATCCAAGGTGGCTAAAGTGTTTTGAAGCATCTTGTTTCTATTAGCGATTCTGTCATTATGATCCTTCATCTTTTGTTTTAAAGTTCCGATTTGAACTCTTTGCTCTGCAATATCTTTCGCTAATTTTTCCTCTTTCCTTGCCTCGGCTTGCAATCTCAATTCAAACTAGAATGCATGAAAAAAAGTATTAGTAAACTCTATGGTTGTGGAAAAAATCCTTACATAATAAATTATTCCAAAAATTAAACCTACTTCTCTTATATCAGCGTTTTTTTTCGAAAGAAAGCCTTCATTTTCTTCTAATTCGTGTTTTAATTGCTCTGTTGTGCCTTCATAAATTTTATGGATGCTCGATTTTAGATTGTTAACCTCCTTTTTAGCCAAGTTGTACTCCATTTTCTTCTTATCTGTAACAGAATATTTTCTTGCATACTATGCAAGAAAGAAACCCTGAATAACTGATAATTGTAATAAAACATTTTACCCTCATTCACAGCCGTGTTTCTGTATTCATTCTCTTTCTCCTCAAGCGCTTGAATCTTTTCACGAAGCGGCTTAAGATCCTCCTTTATTTTCTCGCTTCTTGCAACAGATTCTTCTTTCCTCTCAATGAGTTTTTGCAAATTTTTCTCTCTTTCGGTTACTTCGTTTTTAAGCACAGCAAATTTTTCTTTCTCGGCTTTGATGGTTCTTGCAAGAACAATACGGGATTTAATAAGTCCTCTTACATTGTCCAATGCTTTGTTAAACTTTGTTGTTCCAAATATTTCGTCAAACTTTTCTTTCAGTTTTTTTCCATCTTCAAAGGGCCAATTTAATTCTTCTTGATGACAAAATAGAACGTAGTTTAATATTGGCTTCGAAACTCCCATGTGTTTAACCATGGTTTGTGCTATGTCAGCGCAACGACCATTAACCATTATTTTCTGCAATTTAAAAGGTGAATATTATTAACAAAATTATTAAAAAATAATATATAACAAATACAGTCATCACAGTACCTATCAAAGTTAAAAAGGTGAATAGGTGATTTTTTTAAAAATCGGTGACGAATAGGTGATCCAGAAAAATGTTGTATAAGTCAAATAAACATGCAAGAAGTTTCCTTTTCCCCATGTTAGATCAATGGGAAACTTCATGGTCTTTGGGGCATGGGTTAATATAAACCGATATCACTCAAACTCATTTTTCGGGTTTTAAAAGAATGTTTCCGGTCATTTAAATTTTAAAATTCAAGCTCGTAAAACTAAATTCTTAATTCAAGTACCTATTCAAATAAGAATATCTGAATTTACAAATATAATGCGGAACGATTCTACATTCAAATTTTGAAGCGTTTCAAATAAAAAATTAAAGCCTCTCGAAATAAAAAATATTTAAAATTGTACGTATAATTCAAAAGTATATGTAGACCATCAAAATTGAACAATTTTTATTTCGAGGTCTTCAAACAAAAAACAAATTCAAATTGAACACTGAACATTGAAAATTAAAACACTGAAAATGGTTCAACTGTTAAGACTGAATTTGTAATTGACTCATTTATAAATAACTGTAAGGGCTTTCAATTGAATATTGTACTCATTTATAAATTTTTAAGCTAAAACTAATCAATTTTAACGCTTTTAATTCAATTGTTTAACCGATTAAGACTTTCACTTGGAAATCGCACAATTTCAAACAATTTAAACTTCAAAAAAGACGGGTTTCAATGCAAAACATACTAAATTTTTCATTCTAAAAATTGTTTGAAACTGAACGCTTTATATTTAAAATTGTTCCTTGCAATCTAAAATAAAATTTTATTATATCATTTTGAATGATTCAATTTATAATTTGAATTTCACTTGCTACTATAGTTTGAAACTGTGCAATTTATAAAGTATCAAAGTAAAATTATGAAATTTTTAGCACCTTCAATTTAATATTTAACTATGAAGGATTTCAAATAAAAATTGTACAATAACGTTTAAATTCACATTTCTTCAATTTCAAATGCTCCTAATTTAAAACTGTTCAATAATAAAAATTTTAATCTGGAATTTCTCGATTTTCATCATTTGGAAATAATAGTCATTTAAGTATTAAAAGGCTTTAATTTCTAATTCTGAAAACAATTTCAATTTAAAACTAAGCAATTTTGAATGTGTCAATCTAAAATTATTCATCACTTATTAAGGCTTTTAATTTGAAAAATAAATTTGCGGAATTTTCAAGGGTTCAATGTACAGAATCTTAAAGGATTCATTTTAAAAATCTTGAAAATTCAATTTCTTTACAAATACTGAAAACCTTAAACGTAAAATTACTCAATTATTAAGCTTTTCAATTTCAAACTGTCAAATTCTTATTGCATAAATTTCAAATTA
This sequence comes from Melikaiella ostensackeni, assembly GCA_032362435.1. Classification (NCBI taxonomy): domain Eukaryota; kingdom Metazoa; phylum Arthropoda; class Insecta; order Hymenoptera; family Cynipidae; genus Melikaiella; species Melikaiella ostensackeni. The sequence continues at coordinate 38,869,004 of JAUMHM010000031.1, read as the reverse complement.
TTGAATTTGCAAAGATGTTATACATCTATAGGAGGGTTCAAACAACAATTATTGAATTTTGAACACCATAGATTCGAAATGATCTAATTTATCATGTTTCGAGCTGAAATGATCGAATTTTTAATGTTGTAAATAAAAAATTCTTTAATTATTAAGGCCTCCATTTCTAAAATATATATCGTTGAGAAGTTTAAATTTTATATCTAACAATTTTGTATATATTTCAAACAAAAAATATTCAAATTGAAATCCGTTCAATTTGAACCACATTCTGTACAGGAGGCTAAAAATCTGAAAAAAATAAATAAAAGTAAAAAATCGACTCGCTATTCGGCTTAAAAATAAAAATTCAAATTCGTATACTTTCAAATTTTTAATGTTCTGAATTTAACAACTGAAAAATACGAGATTTAGAACATTAAAATTGTAAAGTTCAAGCCTTCAAAATTAAATAATTTTACAATAATAAGTCTTTGAAATTCAACAACTTGAAATGGGAAGTATTTAAAGCTGTAAGACTTCTCACTTGGAGTCATTTTCCGTCCTTCTCCCGGTCTTAACAAAATTTCAGGTTATTCTAGCTCACAAAAATTAACTCCGAGGCATTGTAAATTACAATTTTGAATAAAACTAGTTTTTCAATTGAAAAAAAAGGTGAAAAGGGGACACTCAGGGACGAGTGCAAATACAAATTAAATATTCTTACTCTATTTTTTTTATTCAGAAATAAGAATTTAACACCATCATTCCTTACCTTTTTTGTAACAGGATTTATTGTAGTTACAGTCGCATCTAAAGATTTCATTCTTATCATTTTTGGTTGCTGTATACATTCAATAGCCCTACACACTGTTATCGAGACACCTTTTTTATCGATGATTTCAAGTTTTACAAGACCTCTGACCTAAAATTATTATTTTAATGTTACTTTTTTAAATTTTATAAAAATGAAAGTCTACAATTTAGGTTCTTTGTTTCGCAATGACAACAAATTAATTTAATACACAACTTACCGTTGTTGCATTCGTTAGTTTAGGGTCATGAACAAAATATTTTCCTCCGTCAGAACCAGGAGGAAAATCACCACTCGTAGCATATTTGAGGGCTTCAATAATAGTTGTTTTTCCTGTACCATTAGGTCCCAGAATTAGTGTCATCGGTCGTGAAAATATTATATCATCAGTTTCAGTTTCACTACTGAAATTCCGGATGCCACGTATAGTTAACCTTTTTAACCGAGACATTTTGATCTTCCTTTGCTGATAACGTCCTCAATAATTTAATGATGATTGTTTAGCTTCGTTATTAATAAACTACGACGCAACTTTTCACGTGTAGTTCGCTATTTTTTGGTTAGGTTGGTCCTTTTCACGTATTCGCCGGTTCGGCGCGCGGGAATTAGAGTTCCAGAGAGCACGCGCAGAAATCTTGAATTGATTGGCTAGGAATTTGTACTTTTTTATTTTCTGCTAGTGCTTTATTTGAATTATTTAAATACAAAATACAATTAAAACTACAATGTATAATAACTAATTAATTAATTATAAGTTCAATATGGTTTAATTTCAATTTTTTTTACTTCATCGACTGATAAGCCTCATTTTAAAATTCGAAATAATAAGCCTGCTTTTTGCAAATTCGGAAGTTTGAAATCAAAAGGAACGTCAGGAACGAAACGAACGGACGAATGAAATTTCTGTTCAAATGGTCGGTTGGCCGTCGACCTGCACCAACCTGCCAGAATTAGTTGAAGTGTTGAAGACGTGCTTTTTTGGAACCTGAACCGCCGAGTCACAAAATCATCAGTCGCATTTCGACTACCAAAAGGGACAAATTCGTGACTAGTTACTTATAAAGACATTTTGTCGTGCGGGAAATATTTTTTCGCGAGAGACAATGCAGAAAATAAGTTTCCGTTGGCGATTTCGAGAAGTGTCTTTCTGGCGGGAAATCATTAGGAACCTATGACAATTCGGACTTTCGACCATTTTTTTAGAAGATTGTTCTGACTTTTTGAGATGTCTGGCCGTGAATTTATAGTCTGTAAATTTGGTAAGTATAAATTTAGTCGGTTTTTGATTATTTCTTAACAAAATTAATTCACTTTAGTTAAGTTTAGCATAAGGAAATTGCTGGTTATATTTCTGAAAAATCCTGGAAATGGAATAACAATACGTACTTGGAAAAGGCAAATGCATGGCAGCTTTTTTATTGCATTCTATTATTAGAGTTTCTTTTCTTGAAAATTTTATTAAATATGCTTTAAATAATGAATTGGATAAGGGAGCGTCCATTAATTTCATAAGGACGATTTTTGAAATTTTTAACTCCCTCCCCCCGTATCGTAAAGATTTGTAAGATTTTTGAGACCCCCCCCCCCCCCTTCTTACGTAAGATTTTTCACTTTTACATACTTAATATATCAACAATATATTAATGATTTTCACTGTAAACGAGATTTCAAAAAATTTCAAGGGATGTCAAAAGATTTGAGAGTTCCAGTGACTTGAAAGGATTTCGTGGTATTTTAAGGTATTTCAAAGGACCGCAAAGTATATTTCAAAAGATCTCAAGGGACTAAAACAGTTTTAGGGTATTTCAAACGATTTCAACGGATTATGAGAGGATTCACAGTTTTTGATTTCAGAGAGAATCTCAATTTAAGAAGTTTCAAAAAGGTTTTAAAGGAAGTCAAAGATTTCAAAGGATTTAAAGGAAATCAAGAGATACCAAAGTATTTTCACGAATTTTGAAGGATATCAAGGGATTTTAATTGGATTCAAAGATTTGAAGGGACTTTAAGAAATTTCATAAGATTTCAGACCGTTATACGAGCTTTCAAAGGATTTTAAGAGATTTCAAAGATTCCAAAGTATATCCACGGATTTCAGAGGATATCGTAAGATTTCAAAAGATTTAACGGAATTTCAAAGGATTTCGAGGAATTTTAATGGATTGTTAAATATTTAAAGAGATTTCAAAAGATTCGGAAAGATTCTCACGGATTTTAAAGATTTCAATGAATTTTAAAGGAATTTCAAAGATTTCAAGACATCTCGTAATACTTCAGAGATTTGACGCAATCTCAAGAATTTTAAGGGATTTCCTCAGTTTTTATAGGATTTCCAGGGTCCTGAGTCGTTTTTACGGGATTCCAAGAAATTTTCACATGATTTAAAATTTTTAAGGGATTTACAAAATTTTCAAAAGAATTCAGGGATTGCAAAGATTCAAGAATGGTTAACTCCTCGACCGTGTATTTATTGGACGTATGTAGAGACATTACATAATAAAAAAGAAATAAAAGAAATAATGATACAATGTGTATAATAGTTTATTTCGTAAGATTCGTAAGATTTTCCAGCCTTGAGGTTGGTTAAAAATATTATTGTATGGAAATAATTTTGTCCTTTGAACCTTTATATCTAGAAAATATTATGTAAAACTATTTTTTTCATTGCTGGGGGTTTTAACAATTATCTGCTTTTATTTTTACATTATTAATAATATTTTAATAATTTTTTAAATTTATTTTTCAGGCGCCTGCGTCATTAAATCAAATAAACGTTCGTGAGTGAATAAAGGCATACATTTTGAATTCAAACGAAAAGGACCAAAAGTCTTTCCTTTTAAAATTTATAATATTAATTGCATAATTTTAAATATTATTCGACATTATTCCAACTATAATCCTGATTGATGAGATATAATATTTCAATTTTTATTTTCTGACAACTTTTATTGCAAATTATTTCAAATTTACGGTTAGTATTAGTGAGAAAAACGAATTGTAAAAATTTTTTTACAAATTTTATCAAGCATTTTTTAAACAAAGTTTTACAAAGAATTATTATTATTTGAAATGATTAAATATTAGCTATCATTAAATTAAAATTGTAAACTCTGGTTTGCAAAATAATTTTAAGTTTCGATTCAAATTTTTTTTTTCGAAATTTGTGCTTTATTTTTCTAAAGTGAAATATTAGTGCCATTTGGGATCATCAAGACCTTCAAGATTTGCAGGCAGTGAAGAAGTAGGGAGCAGGGAAATTATTATTTGTTGCTTAATTCGCTATTTATTTCGGTGGGTATTTTTAATATATTTAATTAATAAAAATGGTTTTTTTTTCAAAGTCTGAAGAACAGAATACGAAACAACATAGTGACCATTAAAAAAGGTTAGTTGCCTTTATTAGCGATTGATTTTTCGCCATATATATTTCTTAGCACAGGTTTATAGGCCTTTTCTTGGTGCGCGATGTACAACTTTCTTATCTATTAAACTTCTCATATTTCTACTTAATTAAGATATTCATGATTCATGACTATTTATCATCGAAAATTCAATTGAAATCCGCGGAAAACTAAATCTCAATTCAAAGTTCTGCACCGGCGTTTTGAAGGAAATTTAGAATCACTCGGTTATATTTTGTTAAACTTGAGAATGTTTTTTTCATTATTATTACTTGAAAATTTCTTTCAAGGCGAAGAAAACCCAAGGATCATTATTTGTTAATGATTATTCGTTATCAATCTAGTTTGATTACTGTATTATTAAATAAATCATATTTTCTAAAGTATTGTGATTTGTAAATCTTTATTTTTTGGTTGTACTTGAATTTGTACACTTCTTTATATTCATGTGTTTAGATCATTCAGTTAGCATTAAAGTTCTTATTAAAAATACAAAATAGAACTAAAATTAAAAATCAAAAGAAACTTTTTTGAATAAAGCCAGTTATAATAATTAATCTATAGCCTGGGATGATTTATTTTGGCGTACACCGCTCTATATTATTGTTAGTCAGGCGAAAATCTAAGTGTGTGTGTTGTGTGTCCCTTGGTTGTAGATATGCTCCTAACTTTCATCAACTTTTAATTTAAATTTTTTTATTTAAATTTTAAATTTCTAGAAAGATATTCTTTCCTACATTTTTGGTAGAACCGGCGTTTTACTAATTATCATTCTTGTTTATACCACGAAACTCGATCGAGTTTAAAATCTTACGCTGCAATTTTATTTATCGTTTTTAAAACGATTAATAGAAGCCGAACACAAATCAAATAGGTTAGAGGCAATTGCCTGAAAAAAGAAGAGGATATATTCCGAAGAGCCCCAAAAACAAAGAGAGGAACTTATATTAACAACCATTTATTTGGTATAAATTGCTGTTGATAGCTTTTTCATTGTCACTATGTTGATTTTACTCTTGTTTCTTGCAAGTGTTTTATGTAATTTTTCATGTGCTTAAAAGAGAAATATTTAAGCATCTTAAACATTTTACTACTTTACAAGTATTTTAAAAATATTTTTAAAGCAGTAATATATTTTTTTGTTGACGGAAAAATTGAAATTTATATTTTACACTAAACAAATGTTATATTACCATAAACAAATTTGACGATTTGATAAATAATTTTTCAGTTTGCAACACTTTGCCATTTTGCAATCTGTTGCCCATTTTACAAATATTGCCACATTTATAAACAATGACCCCAATTTAAAATTATTTGATACTCACCCGAAAATAATTTACCCATTGTGGAAAATTAACCATTTTACAAGAATATGCCATTTTGCAAAACTGTTCCTCATTTGACAAATAGTGACCCATTTATGAAAAATATACCCAATTAGAAATTAATTTGCCCCCATCTGCAAACTATTTTCCCAATTTATAAAGTAATTGTACATCTAAGTAGTCGCGATTTTATTTTAATTTCAAAAGTTCTCACATACATTTTTTACTTTAGAATTTAATTTTCATGTTGCCTTTTAATAATTTAATAATTTAAAATATATCGGTAAGCTTATAATTAGAAAATGAAATTCACCTTGGTGAGATCCGCGACAGTATATTTAATGAAAATATTTTTGGTATAATATACACAATTACACATAACTGATTCGAAAACTTATTCATACATCGGCTTGTTTTAAAAAAGATTTAATACTTAAGACACATTGCTCGTAAACTTTTTGAAAACTGCAAATGTCATCACTCTAAAAAAGATAAATATTAAATATTAAATATCCAATAGTGATAATGTTACTCTTATATTGATATTGAAAAACTTTTCTCACAAAATAAGGGTCTTCTATAATAATTTCTCCACCTGGATTATATTTTCCAAGTAGTTCAACTCGAGCTAGACTAGTTTTTGGTTTCAGCTCATTCAATCGTTTTATGTTATAATCATCCATCCCCAATATCCAATCAAAATCCTCAAAATCTTTATTTTGAATCTATAAATACACGAAAGGGAATCAAGTATGAATTGTATATTATTTTTTTGTGATAGATTTATTAGAATCAGGTAACTTACGAGTCTTGCTACGTGATCATAATCGATGATTCCATTTTTTGCGAGGATATCTATAGCCCTCTCATTTGGACTTTCTCCAATGTGATATAATTCGAGTGCAGCACTGTGTACCTCCCAACAATCTGATAATTCCATTTTTTTTATATGGTTTTTAAATACTGCTTCTGCAATTGGCGATCGACAAGTGTTGCCTATAAGCATGTCAAAAAAAGTAACCAAAGTATGTACAAAAAGATACGCTTTTATATGATTATTCAGGATTAAATTATGTTTTATCAGAGTAGACAAATTCTACCGCGGACTTTAAGGTTAGGATAAATCTAATTATAAATAATTATGAAACAACTCACCTAAACAAATCATGAGTACTCTTTTTTTCTCTTTTTTTACCTGCTGCTTAACTTTTGCTGCTTCTGACATAATTTTTAACAGATTTTCAATTGTTATCGCACGACTAAATCTAAATTCAAAATATAAGATCTCACCATATAGTAAAGATATTAGTGTAGAAGAAATAATTGCCACATTGCGTTATTTATAATCTCAAAGCAGCTTCCAATGCACACAAAAAAAGATTATAACCAATAACTTACACTCTTTTTCATAATTCTTTTATGAGACTTTCGTTTCGCAGAATTTTTCAAACTATTGTGAACATTCATTCTACTCATCCCCCCCCCCCAATCACTTTTCATATAAAAATAGTAATTATATATGTATATTTCATATTATATTTTCATTTTCACTATGTTTATGATCTTATGATAATTTCCTAATTATGTTTTCTTTGATCTTTGAAAATTGTTCGTAATTCGTATTAATCTGAAGAGTTTTAAATTAAACTCTTTTGAAAGTTCATAATTTCATGTAGTATCAAATTTAATCAATTGAGAAATTTGAAATGATTAACAAAAATAACAATATTTTCCCGCCCATACCGTATTTTCGTAAAAATAAGAACAATGCCTAAGATACTTTATTCATTTTACCCTATTTGAAGTTAAGAGAGGTGTTTAAGATCCGTTTTGAACACTAAAAAAGTTACCTTTATTTTACAGAAGTAATACAAATCTCGCTTAGAAGTAATTAACTTTATAGTGAGAAATGTTTATAACATTATAGACGTAAATTCAGCATTACAGTTGACAACTGGAAATTATCACTTACTTTTATTGTGGACTAATGGTATTAAAACTATACTATTCTTCGGCTCTGACAAATGCCACCACCTTCCCAGTCTGTGTTCCTTGCCAACTCCAGCTATGAGATAATTTCCATCTGGTGTAAACACCAGTGAGTTTATAAATCCTTTTATCTCGACGTCGAAGAGCGGATTCAGACTCCGAAACGAGTCGCCGCACTGCCAGAGTCTAACGACACCATTCCCAGAACCTGAAAGAGAACCTAATTTTGCATTAATATACTCCACTTTCCTTTTAATAATTAGGAAATATAGAAAGCCCAATAAAATTTTAATCTTAGAGAGGACTCAATTACTTCAAATTTAAGATTTTTAGTTTTGCATACTTTAATATTTTAATTCTTTTATTGCTTACCCGAGGCGACTAAATCTGTATTCAAAAGCGTAGCAATGCTGGAAATCCAGTAAGGTAAACCATTTTCCGGGTTCTTTCCATGAGCTTCAAGAACTGAACATAATGGTTTCTTTTTTAAAGCACCCCATACACTCAGCTGACCATCATCGCCTCCACTGAAGAAATTTTCTTCGTTTATGAGTTTCACTGCATCTATGCTCCCACCGTGACCGTTAAAAATCAACTGTGATTCTTCGACGATTTTCCATATCCTTATACTTCCATCATGACCTCCACTTGTTACAGCACGTTCTCGAGATAGTGCGTCTATGGAAGTGATAGCATTTTGATGACCAAAACTACAATTAAACAATATGTTATTAAAAAACAGAAATAGGAAAAACAATGAAAGAAATTAAATCCAGAATAAACAGGGCTGTCACAGACTAATGTATTTGAAAAAAGTGGAAAAAGCAACTAATTTACGCTAAAAAGTGACTACTGTTCATACAAAAAGAGACCTGTGATGTGAATAAAAACACTTATCTACTTAAAAATTTCAATTCAATCACACATTTATTTTATGGGCTTGCATCTACAAAATTAGATGAAATTCTATTACTGAATTCGGGGGTGAATACCAAGGTCACAATTGCTAGAATAAATTTTGCAAGTAATGTTCAGACAAATAGTATAATTAATTTTATTACAAGCTAAATGAGGGTCATTATATTTTATTTTATTTATTTTTTGAACTTATTTATCACATAAATTTAATAAATTACTTCATTTTTATTTAGAAATTTAATTTACCAAATTCAAAGGCACAGAAAAATGTCACATTTATGTGCATTATAGAATAGAGAAAAACTAAAATTCCACAATGTAAGATTCAATTGAATTCAATCAGACGTATTCAAGTCTTTAAACTGCAAAAGTAACTTTAATGGGAAATAGTTAACCAAAATTGTGCTTTAACAACGACTAAAACATGACTATTTTTCAGTTATTCCATAGCCTTATTGAAAACGTAGTGTTTAATTTTTAAAATTAAAACTTACCTCGTAAATTTCATTTTTGGACCGACTTTCCATAGTTGAACCACTTTTTCAAGTTTTTATGCTGGAATACGAAAATTTTTGTTTTGAAATTCGACGCTGGAGGTTTTGTTCATTTTCGCGGATGAAAAACTCGTAGGGAGAAAAATAAAAAAATTCAGGATTTACAGTATATGGAAATCAGGTCCTCATTTTATCCCCCTGAAAACTGAATTTTTTAAAAATTAGCCAACTTCAACTCAGTCATTACCTTGTTTAACCAAACCTGAAAATGGCAATCTTTTGGGCTATTTTGAAAATTGATGTTTCGGTAGAAAAAGGCTCGGGACTAACGCAAAATTTTCAGGTGGATAAAATGAAGACCTGAGTTACATACACATACTGTAAATCCTGGATTTTTCATTTTTCTCTCTACGAGTTATTCATCCACGAAAATGTACAAAACCTCCAAAGTGTCGAATTTGGAAACGAAAATTTTCATATTTTCGTATCAAAAGTTGAAATAGAGCTAAAACTATGAGAAGTCTGGCCAAAAATGAACCTTACGAGGTAAGTTTCAATTACAAAATCTGCCCGCTTCGCGGGCACATTCTCATCGCGCGCTTCGCGCGTAGCTCGCAAGTTTGAGCGCGCGATCCGGTCGTCGCGCTCCGAAACATGATCTCGCGCTGCGCGCTCGCTGTTATATATTCTTCATGTACAAATTACTAAATTTATTTTTGATTTCAAATGAG